>CM026294.1:53867-779645 GCA_014851415.1 Cnaphalocrocis medinalis
ATTACAGGGACACGGCGAGATTGCGACGTAACGACGTTAAGCAAATGTATGTGCCTGGATCGTGTTTTTGCATTAGGTTCGATCGCGGTAAAAGTTGCTATTAAATCGGCTCAGTACATATGGTAAAAGTAAGTGGTAAGCATTTATTGACCCCAAAAAAAATGTAGATGCACAACTACAGGAACAGTAACAGACATAAGACAATTAAGTTCACCACTGTACCAGACATAATTTATACTCTAGGATATATTTTTTTCATTTAAAATTTTAATAGTACTGTACTGTCCTTACTTACCCAAAAAGGAAAGCTATGATAATATTAATGTAAGAAAAAAATCATTAGGAATTTCGAGAAAAATGTAGCATTCATAAATTTTATCAAGTGTCAGTTATGTAAAGATTACGTTCATCAATCAGATTAATATTTTTAGTAAATTAATTTACAGATATAATCTGTTTTGAGGGTGATGTGATAGCCATAGGTGACAGAGCAAATGGATCACCAGATGGTAAGCGATTGCCGTCGTCCCCTTCAACACCAGTAATGCCAAAAGTGCGGTGCCAACCTTTCATCCCCTTTCCCCCAATTGAACAATCTGGTTGATGTACAATAAAAAATCCAACCTAACTTTAGTGATTTGGTATTTTTATTGAATGAGCTAAAAATAACCTTTGGGTGAAATTAACTTAATTCGTTGAGTTGGTATTTTTATTGTTTATGCGAAAAAAATACGTTTTGTGAAATTAACTGATTTCGTGTAGTTTGTTAAAATTACGTTTTGTTAAAATTATTGAATCCGAATTTGCTTTCATGGCGTCGGTATTTTATTTCAGTAACAGAATTTATGATGTTTCGTGAGATTCTGATGAATATGTGGTTTCGTAAGATTTTTAAAAACTGTTGTTTCGTAATATTTGTTTTGTTTTGAACTTTACTTGAAAAGTACCTAATTGAACTTAGGAGTCTGTGAAAATAATTATTAGTGGTGGGTGCGAGGGGGAGGGGGGAGGAGGGGGTGAGGGGGAGGGGGAGGGGGTGAGGGGGGGTGAGGGGGGGGGTGATACAGGAAGATAGGAAAAGGAAGGAAGGTTGGCATTCGGCAAACGGTAACGGGTCAAAGTTTCTTAATTTTGTCACTTTTTTTTTTTTTTTTTTTTTGCTCGACTTGGCGGGAGCACTGCCGTACTGCATACTAAAGTTATAACAAATAACAGTTAAGATAGCCGGTTATTTTTAATTAGCATTAACTATTCACATGTTAAACAAAAATAACATTTAATCCCAAGTCTACTTTACTTACACACAGAAGTTAGACTTTGACCTGATTTTGAATTTAGAAGAGTTTGTTGACATATGCTAGGGTTGTTGCCCGGCATGAGTACATAAGCGCGCGGCCTCTACCATAGACCTCGACATTTTGACAATCTTATGTCATAAGTTAGGATTAATGTGGTCGAAAAGGCGTTTTTGCCCGTTAGTGCGCATGCGTGAGTACATGACATATTTTTAGCTCTTAGTGGGCAGTCAGCCTTCTGTGTCAATATGTATTTTGTGCTATTACCCTCAAGTCCTTGGTGGCGATGAACCGGTACTGGCCGGACCAGAGCGCGCGCACCACCGCCGCCAGTTCCTCTGCTATCGCGCCCCGCGTGCTGTGCGACCTGCGAACACATAAAAGCCGGTATGTTATGTCTATAACTGAATAAAAAAAATCAACAACTTGCTAGCAAAAAAAAAAACTGGCTCGTGCCATAAAACTATGGAATAAACTGTCGCCTGCGGTATTTCCGGACTAATACGACCTACATACCTTCAAAAACCGAGGGCATTCCTTTTTAAAAGGTCGGCAGCACACTCCTCTGGTGTTGCGGGTGTCCATGGGCGGCGGTAATCGCTTATCATCAGGTGATGATCATATGATTGACAATAAATGAATTGAATTGAATTGATCCGTCTGCCCTCTATATCATATAAATATAATTTGTAACGTTCACGTAAATGATACGACTGTTTATCATTAGAAACGTGTATTCAGTCACAACACACAGGTACACAACGCAACACAGTTAAGGTAAGTTCGAACCTAAGACTAATTACAACAGGGCGTGGTACGCTAGCGGCGCGTGCGTCGGCGGCCGATGAGATACGTACGCGCGTCTCGCAGGACGCTCTCGGCTCACTGGCGACAAGATGCGGACGCGGCGGCCTCCCCGCACGCAGGCGGGTTACAGGTGAGGCGGGGCGGGGGACCGTACGAGTGGGAGCGAGGAATAAGTACTATCGGCGCGCTACATACTCCCCCTTTTGACCAAGTGAGAACATCACGAAGGGTCAAACAAAACAAAAGAATAACGATAACCCGAGCGCCTAACAACACTCCTTCCGAGGACGGCCCCGGCGACGCCTAGGAGCTACCGGCTCCGGACATTCACTATCCCTGCCATGGTAACGTCGCAGATCTGACACGTGATACTTCCCGACGACTTCACCGGTCTTCTGATGAGTTAGAAGGTAAGTGGTGGGACTAACCTTTTTAGAGACGACGTATGGCCCATCCTGCTTTGGGATAAACTTGGCGGTTACTCCCTTAGCAGCATTGCTTAAGACATGGGATTTCATCAGGACGAGATCCCCTTCTTCCAGAGGATCTGGATCACGACGGCTGGAATCGGCTTGGAGCTTCCGGAAATCCTGCTGGTGTTCGATGTGCTCCTTAGCTTCCAGGAGAGAATCAACGAGCTTAAGGAGGTAAGGCGTAATCTGAGGGACGAAATTCTCGGACTCGATGACGGCTCGTAGATCAGACTGCACTGACAAAGGTGAGCGAAGCTCGCGACCGAATGTCAGGTAAGCTGGAGTAGCGCCAGTAGAAGCGGTGAGAGAGCTATTAAGAGCGAATCGGACGAAGGACAATACCTCAGGCCATTGCTTGTGGTTACCCTCGACCAAAATAGCAAGGTGGGCCTTAATATCTCGATTCTTCCTCTCCACTGGATTCGCTTCTGGGTGGTACAACGGAATTAGATTCGGTTGTACTCCCAGAACAAACATGGCTTTCTGCATGACGTCAGCCACAAACTGGACGCCGTTATCCGAAATCATACGCCTAGGAAGACCAAACCTCATAAAGATCTCACCTACGAGAGTTTTAGCACAGGCCTCTGCTGTGGCCTCGGTGAGAGCAAACAGTTCGACCCACTTACTGGCGGTGTCCTCTACAACCAGGATCCATCGTTCACCCTGAGGTCCTTTTGGCAACGGTCCAAAGAGGTCGACAGCAATAACCTCGAATCGTTGAGAAGGTACCGGTGTTTGGAGTAGACCAGGCGGTTTCAGGTTGGTAGGTTTATAGCGCTGACACTCGGTACAGGTCTTCAGGTACTCAGTGACATAGCGTCTCATACCTGGGAAGTAGAAGTGCTGAGCTATACGGTGCAAAGTGCGCTGGATACCTCCATGAGCAGCGGTTGGTGAGTCATGACACTCGAACATAACTTTGCTCCGTAAGCTTTCAGGCACGACCAGCTGAGGCTCCTCAGTACTGGTATCTTCCACGTACCTGTATAGAACCCCTTGGTTTACTAGGTACCCTCTCTCCGACCAGCGATGCACAGACAACTCCTCAGAGCTTTCCAGGTCTGTAAGGATCTTAGCTACTTCCGGGTCAGCCAGTTGGGCTTCACGGGTTGAAGTAGCATCCCAGCGAGGAATGTCTATGGAAACGGGACAGACACCACATTCTGTCGGAGTACTGTCTAGTACTGGACGGCTGAGCGTGTCGGCTAACACATTAGCCTTCCCTGGAGTGTAGTCGATCTGCAAATTAAAACCCTGCAGCTTTAGAGCCCAACGGACAAGCCTTCCATTCGGCGACTTGAGGGAAAACAGCCACTTTAGGGGTTGATGGTCGCTCTTAACCAGTACTTCATGACCATCAACGTACCCACGAAATTTCTCCACTGCCCATACAACTGCAAGCGCCTCCCGCTCAGTGGTGGTGTAATTCCTCTCGGCTGGCGAGAGAAGGCGGCTGGCATACTCGATTGGGTGTTCTTCCTGTGGAGACTCCCCCTGGAGCAAGGCTGCACCCAGAGCAAAATCGCTGGCGTCCGTCCTAAGTACGAATGGCTTAGAATAATCTGGCTGCACAAGAATGGGTGGAGAAGCCAGAAGAGCCTTGAGCTGCACAAAAGCTCTGGCTTGATCATCCTCCCATTGCCAGATCTGGGATTTCTTAGTGAGGCGCGTAAGCGGCTCAGCTACTTTCGCAAACTCTGGTATAAATTTTCGAAACCAGGAACAAGTTTGCAAGAAAGTACGGAGTTGCTGAAGGTTCGTTGGTTCCTTCATCTCACAGACAGCACGCACCTTGTCCTCGTCAGGAGATATACCCTCGGTAGAAATGACATGACCCAGGTATTTGAGCCGATCCCTGGCGAAAACACACTTTTCGCGGTTTGCCCTCAACTTGAAGACACGGAGGCGTTCAAATACTGCTCGCAAATCAGACAAATGCGATTCAATGTCATCAGAAATTACCAATAAATCGTCAAGGTACCCTAGAACCAGCTTATCACCAAGCGTAGGGCCTGTTCGGAAGCGATCTATCAGTCGCTGAAACGTTGCCGGTGCGTTTTTCAGTCCAAACGGCATACGTTTGAAGCGAAAAGTCCCGAAAGGGGTTACAAAGGCAGTCTTGTCTCGGTCTGCTGTTCTGACCTGCCAGTAGCCACTTCGAAGGTCTAACGAGCTCATCACACAGCCTTTCTTGGTTGACTGTAACAGCTCGTCGATACGCGGCATGGGGTATGCGTCTGTCTTGGTAACCGCGTTCAACTTGCGATAGTCGACACAAAACCTATACGTACCATTGGCCTTGGGTACCAGGACACATGGCGCAGCCCAGGCGGACTCGCACTCTTCGATCACACCCTCAGCCACATCTTGTCCAACTCGGCGCGCATAATCTCCTTCCTGGCCGGCGTGACACGATACGGGGGCACTGCAATAGGTGGGTGGTCGCCGGTATCTATGTGGTGCTCCGCATACGGTGTCGGTTCACCTACAACATCAAAAATGTCGGAGTACTCACCTACCAAACTTCCCAACCTGCACCGGTCCGACTCGGACAGCACGGCACCTTCATCCTCCCGCAACACGTTCACTGCGGCACACTGAACAGGTTCGCGTCGAGTTTCCCATGACAAGGCGTGAAATGTCTGGGGCTGATCAGCTGTACTCCAATTCCATCGATCAAAATCAATAACCATCCTAGCTTTGGTTATAAAGTCGATACCTAACAATGTATCGTTATTAACGGAATCCGGGAAAATAACGAACTCGATTGGTATAGTTAACGAAGCAAGTTTAACATTGACCATCGTAAGTAGCACATCACCATTCCTACTAGTACCGTCCGCTAGCTTTACTGCCATCTTATCGGCGCGAAAGTTTAAACCGACCCGTTTCATTAACGCATACAGTGAACTACTCGCTATACTACGACTCGCGGCGGTATCTAACATCGCGGTGCCCGAGTATCCCTCGATACTCACTCGTACGATCGGCCGACCCTGCTTGTTACAATCGAAAGATTTCAAACTCGAAAACATAGACGAAAACATATTATCAACTCTACCATTAGAATCAGAAACAGTATTTTGTTTACATTGAGGGCAATTTACTCTAATATGACCTTTCTCGCCACAATTATAACAATAGGTACCTGAACTCGACGATTTCTTATTACTATTACTTAGCTTTACACAGGAATCACGGACGTGACCTCTCGTTTTGCAATACACACAGAATAGCTTTTTATCACTATCACTGCTCACACACTGATCATCACTACGCGGAGGTACGCGGTCACGTAGCGGCTGCGCAGAGGAGTCGGCGCCTTCGCCATGCCGGCGGCTAGGTTTAGGTACACCCAACCGAGGCGGCGCGGGCGGCGGCGGCGCGCACAGCGTGCGGGCGGACGACGCGGGCGGCGGGAGAACGAACGGCGGCAGCGCGGACGGCGCGTGCGGCGGCAGCGCGCACGGGGCGGGCGGCGGCAGCGCGGAGTTCTCCGATAGCGACTCTTCTATGGCTCGAGATCTTTCAATGAGAGTTTCGATATCGTTCACTGTATCTCTCGACAACCGTTTCCTAATTCTCTTATGTAGAAGCCCATATACTATATCCAATCTCGCTTCTTCTGGTAATTCATACGGAAGTTTCGATAACAACGCTCTTATCTTTACTATAAAAATGTCAGCGCGTTCCAATCCTTGTTCCGCGGCGAAAACATCCCGGAACAATTTGTATCCCGGCCGAGGGATTCCATACATCGACCGTAAGCGCTTAATCGCATCCGACCACGAGTTAACTTCGTTTCGGATTCCACGCCACCACACTGCTGCGTCCCCTTGAAGTAACATCGGGAGACCACGAAGTGCCATGTCATCGCTGACGGAAGCACAATCCTTAAACATCTCGACGGCGTCTATAAATGCCTCCACGGCTTCCGGGTGCTGAGACGTACCGTCGAATCGTGCGGTGCATTTTACTAATGTCCCCGGGTTATTCGACAAAAACGGAGTCGGGGAAACGGCGCACAGTGGTTCCATTTTAAAAATTAGTGGACATTCGACTAAAAGTTAGGTTAGCGATCTGGTTATTTTTCCTAGGCAAGCTGACATCAATACAAATACCTTTTACTCTTTCATATTTTTCCTTAAAATGCATAATTTACGAGAAAAAAAATGTTTAACTTTTTTTTGTATGGAGAAAAAAACATTATATTTTTTTCTTGCATTGGTTTGAATTGGTCAAGTTTTAACTTCAATTATATTGTACTCTAAGACATTCTGAACATATAAAAAAATAAATCACGCGCGGCCACTTGCGGCTTTGGAAGTTAAGGATGTCACAAAAAACGAAAAAAATGTTTTGTATATTTCGCGAATAAGTATTGAATATTCCGCTGGATTTTTTTGGTAGGGGGAGGGGGGGGGGGGGTATATAAAAATGTTTAATATAATTTTGAGCTTACAAGCTGTTGATATATAATACCAAATTTCATTAAGTTTATATTCTTAACAATACAAAGTGTTTGATTGCTGACAATATCCATATAATACCTACCACGTGGGAAATAAATGAGTCATCTACATTCCTCAGGTTTAGTTTCTGCGTAATGCAAATCATTCTCATCTTTTAATTTGACATCGCACTCCAAGAAACTTATAGAAAATGTGTAGCTGGTGTTCATGCAATAAACATAAAATAACACGTGGGATGAAAATTAATCATTTGTATTACACAGTTTTCTGTCATTCTTGCTCGCAAGCACCTTATTTTGTTGCGCTCTTTGAATAATACATAAATAGGAGGTGATTATTGATAAAACTTCATTCCACTCATAAGAGTGGAATGAAGAATCTCGGGAAGAATCCGGAATTAGTTACGAGTGTGACAAAGCATCTTTTCGAGCAGGAGCGGCTGACTTCACTTTCAGAAGAGTCGGAAAACCTACCTGATCCTTTGAGGTGACAAGCCTACATCAGGCCTAATTAATAAACAGTCCTTTTTAGGACTACAAAAACAGCTCTGATAAGAGCACTTTTGAGTTTCATAAACAAATCGAGATAAGTGCACAATTCAGCCATTATTGGTAGAAATATTTCCAGTCCTTCACAGTCGAGCGATAAGAGTGGAATAAAGTTTTATCAATAATCACCTCCTATTTATGTATTAGTCAAAGAGCGCAACAAAAGAAGGTGCACGCGAGCAAGAATGACAGAAAACTGTGTAATAAAAATGATTCATATTAATCCCACGTGCTATTTTATGTTTATTGCATGAAAAATGAAAATGAAAAATGAAGATGAAAAATATTTTATTGTAAATAAACAAATTTTAAGCTATTTTAAGCCTTTTAAGCTATAAGCCTGTGCCAGGCAGCTCCGCTCTTCTATCTCTTAACTAACTTATATATTATTATTATGAACTATGTGCATGCATGTACATGTTTTTGTGTGTATTGTGTGTGTGTGCATGAACACCACAAAAAACTTTGGTTCAGTAAAATATTAACTTAGCGCAATTATTAAAACTAATCATCATTATTCTGATAAAACAGGGCAAACAGAATAATAAAGGTTCTTAACATGGAGAATGTTATTTAATTATTATTTCTGATTCATTTCCCAAATTAGATGTAAGATTTTAAAAACAAAACATATAGGGGTTTTTAGATGCAATTTGCTGCTGGTTGACTCAGAAAACCAAGAAAATATAGAAGAAGAACTGATGACGATGGAGTCAGAAAACCTTACATCAGCCCTACATTAAACAGTCCCTTGCTCTACAAGGGACAAGGACAGCTCTTTTCAGTGCTACACATTTTCCTATAAGTTTCTTGGCGTGCGATGTCAAATGAAGATGTCAAAATCAAAAGATGAAAATGATTTGCATTACGCAGAAACTAAACCTGAGGAATGTAGATGACTCGTTTATTTCCCACGTGGTAGGTATTTATGGATATTGTCAGCAATCAAAAACTTTGTATTGTTAAGAATATAAACTTAATGGAATTTGGTTTTATATATCAACAGCTTGTAAGCTCAAAATTATATCAAATATTTTTATATACCCCCCCCCCCCCTCCCCCTACCAAAAAAATCCAGCGGAATATTCAATACTTATTCACGAAATATACAAAACATTTTTTCGTTTTTTGTGACATCCTTAACTTCCAAAGCCGCAAGTGGCCGCGCGTGATTTATTTTTTTATATGTTCAGAATGTCTTAGAGTACAATATAATTGAAGTTAAAACTTGACCAATTCAAACCAATGCAAGAAAAAAAATATAATGTTTTTTTCTCCATACAAAAAAAAATTAAATATTTTTTTTCTCGTAAATTATGCATTTTAAGGAAAAATATGAAAGAGTAAAAGGTATTTGTATTGATGTCAGCTTGCCTAGGAAAAATAACCAGATCGCTAACTTAACTTTTAGTCGAATGTCCACTAATTTTTAAAATGGAACCACTGTGCGGCGGCGCTCGCGCCGGCAGTCGAATCGACATTCTGCGGCGATCCTAAGCGTGACGATAGAGACACTGCACGAGTTTCTGGCTAGCCTCGGCTTGCGCCGCAGAGAAGGCGGCCAGAAGCGACGACAACTGATCTTCTGACATGACCACAGGAGTAGCTGCAGCGGGTGTCGGATTCACCGTCTCCTCATCCGAACTCGAGTTGTTACGACCTTTGTCCTTACGCGGCGGCATTTGAGTAAGTATTTATGCACTACGCACTGTTCGTAACGTTCGAGAGCCACGCGGTTCGGGCCCTAGTTGGGAGCCAATGTAACGTTCACGTAAATGATACGACTGTTTATCATTAGAAACGTGTATTCAGTCACAACACACAGGTACACAACGCAACACAGTTAAGGTAAGTCGAAACCTAAGACTAATTACAACAGGGCGTGGTACGCTAGCGGCGCGCGTGCGTCGGCGGCCGATGAGATACGTACGCGCGTCTCGCAGGACGCTCTCGGCTCACTGGCGACAAGATGCGGACGCGGCGGCCTCCCCGCACGCAGGCGGGTTACAGGTGAGGCGGGGCGGGGGACCGTACGAGTGGGAGCGAGGAATAAGTACTATCGGCGCGCTACAAATTTAAATATATAAAAGAAGAAACTGACTGACTGACTGACATATCAACGCACAGCCTAAACGGCTAAACGTAGGCACTTGAAATTTGGAAGGGACGTAGGTTATGTACCCTAGAGGTGTACTAAGGAAGGAATTCCCGAAATTCCCACGGGAACGGGAACATTATAGGCATTTCAACTCTTCGAAATGTTACCTGTTGACGTGCTCCAGGTACTGTCCGTTGCAGAAGTAGGTGACGAGGATGGCCGTGTTGTTGAGGCACTGGATGATGGAGTTCATGTAGCACGTGTTGCCCAGGTTCTTGAGCCCTGTCAGACCCCGCCCCTACAAGTACACAGACTATATGTTAAAAATAATAATATAACAATCGTTTATGGGTTCTTCGAGATCTAACTTTCGTAGCAGTCTTTAAGCAAAATATTCTTCTGTTTTTTTCCATGTTATTGGTATATTTTAAGATTCCGATGTCAATTTCAAAGGATAATTGGAATTGACGATTGCAACGAAAGTTAAATCTCGAGAGAATGACCCTTATTGTCTCTAAAAACATACCTTATGCAGTAGTAGACAAATAGAAAACAATACTCCGTGCTTTTTAACCATTTTATCCGCTTCTAGAGGACTGATGCTGATGAAAACAAACATTTTTCCCCAATGAACATTTATAGTCTGATCTCAAAAAAAAATGCCTTCCCATACAAATTTCAACAATCCGCTGATCACTATTTTTTAAATATTTACATAGTATGTTTGTAATTAATTTCATTGTGAAGGAGTGGGAGTATCCACCGTGCGAGAGACTCACGCTTTTGCATGAATGGGCCGGCTCGACCGGAGTAATACCACCGCCTCACAAAAGCCCGGCGTAGGGTCCGCCCCACGCCGGGCTTGGGTGGTTTCGCCGAGTGAGTGAGGGTATCAGAGGACCAATTGGAGGGAAAGGGGGGAAAAGGTTGGGAGCGCACTTGAGACTACTGGTATTGCAGATGACTAAGGGCGACGGTACTCGCTTACTATCAGGTGGTCCGTCTGCTATTCTACCACCTATTACATGAAAAAAGGAGTAAACAATTACAGGATATGAGGATAGCTGTGCCTTTTCGTCTAAAAAACACTTTCGCTATTCCGGCCGTCAGGTCTAAGTTTGTAACTTAGAACCGCCGACAAAAGTATCGATCAAAACAGACAGACACATTTTGAACCAAATGTACAAATAGTGAACATAACTCGATATGCAATAAATTGTCTGGCCGTCTGCGAAAGTGTATTAAAACAATAAGCGAAATGGCCTCAGACACAAGTATAAAATTCAACGTTGTTTTGGTGCAACGATCTTTGCATGTTTACATTAGTGATGAGACTCTAGGGAGATCGGAAAAAAGTCTGACTCGAGTGCCAACTTCGGGGAGGGGAGAGAGTGGGGGGAGCCTTGCGTTTTAAGTTCACATCGCAGTTATTTAACTTTTTGATATCTGGTACAATATCAGTTACAGTGAAGTCACATTTTATTAGCTACTTGTGGCTTACCCTCACTTAGTTTCGGGACATTAGTTCCACTTTTAACCAATAGATGGAGCTGGGGGTTGATTGCATATATCGCGGTAGTGTTTCGTCTTTTCGGTAACCGTTGTTGTATATGAGTCGAAGTGGTCAATCTCTACTAATTACCTAATAAAGTAATTTTATAAAATTTACCCTCATTATAGAGGTATAAACAAATAAACCAAGTTCCTACCAACAGTAACCCGTATCGGATATGATTGCTTTGCATAAAAATTGAAGTCAAAACTCAAACTGGACCTGGGATCAATCAGGACCCATAGACTGTAGTTTGGTAATTTACGTATAGCAAAACAACCCCAGACATATAACTATATTATAACTTTTTTTCATACTTTAAACTCTGGGGTCAATAATCGTGTACTCTTGACAGTGTTGCAAACTCAATTTTACAATATCTACTTACGTCGATACTGTTCATTTGCTCATATTGACATTAACATACTCGTAAGGCCTATATAGTGCTAGAAGGTTAATCTCAACTTATTGCCGTGAGATGATGAAAGATAGTGCTAGATGTTGCACATTTTAGATCAGAGTCGCATCACTGGTCTACTCTATTTGGGGACCAGACTAATATTGCTTAGTTCGACCTTGGCAAAATTGCAGGAAGCGACTACTTGATCTGTATTGTCCTTGACAGTTAACCTGAGAGGTGAGCTACCTTTGAGGTTATTTCACGTTCTAACTTTATTTATTTTGACAGTATAAATTGTGCCACTATTTTTTTTCCTAGACAACGTAATTGTAAATACCTATAAGCCATCCCATCTCGAAAAGATGTAGTAACAACAGCAATAAGATATTCTAATTAAAGAAAACAGGGGAGACCGAGGTCAGTTGGAACGAAACCAAACAGTATAAGAACATAAGTATAGTCCGAGGCAAGAAAGTGTAGTTATGACCTTGAGTGCGCAGAAACCAATTTTGATAGAAAGTCTTCTTTTTTACAAGTGCGCAAAATAACGGTCATCGCTATACTTTCGTGCGTCCATCTATACCGTTCTTATTACCAATTTATTTAATCTGATCTTTTCTTCTGAACTTTCGGTTCTAGGTGCCCCTGTGACCGAAAGTTTTTATACTATTTTTATAACGGTAACTTCTACAGACAACGTCGCAAAACCTAAAAAGTGTCTGGAGACTAGTGCTTAGTGAAAAATAAAATTGAGCCTATTCTCTCAAGTTTTTTAGCACTGAGGTTCCAACTAAACCCGATCTTCCATACATGGCTCATGTATTGACTTATGTAGGTATGTAAACACAATTAGTTACTGATGGCAACTGAGGCAGCTAATGCTTGATTAGCTCACGAACATTCAAACGTGACTTGTTATATGACTTTCTCTGGCTTTATGGAAAACCTAGTCAACCTTTTCGTAAGAGCTTGTAATCTTTGTGAGAGATTAACAAAGGACATTTGATAAACACTCGTACTACACCTTACTTTTTATAAAAGGTTAGGTGGTGCAATATTAGAAAAAGTAAATTGTAAACACGATTAACTTTTTCTAATATTGCACCACCTACCCTTTTATAAGGTAAAAAGTAAGGTGTAGTACGACCTACTCGTTTTATAAATAGTAAGGTGTAATAGGACTGACATGCTCCTTTACGGCAAAAGTTTTTTGATAAAAAAAAACTAACCTATACGTAAACCTATCTAATACTTAACCTTGAATCCTTAAGTTCAAACATAGGCGTGAGTTCTTATCGTAAAATTTTAATTAATATCTATCAAAAAGTGGTTCGCTCGCTGACATTGCATTTGACATTGCCAAGGGTTATGGCTTCGAATCCCGACCTGTACGAATGTTCGTGTGATATTTCAGAATCTGGGTGTTATAATATTCAGTCTTGCACTACTACTTTGTTGATTCTAATCCTCATAACACTAGCGCTAAAGTATTTTTTTATGTGATAGGTGGTAGACGAGCAGACGGATCACCTGATGGTAAGCGATTCCCGCCGCCCATAGACACCAGCAACATCAGTAGAGTCGCAAGTGCGTTGCTACCCTTTAACCTCCTTTCCCCCCAATTGGGCCTCCGGCATCCTCACACGACGAAACACAGCACAGGCCGTACTTTTTTTTTATATAATAGGTAGCAGACGAGCAGGCGGATCACCTGATGGTAAGCAATTGCCGCCGCCCATAGATACCTGCAACACCTGTGGGGTCACAAGTCCGCTGCCAACCTTTTATCCCCTTCCCCCCGGTGGGCCTCCGGTACCCTCACTCACTCGGCGAAACACAGCACAGGAGCTGCTTCACGCCGGTTTTCTGTGAGGCCTCACTCATGTCAAGGGTTATGGGACAACTCGCCCGAGTATTTTTTCGTTGGGCACTGTTCTAACCTAACCTAACCAATATTTTTGTGATGATAATACTGGCTAAACTTAGTAGTAGTAGTAGGTTAGAACAGTGACCAGCAAAAAAATCTTGGAAGTTCTCGGGCGAGTTGTCACTCATGCCGAAGCGTGGCTCTCCCCCTACGATGCTTACCCTTCGGAACAGCCAGACGATGTGGTTCTGCGAGTACTTGAGCCTGACTTTGACCTTCAGCACCATGTTAGCTGTGTCCAGGGGGATACATCTCTGCTCGTATCGGAGAATCTTGCCTTATTTCCGGACACCGTTTGAAGTAACCGGCTTTGGAAGCACTTTTCTCGATGACAGTATCTATGCGTTTGTGTTTAATTGACACAGTTTAAAGAGTTCTTATTGAGGTTGGAAGCACTTTTCTTGATGAGTGTATCTATGCTTGTATTTTCGTACTAATTGTATATGCGTTAGTTAATGCTTTTATATGACTTAGTACCAATTGTATAACGATTATTTTATGTCTATAGATAAAGCTTTCGTTTTCGTTTCTTTTAGCCTTCGCCTTTTCGTTTATTGTCACTACTTGTCAATAAAGCAATTACCTGAGTTTTTGTCAGTTATTTATTCATGTATCCGATATTCTGATCGGATCTTCGTAATGACTCTCAGTATGTATAGTTAGGTAAATATGAGAAGACAAACTTTAAATGGACAATCTTATGTTTTATTTTTCGTACTTTCCTTTCTTGATAAATTTCCGAAAATAGCTTCGAATTGGATTAGTGTTTTTTCTTAATTTTTATCACTTTCATTCAGAATGATGCCTTTCTTGTGTATTTGGATAGTGGGAAAACCAATACTAGCATCATTATCAAATATAGGAGAAACACCATCGATATAATAGTTGCTAAAGATTGCAACATTTGTATCCAATTCGTTCTTCGTTAAAATTCAAATAGTTTGATTAACTTTGTAAACTATTTTTGGACCACACATTGGGCTACATAACCCTTAGTAAGGTTTTAATGTTGGTAAATCATATTTTGACTCATAAATAGACATGTTGTTTACTTTAAAGTCTTTTAAGGCACAAACGTTTTATATTTCACTTTTACGAAGAATTACTATAAAAAAGTCTTGCTTTTTCTTTTTAGAAAACTTTGCTCACAAACAGCAATAATTTGAAATTCACTGTTTCCTTCACACAATTTCAAGTCAAACTTCTTTGTTGTCAAAACACGTCAACTTGATAACGATTTGTTCTTATTAAATTCACTTTCTTAATTACACGTATATTTTAAAACCTTATCTTTTCCACATTGACGTAAACGTAATTTTAGAACACTTGGACAATATTTCGCTTAACTTTTTACAACTACAATTTGAAATGCGACTCTTTCTTTTTGGTTTCGTGTTTATGTCGCGTCGCGGACGGCGTGGGCTCGTCGGCATAGTTGGAGGGCAACTGGCCGTCTCTGTGTTCGAAGCTAAGGGCTGGGGGTGGGGCGTTAGGGTGACCGTTCGTCGGGGGGGTGTTTGGACATTGGGTGTCAATGTCAAATGTGTAAGCTATACCTTGTTTAGTTTTGTTTGGTGAATTTTAATCATTGTTATTGGATTTGATCCTCGGCTGTGAAATTATAATAATGACCAGATCTGGAGGGAAGTTCAAGAACCAGTACACATACTGGATCGCATCTGATTTATAGACTGAGCCATACACTATCGACAATTCAAAGCAGATCGACTTCGCTGGCTGAGAATAATATAATTCCATTGTTCTATGTAAAGCGTATATGGAGAAACGCAATTTCCCGACTCCGGATTTTTTACTGATTTTCTCAAAAAGTTTTTCTATCTATCTACAACTTCTTCTCATATAAAAGGGAGTATTTCTTTTTTTTCTGGAGTAGACAGGAGGTTGCGCACTTGTTTCGTCGTGGTCACTGTAAGTGCCTCGGGGTAATGCTCACCTTGGACTCGCGACCAAACACCTTGATTTTGAAATCAAGATGTTATCCCGATGAAAAAACTATCCGCCTATATGTATTCTATCTATTAGCCTATATATACTGTCTATCAGTCTATAATACTCATATAACTGAGTACAGTACAGCAGCATTTCGTGGCAGCTTTCGCTATGCTGCTACGAAATGCTGGAACGATTTACCGCCGCCGATCAGAAATTCCAAGTCAGCCTTTTCTTTTATACGCTATCTTAGTAAATTCTTCGTGGTCACTGTAGGTGCGTGCCGCGTGCCGTTAGCGGAGGGCTGATTGATGGCGTTGGCGCTGCTCCGCCGCCTTCGCCTCGGGGTAATGCTCACCTTGGACTCGCGACCAAACACCTTGATTTTGAAATCAAGATGTTATCCCGATGAAAAAACTATCAGCCTATAAAGGGTGTTCATGTGGACATTTACATCTCTTTAACCACGTCTTCTACCAACCATTCTGAACAACATTTGTTCTATGACTTATGAAAATTCATCAATCATTTTTTCGACCTACATACAAAAGGAACAAGTCACGTGAAATCTTTGTATTTCGTAACTTTGTAATTTTGTAACTTTGTACGAAATATATAATTTTTTTCATGCGTTTTTCCATAAGTCATAGAAAAAATGTTGTTCGGAATTACTATTAGAAGACGTGGTTAAAGGGATGTAAATATTCACAGATACATCCTGTAGGTGTGTGTACTGTCCCACTGCAGAGCAAAGGCCTCTATCATAGAAATCAAGTCATCGCTACTATGCTGGGATTTGGCTTAAACACCACACGAGTCCACCACAGCGAGCGAAGCCGCGGGCGAAAGCTAGTATACAATACAGAAACGCGAGGTTTAATAATCGGTCGTTTCAAAAATTAACAATAATTAATTATAGTAATAGTAACGTGGTATGTTGTTAGGCCCACAGTTATTTGTATTTCACTTTGTAAATTAGCCAAAGCAAATAAAACAGCCTTCGTAAAGCGAGAGCTCTCGGAACGTAAGCGGCTATTCGAGCAGATCGATGGCGGCTAAATATAGTGGCGTTTGACCACTAACTCATAGCCGCGTCCGGTTGGCACCGCTCGGGCACGCCTTACGGCACCCCGGGGGCGGGGAGCTACTGCCATCAACCACAAAATAATTACACACAGAAGGTAGACTCAGCCTGATTTTGAATTTAGAAGAGTTCGTTGACATATGCTAGGGTTTTTGCCCGGCATGAGTACATAAGCGCGCGTCCTCTACCACAGACCTCGACGGTTTGACAATCTTATGTCATAGGCTCAAAATAATTACACACAGAAAGTAGACTCAGCCTGATTTTGAATTTAGAAGAGTTCGTTGACATATGCTAGGGTTGTTGCCCGGCATGAGTACCTCGACAGTTTGACAATCTTATGTCATAGGCTCAAAATAATTACACACAGAAGGTAGACTCAGCCTGATTTTGAATTTAGAAGAGTTCGTTGACATATGCTAGGGTTGTTGCCCGGCATGAGTACATAAGCGCGCGGCCTCTACCACATACCTCGACAGTTTGACAATCTTATGTCATAGGCTAGGATTAATGTGGTCGAAAAGGCGTATTTCCCCGTTAGTGCGCATGCGTGAGTACATGACACGTTTTAAGCTCTTAGTGGGCAGCCTACTTTCTGTGTGTAATTATTTTGTGCTTCAACCCTAATGTAAAGTTACTAGTTTTTTTCTTATGTGATAGGTGACAGACGAGCAGATGTATCATCTGATGGCAAGCGATTGCCGTTGTCCATAGACACCCGTAACCAGTGGAGTCACAAATGCGTTGCCACCTTTCTCTCCCACTGTTAAAACAATAGTGATCTATATGCGCATAGACATAAAAAAATAGACATTTTCTGTCACGCTCCACCTAATTGTGGAATCAACTTCCCGCAGCGGTATTTCCGTATCGATACGACATTCAAATCTTTAAGAAACGAGCCTGATCTTCCTTAAAAGCCGGCAACGCATCCGCACTCCTTCTTTATGCTACTTATTACGGAATCAAGTCAATATGAGGTGTTGTGTGAATTTATTTATTATTTTTTTATTCTTCTTGCCAAATATAGGTATCTTCAATTAATAAGGCATGTTACAAACCATAACAAGACAAAAATAAAAATCTATTTCTACACCCGTGCGTCACTGACTCAAAATAATTGGACGCGTACCCGGCGAGACTTTAGTGACGTCACCGTGACGTCATACAAGCTTTTATATTTCCACCTTCATATTGTTGTAAATAGATTGTACACATTGTAGTAGATGAATTCAATCGCAAAACCGCGACTTTTAAAACGTAATTGACGGCCTCAATGGCACAGTGGCTAAGCTGACGGACTCAGTGGCTAAGATGTTCGTCCCGGGTTCGATTCCCGGTCAAGTCAATTTAGTAAACTAAATTGTCTAAGTTTTCTTGGGTCTGTTGTTCTGGGTTGACGCCCCCAGTTAATAATCTTCACCTAGTAGGGACAGTGGGGGCACAATGGAACACGGGGCACAATGGTACAAGGTCGATAATTATTTTAATTCCAAATCAATTCCCGATCTTTCTCATGGGCTAATCACAACATCTCACCCGCCATGTGATGGCGCAGTGCAATGTGGCCGGTCTGCGCTCACTGAGTAAATAATTGAAAAAAATCGTTTTAAGCGATCAAAATCTGAATTTACGTGATGGTAGACTTTTTTTTTGGAAAAAAAAGTATTGATAGTAGGTATGTGGTATTTTTTTGAGTAAATCTTAGCTAATTTATCTACAAAAATCAGTTAATTGTGTAGTGAAAAATACAACCTAAAATAATTGCCGATTTTTTTAAAATTTACGATACCCCATGGGGCACAATGGAACGGGGCACTATGGAACACTATTCCATTGTACTTTGCGTTGGTAAAATTCTCCCAAAAACAAACAATAAAATATTTCGTTGGTCAACTATTGACGAATATTGACGAAAATATGGAGTACGAAGTCAATAATATGCGCAGAAGTGCAAAAATTTAAAACAGTTTTTATTTTCCACTAGAACCAGATATGGCAGTTGTAACTAACCAAGATATTGAACTAGCATTACCCAGTCCAAGCTTGGCAGGCATAACAAAGCGCTAAAAGAATATGTATTCATTCTAAAAAGTTGTGAGAAAGATATATGTTAGGTTTAATATATAATTTTTGTCATGTTCCAATGTACCCCAGAGGTCGTTTCATTGTACCCCAGACCTGGGGCACTTTGGAACAATGGAAGCGTCTTTTTCAAAAGCTTTTTTTTTAATGTTAAGGTTAATTTTTGACCTCACTTTTCTATGCAATCAATGCTCGAAGAGTTGTTGTTAACTATTCAACAAAGAATTTATAAAAATAGTAAGAATATATTTTTTTAAAAATAAAAATGATTTTTCTGTTCCATTGTACCCCAACTGTCCCTACTCATAGTACAGGCCCTAGTTTGAGACCAGGTTGGACCGTCATATTGCACAAAAAGTATTTTTTTTCTAATTAATACTAATAAATGTTTACTGTCAATAGTAACCTACAGCTCCTCAAGTAAGGCCAGGTCTAATGCATATGAGCAGTGTGTTGCGGTAATGTGGCATTAGTCGCGATTATGTGCCGTGTCGTGCCGCGGCTGGTAATCGCCTTGCGCCGTACAGAGCGTCAGCAAACAAACATTATGTCTTGCTACTGGGATTTTAGTGTCAATAATTACAGAACTTTTATAGTAAAGGCCAGAGCTAAAATGAACATAAAACAGTGTGTTGCGGTAATGTGATATTAGTCGCGATTAAGTGCCGTGTCGTGCTACGGCAGGTAATCGTCTTGGGCCTTCTTATCAAAGTCTTACTTTTTATAGCCTAAATGGAAAAAGAAATATTCCTTGTTCTCGTGTGTTTAATTTACTATTTAGTCTGATTAAGAGGATAAGGAGAAAAGCATGGCCTTTCCTAACGGGAGACAATAGGTTCAAATCGGTCTCTGGATTTTTCCAAAAAATATCTGGATTTCTTCCGTATCAGCTCGGTGGTGAGGGAAACATTTTATGGAAATCTGTACATAATTTCTGAAACGTGTAACCATACTTCAATTGGTCTGATTTCTCTGTTAAAGTTGCGAAGCTTGCACAACGCAGTTGACTTACTGTAATTTCCAGGCTCACTAAATGAGATGGTTACACATGCGGATAGAAAACTGTTTTTTTTTTGCGAGTGCGCATGCTGACCGTACCAACTACAGGGTAAAGTTATCGCGATCGTTCTAACGAATCTTGCGTATGTTGCATCGAGCGAGTTGATCGATACACACGCCAACTGTCTTAGTTTGCCAACGCGTGCTTCAGGCTAGCAACTTGATCTTACAGACACTTTCAGGACAAAAAACTTATTCAATTTAAGATATCGTTTGGGAGAGAGAACGTGTTACACACGATTGCAGCCAAAGCTGTCGTTTTGAAAGCCCGGGAAGGCTTGAAACATACTTCAGGAATTGGGGAGGACAATGAACCGCCACACTTTCATCAACTAAACCATGGTTACACGTTTTACAAATAACCAGAATATTGCAGGTTCTCTGATATTTTTTTTTTAATTTAGGACAGTCAAGATGACCTCACTCCGCCTGATGGTAAAATATGAGGTTGACAGGCACAAAAGAACAAACAATGTTACATCTATAAGTCTGTCATTTTACCCTGAAGGCCTGCTGAGGTGCCGTTTCACACCCCGCCTAAAAACCCAGGATTGTATGAAGGAGGAAACACATACATATTTCTTGGTTGACCGTTGCGATATTATTATAGGTAAGAATAAGAGTATATTTATTGCCTAAACATTTATAGATAGCTGGACAAAAATAAAAATACAAGTAGTTCTGAGACAAAAGGAAGGAGCTTATAACATATTTTCTGATATCTGATACCCCTCATCGTACGGTTCACGTGTGTGCGAGTGTGCTGATGACGTGAAAAGATTTCGTCATAATGTATTAAAGAGCGTCTAACACTTGCACTTATTTGCGTCACCCAGTAAACAGCTTTATAGTGATGCAGTCTACTACACACACAGACATTATTCTACAGTATTAAAGCACACACATTTGTATGACGTACACACACTTCACATTTGTACGTGTGATGGATATTTTATTTGTTCAGTGTCTGGATGTAATATTATATGTATTTAAATAAGTATTATATTTGTGTTTCCTCTGTTGTCTGATATCTGTAACACAAGTGCTTAAGGTACTTAGTACAGAGTCAGGTCAATGTATGATGTTGTGAGAATTTATTTATTTAAGTGTTTACGTTTTCCCTAGAATACAGATAGTAACTCAACTGCACTTTACGCTACGCCGCTACGAATCTGTCAAATGCTACGAGTGCCGTCTACGATTTGCTACGGCAGCTACGAATTATATCGTAGCAGAGATTGCAGTTCGACTCCTATGGAATCTTATTATTCAGTGTTATAGCAGTTTCAAACGAATTACAAAAACTTCTGGGCTTGTTACGCGTCAATCAAATCAATGGTAAGAAAGGTAGTTCCTGATTGGTTGAAATTCAGTGAGAAGTACTTTCCCGCCTTCGGTCTTATCGCGCTGCTTGACCATATTTAGTATGGTACTTACTTAGTAGTACACTACGAATCTGACTTGCACGACGAGGGCTCCGTACAAAGTTGTATATATTATTTATTGATAGGGCAGATTTGACGGAGCACCTGATGGTAAGTAGGCATAATCCTAAACCTTTTCTGCAGGTGACACACGAGCAGAAGGATCACCTGACGGTAAGCGATGACACGCGCAACACCAGTGGAGTCAAAAATTGACTATCCCACTAATACCGATTATAAACGTACAAGTTTGTAAGTTTGGATGGTTTGCTCCTTTTTCATGCAAAAACTACCGAATAGATTTTAATGAAACTTTGCAATTATACATCAGAATAACACATAGGCTACAATTTATGAAAATAAAAATATGACGGTAAGTGTCAATAACAACTTCACGCGTACTTAGTCGCGGACGGCTGCTAGTAATTTTACAAGAATCTAACTGCGCCCCGTTGGTCTAGTGGTTTACGTACCGGGCCGTGATCTCGGGGTCCCGGGTTCGATGCCCGGGTCGAGCAAAAGTTTATTTCGAATTTTTCGAACATAGCTCGGGTTTGTGATCACGCAAGCCGCATTAGGCAAGCGTGGTGATTAAGCCTAATCCCATCATAGTAGCGATAACTTGATTTCTATGATGGAGGCCCTGCAGTGGGACAGTATATAGGCTGATACTTTACTTTACTTTACTAACTGCGCCCCACGGTTTCACCTGCGCGTCAAGACCCTAAAGGTTTTCTCCTCAGGCGTGGGACCCTAAAAGCACCGAAACGGGTTACTTTTACTAAAGCCGGCGGTCGCACTCAAGCGGAGGGCCGAATCGATCGCCTCCTCACGGTCATTGCCGACTTGCTAAACCACGTTGCCATTGCACGCTAGCTTTCTAGCAATTTTCGATAATTGTTCGCTTTCTTTGAGGAATGTTTATTTTTTCTTTCAAATATGTTCCAACACAAAGAAATAAAATGTTCGGATAGTTTCTTAAATAAATAAATTCACACAACATTGATCTGACTCCATACTAAGTAGCTTAAGCACTTGTGTTACAGATATCAGACAACTGATGTATTAAACACGCAGATACTGAACGATCACAAGTATTCGTCACACCAATATTTGTCCAGGGTGGGGATCGAACCCACCAGACCCAGTTGTATATTCTGTGGACGGGCGCTCACGTTGCGATACTATCCTTTCGGACGTTTGTGCGATTGTAATTCTCCTTTTCTAATTTATTTATTTTATTTGACGACCCGTTTAGCGCAATGGTTTGAGCGCCGGTTGAGCCGTAAGGGTTGCGGGTTCGATTCCCGCACCGACACAAATGTTTGTTGATAAAACAGATATTTGTGTTGGGTCTGGGTGTTTGTGGTTCCTTCGTTGTTTCTGGTTTCCATAGCATAAGGCAAAACCTTAGTTTGGGACCAGGACAATGTATGTGATGTTGTCGCAATTTATTTATTTATTTATAAATTTTAATTTTCATCACACTTTTTATTTATACCAGCTCTTGTACCACTTTTCTGGCAAATAAATGTTTTTTGATTTCTGATCAATTTTATTTCTGCTTACGTATCATAAAGGCAGCATCAAATTTTCATACAAATTGTTTACCCATACGTTACGATTTCTATGAAATGTTTGGGCAAGGCCTTTCGAGTACTTAGCTATAGTCAACATATATGCCAGCAATCGAGACGAATAAACTACTGTTTTGTGTACACTCGTAACGTAACAGGAAGCCAAATGTTGATGCGATTAGCACGCGGCCCGGCATGCGGCACCGCACATGACAAGTCTTTATTTCTACACTTGTGATTTTTGGCACGCCTACCACCTTTACCACTCACCTCCCTTATAATGTAAGCTTATTTTCCCCCCCCCCCCCCCCTTTTAACCCCTTACAACCATTTTCGCAATAAAATGTAGCCTATGTTCTTTCTCAGGGTTTAGACCCGTGGTCGTCAAACTGCGGCCCGCGGTAAAGTAGATTCCTTTAATTAATAGTCAACTACACAACCGTACTTCACATATAATGCGGCCCGGACCTTAGTGCTCACATTATGGGTGGCTCTTGAGCAGTAAAGTGTGACGACCGATGGTTTAGACCATCTGTATACTAAATTTCATTCAAATCCGTTCTGTAGTCTAGGCGTGAAAGAGTAACAGACAGACAGAGTTACTTTCGCATTTATAAGATTAGTTAGGATTTAAAAAAAATAAAGGTTGTATCTGCGCACATTTACATCCCTATAACCACGTCTTCTAACAATAATTCTGAACAACATTTTGTTCTTAAATTTTTGGAAATTCGCATGAAATTTTTCAACTTTTCATAATGTCGGTCACGTGATTTGTTCAATTTCTGTGGGAAGTCGAAATTTTGCGAAGAGGGACGAAGTCGCCTAGGTCCTTAGCACCAAACGTGTAAGAATGGCGAACATTGACGTCTGAGGCCTCAATTTGGATCGCTGAGGCAGCGTAAATTTTTTTTTACATCAGAAGAGGTTAATAAGTAAATATGGCCACGATAATTAAATCTAGCCGTTAACCACGGAACGTGCTAGCCACGGAGCCTGTGGTCAGCATGTGACAGTGTATAATCGGCTTAGTTTTCGGCGATCTCGTCCGTGTGCTCCCAGCACGTGGCCCTCGACCGATTAGTTAGAAGCCTATGAACATTGTCGCCCACGGGATTAGAACGAGGTAGATAAAAAGTTACTTGGAACTTTGTAATAAACATTTTGGCGATAAATTGGCGAGTTTCTTGCCGGATTTTCTCGACAGAAGAAAAAGGTTGGCAGCGCACTTGTAACTCCACTGGTGTTGCAGGTGTTCATGGGCGGCGGCAATTGTTTACCATCAGGTGATCCGCCTGCTCGCCTGCTACCTATCACATTTTTTTTCGACTCCTCATACGAAATAAACAAATCACGTGACCGACTTTGTAATGTTGAATTTTTTTTATGCGAATTGTCAAAAGTCATAGAACAAAATATGTTGTTCCGAATGATTGTTCGAAGACGTGTTTAAAGGTATGTAAATGTTGTTAGATACATTCTGTATAAATATTACCGCTTAAAATTTTACTCAAAATAATTATATACATAATTGCAATATTGTGTGATGTTTACCGATCAAACACGGGTGCATAATTAATACTCTGCGTGGCCCACATAGGCGCGGGGCACGTTGCCGGGCGCGGATTACCTCGTAGGGCTTCGCCCTTGGAGCGATGCGTCACGCATTCCGCCCTGATGATGCATCCAGACGCATCTAGACATGTAGATTTTTTACTATCGATTTGTGACGACAATGATAGATAGATAAATAATTTATTTGCATCATCATTAGACACGTTTTTACTGTAATAAAAAATTAAATGATGTGCTTTGATATTTTATCAGAAACTAGCTTTTGCCCGCGACTTCGTTCGCGTGGACTTTAGGTTTTACGACCTCACATTAGAAACCTCAAAAATTGTAGCCTATGTGTTATTCTGATGTATAAGCTATATTGTGGTAAAGTTTCATTCAAATCCATTCAGTAGTTTTTACGTGAAAGAGAGAAACATCAATACATCCATACTTACAAACTTTCGCCTTTATAATAGTAGTAGGATATAAATATTCTTTACTACCTGTTGCCAGCGACTTCGTCTGCGTCTAATAGTATCTTTGGGTAGCATTTTGAATTATTTAATCATTTTCACCTCCTCCTTTTAACCCCTTACAATCCCCTTTTCGCAATAAAAAGTAGCCTATGTTCTTTCTCAGGGTCTAGACCATCTGTATACCAAATTTCATTCAAATCCGTTTAGTAGTTTTGGTGTGAATGAGTAACAGACCGGCAGGCAGACCGAGTTACTTTCGCATTTATAATATTAGTAAGAATTCAATTTAAGTCTATACAAACATTTATATATGTCAAATATTATGTAAGCTACAGCTGATTCGGAAAGTTGATTTCTACCTAGAAGAACCACCAAGAAGAACTTTATTGTTTAGCAATTAAAAGACACGAAGAAAGATAACAACATAAAAGGAAAAAATAAGAATATTATCATCATAGCGTCCCTTTCCTTACGTTGGCGAATTTTAGGGGGCGATTCTCGTCCTCTCGACATTGAAGTCGATTTGATAAAGTCGCTTCAATTTTATTTTCTCAACGAAAGATAATCTGGTGATAAATCTATTGTATGGGAAGGCATTTTATATTGTGTAATTAAAAACTATGGATATTCAACTTATCCCGAATCCCCAGTTCGAATAAAGATGAGAAGAGAAAGTACCTGCCACTCACGTCCATAGGATATAGGTAGTTTGATTAGAATGACACGTTTCATTTTCACCTCTATTTCATTGTAGATAAGGTTTATTAAAGAAAGTTTAATTATTGTCCTAAAGATCATTTTTCTGTGACTGTAGCTGTCATTTTAATCAAGATAATATACGGGCTAAAAAATAATTGCCGCGCTCAGAGACGTTATTTAACTTTAATGCTCATTATCCTAAGTTGTAAGGCCCAGACAACAGACACAATAGAAAATGTTTTTGCCTTTTATAAGGATTTTGGGTCTTACGCCGTTAAAATAAAGGTCAATATTTTTACATAAGTGACAATCAGACAATCAGGCCAGATGGAGTGACGATCTGCGCAAGAGGGCTGGCTGGAGCGAGTAGCCGCAGATCGATCAAAGTGGCGAGCATTTGGAGAGGCCTATGTCCAGCAGTGGACTGCAACAGGCTGATGATGATGATGATGATGGCGACAATAAAGGTTTAATTAACGTCTCTGAGTGCTGCAGTAAAGATAATATGAGGTACTCACCACGTGTCCCCAAACCGGCTGGAAGTCACGCTGGTAGAGGTCGCTAGATGGCGCCACTTTGGAAGGCTTCGTGCTGCGGTCGAACACTGGCACCGGCTGCTCCTCGTCGTCTGATGGAATCTATACAACAAAGAAAGAGGTTAATCCATACTATACATTTATAAAAAGATAAGCTATAGACATCGACAAAACAAAAATACCAACTGAAAATGTGAAACACTAGCGCGATGAATTCGACGCCTAGCGCCATCTATTGGTAGTACAATTATTGTTCCGAAACGAAGTGAGGGTGGGCCACTATCCATACTAATATTATAAAAGGGAAAGTGTGTCTGTCTGCCTGTTTGTCTTTCTTTCACGGCAAAACGGAGCGACGAATTGACGTGTTTTTTTAAGTGGAGATAGTTGAAGGGATGGAGAATAACATAGGCTTTTTGCCCCTTTCTAACCCCCATTTTAGGGAAGTGGGGGGCGCAAGCAAAGCTGCGGGCAAAAGCTAGTCCTTAATAAGGCAATGGGAAAATAGTTGCCAGCTGATTTTGAATTTTATCCGTCACTAGTGGCCCGCCCTCACTTCGCTTCGGGACCGTAATTTTTTTTATATAAGATGGGTTTGCACTTGACCTCATCTCACCTGATGGAGAGTGACAATGAGGTCTAAGATGTAGCGTGCTTTCCCAGAAGAAGCCTATTCACTCTCGAATTCAGAAATTAACTCATAGATGGCGCTGTATTCAATTACATCGCGCAAGCGTTTCGTGTTTTCGGTTTACCTATAAGCCTTGTCGTTGTCTATAGAAGTTATCTCTTTATAAATAGTATAGATAACATAACAAGGTAGTCAATAGCCGCTTGGGTGTGTAAGACAGCGTGTAGGTAGGTGTACCTTGGGTATGTTGGGTGAAGAGTGGCTGCGGTTGAGGCCGGCGGCGCCGGGGCTGTCCCCCGGGGACACCATGTATGTGTCGCCGTCTTCATCCTGTATCACAAAAACACAACACGTGTGAAAAGTCCGCTAGATGGCGCACTGTTAGACTGAGGACCAACTTCAACGTCATTGATTGTTTAACGTCGTTGGCCTGGCCTTGGCTGTCTGGACAGCAGACACAATGGAAAATCAATTGTTTTATGCCTTTTAAAAGTTTTTGGGTGTTTCGACGACGTTAAGGGGCTATACGAATGAAACTAGCGCCGCCAACCTATTTGCACTAATTGTGGCGAAAATACGATATTTTTTAAGAAAGCGAAACATTACAGACTTAGATAAAAGTAAATTGAATTTTTCAAGATGCAATACATTTTATAAAACACGCGGCAAGTAACAATAATGTCAATTATTGCTAAAAGTGGCCGTTTTTAGCATTAATAACTTTATTGTTACTTGTCGCGTATGAGAAATATTGTATTGCATCTTGAAAAATCTAATTTACTTGGATCTAAGTCTGTAATGTTTTATTTTCATCAAAAATATCATATTTTCGCCACAATCAGTGTAAATAGGTTGGCGGCGCTAGTTTCATTCGTGTAGCCCCTTAATGAAAACGCAAAAAATAGCAAATTTTCAATTCATGAAATCGTGAAGTAGGTACCTACGGTTGTATGAAAATACGCCATGATTAGATGTGCCGCTGAGTATTTTTCTTAATAGCAATAGAATTTAAATTTCATATTAAAAACTGTTTAATGCAGAAAGGCTACTATAATGTAGAAGATTATTTAGATGATAAGGATTCCTGGACATGTTAATCTCCTCGCCTATTCTATTAAATGTATAATTTGATTTCATAATTTTACTTTGACGATTATCTAAACGATATAAAGCATTGTACACATCATACTGTTATTGTAATCTTAATAATATTTTTTATTATCAGAATGAAAATTGTAATACTGATCATAATTTGAAAAGAGTGACTACTGAGTTTCTTGCTGATTCTTCTCGGTAGAAATCGACTTTCCGAATCAGCGGTAGCTTACATAATATTTGACATTCATAAATGTTCTATAAGGACTTAAATTGAATAAAGAATATTTCTATTTCTAGCTCGCGCTGGGACTACTGTTTCCTAGTGAAGAGTCTATTGTCTTACCTTGTCGAGGTCGGGCTTCCGCTTCTCCCGGGCCTCGGCCAGCTTGCGCTTGCGCTCCAGCTCCAGCAGCTCGCGGCGCCGGTCCAGCTGCTCGCGCTGCGACTCCACCGCGGCGATGCGAGCGCGTTTAGCTGCTAAGTCACGGGCCGATGCTGCTTGCTCGCTTAGGAGACGCTCCGCTGGATAGTGACACAAATATGATTAGACAGCCAAAAGACAATAGACAAAAAAGATGTATCAGAATATTAATCAATATCGATGACAGAGAAAGTTGCAGGCCATACTTTAAAAAATTAAAAATTCTGACTTTAGCCTCGATGTACATTTTAGCTGTTTGCAATTTTGTCATAAAAAATAAACATTTATACAAGGACGTCAGCGATAACTGTCCTAGATCGCGACGTCTTATCCATAAAATAAATTGGCCATACCCCCAGCCAAACTGCATTTGGTTTCTGCGGGTGTATGGCATATGTCTATAAAAATATATAATAATTTACCCCAAAATTTGAGAGAAATTGAAGAGCCAATAGTCTTAAACAAAAAATTGAAGGAGTTTTTAATTACAAACAGTTTCTACTCGTTGGAAGAATTTCTAAAATTTTAGTAGGTAATGTTATTTTTGTATTTTTTTTTATATAAGAGATTTAATTATAAAATAATTTAATTTTATATAAAATATATTTATGTACGACTAGTTTTTAAGATTTTTATATTTTGCTTTGCCTTAACAGGGTGCATGTGCTGTACTTTTATTATATTTGTTAACTCTGTAATACCACATGTAACGCAAGAAAATATTTGAATTTAAATTTGAATTAGACAAACTAAAATAACATTAACATAGATAGGTAACATCCATAGATCAAGCTGCTCGCGCTGAGATTCTACCGAACGATGCGCGCGCGCTTGGCCCACAAACTAAAACAACATTTAATGCAGATAAGTAACATCCATATAGTCCATCCATATCCATATAGTAACAATCAACTTAGAGCTGGGACTCTACCGCGCCGATCCAGCTTGCTCGCTTAGGAGCCGCTAATTATGATAATTATTATAATAATTAATTGAGACAACATCACATACATTGTCCTGGTCCCAAACTAAGGTTTTCACTTGTGCTATGGGAACCAGAAACAACGAAGGTAACACAAACATCCAGACCCAACACAAATATCTGTTTCATCAACACACATTTGTGTCGTTGCGGGAATCGAACCCGTGACCCGATGAATGATGATGATGATCTATGTATTATCAGTGGACCGACCTGCGGCCTCGGAGTCGTGCGGCGGGCGCGCGGCCAGGCTCTCGGCCAGTTGTTCCGCGTCGTCGCGCTCGCGGCGCTGGTACTCCTCCAGCTGCTCGCGGAGGCTCTGGTTCTCTTGTTCCTAAAGCCAAATACCAAATTGGTTTATATATTTTTTTTATATTGAGGACAATCAAGATGACCCCACTCAGATGATGGTAAGAGTCCCCGCTGACTACAGACTCACTATCGGCCGATAGTTTAGTCGGGTTGGCCATAGAGAGTACTCGCGCTCGCGTATATCAAAAAACATAATATTATTAATTAAAAATTATTTATAATTTCTTTCTTGTTTTTTGGCTTTAGCCAAGAAACAAGAATTCCTCGTCAGGGATTGTAGTGTACATTGTATTGTATTATATATAAAAAAAATCAGTCATCTGAACTGTTTAGTTTCGTAGTTTATCCAATATTTTGCATAAAATCGATGTTTACGTTATATTTTTTTCCTAATGAACTATAAACATTGAATAAAAATCCTCGTCAGAAATTCAAGATCGAAATCCAGTCTATAACATGTATTTTTTTTAGGTATCGTTCCTAACGATTTACCGAGTTTTTAAACATACACAAAAGTGCCCAATCCGCGCATGTACAAGCCTTAAGAAGCCGACCAAACTATCGGCCGATTAAAATTTTGTAGTCTGCGGGGAGACTAAGCGGCCGTGTCATCCAAATATGAGATTGACAGGCACAAAAGAACAGACAAAGAGTCCATTGAGTCATTGTGATTATTTTCGCGTAGCATTATCACTATAAAATATTAAAACGGGAATGGGGGCTACCGCGTGTGGAAAATCCGTTAGATGGCGTACGTGTAGACTGAGATCCAACTACACGGTGATTGGTAATTTTTGATGTGAGAAGTCAAAATGTCACTAAACGACCCGCTGGTCGCTGGTCGAGCCCGGCTGGTCGAGCGTCACGTCGCGACGGGTCGATGATATTACTAAAATTGGAGGTTCTACTTGGATCCGAGTAGCTCAGGATCGGGTACTTGGGCGAAAAAGAAAGGAGGCCTATACTCAGCAGTGGGTGTTTCCGGGCTGATGATAATGATGATGAAATTTTCACAGATACACCGTAGCCACTTTGCCGGTCGTTGGTATAACGTTGGTATACTGGTGACCGAGGAGAATGCACCACGTCTTGTGTGACTACTAGATATATTATTCAATGGGTAATGAGAGTCCATCTCTACAGGCTTATATACTGACACCGCTGACGTCATATCATCTATCACATACGTACTATATCGCGCTATCACATACGTAGTCAGGCGGCCAATTCTCGGCTTTCGCCTCGACTTCATGGAACGCACAACCAATAGGAGAACATAGATTACAGTCGACATTCCTTATCTTGTTCTCCTATTGATCTATGCGTTCCATGAACTCGACTCGATATAGAAAGCGAAAATCGAGAACTGGCTTCCTGGTCGTCCAGCGTCACGACGGGTCGATGATATTACCAAAATTGGAGGTCCTCTACTTAGATCCGAACAGCTCAAGATCGGGTACTTTGACGAAAAAGAAAGGAGGCCTATACTCAGCAGCGGGAGCTTCCGGACTGATGATGAAATGTTCACAGATACACCCTGGGGTCTACTACGCCAAACGATATCCATTTTTTCGTATACGACGAATGCTTGTAAAATTTAAAAAAGGTTTGGCTGTTTGGTTTATTATTCTTCAGCGTGGACCATAAATGGCTGAAAAAAGCTTTTACAAATACAAACGAAACGATACTCCTAACGATACCATCAGAGACGTCTGGGAATGTTAGTCGATTTGACGTTTGTGAAGCTGTCAAATTCAATTATTCGTATTTTAAGCTGTGTTAGGACCCTACTCTAACTGTCGTATCGTTACGAATAAATCGATATCGTTTGGCGGAGTAGACCCCCCTGTATGTATAAAGCTCGCACTCACCATGTCGTACTGCTTGTTCTCGAGCTGCATGAGCTGCGAGATGATCTCCTGCTCGCGCAGCTTGTACATGGCTCGCAGTTCATCCCTCTGCTCCAACTCGCGCTGGTCGTGGACCTTCTCCCAGTCCTGCAACAAAACAGCAATCATTACCACCTCGTAATATGAGTACTGTAGAACGTCGATTATCCGAATTGATACTAACTACTAGTTGTATTTTTATATTTACACAATATTATCCAACAAATGATATATATAAAGAATCACTTGATTCTCATTTGAATTACCTGAGATATCACAACTTTAAGAGCGCATATTTTGGGCAAGCCTAAAAACGCTATATACAAGTGGCTATTGAAGTGTGACGTCACAACTTCAAACTTCTGTGTGCGCGACTAGCAAATTTTGTTTGGTAGCTATATCAAATGTTTCGTTTAAGTAAATGGTTTTATAATAAAAGTTGGTGGAAAATGTAGGGGTAGTTCAATGATATATATATTTTTTAAAGTAGTGTATGTGACCTGTTCAGCCTTGAGTATAAATGAGTATTAGGGTACAAAGTAGTGTGTGACCTGTTCAGCCTTGAGTATAAATCAGTATTAGGGTACAAAGTAGTGTGTGACCTGTTCAGCTTTGAGTATAAATTAGTATTAGGGTACAAAGTAGTGTGTGATCTGTTCAGCCTTGAGTATAAATGAGTATTAGGGTACAAAGTAGTGTGTGATCTGTTCAGCCTTGAGTATAAATGAGTATTAAGGTATTAAACCGACCTGTTCGGCCTCGATCCTCTGCATCTCGAGCGTGAGCGAGGTGTCGGCGAGGCGCTCCTGCTGCTCCAGGATCAGCTGCATGTTGTACCCTAATACAATGAGTATTAGGGTACAAAGTAGTGTGTGACCTGTTCAGCATTGAGTTGGGTGGAACCAGACTACGCCGTGTCACAAATACTGACGGGACATGGGAGTTTTAACAGCAGACTGCACGCGATGACTCTCAGTGAGTTACCTGTATGTCAATGTGGAGAAGCTGATGAAACTCGGGACCATGCGCTGTGGGAATGTCAGCTGTATGAAGAGGAACGGCAACAGATGCTGAATGACAGGAACAGGAACGAGATAGGACCAGTATACCATCAAGAGATGGTCAACTCTGCAGAATGTTTTCGACGGTTGCGTGCGTTTGCACACAAAAGGCTTGACATTAGGAAGGAGTTCGATTGATGTGGAACTGCCCGAGCGCGAGTCGCTTGTGCTGTGGTGTTTCACGCCCCATTTGGGGAGAAGTGACATTGAGATGGGCTAAAGACACAGACTTTGTAGGAAGTGAAGAAACGCACCGGGGAAAGAGCCCTTAGCGTAACATATACATATAATGTGTATAAGTGAGCGTCTCCCAAGATTCGGTCCGTATGCCGAGACGGTAGGAAGGACCATGGGCTGGTGGAGGGACCAGCCTTGAGTATAAATGAGTAGTAAGGTATTAAACCGACCTGTTCGGCCTCGATCCTCTGCATCTCGAGCGTGAGCGAGGTGTCGGCGAGGCGCTCCTGCTGCTCCAGGATCAGCTGCATGTTGCGCGACCGCTCCGCGTACACCTGGATGGCTGCGGCCTGTAACACCACATACATGTATACATGTATATACAACATACATGTATATAGAACCTGCCCTCACTTCGTATCGTAACATTTAGTTCCACGCCGTACCAATAGATGGCGTTAGGCGACACAAATGTTCACTGATACACCATGTATATGTTACTCTAAAAGCTCGAACTACAGTAAATCTTAAGATTTAAATCTAAGTCTTAGGATTTACCGATATGAGTTGGTAAATGTAAGTAATTCTGAAAATACGACGATTTTTTCGAGCTTTTGCCAATCGAGTTCAGTATAATGCTAGATTTTACCACTGTCAGCTGGTAGATGTTGGTTTTAGGAATGAAACGAAAAGGAATTCTTAATGATATGTGTATAGATAAAGCCAGTATATAAAACATTAAGATGTTAAATACTAAATTATTCAAAAAAGATATGTTTTTAAACTTTTGCGTTGCGTTATACAAATACTTCATATAAACGGGACTAAACGCGACGAAAATTAAATATCGCTTGTGACCACGGCTGTTGTAACGCAGTCGAAACGTCAAGCAGTAACTGTTAGAATGTAATTATTAATTTTCATCGCGTTTAGTCCCGTTTATATGAAGTATTTATTCAAAAAAGCTTTGAAAAAGTTTATGGCTGATAATTGTTATTATTGTATGAATGATTTCTTAATGACATTTTTAATGAAGTACCTATTTAGACAAATTATTATATTTGTACACCTGTACATGATAAAATATTTTGATCTACATAAGCTCTAACACAGTGTTTTTCAACCTTTTTCATGATGCGACCCCCTGGTATAAAAAAATATTTCGCGACCCCCTTGACCCTTCGGTTTTTTTTATCATTTATGTTTGTTATAATTTATATCCTTTTGTTAAAATTATCTTATAATAAGCATTCTACCCATGTATTATTATATAAAAGAATCTTTATCTTTATGTATACCTTGCTGGCGCGGTCCACCACGGGCTCGCCGGGCTTGGCGGGCGCGCTCGGGCTCAGCTCCGACCACACGGGGTACTCGATGTCGCCTGACACAAAAAATACGGTAGTTTAATTACTGGTTTGTCGATCCAATAATAATAAATTTAGTTTACATAATATTTGACATTCATAAATGTTCTGTACGGACTTGAAATGAATAAAGAATATTTCTATCATGTAAAATACTCTCTAGTATTTGACTTATCTCGATATAGTAAAAAATATTGATCTACTTTATCAAAATATTGGTAAATAAAAACCAATAGCCAAAATTTTCAGTTAAAAATAAAACGTCTATACCCAAAACCAGCTATACTCTGATTCATAATCATGTAAAGTAAACTGACAGATGCCAATGTGTCATCCCCATACATTACCACTCAATGGGGTATGGGAAAAAAAACCAAACATGTCCTAAATCGAAAACCATTTTGAGGCATTTGTCTTTCATACCATATTTTATTGCTTTTAAAATTTAAAAGCATAAGATCAATGATATTTTCAATAAAATCGCGTTTGACCTTCATCTGACCCAAGGTCAGCAGAATTTTCAGTCATACTACACTAACAAGATAAATTATATGCTACATTAGGCGACATCTACTGTGATTGACACTTAGTCTATCGGAAGAACCATCAGTTGGTGCTAGTTGTAATACAATAAAATCTTACCAAGCAGTTGACAATTATTTGAAAGGTGATATAAAATTGATTAGAGATACCTCTCTGTTTTTGTTTTGCCGGAATGTTGTCAGGCAGTGATGTAAAATTCCCCCGATTAAAAGGCATTTTTCCCACAAGTAACATTTTACATATAATTTATTTGCCACGATTTGGGGAAAAAAGCACGTGGTAACACTATTAATATGGTGTAGCGCACTTGTGACGTCACAAATACGCTTGAATTTAAAATGTTTAAAAATTAATTAAAACATAACTACTGTCTTGATTACAAAAATATTCAAATTGATTACTTGAAATAGTAAAAGGTATTGAAATAAAATATAAAAAAGATACCTAAAAATTTGTTCCCATACCCCATTTGACACATGCAAAATGTCAAAATGCATAGAAATTTGTCATTTTCATCTGTCAGTTTACTTTACATGATTATGAATCAGAGTTTAGCTGGTTTTGGGAGCATTCAAAGTTACATGGGCAAGTCCATTTTTAAAGTATAAAAATTATTATAAAAACTGTACTTAATTGTTTAAGGTACGCCAAGCCGTGGGTGTCTGTTGACTGAAATGATTGCACTTACTAAGCATATCGTCCATGAAGTCGTCCTGGCGCGGCGGCACGGCCTGCGGGTTGGTGGTGAAGGCGGGGTACTTCAGCAGCCAGTCCTCGTAGCCCCCCTTCAGGGCGAGGGGGGGCCGCGCGTACTGCACTTTTACGTCCCACTGGAATCAAACGTTGTTGATTTAGAGCTTTTAGGGCTAGCCATTGGGAAGCTTATGCCCAGCAGTGGACGTCTATTGGCTGAAATGATAATGAAATAGACATGGGCCAGGGGGCGGGGCAGCTTCCCCCCCTACGTTGACGTTCCTACAAATTTTTACTACTTTTATCGATAGAAATGAAATAAAACGCGCAATTGTACTCTACTGGTGTTGCAGGTGTCTATCGCTTACCATCAGGTGATCCATCTGCTCGTCTACCACCTATCACAAAAAAGTCCTATCTGACCCAGAACCTGGGTACGTCCATGGAAATAATGTAGATGCAGATATATTCTGATTTCTAATCATGTAGAGCAGTGTTTCCCAAACTTTGTTATGCCATGACTCGGTAATTTTTACGTTGACCCTTCGTGACCCACTAAGTACCTACTTTCAAACTCAAGCTGGTTCTATACTCATGTTTTTAAAAGAAGACGAAAATGTCGCGACCCGGTTATTTCATTTTGATGGCCCGGCACCGGGTCGCGACCCGGCTATTGGGAAACGCTGATGTAGAGCAAACTGACAGATGTCAATGTGTCACCCCATACATTATAACTCAAATTGACAGATGCAAAACGTCAAAATGTATAGAAACTTGACATTTGCATCTGTCAGTTTACTCCACATGATTAAAAATCAGAGTATAGATGTCACCTTGAGTAGTATAGTCTTGAGAAGGTGCAGCGTCTTCCCGGGGATGACTGCGGCGCTGGACCAGTCCAGCATCACGATGACCTCCATGGTGGCGCGCTCGGCCCACACCGGCCGAGATACCGCGGGCAGATTCTGCTCCAATATGTTCGCCGATTGCCTGGATAAAATGTATGAAACTCAATAGGCTACGTGGTAATATTACGGTATTACGGTAATAACTGTGGGAGAGCCACGCTTCGGCATGAATGGGCCGGCTCGACCGGAGTGATACCACTGCCTCACAGAAAACCGGCGTGAAGCCGCCCCTGTGCTGTGTTTCGCTGAGTGAGTGAGGGTACCGGAGGCCCACTCGGGGGGGAAGGGGATAAAAGGTTGGCAGCGCACTTATAACTCCACAGGTGTTGCAAGTGTCCATGGGCGGCGGCAATTGCTTACCATCAGGTGATCCGCCTGCTCGCCTGCTACCTATCACATAAAAAAAAACCAAAAAGAAAGAGCCTATGTACTAATGTACGCTGAAAATGAACGTTAAGTTTTCTACAGATGGCGCTAGTTGGTAGGGAATAATACTACAGCCTATACATTACAACTAACGCCATCTCTTACTAAGTATGTGCATATTGGCCCCTCCCTGCCCCCAACCAAGGAATCCGAAATTCTGCCTGCTCAGCAGGAAACGGAAGACGACGGCCAGTAATGGCTCGACGGGCTAAGAGACTGACTGAGAGAGATGTACAAAAAGCTGGCAGGCCCTAAGGAGTCGAAGACTGCCCTAGCAGCACCTTGTCAGGAGGCCTCCTCTCCTGGAGCACACACACCAGTGCCACGAGAAGGCATGAGAAGCAGCCCGGGTATAGGGTTTACCCCGCATGCCCCAACAGCACGAAAAGTGCGAAGAATAACGGTATCCGTACAAGATTCGAATTCTCCTATAATCCTACATCGCGAAAGCAAAGTTCGCATATCTACTTGGAATATATGTCGCAGCCCGATCATATAATCCGCCGTATTACATCACGGCTACCTGTTTTCTAACACAGGGCCGTTTTGAAATGCGGCGGATCAATGATTAGCCGTATTGTCATTGAGATACGTTCTTCAATAAGACGGGCGACGTTTAGCCACATCGTACTCCGGCTGCGACATATAGATCAACGACGATGATTCTCATACCCCGGTGAAATGCACTCCTCAGGCACACTGATGCAGGCCGGGTAGTTGATGTGGGACTCGAGGTAGTCCTTCCCGGGCCTCGCGTCCAGGATCATCACCTTCAGCTTGCCGCTCTTGAGGATAGTGTACAGCTGCTCGCTCTTTATCGTCACTTCGTCGAGACCTGGAAGATATGAATAAGAGGTAAATGTAGATGGGCGTACCCAGGCTTCTGGGCCAGAGGGGGGCAAATCAGATTTTTTACAAGCTAGGTACTTATAAGAACTAGCTTTTGCCCGCGACTTCTCACGCGCCCCCCACTTCCATGAAATGGGGGGTTAGAAAGGGACAAAAAGTACCCTATGTTACTCTCCATCTCTTCAACTATCTCCACTTAAAAAATCACGACAATTCGTCGCTTGCTTTTGCCGTGAAAGAAAGACAAACATACAGACAGACAGACACACATTTTCATATAAATTCTTTAACTACCTAGGTCTATTTTGTGATAGGTGGCAAACAAGCAGACGGATCACCTGATGGTAAGCGATAGACACCTGCAACACCAGTAGAGTACAAGTGCGCTGCCGAACTTTCACCCCTTTCCCTCTAAATGGGTTTTTCATTTCAATAGTGTTTGTGGTTCCTTCATTGTTTCTGGTTTCCATAGCACAAGGGAAAAACTTAGTTTGGGACCAGGACAATGTATGTGATGTTGTCTCAATTTATTATTTATTTCTTACTAGCGGCCGCCCGCGACTTCGTCCGCGTGGAAAAGTAACTTTTTACCCCCCTTTCAACCCCTTACAACCCCCTTTTCGCAATAAAAAGTAGCCTATGTCCTTTCTCAGGGTCTAGATTATCTGTATACCAAATTTCATTTAAATCCGTTGAGTAGTTTTGGCGTGAAAGAGTAGCAGACAGACAGACAGACAGAGTTACTTTCGCATTTATAATATTAGTATGGAAGTATGGATAGGCCCTTAGAGACCATGAGTCGGAAAGGCATAGGCTTTTTCCCTTCAGAAAAAGATGTTGGTCATGTAATAGATGGAGAATCTTACTAGGCAATCCCAAAGGTTGTGGTGGCTCGATCACAGTGACAGCTTCAATGGCTTTCTTCCTGTTATCCTCAATTTTCTGTTTGATCAACTCATTCTCCTTAATATCATTCAGTCTTTTGGCTTTTTGTTCTTTTTCATATCTGGAAATTTCATTCATATAAATAAATATCATACAGCATAACATAAACTGCACAGAAAATAAGTTGTTAATAAATTACAAAATTTCTGGTTCGACAACCCTTACAGTGTGAGGTCATGGAATAGTGTTTTTATTTACAATTCTAAGAATTTACCAAGAGCAAATGCTTATCTAAGATATCCAATTATACATAGTTACTATGTTTAATAGATATTATGATATGAAAAGCATAGTATGCAGAAGTTTTAACTCATTAGGTAACATTTTGTCAACCTATTTTAGAGAAGCAATATTTCAATCAGAATTAAGTAACCAAAAAAATATAATTTAACCATATTGACAAATTAATAAATAAATTTATTTCATATTGCAGGCTTCAATCCATATAGAGGCCCCAAAAGTTTGAATGTTTTGATTTGTGGACAGTCCGTATGCAAATTAAAATATAGATCAATATATTTTAATGTCCTAAGACCAAAAGCCTCATACGAGGTAAAAACAATTGGATTTTCTTTCGTGTCTGCTGTCTGGGCCTTACAATGTTAAGCGACAATTTAAGTTAATTGATGTCCAGAGTGTGGCAGTTAGATTGTCTCATGAATACTTGTGGTTTTCATCATAGCATAATAATGATTAAATATCAAAAAAGGAATATAACAAATAAGCTTTTAATTGTTCTGAAATATTAGCAGCCCCCCTGGTAGTGCTGTGTATAAAGATCAAGTGTAAGGGAAATTGTACAAGAATAAAGGTTTGTTATTAATTTTGCTGTTTATGCTTAGTAAATAAATAAATATCAAGCCACACATTCTTATCAATCAAATTGCCTCAATTGATATTAGACCATATTTGATTGCCATTAGGGTAAGAATCTAATGAAGAAATTTTACAGATTTGAATACTTGTATACATTTATTTGTATAGTTAATCCACCAAATCTAATGTCTTTGTACCTTATGTATTTAAAATATACAGATATTAGTTAAGTTTTACTTAAAATGTACTGTTAAGATCCTAATGGCAGTCTTACCTATCTATCAAACTATTTTTCAACTTCTCCGCTGCATCTATGGCCTTGTTCGGATTCTTAGTGCCTAACATGCTGCTGAAATAGGTTTTGTCCTTCTGGTATTCTTTATCCTTGGTGATGAACGCGACCACCCGCAAGTACTTCATGTAGTAAATGTAAGAATACTCCTCATCACCCTTCTCACGGGCCTCCTCGGCGCTCTCAAACAACTTCTGAGCTGTTTTGCATAACCTAAAACAAAGACAATATTGAGCACTTCCTAGCAATATTTTCGATAAAACACTGTCTCTCATCTCAGTAGAACTACTTACAGGGTAGCTTTTTTGGATTTTAAATCAGGTACGTTGTATAATTTATCCAAATCCTCTATACACTTTCCAAGGTGAAGTTGCATTCTGCGAGTTTCCGTCATCTTGAATTTTATTCAACCAGAAACTAATACGAAGACAATAACACAGATTTAAAATACTATAAATCCACTGGACACTACATTTGATACGATTATCAACGAGATTGCTCAAAATTTTTGCTGGAAACAAAAAAATCACAACTTTAATAGGAAAACGTCATGTTTTTTTCACGGATGACAGGAGACAGATAATATTTACAAACAAAAATGATTGATCAATCGACTGAACAAATACAAAAATGTTTAATTAAATGTTGAGAAACTATTATTTTGTAAGATTTTGTAAGTAAATCAACCATTAAAATAAAAAACTAGTGTTTCGTGCTTCATTTTGCAAAAAGTTGGTATCTATTGAATTTGTAAAAATCGTTATTAGAATCTTACAAGCACTATGTACTCTGTGGTTTTACAGTTGTCAAAATGTACAGCTTTCCTTGAAGTTGCTGGAAATATTTTTCGATAAGAATCAATGTCTGCCTTATTTAGTTAAGATAAGGGCTATATTTGAACACAGTTATTTGACAGATTTCCGCGGAACTTCGGTGGTTACTAAATGTTCCAAATAACGCATAGGCGCAAGTTTTCATGCGCAGTGAATTCCTCATTTTCCTGGTCGATCGCAGTTTTCCATTTAGTTTTTCAGCTGATCACGCTTTCTGCAGCCGCATCGCAGACTGTCCGCGCCGTGGGTCATGTGCGAAACTGTCGCAGCGTTGTGAAATCGCTGAGTGATTGTGTTGTGTAGTTTGTTAGCTAGTGCCAGTGATAATGTTTTCAGGGCTCACGAATCAGGTCAGCTCGTGGATGGGGGCCGCGAAGGGAGAGCCTCAGGACGAGGAAGTTCCCACCCCCACGAAAGATGCGACAGGGGAGGCCACGGCGGAGGGCGAAAAACAAAGGTCCTTATTCTTTTGTTTACATTTTTTCTGCGTTCCAAGAGACGAAATTCCTGTAATTTCTAGAGAGATGATGCAATTTTTTAAATCTTAAGCCTCTTTGGAAACTTTCGAGAAGTTTCTAATCACAAAATTAGTATTTAACTGGAGAAAAAAGCTAAAATAAATGAGCCATATGTTTAAAACGAATTTGGCTAGAAATATTTCCTGAGCAGTTATTGATCCAACATGTGCTGAGGTATTCCGTACGGCGGAATGTCTCTTCCCACTGCACTTTGCATTATTGAGCTGCTACAGTTCATGCATATTCATAATGAGAATGAATATGAATGCATGACTAATTAATCCAATGTTTGACTAAGTTATCCATTTAACATAATAGTTTTTAAACTTAAATGTTAATAATAACTGGCTGCTTTGAAGATCTTTCAATCATTCTTTTGTTCTTTCTTCTTATTTAGTAGGTTCATTATTTAATAGGAATTATAAAAAAAAGTGAAAGATTAATAAAAAGGTGATTTTAGGTGACTTTTTAATCTAATTAGAATCAATGTAGAACATTTTACTTTCTAATCAGAAATATTTTAATAAGTCTCATAACTTGTAAAAAAATTGATGTTACAACTTTAATTTTTTTCTTTCATATTGTTTTTTAATCAATAAAAATATAATTACTTGTAATAAATTATGTCTTTTCATAATTTTATTTTTATGTTCAAACTGTAAACAATTTTAAAATTTATTATTTGTTACAGCCCAACAAAAGGTGGCAGCAAACTGGATATGATCACCAACGTAAAGTCACAGGTGACAGGTTGGCTCGGCTCTGGAATCCCGATTCCTGGGCTAAGGAAAAACGAAGCGGCCCCCGCTGAAGCGGAGCCTGCACCAGTAGAGACCGTGGAGCCAGTCGAGGCCAAGCCAGAGGGGAAGGATGATGATGATAACTCTAGGTATAATAGGTACGAGGGGTTGGCGGATGCGATGAGTTTGCAGTTCTTTTCCTCACGCTTGGCAAGTGGTGTGTCGTTTCTTGGTTTGGGATTAGTAATGTTTTGGAAAATATTTTAAGAAGTTGTAAAGGGCTGGTTTTCTCATAGTACTATAGGGGATAATACTGCTACTATAACATGCAATGGACCAAAAGATAGTCTAAGTGTGAAAAATGGAAGCCACTTTACATTTCATAGGGGATACTTACAAAAAGTAAATTATATTATGACAAAGTGCTAAAGGTATGGCTACACTCAATATTAGCATATTTAAACATGACTCTGAATCCATTTAAATATGCACAAAGTCCTGTCTAAAGATATACTATGGGTTTTATAATTTTTGTAAATGTTCAGAACTGATGGGTGCTTAAAAATAAACAGTTGGATATTAAACTGTGACTTCAATAAATTACAGTACCTATTTTTGATTGTGATAAAAATTCTGTAACAACCAGTGCTTAAGTTGTGATTTTTTGCAATAAAGTAGGATAATATCTATTTACGATAATTATTATTCTAACTAAATATTGATTTATGGAATAAATTACGAATTGTCATAATTTCATTGAAAATTAAGATCCAAAATCAAGAAATGACACACCTTTTCCTAAAATTGTAAACATAAGCAGTGCTTTGATTAAGTCTAAACTCTAATCTTTTCCTATTAAAATACAGACTTTATTATATCAATAAAAATATGCTTTAAACATTTCAAGTGAATATAGCACTACTAATTTGAATATCAGTAGTAAGTGATGCTTTTTAACTATTCTATTTGTTACTTCACATAATTTATTTCATCAGCTTTCATGGCACTTGAGCACATAAACTTTTAACCTTCATGGAATTTCAGCACTGCTTCATTTTATTCAGGCGTAATTTTTATCTTCTCAATGGTATAGGGGCTGTTGTGAAAATGGAAGCCCCAAGGATGACAAAGTACAAATATATTTAGGCCATAGCCTAGCTTAACTTCCTTTGAAGATATACAAATTTTGAGGTAATTTCTTTAGTAAATTTAAAAACTAGGAAGAACACATCTGTGTAATATCTGGAATCTATACATGTAATACCTATTTTTTCTAAAGTTAGTACAATTTTGAAAAGTAGTTTAGTTTTTGATTACAGGCCTGTTGTACAGACAGTCTTTTCTAAGGCCAACCAGTGTACAACCCGTAAATTTAAAATTTTACTGTGATCTCTACCATTTTTTCTTAAACATGTTTGTGACTAAGCTACAATTTTTTTTGGTTTATGAAACTTGCCTATGTGAAACTATTGCGACTACAAGACTTACCTGTTTTCTACCTTATACTTTCTCGATAGTTCCAAAATCGGGAATCCAGGAATAGGTTTCATCGAAATTTTCTACGAATGGTCTAATGCTTGCGTCGGTATCGATCTCATTGCGCAAGTCTAATTGGAATGTGTGTGTGCACGAGCTGTTCTTCAAAGATGAACTATGATCCGTAATTTGCTTCAATACGGCATAGCGATGTTGCCCGGATATAATGGTCTTTAGTCTGTCACTACCGGTAACTTCGAATTAGCATCTCATTAGGTCGAGAGGCAATAGTCTGCGCTACAATAAAGAAGTTGTGTCAGCTCACTAAACTCTTAAATAAGTACTCATGGAACTCATGCCATTCAGCGTAAAGATCTAGATTAAAATCTCATTGGTGCTACTCATTATAATATACTTCTCAACAAAGCTTCTAAAGGGATATTGCATGCTAGAATTTATTTTACCATCAAATCAGACTTTAATTTTAATTTGGATCAGACTGAATCTAACCTCCATACTCTAAGCACATGCAATTGTGAACTCATTTACTCTGCTCAAACCCCATTTTTTATTTATCATTGTTGTGCATTTTGTTTTTATTATCTACTTATTCTTATAGAAAATCCAGTCACATCTATTTTTATGGCAATTTCGTTTTGTAATTTGACGCTTTTTTGTATTCCTCCTGCACTTCCATTATGTTGTAAAGGCATCTTTGGAATAATGTGTATTTGCCGTCGAACCTAAAAAATAAAGGAAACATCAAAAAGGAACAAAGAACGGAAATTAAGTAAGGGTAGAAGTTACTCGTTAAAATAATGTTAACAACTTAAAGGTTGTTTATTAAGTGGACTACTTTTCTGCCTTGTACTATGTACGCAAAACGCTATTCATCATTATAGATTTGGCTGGATTGTTACGTTTACTGTTTTAGATAAGGCCGTACGGCGCAGTTAGTTAAACGAGTATAGCTTACAGTTGCAATTTGACTATAGATTAAGTAACATTTCCATAAGCAATGGACACGTTTTTGATTTCATTGTAAGTTTTTTGACTTGTAATAAAAACGAGTATTTTTTCATTAACTGTAAACACCATATAAACATGGTTTATTCCTTTGAATTTGTAATGCGTAAGAGGATAGTTACTCTGATAGTGTATTATAACCATTTTTATCAGTTAAACAATCATCTGAAAATCGAAAGCAAACAGAAGTCTTTAATACATCACAATGAATGCTATCGCGTGTGGAAAATCCGCTAGATGGCAAGTTTTTAGACTGGGGTCCAACTTCAACGTCATTGGTTGTTTTGTCAAATTTTGATATCTCACATCACAACAACAACATCTCATTCATTGACCTGACTCCGTACTAAGTAGCTTAAGCATTTGTGTTACAAATGATATCAGATAACAGAGAAAACACAAATCTAATACATAAGTACTATATAACACCCAGACACTTCAAAAACTATAAAAATAACCTAACACCGTATCACGAGTTCTATTACCTACTCAGTTCGTAAAATTAAAAACATTAGTAAATACTTTCAAGGCTAAGTAGCGCACTATAATTTAACAAACGTCACAATCTAAACAAGCAGCTAAATATCTAAATAGCTGTTCCCAGGATAGATAGCTTACAGTCCGCCACCTAGCGGATTTTTTACGCGCGATAGCTATAATATTGTCGAGTACAGCAGACAAGCGATCACCTACAGGGTATATTTGTGAACGTTTACATCCCTTTACCAATCATTCTGAACAACTTATGTTCTGCAACTTATGGAAATTCGTCGAATCTTTTTTTACCCCCAATACAAAATTAACGTGTCACGTGACCGACTTGTATGAAAAATTGATTTTTTTTTATCCGAATTTCCAAAAGTCCTAGAACAAATTTTGTTCAGAATGATTAGTAGAAGACGCGTTTAAAGGGATTTAAATGTCCACAGATACACCCTGTATTTCCCTCTCTTGTGAATAATTCTGTCCCTCGTCTGCTCTCGGCCAGTGTGGAGAGGGAGTAGTGAATGTCCAAAATGTATTGTAATGTTCTGTTGTGCCACAGCGCCACCGGCGGCGCCGACAGCAGGCCCGCGTCCACTGGGGGGACCCCGACGGAGGAGCAGCCGGCGGGCGTTGGCAATGGTGAGTGAAAAGTATCAACCTATATTCACAGTAAGAGCTATGCTCGGCTTTTCTCTGCGTGATCGAATCCGAAACGAGGTGATCCGGCAGAGAACCAAAGTTATGGACATAGCTCACCGGATTAGTAAGCTGAAATGGCAGTAGGCTGGCCATATCTGCCGCAGAACAGACAACCGTTGGGGTAAACGAGTTCTGGAGTGGAAACCGCGTCTTGGTAAACGTATTATAGGACGACTTCAGACCAGATGGAGTGACGATCTGCGCAAGAGGGCTGGCTGGAGCTGGATGCGAGTAGCCGAAGATCGATCAAAGTGGCGAACATTTAGAGAGGCCTATGTCCAGCAGTGGACTGCAACAGGCTGATGATGATGATATTCACAGCACTGCAGGGCAGAAGCCTCCATCATAGAAATCGACCATGGGACTTTAATTTAAACGTTTAATTAACGTCTCTGAGTGCGGCAGTTGGAGTTCTTTGTCATTGGTAGAAATTAATTATATGAAGTGGGCTAGGACTAGATTTTTGTGTTTTTTTTTGTAGTTGGCTATTTTTTTGTTTTATTTTTTGTTGTTTTATCGCAATTCCAGGTCAACAGAACAGAAAGTTGTTCTCCGTAGATGCTATCGAGGTACCTGACATGCAAGAGTGTTAGTATTTTGTGTTTTTTTTTGTTTTATTTTATTTTACTAACATTTTAACTGACATTTTTATACTCCCTATCCTATACTTCTTCTCTTCGTCGCATTCCATTAGGTGGGATTGTAGTCAAGTGTTGGTTTGAAGTACGTAAATAAAAATAAACTTTTAAATTACCTGTATTATGACAACTTATGTAACTTGATATGAAAGAGTATTCGTTTTTTGTGTTTTATTTTATTAACTCATTTTTTTTACTGTGTTTTAAATGATCTGATTTAAATCCAACTATAATATTGGGGTACATGACATGCAAGTGTTAGTATACTAATACTTCATATAAACGGGACTAAACGCGACGAAAATTAATAAGTACATTCTAGCACTTACTGCTTGACGTTTCGACTGCGTTACAACAGCCGTGGTCACAAGCGAAGTTCGCTTGTCCCGTTTAGTCCCGTTTATATGAAGTATTTGTTAGTATACTTTCATTTTAATTACTAACATTCAAGTATGATTTAAAACTAACCTTATAGGTGTCTTTTTATTTTCCATTGCTTATTAATAACTGTTACTCTTTAGATTACTTATTTAATTATTCATTTGGTCTGTCTACATTATTTCGCTACAAAAAAGCTGTAGCTCGCGAGTTGTAGTAAAAAACAATGGCCATGAACCGTTTGTTTAATGCTCAGTGTAGTTGTTTCCAGCCCCCGAAAATTATAGCAAGTGACTAAGTTGAGATAAAAAACTGCCTCCAGCTGTACCAATTAGAGGTTTAAACTACGAAACTTTTCACTAACAACCCTAAAATAAACTCACCCGGGCGGAGTGTTGCCCGAAAGTTTAGTTAACGACGATTCGGGGGTTGGCGGCCAGGTGGCGCAGTGTCGTGCGTCAGAGGCACGAAACTGTGGGAGAGTCAGGCTTCGGCATGAAAGGGTCAGCTCGACCAGAGCGATACCACGGCCTCACACAAGACCGGCGTGAAGCAGCGCCTGCGCTGTGTTTCGCCGAGTGACCGAGTACCGGAGGCCAAAATGGGGGGAAATGGGAAAAAACTAAAGGTTGGCAGCGCACTTGTGACTCTACTGGTGTTGCAGGTGCCTATGGACGGCAACAATCGCTTACCATTAGGTGATCCGTCTGCTCGTCTGCCATCTATACCACTGACCTGCCACTGACCGAAAGAAAGTCTAAGTAAGGTCGTAGGAGATCGTATTTACCTAGGAGTACTATGACCATATGATAGCATTAAGTTCTTTCTACAACCTTTTATGCAGTAATGAATACCAAATTACCAATACATGGTGTATCTGTGAACATTTCATCCCTTTAACGACGTGTTCTATCAACCATTCTGAACAACATTTAAACGCATAAAAAAATCATCTCTCCATATGATTACATACTTGGTCATTTTGTATGGAAAGTCGAGAAAATTTTGGATGAATTTCGGAAAATTGTGGAGGAAATATTGTTCAGAATGGTTAGAACACGTGGTTAAAGGGATGTAAATGTTAACAGATAGTCCCTCTATATCTGGGTATTTCTCATTTTCTGGAAAGAGTCACTTCCATGGAGGGCAATTTTTTCTGTGCTTAATTGATGATGCATTTGAATAAATTTGCTATCAGCGGTCATGGGAAAAGTACTCGCCGAGCTCGCAATATTTTGAAATTCGTAATTATAAGGCTTGAAAGAAAGTTGCCCTCCATGGAAGGGACGTTTTCTTTTTAAAAAATGAGAATTACCCATCTATCAATCCGTTGTCTGATGACGATGTCCTCATCTCCAGTGACGACCAAGGCGGTGGCCGGCGCGAAGTCCCTCGGCAACTTCCTGTACTCGGCGGTGAACAAGGCCGGCGCGAAGGTCAGCGAGGCCAGCGCCAAGATCAAGGAGACCGTCGAGAAAAACGTGAGTGCTAGAATATTGTAGTTTTTAGTGCTGAGTTGGATTTTTTAGTACTGAGTTGGATTTTTTAGTACTGAGTAGGACTTTTTAGTACTGAGTTGGACTTTTTAGTACCTACTAAGTTGGACTTTTTAGTACTGAGTTGGACTATTTAGTTCTGAATTGTACTTTTTAGTAGGTACTGAGTTGGACTCCTTAGCACTGAGTTGGTCTTTTAAGTACTAAATTGGTCTTTTTAGTACTGAATTGGTGTTTATGTACTGTGTCTACATTCAGCTTAATTTTGATTGGTTTTCAATTTACGTAACGCCAAAAATGAGCAGGTACTGTCGAAGAAAAACACTACTTTTCTATTGGAATTAGGCGACATCGGCGTTAGGTGCGGATTTCTTCAATTGTTTCTTATGATGCCATGGGGCTGTTTGTACCTACCCAGATTGTGGACCGACGTCGATGAGACTTTCCTGTTTTTGTTTGAGTTTTAATTTTTTTCGATCTGTATTAACAATGCTAAAATACCAGCTGAATAGTTATAACTACTATCGCTCCGCGTTTTCCTCCGCGTTAGAAATCCCTTCAACTATCTCCATTGAAAAATTCACGTGAATTCGTCACTTCATTTGCCGGGAAGACGGATAGACAAACAAACGCATACACTTTCTCATTTATTATGGGTTTCATATAGTTTAGTAAAAAAAAAAAGATTAATGGTGTTTTCCCGGCAGGCAAACAAGCTAAAGAATTCTAGTGCTCCAGATTTTTCTTTTAAACCAGCTCTAACACCTCGAAATCCTTCGCAATGTTTTATACATGATGATTTATTCATGAATCCAACGTCGCAGCAAAGTATTAGAAAGTGTTGGGGAATAATCCCGTTTCTCGTAACCTGAATCTTCGGGCGGCCAATCAAAACGCTCCCAGGCGAACGGGAGATTTATGAAGTTGTCTGGCACTAGCCGAATAAAAGAGCTGGCAACTAGCTTCTAGTGCTGGGAGATCGGAAGATGGGAAATCTGGTTTTCCGGTCTGGTACCGGATTAGTAAGCTGAAGTGGCAGTGGGCTGGCCATATCTGCTGCAGAACTGACAATCGTTGGGGTCAACCTGTAATTCGCATACATTAAGTGCAACTAAATAATTTGTATTTTAAACGAGTTCTGGAGTGGAGACCGCGTTGGTAAACGTAGTGTAGGACGACCTCAGGCCAGATGGAGTGACGATCTGCGCAACAGGGCTGGCTGGAGCTGGATGCGAGTAGCCGAAGATCGATCAAAGTGGCGAGCATTTAGAGAGGCCTATATCCAGCAGTGGACTGCAACAAGCTGATGATCATGATGAATCTGGTGTTGACTCCCAATCATAGATACTTTTATGCCGCTCTCCCAACGGAGAACTTTTTTGAAGCCATTGGCCTTGGTAGACATTGGAGATGCTGATAGCTCGATGGAGCAGTATTGCGTGCTATAAGATTTCTCACTCACTCTATCTCACCTTAGCGTTTGATTCCCGGTTCCATTGAAATCATGATTCACAATTTCAGGACGAGTGTCTGGCTATTGCAAAATCAACCTTTCACGTCAGTCACGTGAGTTGATGATTTTCTTTGGGTAATCAAAAAAATGTTCAACGTATTTCCAAGTCTTAGAACAAGTGTTGTTCAGAATGGTTAAAATAGAAGACGTGGTTAAAGGGAATTAGGGAAGTAAAGGTTTACAGATAAAAAGGTCTTGTATAAAAGCTGGACCGTCACTCGTATTTCTAACAAAAAAACACTTTTCTTTAGTTTTTGGTTAGTGGATAGTGTCGCATCTCTGTTAGCTAACGTACCCACGAAGTAGCAAAATATAACATTTTCCATTATACTCGTCCCGCCCACAGTCGATGTTGCCTGGAGTGTTTGCCTTCACGGCGGGGGTTATAGATTTTCATACGGATATAGTCGAATATTGGGTTTGTGTGTCAGATGTAAATATTGGCGACGAGTGAAGTGCGGCATTTTATAAGCTACAGAGTCGTTCAGCTGTACTATATTTCTTGCTTTAGTAGAATTTGCTGTAGCCATCTGTCTCTCATCTCATTGAAGAGGGACATAATTATAATATAATGTATCTTATGGTACTCACTACTTTTTTATCTTCACACGTCTTCTTCTGTATTTCATAATGTCGCTTTGGTGTTGTTTTGCTTTGAACGATAGATATATATGTTCTTCGAATAATAACCATCTTTATTTTAAATAAAATGTCTAAAAACAAAAGAAATTGAAGGCTATTATCAAAAACCGTCCACCCACCTATCACCACTATGCGCCCCACGTTGGGCGCCAAGATTTTAAGTGCCAATCCAAATAGTATCGTAAATCCACTGTATTACACGATTTGCGCCAAGAAGAGTAAGTCACAAATTAACAAGACACAGAAAGTCTGCACTGGCTGACATTGGAACGTAAAATTCATTGAACTACGCGCTAGACAAATCTCTCCCGCACTATTTCCATATAGTCGGTCTCTGCCTCTAGCTCTCTCCGTCTTACAACATCAAAACATCCCCCAAGGAACAACTGACGACTATAATCACTTGAAAATCCACCCAGCTCGAGTAAAACAAACCTTCTTGATCTAACACGCCTTTGGCGCTGTGGGTATCGACTGGGCTTTGTTTGCCGGAGTGTATACGGAGCAAAATCGCTTATAAGTTTCCAGGGATCGTGGGCAAATAATGCCAGCTTTTGTTTGTTCTCTTGTGTAAGTAGAAGCTGTTGTAGTATGGATTTGTCTTTGGGAACCTTTTCAAGGTTTATGTTGGTGAAATGGTCAGAGTAGCACTGTGTTAAAAGTTTCAATTGACTTTGCACTTGACCAATTCTTGGGGGGTAATACTCGTAGTTACGTTTATACGAGTAGTTTGTCGATGAGGGAGAATATCGAAGCGCGCGGATGCATCGCGCAGGTCAGTATGGCAGAACCAACTGATATGATGCCGTGCCGTCGCGTCCATTAATGGGGGATAGTCGCAGCTAAAATCCCCGCTAGATGACATGCTGTTGAACGAAGGCCCATCTATCCTGTGATTGGTTATTTTTAATGTGAGATGTCAAAATGTCACTAAACAAGCAATGACGTTGATGTTGGACATCAGTGTAAAGTTTACCATTGACTGCATTAGATTATGGTACACTGTTTATTTCTGTTTCGTTTTTGTGACTGTGATAAACGATAAAACGTACGTCTAAATTAAGCTTATGAAATCTGTTTCAATTTTCTCTGAATGTGAGCGGGAGTGTCGCCGAAATCCTGCCACAGTAAAAAAATAATAGTAACGAAAAGATGATATTTCTCCTTAGATAGAGATAATATCCTCTTTTCCTCTTCTTTTTAGTTCGTCAAATAGTGGCCCATTTACATTTTAGTTTGTTTTCGTAGGAATTGGTTTAGAATTCGGAAAATGTCAAATAGCACTCTTTTGTGTAAGAGCCTTCATTGGTGGCGACTTTTAGCGCGTTCACGCTGCATTTAAAGTATCTATGATCGAAGCCTGTTAGTTATTACAAAGTGCTGCCACCTATAATTACTGTACATGCCCTATAATTAACTAAAACAGTAACAATTATTATTAATTGCATTGCTATTTACTGCTTGACGTTCCTACTGCATTACTGCATCCGTGGTTACAAGCAGACTGACGGACTTAGCTTACTGTCATCCAATCTACTATGGGAGGGCAAAGCAAAATATTCAGGCGACGTTGGATTATGCGTTCCCATATCGCAAATCAACGCGGAAGCCTCTATAAATATCAATTTGCGCTAACACTCATGCTGCTTTTTGCGCTCATCTCGCTTTTGATGGGGGCGCCATTTTTCAAAGGAGGGTTCGCTTTTAAGTAATGTCTGAAGTTTTGCGTGATTCACGTGCTATCTAAGCTATCGTATGCGATTACTGAACTCCTTCGATTGGAAATAAAATTTTATTACGCGTCCCTTTTTAACCGTCTTACTCACTTAACTTCTCGAGGGTAAAAGCTGATGAAAACATTTATATTTTCCCGAGGAACATAGGGTCTAATCTAAAAAAAAAAAAATTGATTGTAGCAATACAAATTGCTAAAAGCCCAAAAAGTGAAAAGTGTTTTTTTATTAAGATCTCTCCTTTACTTTTCTGTAAATTGTAAGAGACTCTGTCTCTGGGCTGGGTTTTTTAGATGGGCGTGAATTGCTGGCACCAAGAAGTTTAGCTCTTCATTCCTGCCCCGAGCCATCAAGTCATGGAATGCCCTTCCAGTTCATGAGTTTCCTCCTTACAATCCTGGGTTTTTTAGGCGGGGCGTGAAACAGCATCTCAGCAGGCCTTAGGGTGAGACGGATTCAATAGGTAGGTACTTTGTTTGTTGTTTAGTGCCAGTCAACCTCATATTTGGATCTCTCGGCCGGTTACCATCAGGCGGAGTGAGGTCATCTTGATTGTCCTCAATATAAAAGACCCGCCGTAAAGTACTGATTAATATTAGACTGTGTGTGAAGTTGTACCAGCCCTCACTTCAATAGTACTGAAATATTGATGCGCGTGTTTCAAAGAGGGTGGAAAACTTATACTTAAACTTTGTAACTTTCACAATAACCTCAAAGGAATGTTCGGAATAAGTAACTTCCTAAGTCACACTTGAAAATATATTTTCTTTTCAGTAAAAGTATTTTCATTAAGAGTGATGGTATAATGCATCGAGCAAGTCTTTGAAACGGATAAGATACCTTATCGTATCGAAAACCTGGATGGTATCGTCGGAGAATCACGCTTTGGCATGAATGGGCTGACTCGACCCGGAGTGAACTAAGGCCTCACAGAAGACTATATATCATAGCAGTGAAACTTTTATACCTGTAAGCTTCGAAACTGAGCATGTATGAAAACCAGCTGGTAGATAGATTTATTTGCTATGCCCAGTGTATAGCTTAGCTTTCATATTATAAAGAAACAATATTTTGGGTTTCAAGGTCTGGAGCCTTTAGTAAACAATAAAGCTAGAAAAATATAAGCTATGTCATAAAATATAACTAACACTTAAAGTAGAGAGCCTCAGCCGGCATTAACGCTAATGGCTAGTGTTGTGACACGGACAACCGGTTAATCCCGGTAAACAGTCTACACGTTAATACCGGTAAACTAGACTAACGGTTTATACCGGTAAGCCACAGACGTCGCTATTTAATTTTGATGGAATCATTGTAAAGTGTCAAAATAGTCAAACATCTTCTATAAGTACTATTTAATTAGAGGCCACTTCTATTGAAAGCTACAAGGCTAATATGTAGCCCGAAAAGACGAAACACTGGTGCGGTATAATCGACACCCAGCGCCATCTATTGGCAAGGATTCCAACTACTACGAAAATAGCAAAACTATGTCCCAAATCGTCTATGAAAAAATAGAACTCGTTGCCGTCCAATGTGTTTCCTCTGTCCTACAATATAGACTCCTTCAAACGAAGCGTCAAAGAGCATCTCGCGGGCCAGTGCCTATTATCAGGCTGAGGTGAGCCAATCAATATACTGAGCCATTATAAAATAAAAACCTAATCCTGCAGTAATAATATCGGTATTAGTCCAGCACTAGCCACGTCCGTTCCCTACTGAGCCACGCCGCTAATGAACCTACGGCTCTCCACCATTAGAGGGCGCCTGTTTGTCACGCGATTATAGACCTTATGGATATGTCTATTAGATGCTGAGAGGCACTTTATATTTGTATTGTCTTTATGGGCGGGGGATTCGTTTACAATCTGGTGACCGGATGGCGCATTGGTAGTGACCCTGCCTCATACATACGCCAAAGGTCGTGGGTTCGACCCCCACGCTAGACAAACATTCGTGTGATTAACACTTGTGTTTCTTCAGTGTCTGGGTGTTATACTCGTATATGTATTAAAGTATTATATCTGTGATCCTCTGTTGATATATGTAACACAAGTGCTTAAACTAGATACTTAGTAGTCAGGTCAATGTATGAGATGTGTGAATTTATTTATTTACTAGTGGCCCGCCCTCACTTCGCTTCGGGACCGTAATTCAGAAATGAACCAATAGATGGTGCTGTGTCCAATTACATCGCACAAGCGTTTCGTGTTTTCGGTTTACCTATAAGCTTTGTCGTTGTCTATTGAAAGAAAGAAAGAAAAATCTTTATTTGGTCCGATATTACAATAAATAAATACACTGAAATTTCAAAGCGAAATTAACTGGACCAAAATGCAGTTATTTCAGTTATATCTTCATAAATAGAATAGAAGATTATTAGTTGACCCGTCTGCTCAATTCACACCTATCACATAAAAACGAACCCCAACCAGCTATTTGCAGTTGAATCTGATTTTCGAAACTCACGAGTGGGACCCACTCCTGGATGTGGAGGGGCTTAGTACTGAATTATGCAAGATAATGGAAGTCGAGGGCTGAGCAAACGGTACCGTTTTCGAGGGTGCACTCCCACACGCCATACCTAGATAGATGCAATGGCCGCTGTTTGAAAAATAAGGTTATTATGAGCAAAAATCTGGAACGGACTTAAACAGGCATCTTCTAGGCAAACGCGTGTCATCCTAGACCTCATCGTCACTTTCCATCAGGTGCGATTGTGGTCAAGCGTTGGCCTAAAGTCAGGCCTGTCCCACTCCGCGTGTAGGTATCGAACTTGCAAGTACATGCGGCGTCCCCTCCGGAGGGGAAATTAGTAGAAAATCACGAACGAGCGGCGACGCACGCGCGACAGTTGCTTGCGATAGAAAGAGAACGCACTTCTAGGTATGAATAATGGTAGGCATTGAACGCTGGGCGGTCGGAATTTCAACGTTATGAAATGGTGGCTTGAGTCTTCATTTCCATAAACGGTTTTTAGGAGTGGGCTTTTCTGTGCATGTACTATTAAGTATTCTGTGCTATAGTCTAATAATAAAAAAAAACCCTTTATGGGGCTCTATGGATATGTTAGACACAATATTTTGAACCTTATGTGTGGAGATAAGGTCCAAAACCAATGAATTGTATTTATACCTACTGTCCATTAAGGGGTTAACTTTACCATGTTGAGGATGAGGTACTCTTAGAGAACCAAATGTAAATCGAGGACTGAAAATACGTTTTTTTTTGTATGTAAAAATGACAGGCGAGCAGACGAATCACCTGATGGTAAGCGATTGCTGCCGCCCATAGGCATCTGCAGTACCATTAGAGTCACACCCAGCGCGCTCAAGTTTCCGTAGATTCGAGGATACTTGCACAGAAATTGATTGACTAGCCGAGCGTATTTGGTAGTAACCCTGCCTCCAAAGGTCGTGGGTTCGACTACCCTGAATATAGATTTGGTGTGATGAACATTTGTGAATGTGAAAATGCCAAAAAGTGCTCTTTTCTGAATGAAGCCGTCATGGGCGGTGACGATTGTTGCTCCAAAGAATAAAGGCTGATTTGTCTGAATATAGGAGATCGGACTTTGTTCTTTGGAGTAAGCGGTATTAACAAAGACTGAAACTGTACCTATTGTTTTTTATTTTACATTTTAAAAAAAGCTCTTAACATGATTCCAAACATTCCCCTAGGCTTATGCCGTGACATTAAACAGTGTAAAACCAGTGGATTTAAAGTTATAAGCCAGTCAACAGGCCTTATCGTCGCCTGCCGTCATGTCAGGATAAAGGTCACCCTTTTGTCTTTGATTCTTAATATTTTACGAGTTTATATCCATGATGATAAAAATAAACCTCCGAACAATCCAAATTAAGCTTTCATTGAATCCCATGAATAATTTAATAAATGTTTCGGGTATAACAAATTGGATCGTAATTTTCCTTATATTTCCATTCCAAATTTCTTTTGATAAAAATTAGATACGATTGGGAAAAAATGCTGTAATAATATTTTCCAAATACCCTATGGCGAACGATCGATGGACGCCGTTAACGGGGCAGACTCCGAAAAGATTTCTATAAGTTTAAGATTGGCAAGTTAAGGCGTTGGATAGGGAACAATGGAGGAACTTTACCGTATGAAAGATTTTCCCTTGGGAGAGCCACGCTTCGGTATGAATGGGCTGACTTGACCGGAGTGATACCACGGTCTCACAGAAGACCGGCGTAAAGCTGCGCCAGCTTTGTGTTTCGTTTTGCTGTACGCCAGAAAAGCAATGAAAATTAAATTTAGCACAACAAATGTCGATGTTTTGTCGGTTATAGATTTAGGAGTATTTTGATATGAAACTGAACGAAAAAGCTATAGGTAGAGAACTATTGATTCGTAAACAATTGTCTGTTTATTGTCGGTTCCATTAATTGACAAAATATGCGCAAAAGATGTAAGTATTTTAGTCAAGTTATAATGTAGGTAAGTCATACCTACTCCTTTGTAGCTTTTCCATTAAACCAAGGTGTGTATTGAAAAGAGTATCGTTGATTACTTTATTCTATTTTTAATTTTTAAAAGGGTTTCGCCCTCACCCTTACAATTTCCTAAAACGTTTACAAATTGAAAATAAAACATACCATAGATTGCCATCCTTCGCTCTTAGTATATAACCAACGTAGATCGTTCTGCTAGCTAAAATGCACCTAAAAACTGAAGTGGTAAGATATATTTTGTAACTCTGTCTTTGGAAATAGGTCTATTTTAGTCCTCACTGTTCAAGAAAAGGAAATATACACCTAATAACTGTAGCATAAAGGTCGCTTTTGAAAGAGCTCTTTGGGGATTGGTATATTTTAGTCTTCAAGAAAAGCCAATGTGTACTCTAAAGCTATAGTAATAAAAGTGGTTTCGTAAGTTTTCTGGGGCGTTTGTAAAGCCCTCGACGCAAAGGGTTGTCGAATATTGCTAAAGCGGTACTTTTCGCCCGATTTTTATGGAGAAACTTCTTTAATGAAAGACTGAGGGCCGAATGCGATTAGGTCGAGTTGTTAAGAGATTTTTGTTGAAAGCTTATTACTTTTAATGTACTTTTTTAAAGAGTTTGGATGAGATTATTAATTTGTAAAAAGTCTTTGTAGGCAGGTAGCTATAAAAATGGCCTTAACCTTTTTGGCACGAGACGAAATAAAGAAAGAAACGTCCGAACGAAAAAAAAATATCGGTAGAAGAGCCTTCGGCTTGAATAGGCCGGTAGGTGATACCACGGACTCACAGAAAACCTTTGTTAAAAAGCTTTTGACTCCATTGGTGTCGTGGATGTCCACATGCGGCGGTCGAGGTGACCCGTTTGCTCTTCTGTCGAAGAAGAAAAGAGGGCGAGAAAACAGACTTCCTGGGCAGCCTATACCCATGCTACGTACGCGATTGTCCCGACTCGTGTCAACGGGGGCTATCGCGTGCGAAAAATCCACTAGATGGCGTACTGTAGAAATGAGTCCATCTACACTGTGATTTTTGATGTAAAATGTCAAAATATCACTAACCAACGAATGACGTTGAAATTGGACCTTAGTCTAATAGTACGCTGTAAGGGAGGAATGTACTTTCCTCCCTTACAGCGTACTATTAGACTTTATTGTAAGGGAGGAAAGTACATTCCTCCCTTACAACGCCATCTAGCGGATTTTTCACATGCGATAGCCATTAAGAAAAGTTCGTTTTCCAAATTGACACACAACTGGGAATCGATAGAGGCGACAACCTTAAATCATTTTTCCCGTAAAATTTCTTTACATCGAAAATGGGATAGGCACTAATATTGACAACTTTCTACCTATGTAAATGTAAGCATATGCATAGATATTGCTGGTTCTAAAATTGCTAGATCCATTTTCTAAAGAGGGAAGGCAAGGTTCCATATTGCCTTCCCTCTCCCATCTATACTATTAAAATGTAAAGAGATAAATAATTGCATAGATAAAAGTGGATCAGTAACGGTTGAATATGATGATAATGATGAGTTGTGTCGTTTTAAACAAATAAATGTTTTGTATCTTATAAAAAATAACGTGCTAACTCAGAAATTTCCGGTAGTTTTCCTCTTTAACTCAATGTTTTTTTTTTCCACCCAATAAAGCTACTGTTGACTGTTTCACTTTGTTTCCGGAATCATGTTCCTAAATGTACCGAGGCGTGGCGCGACATTTATAAAAGCCTGTTTATAAAAAGACTAGTGGCCCGCCCTCACTTCGCTTCGGGACCGTAATTCAGAAATGAACCAATAGATGGCGCTGTGCTCAATAACATCGCGCAAGCGTTTTGTGTTTTCAGTTTATCTATAAGCCTTGTCGTTGTCTATAGAAGTTATCTCTTTATAAATAGTATAGATTTAGGTGTAATTATAACCGTTATTTTTTAATCTTGTGTCGGAGGTCAAACAAGGCCTGTATGTGTACCAATATGAAGCAATAAAGTTTCTGGTTTTGATTTTGTGTCGGGGGTTAAGGGGCTATATCGACGACTCTAGTGCCGCCAACCTATTTACACTGATTGTGGCGAAATATACTTTAAAAAAAAGTAAAGCATTACGGATTTAGATACAAGTAAATTGGATATTGTAAGATACAATACAATATTTTTAACGCGTGACAAGTAACAATAAAGTTCATTATTGCTAAAAGTGGCCGTTTTTAGCAGTTTTTAGCAATAATGTACTTTATTGTTCCTTGTCACGTGTAAAAAATATTGTCGAAAAATTCGATTTACTTGCATCTAACTCTGTGATGTTTTACTTTTTTTTTTAAATATCATATTTTCGCCTCAATCAGTGTAAATTAGTTAGCGGCGCTAGTTTCATCGATATAGCCCCTTAAATACAAAAAAAAATACAAGAACTGATTAAATACCAGTCGATAAATATCAATTACTAACTCTTAGAACTCCCTGAGGTCTATTCCCGAATCGATCGCGGAGCGGATATTGCTGTCCGGTGACCGGAAGCGCTCAGTTACGGTTCGATCCAATCAGGAAGTCCATTAGTGTCACCTGCCGCCACCTAGCGACGATATTGGCTAACTGTTGATGTAATATTTAAAAGCGTAGTCCGGAGTTAGGCTGCGTGTCCACCAGAGATGTGCTAAGATGCGTTGCGAGAGATGAGTTTGTTAAGAGCCTGGGTGCTCCCTAGGTTGGTCATAAACACTTGGCTACTGCGCCATCGAGGTCGTTGAAATCAAATAACAATTATCATGAAAGACCAGAGGGGGGCAAATCAGATTGTTTTAAAAGCTAGGTGAATGAATGAATGAATTAATGAATATGCTTTTTATTGCACACAAAACAGAGGTATCTTTATACCTCTGTATAAAAAAAAATTGAAATTAATTCTTTAATTACCTAAGTCTTTTTTGTGATAGGTGGCATAGGAACAGATGGGTCACCTGATGGTAAGTCAACTGCAACACCAGTAGAGTAGTTGTCGCAATGTAATAGACTCCCAGCGCCTGCCGCCTCCCAGTTGTCAATCTGTATATAGCGATGTAATAAACATCGCTATGCTTAGCCGAATAAGTCAGAGTACCAAGTAAGAGGTGGCCCGATCGGGGGGATGATGTTTCTAAGTTTGACAGCGCATTTGTGACTCCAATGGTGTTGCGGGTGTCTATGGGCGGCGCCAATCGCTTACCATCAGGATCCGTCTATAACATAAAAAAGAAACACGTCCTTAACGGACAATCAACAGCCATTTCAGCTAAAATAAATACACCCAAAGTCCTAAAAACATCCCAAAGTCGGATCCCTTTTTCCAGCGGTTAAAAGAGAATACATTTTGAACAAAACGCAACCCTATCTCAGGTCAGATTCACGGCAACCCATTCAGGCTGTGCCTTAATTTGGGCGCCCAATTGCTTATCACACAAAGGACTTGAATATAAAAGTCGGTACGGTGAGGGGTTTCCACCCTGGGCCCCACGCTCTGGTCGATTCTTTCGTGTAAATACATTGCTTTATTTGGAAGAGAAATTTTAAAGAGTGACCATAAAGTGGCAGTTGAAATTGAGTGTTAAGTTGAGAATCCCATGAAGTGCGAGAGTTGAAGACGAGTGTAAATAGAAATAGTTGAGACGCAAGAGTCGGTTCGATTCCTGCACCAACCCAAATGGTTGTTGATGAAACAGATATTTGTGTTGGGTCTAAGTGTTTGTGGTTCCTTCGTTGTTTCTGGTTTCCATAGCACAAAGGAAATTTTAGTTTCGGACCGGGATTTGTCTCAATTTATTATTAAATAAGGCCCGATACACACACAGAAGACTGACGTAAAGCAGCGCCTAAGCTGTGTTTTCGTCGAATGGTAGCGCACTTGTGTTGCTGGTATATAGAGACCTAGGGCGGTGGCAATCGCTTACCATCAGATCCCTCTGCTCGTCTGCCACCTATCACATAAAAAAGCCAAAAGAATGGTATCCTCAAACATGAACCTTTAGCCCAAATCTGCAGTATTTGGACACGCCAACGTCCCGGAAAAAGCGGATTCGTGTCAACTGTTGGGGGCGGATTTGAGGAGTCATGTGGGGGGGCAGGAAGGGGTCCAACGGGTCGCGATGGGATGTGGCCCGACGAATGAAATATCGCTTCCGATTCATTGCGTTGTATTCATTGCCGGTGTGGTTAATTGGAATTTCACTTGCTTAGCTAAACGCGGACAATTCACCACTAAAATGGGACTGGTTTTCATATTGGATATGAAAACTAACAGAGAGCTATTATTGAATGATCAAACGAGTATTTCATGTAGCGATAACTTTATTTCTATTGATGGAGGCCATTGTCCTGCAGTGGAACAGTATATATGCTGATACATTACTTTTCATATTTCATGAATGTATTTGAGTTTGAATCGGGCTACCCTTGACATTATTTTTTGCTTGCTGTTTTGCCTTTCTTTCCCATAAACGAATTAGTTAAGTTCTACATGCCAATGTCTTTTTGTCGGGGTATTCGATCATCTTATTTCAGCCTAATTAAATTAATAGTCAAATCGGTTTCGGCTCTTCGATCTTTATACGATTTATTCTTTATACGATTAGCCCATGATTCAAAATTTCGAGAGTCTGGTAATTACAATAAAGGGACTGCCGTCTGACCTTCGTAACCCTTTAACAAGAGAACTAGACCAACGAAATAATGGTAACACGTGTCACAAACTATCCGAAACGTGCTTGTTTCCTCACGATGTTTACCCTCATCGCCGAATTAAAAGTAAAAATATGCACATATGTAGATTTGAAAAATCCAGAAGTGCATGCTCGCGCAAGGAAGTCGTCGCGGAGGCACGTTCTTTTTCTCTGAGCTAGAATCGATTATTCGTTTTTGCTGACAGAAATTTATGACGCTTATAAGCAAATCCGTACTCATCAGTTGTTCATGAAATGACAATGGTCACGTTTAAGTCTGCAGTGGTTTTAATCCGAAGAACCAACTCAACTGCAGTTCATAATGCGGCAGTTTGATTGCCGACCCAATTCAAACGCTCCTAATGTGGAAACTACGCCTTATCCCGTTCGAGCTCCAGTGAGCTTCAAACTCATTTCCTGTCTCTCTCTTTTATACAGGTGTCTCGTGAATAATGGACCGGATAGAAAGGGATGAATGAGGTTCTCTATTTCATAGGTCATTTGCACGTCTCGTTTTGTTTAATGAGGGTATCAACTGTTTTTATGAATGTGTGTTGGTTGAGCTGTGTGTGAAGAAAGAGTTAAAGTTATAGTTCTAGTTATTAAATTCTGGATCTAAAATATAGAGCTTTTAAGTCCTTAATCGTGTCTACCATCTACTTTTCTGTTTAAATTACAATGATTATGTAAAAATTAACCTACATTGGGATGTATTTTCATCCCTCTCTTAATCCTTTCGTCCTTATGGGACGGGCCCTAAATTCAACATTCGGCCGACATTAGGATCAGTCTCCCCAATAGATACCTAATGCATATTCAACTGAACATAAAAGACAGAAGGGTTTATCAACCCAATGGCGGCACATTCTATACGTTTTATACTTTAAGTAAGAATGAAAATTTTCTTATTATACCTTAATGTTGCAAAATTTAGTTAAATTATTTTAAAAAAATAATTAAACTAGTCTGTCCAGGATTTTTTTAGCAAACCTATTTTTAATATATTTTCTAGTATATAAAATTTGTCATAAAGGATATTTCATTCAATTATCAGCTCGGTGAAGGTCGACTTAAGTTCGGATCTTCTACTATTATATTTGTTAATTTACATAATGAAATGAGTTCTAGGTGGGTTTCAAAACCTCGTCTAAAAATGAGAGAAGTGTGAAGTGTAATGCTTTAACTGAGTCTTTTTTCCATTATATGTAGCTAACCTTGAAATTAGTCTGGTAAAATTGTGGTCTGCTGAAGTCTCTATGTGATAGTCCATTGCTATTGGCGGACTTTCTCTTTTTAAATGAACTTAATGTTCTTACACTATTATCAGAAAGCAATTTGTTTAATTGTGAAACAAAACCTAACGTTAAAAAACGACCTTTACTTTGTGGATCGCTAACTTTAGTCATTAAGGTTAGTGTCCTTTTCCTTTCTTTTACTGTGTTGTTGAACTTTGATTTTATATATCACTGTAATAAATATATGTTTTCAATGAGCTGTTAAGTTTCTTGAAATAGAATAGAAATGAAATCAATGCGGTGAATGTGGTTCACACAATTATTCCTTTGTTTCTCATATTTAAACGTATGTTATTGGCATGCGATAGCAGAGAGAGAAATGTTTAAAAAAATAATGGAGAAATATGTAGTCAGTTATAATAACATAATAAAAAACAGAAAGTTTTCTAAAAATAAACTCTTGGGTTATAAATAACACGTCATAACGTGAAAAATAAAATGGCGGACATGTTTTCTCTCTTCATATTCATTATGTCATTTTGGCGCAATATTTAATAGCGGTTACCAGCGCATGTTATTCTGAAGTTTACATTATTCGATATAATGGGATCATAAAAGTATTATATAGGATCGTAAATTGACGGTGTTAAACAATGAGGTGTTTACGCAGGGCTCGTGAGATGACAATATGAAAGGTCATTTGTCATTTTTCTTCACGAAAATATGGTTGACTTTTTCCTCGTAGGTTTTGAGGAAGTTGTATGTCCTCTGGGAACTGGATATATTAACATGGAGTATGTCAAGCATATTCCTAACAAGCATAGCAGTTTGTTCTGTTCCCAATTTATCTTTGAATAGATTCCATAGACTAAACATAATCATATTGATTGATTGTTTTTTGATAAAGAGAGGAATGGAAATATTTCGCGATATTTGTCTTGGAGAGTCGATTTCTAATTTATTAGGGAGACGCCCTCGCCACAGCTGTCATCATCTTCAACTTAGCGAAGTTACTTAGAAATTCCTAGTTTAATATTTTTAGATGATCGGAGATATACCTAGAGTCTATCGCATTTATTTGATAAACATTCTGAGACTAGGTTTAAAGTTTGGTTATTACAGCCAACCTGATACCAACATTTGGGTTGGCTAAGGTTTTCTGCCTAACTTGGATCAAGTTTGGCGACGAGGCGCGGCGGCGTCGGGTCCCCGCGCGGATGACCGGGATCGATAGCGACTCGGCGAGTCACTTGCGTAACACCTACATGGACGCCACGTTGGTGAGGGTGATATTATTGCATCGCAATCTGTTGCACACTGGTTTACTCTAGCAGCACATAATAAGAAACAGAACGCCGACTGCCTACATCGCGAGCTAAAGAATCTTCGCATACATACAACCGCGCTTACAGTGATCTCATTATGGTTCGGCACCATTCTTATGATACAACTAGTGGCCTACCCTCACTTCGTTTCGGAAGATAAGTTTTAAGTCAAACCAATAGATGGCGCTGTATGTACATTTCCTAAATGTTTCGACTTAGTTACTTATAAGGCTTTTCGTTGTCCTGGGAAACTACCAGATTTTTTTAAAAATTAGGGATGAGTGAGAATATTTTAAACGTAAGGGTAAACAGATACAATCAGAAAGCTCCGAGCTAACGAGAGATAGCATCTCTGCAGATTTATTATAAGTATAGATTTGCAGTAACCATAATGTGTATACTTATTTTTAGGTATAATAATTTCTTAGCTACTGAATGCCACTGCATAAATGGCTCTATTAGCGCCGTAATCTAAATGTGACGTATATCTCACGATAGAACATGAACGACTAGTCTCTTTTATCTCTCTTTAACCTGATGTTAAGCAAAAGGAGAACATACGTTGCAATTACAACGGACGCCATTCTTCAATTCGATTCACTGCTGGAAAAATACAAGCTTTTTGCACGTTTTTGTGTAGTGTCCGAAGCGCAATCTGTTTCTGTGAGGAATCTCATTAAACGTGTTCGAAGGCGGAAACATTCCTAGTTTCCAATCGGCTTTAAGTGCACTTCTCCTATAGCCAAATGTGGGTTCCAAGTACATACCGCATTTGAGTGGAGCAATTGTTCATAGCGCACACTCGACCCAGTTCGGTTGGATCCATACCGCGGGTTTTGCCATATACTCGTAAATGGTGTGGAGAATGGAAATTTAAGTTTTTGGAATCAATTTTAGTTTTCTTTGGATTGGTATGATGCCCATAGGTTTATCATTCATACAAAATGTGTTTATATTATAAGGTTTATTTCATCGACGTTTTCTATCATCCGTGAGGAACAATAAATTCACGCAAATCCACAACACAAGTTTTGCCCTACACTCGTAAATATATTTGAGATGCACTCTCTTGGTGTTCCAAATGGTGATTGTCATGGCAAATTATATTTCTTATTTGTGTCTAGGCGTGAATACTCCGTTATAGGTTTTTTGTACCATTATAATTAAAATGGATGATCTCCGTCAGAAGCAAATGTAATCCATATCGTTAACTTGACCCCGTTCGGATGGATCTATACTGCGGAGTTTGCCATATATACTCTTTGGATAGTGCAAATGTTGATTTTCGATTATTGCGCATTCGATTTGAGATATTTTGATATACTTACGATTTACACTCCACACTTCTTAGAAAAGTGTGTCCCAATGATCTGGTTTAGTTTTATTATGTTGTCTATTTTTCGTCTAATGATCGGACTAAGTTACAAGGTTTGTCTGGGTTTCTACTTCTTAACATTTGATCTTATTCTGTACTTAGTATAAATATTACTTTTGCAGCAGCCTTTAGTACAAGAAGTCGTTACCCTATTACGTGAAGTCCGTATTGATCCTAGCATCCCGGTCCGTTCTCAGACGAGACGGCGCCACTGGTAGGGTAGAGATATTTGGACGCGATAGGACATAGTCATTCTAAACTATATGGCTCATCACTATCATCATCATCGTCTCAGCTCGTGTTTCGTGGTCCAATCTTCTTCTATTAATTGGGATTGACTCTTCTACTCCTTATCCTGAGATTTGGTATCACAGGATAAGGAGCCAATGATGGATGGGGTTGGGCAATTGAATTATCGTGTAATCTTGCATATATCTGAAAACCCTTTTGACCCTCATCATTGCGTTGTTACGATAATCCTAGGGATTTCTTGAAGTAATCAAATGAATTAACATTGGATAGATTAATTTAAATCCAAAATCGTGAAATGTGGAGAAAGGGTAGGGAGGCCATTGCCCAGCTCTGGGACACGATAGGCAACTTATAAAGTGAAATGTATAAATGTAAATGGAAATGTATAAACTATCATTAATTCCACGTGATTAAAATATTGGATCCAAAATGTAGAATATTGAGCGACTGTGTCTTTGAAACTTTTCCATTGGAAAATTGTAATGTAGCGCCCCCTATCAATATAACTTTTATGGCAATAAGCCTTTTGCATTGTATTCGTACAGTTTTGTTTACAAAGGTTTGAAACCTTTAGGTCCTCTTCGCCCAAAATAATAAACAAAGAAAGTCGGATCTAACTGACATATCGATGAGTTTCTTGACCTCCGCTTTATCAGTATAATATGTTCTCTGTAGATTCTGTTATTTGTGCCGAAACATACACTGTATTAGAAATGAAAACACTAATAGCGCATGTGTGATTGGTAGCTGCCGTTTTATGTATGACACTTGCTAAGAAAATAGTGCCTAAAGAGAGTTGTTTTACTGAATAGCATTTGCTACGTGCCAAAAGAGAGTTGTTCCACTGAATAGCAATGGTGTGTGGTGAGATAGCGGCCATTTCACTGCATTAGCGTTGAAGTCGTTACCCTATTACGTCATCTAGGTATCGATCCCCCTGCCATCTCGCGGCGCTTCTGGCTGGAACTATCCAGACGGCGAAATGTCGACAATTATTCAGGAGCAGTCGGAATATTTGCTTAGCCAGAGACTGGCTTGTGCAACAGATGTAAAGTAAAAAATAAAGTATCAACCTTTACTCGTATACTGTCCTACTGTAGGGCAAAGGCCTCCATGATATAAATCAAGCATATGACTTGTAACTTATAAGAACGCTGACGGTGAGTTACTCGTTATTGGCCCAATGACGCCCCATTAATCCCAAATCATGGCTTATTCAGCGTTGAAGACCAGTCTCTTCTTCAATATATATCTAAGTCTTATTTCCAAGTAATAGCAGATACAAATAGCAGACGTTTTGTTGTGACACAAAACTACTAGATGGCGTTACTTTGCAAACATGTACAAAAGTAATAAGTCCACATAGTGGGAAGACTCAAGTACCTACTAAACTGTCTGCAGCTCGTACTGTGTAAGTCTTAACTCTTTGTACGGAGCGTAATGGACATGTCATTACCGCTGTTACATAACGTAGAGAAATTCCATTTCACACTCTCTGCAGATAATAAACTGAGAGTAGTTACAGAAACTGGAGTTTACTCATGAATACATTTCCCGGTGGTGCGTAGGGCTGGCAGGTTTAAGGGTCACATTCCATTTAAAGTCGTTTTTAATTTTATAACGCCCCATTTGTAGACATTACGAGCCGCTGGTAGACTCCGGCCTCATACGATGAGCTAGGTCAGGTGGTCAGCAAAAAAAAAATTTACAGTTTAACCATGTCGCAAAATACGCAAAGGTATATTTTTTTTAATAAATATCAAAGCCACCATTTTATTATCTTTCTTACGTACTAAATATAAAACAGAGGGATGTAATTATAATAAATATTCAACGACAAATAAACACACCCGTACACGACTAGAAAGCTAAAACGTATACCTATCCAAAAAGTCTAATGAAAATCTGAACAGAGCTTGACCATTGATATAATGATATTTTTTATTTAAAAAAAAAGGTACATAAGTACTTATACAATGTCCAAATGTCTGTCAACCCTAGTGATACTTAATAAAATAACTTTGTTATGTATGAGATAGTGGAGTTACCCATTGAAAGAAAATAAATGGTTACAACAGTTGGCTCTCATAGTATTTTTTTTGTTAGGAATGGCTCACGGGTAAATATTGTTGCTTGTATTTCTTCTTCACACCTCCGTTTAGTTTGGTCGCTATTCATGTTGATATTGCTTTGACGTTAAGTTGTTGAATTATTTTAAAAAAGTGGTTTGGCCTCATCGCAGTTAGGAGGTCTCTAAAATCCTTAGAAAGTCTCACAAGAGGCGTCACTCATCGTCAATCGTCGAATAATTTGGCGTCAGTGAATTTTCTTTTTATATTCTTTATAATCTTTTCTTTACTACTTAAAATCAAATCTTTGCTTATAAAGAGGTAAATTATACAAAAAGGAATAAATATTTTGACTTTTCGTTTGTGGAAAACAATTTTTTGTCAAGTAAGAGTGAGTTCCCCTGATACCGGTGCTTATTCTATAGCTACTAGATGGTAATTTTATGGTTATGGTTGTTCTTGAAAAGAATAAACAAAGTTTTGTGATGAGATTCTTCAAAAATGGAGTGAATAAAATTCTGCCACCTATAACATCGTGAAACCCAAAAGCCTTTTAAAAGGTATAAAACAATTGATTTTCTATTGTCTGCTATCTGGGCCTTACGACGAAAACATTAAAAAAATACAGCAACTCTATATCACCCTCTCACCGCCCTATTATCGCGCTACAACGGATGCAACACACGCATCCACACTACACATACACAACTGCACCATGCATTTCCTGCGCCATTTTCTATTTCTCCGTGTTAAATGTACTGTGGGTTCTCGGTCTGTCGCTCCGACGCGTTGGTTGTACTCGGTTCTCTATGGAGGGTTCTAAGCTGGCTTTGTGGTGTGAGGTTCTTCGAATAAAAGCGGCCAAGGGAGAGACGGTTTTGTCTGTGAAGGGATCCGTACAAGGCAGTAACATTTATTTTCATTTTTGATTTTTTCCTTTAATGATAATTTTTGATTTTGAGTGCTAAATAATGGGAAATCCCAAACATTTCTGCTTTGTATTTTTGTCTGGAAATTTTAATGCGGTTTCACAAAATAGGTAATTAATAAAACTATACATTATTATATTTGTGGAAAGAGTCTGATATAGGTATGGACAGTAAGTCAAACAGACAGAAATGACGAATCTATAGGGGTTACGTTTTCGAGGAAGTAATGAAGCAAGATAGTCTTCCGACACGGGGCCACCACGGTACGCCATTGATGTCATACTTTCTTTTTCTTTCTGCTGAATAACTGAAAGAAAGAAAAAAAGTATGTAACCAAGCGTCACTTGCTTTCTAGCTGACCTTTCATTCCACAATAAATATTTCAATTGCATGCAAAGGAAAACACGCCACCTCGCTTTGGTCAGTAAACTGTTTATCATAAAAATGTAAAAAAGCTATGTCTTTGCATCGAATACTATTGTTAAGACCTCGGGGGGTGCCGTGCAAGCGGAATTAAATTTTAACCATATCTATTAGATAAGGTCTATATTCCCTTGCAATACGTCACATACGCACAATCGGCCGATCTTACGCGTTGGTAATCGAAACTTATGGAAAGTTCGAGAAGCTATTATGTATGAGATGTTGTCTGAATTGTGTGTCTTTGTATGCTTTGATGCCAGGGCGACAGAAAGAGTATAAATTATTTTGAAAACAACTTTTAGTGGCAAACCAAACCACGCAGGCGGAGTTGCGGGCGTGAACTAGTAATTAAATAGTTTATCTAAGTCTAGATACGTTTATGTCTACCTAAATGAAGTCTCTAGAGGCACTTAGAAGTTCGGGCATTGTCGGGGGACTAAGCTTAATTAGTTAATTACTGCCCCAGGGGTGCTCTTTATAGCCCCACTGAATACAGACATTTGGCTCTTGCTTGAGAAATGTAGCTTTTATGAGGCACATATTATTCTTCATATTGTACTAGCTGTTACCCGCGACTTCGTCCGCGTGGAATAGTTGCTTTTCAACCCCTCACAACTCACTTTTTGCAATAAAAAGTAGCCTATGTTCTTTCTCAGGGTCTACACCATCTGTATACCAAACATTCAAATCCGTTCAGTAGTTTTGGCGTGAAAGAATAATAGACAGACAGAGTTACTTTCGCATTTATAATATAAGTTAGAAATTTTTACTAGCTGCGCCCCGCGTTTTCACTCGCGTTGTGATAGAATTGTTTATTTATTTAAACATTTTTGCACAAACTTTTGTTCCAATAGGCGAACTTAAAACTCAGGGGCATTCTCCGGTACCCTCAGTCATTTCACAAAACACAGCGCAGGCGCTGCTTTACGCCGGTCGTCTATAAAGCCACCCATGATGAATGGGCCCATTCATGCCGAAGCGTGGCTCTCCCACGGTTAAAGTCTTCGCAATGGGGGCTATCGCGTGTGCAAAATCCGCTAGATGGCGTATTTGAGAACTGAGGTCCAACTTCGACGTCATTGGTGGTTTAGTGACATATTGACATCTTACATCAAAAATAACCAATCACCGTGTTTGATGGACATCAGTTCTCAAGTGCGCCATCTAGCGGATTTTTCTCACGCGGTAGCCCCCATTATTGAGCATCTCCTGGCGATCGTTGTACAAAGGTGATTCGTATCTTTTGCTGTTTCCCCTTTGTAATTACGGATGTTTACTCGTCTCTTTGAGTTCCTTCCATCTCGTTAAATTTTGTAATGCTCTGCCTTCCTATCAGTAGAGACGGTAGCTTCTGGCTAATTATATCGATGCTATTCATCGATATAATTGCTATTCATCGATTTAATTGGCATTAAAATACAGGAAATTTACTATTATATAAATTAATTGACACAACCCTGCTACAAGATGGGATGACGACATTCGAAAGCTAGCTGGAGTGAGCTGGATGAGAGTGGCCGAAAATCGGGAGCGGTGGCGTGCATTGGGGGAGACCTATGTCCAGCAGTGGACGAGCGTGGGTTGCTGATGATGATGATGAATTGACACAATATCGCATGCATTGAGGAAATAAAACGAATTAGACGATACGACCGAATCGGAGTTTCCCTCCCTATCCAAAGCTTTTTTTATGTAGGTGGCAGACGAGCAGACTGATCATCTGATGGTAAGCGATTACCGCCGCCCATAGACACCTGCAACGCCAGTAGTCACAAGACCAACCAAACCACACCCAAAGATTGACAGTTAGAGAATACCTCTTGCCATTAAGTTCGCCTATTGTATAAAATTTTGTGCAATAATGCTTAAAACAGTTAAACTCAATAGATTTTGGTAACACAGTGTGGCTGTCTGTATTATATTCCTGTTGCGATATCGTCTATGAAGATGAATCGATGTTTGCTTTCCCCATCCCTAATCATCGTGCTTATAATATTTTTTAATATTCATTCTTAGTCGTTTTCTTGTTTAGATTTTTCCCGTCGTTACATTTTGTTTGTTGGCTGAACTTTTTTGACATTTTTCACACAAAGCAAGTTGTAATGGGGGCAATAAATTATTCCGCTTGTTTGGAAATGGACGGAAAAGGACAGTTTTTATTTGAAATTTCCGTGTTGTTATTTGTTCAAGGTTTAAACTACATTTTGTTTTTGTGGAAGTTTCCACACGAGGCGTAGTAACAGAATTGTAAATGCTTTAAAATTGTAATGTACGTAGGTATATCTACAGCCGGCTTCAAAATATCTATAGCATCAAGTGCTGTACATATGTATTACTCAGTGCTTGTATTGGTGATGTCTGTCTGTGATGTGGTATGTCTTGTGTTTTCAGCAAATAAATGTTTCTTACTCTTAAAATGTTGATCAAAGTTTCTTCAACAGGTCTTGGGCCTAAAGCAGGGCACAGCAACACTAATTCCCTCAAGTTTAGGGTTTCCTCGCAAACAATTTCACGCACAATCACATCAACGTCCGGCTTGTCAATACAATCATGCTACGCGGGGAATTATGTCAGAGCCGTGACACGGCAATTACATTGGCGTAACGCAAGGAGGCTCCCTTGCTCCACTTCTTTTAGTGATTTGTTTTATTAGGTATTCGCTTCTGTACGTAAAAAACAATACTAACTAACTATATTTGTATTTTGTAAAACCATTATCGAATGTTAAATTTGATTAGGCAATGTAATCTATTCAATATGACAATGTGTCATATAAATACCATTTGCGCGGCTGCTGGCAGGCTGGATACCGTCTCCATCATACTTACCATAACACCTACAAATGTGTATATTTATGCAAATTAATAATCCTTTCGTTTCTGTTAGTTTTATAAACCCCAACGCAAAAACGACACGTATGTGTGTCTGTTTGTCTGTGTGTAATAAATTTTAATTTTGTTTTTTTTTTGTTTGAAAGGTTATCCAAGAACAAAATCGTATCTGCTAAGAAAAACATAGCAGATACGATTTTGTTCTTGGGACCCGTCGTATAGTCGAGATTGTTCTTAGTGTTTGATGACCGCCAGCTTAAGATGGTCGCCAACTGTATGAGAATTGCCCCCTTGTCCTCCGATAATACGAGCCTCCATCTAGGTTGGTTCTGCAAACCTTTCTCAAATATGTATCCTAAATGTTTCAAATTCATGAAATATATGGAACTAAGTCTTTTGAGTCCGACCTGAACTCCCAGGAAAATCCGGATAAAATCTTCACCCATCAAACACGGGTTATACATTTGATATTTCATTTCCCGATTCTTATTGAGCACGTATTCTATGATCGTGAGCTCACATACAGGTATATTACGTCATATGTCACCCCCTCCTCACCCCCCACTGTGAGATGTAGGTAATACACTCCCAGCTGTGTCGCCTTAAATATTATGATATGTGTAGTCAGACCACGTGCCTTAAATCGAATTCGGGTACCGTGTTTATTTTGTTTGCTGGTACTATTACGTTACGTTAAATCTTACAAGATTCTAAGTCTAATACTACCCTTTACCAAAACTTGCAATGACATTCCCGTTCAGCCAACTCCCGCCGTCGCTTGCTTACCAAGTAGCTTTTTCACTTCCCGTCTAATTTGTAAAAGTTGGGAGCCTGGGATCCGAAAGTACCCACTCATCAGCTTAGCGCAGGCGTCGTCGCAAATAGCCTGCGGACTTTGTTTGCTTGCTTCGCTTCGCTCACTAATATATCGAATTACCTAACCCCAGGGCCGTCTTTGGGCGAGCGATTTGCCACTTTGTAGTCAGATATTTTGCTGCAGAACGTGAAGGTTCTTCAACCCGTACTCATGTCTTCTCCCCACTCCGGAGATGAGGGAGCGTCCCTGAGGTAGTTTTCTGTAGAAGTTATGTATTTATAAATGGTATAGATGGCATAGTGTTTTGACTTCTAAAATTGGTAGGTCCCGCCACAACGTTCCCTGAATGCGGGTGGCACAGGTCCGATCTGCGTGATAAGACTCCAAAAATAATAAGTCTAACATTAAATAAACGTAAAAGATAATCATCCTAACCTCACATCTCTGAATTATTTCGGAATCACACCTACAGTAAATAAATTATGGCCACCTAATTCGTCATCATAAGAATCATTCAGGTAAACATGAACGCCCTTCGCGTCGCTGTGATCTTTTGTGCCGACTCGTGCACAACTCTTCACTTGGATGAGTGGTGCTCAAATATAAGAGTGTACTCTTAAGACGGCCCTGCCTCTAAACCTTGATTTGGGAGAAGTTGGCAATTTTGCAGAGGAGGGGAGGGTTGTTTGCAAGCCTGGGTGTGCTCCGCTATCTATTTGGCTTTGGAACTATTATGAATAAGGTTGCGAGTCTTATGAAGGCAATTAACAGGCAGTAAAGTCTAATTTATGTGGAACGGGTGTTGAGAAATGTATGCCGAAAATCTTGCGAAAACTTTGTGACTAAGATCCAGCGCAGACGAGAGTTTGGTCCTAAGATGTTGTTTTTTTAAGAATCACGACGTAAGAAATGGTGACAAAGACTTTTGGAAGTAGAGGATGTGTAGCAGAAAAGAGAAAATCGTGCTCAAAAGTGATCGCTTTAGTTTAGATGCAACAGGAAAAAAGCTGAGTAGATAATGTTGATGAAATCATCTCAGCTCAAAATAAGCAGACACAAATTAAGTATTTAAGATTGACCGTGGGAAAACAACTCTACTAAGTGATTCCACGGTCTCACAGAAAACCGGCATGAAACACCGTCTGAGTGAGTGAGGATTACCTGGAGGCCCAATCTGAGAGAAGAAGTGCTTAAAGGTTGGCATTGAACTTGTGACTTCTGTTGCGGTTGTCGGTGTTTATTAGCGGCGGCATTTTTTTGCGGAGTTCCCCTCTCTTTCACACGTTCTAAGAACGCTTTTGATTGAAGGCGATAGGTATATTTTCATTCGTTAGGGGACGGCTTCATTATAAGCCACCTGGTGAAGCGTTAGCTCGTCTGCCAGCTATGATTTCAAAATATAGTCTTTTTAGATAATACATAAAATATGGTAATAAAATTGCCCCTAACTTTTAATTTCATTTGCCTGTATAGAAAAACAATCCAATTTGCTAAATACATAAGTTTTCATTTCCAAAATTACTAACTCCCACGTTGGGCGCCATTTTAACAAAAATTCAGGTACCTCTTATTTCATCAGTTCCTGTTCAAATTTCTCAGCTCATTTCCTGTGGGATTCACTTTGATTTATTAAATAACGCTTTGGGAGGTGAATTGCTAAAACGTGCTTCCAGGACCGTTTTTTATCAAGGCCCAAGGGCCCAAGTGAAAATGTTTGTTAATAATTACCAGCGATTGTCTTCTACATTATTTTTTACAACAAACCTGAATGTATACAGGATGTAAGGGAAACACATACATTCGTTTAACCACCCTTTTAACAACATTTGTGTTATGACTTTTGGGAATTCGCATAAAAAAAACAACTTTTTATTGCAATGTCGGTCGCGTTACGAGACTTAATTTTCTATGGGGAGTCGAAAACCATTAAGACAAATTTCCAACAGTAGTATAACAAACGTTATTCTGAATGGTTGTTAATGGTTTATGTAACGAACCACCTATCTACACCATGTATTTGCAGTAACCGCTTTCGAACTACACTTGAGCAGAGAATGATTCTCGTATACGTTCCGTTTTTACTACCATCTCCGTTCGAGTGCAGACTCTTTTCAACTAAAGTTATTTACTACTATACTTACTTATATTAAGTATACTTGTCACAAAAGTTATCATTCAAAATTTTAATAAAAACAGATTCAACCAAAGATTTAAATCATAGATATGCCCTGACACCTAAAACCGAGGCAATATTTTGATGACATGACGTGTGCGTGTCATCGAAAGTCACTATCTATGACGATAAAATACGGTCAACAAAATTTTCATACGGGGTACTAAAAATAAAACAATTCCTAAATTTAAAAGCAATTTTATTTATAGGACATTTTATTTCTAAATGTTACACTACATTTATCTATTTATTCAAATAAATTACTCTAATCACAGAGCGAATATCGGGTTTGATCACCAAACCGCATAAAGGGTGGTGATTATGCCTAATCCCATCATAGTAGCTATGACTTGATTTCTATAATAAAGGCCTTTGCCCTACTATGCCTTCAGAAAAAATATGAGTAATATTTACTATAACTTAATAATTAATGTAATTAATTAATGTAGGGTTGTGCACATTTAATGTCCTGACTCCGTATCTACTAAGTAGCTTAAGCACTTGTGTTATAGAATAAGACAACAGAAGAAACTCAAATATAATACTTTTTACTTTACGTCGACCTAGGGGAGTCAAATATAAATCATTTTCTTTGAAATAAGAAGAGAGAACTCGACTAAATTCTCCAGGTAACCAGTATTCATCCCTTCGATCCCGCTGGATAACTTTGATAATTTTTTCTTTTAAACGCGGATCTTGCGGAAATCTAAAACAATAAACGTTCACTTAAAAATAATACGTAATTATTATTTATTTATTGATTTCTAGTCGAAATAAAATTGCTATTTTATATCTGACCGCTATTAAAACAATGCCTATTGAAACTGCTTACGCTACCGTACTTTTCCCGGTTATTGTAAACCATTAACAAATGAGCTGTTATCAACTGAGTTCTGAGTACTACAGCGGGTCTAAGTATATTGGCCACCGAGATACTGATGTTGTCTCGTTTTGTCTCACAGTAATTGCAAATACTACTCTCTCTGTCACGCGCTGGCCGCGTCAGACTGATGTTTTGTCAACAAAATAAAATAAATTAAATTATTGATGAAATATAAATACTTACGGGTGAAATGTTACACCATTCGCTGTATTTGAATTTGTAGTATTTTTCTTGCACAATAAAAAGGCACATGAAGGCATTTTGAGTGCTTTTTCCTGTCAAAAATCCAGGCAGCTGTGTCGTCCAACTGTCACCGAGTGCAAACGGCAACTAATTCGTGCTAATCCCAGTTGAGTTACACTAGGTTATTTGAGGTGCGACTAAAATCGGCGCGGTCAAAGTATGGCGAGGGCATATCTATGATTTAAATCTTTGGATTCAACCGATACGAATAAAGATACCAAACACACATCCAAATTACGTCAAACTTCCACCCCCATTTATAATTTTGTGTCGGGGGTTAAAAACGCGTTCAAAGATGTATAACCGATTTCATTCCACACCCAACGGTACGTGCTATTAATGGGATCAGGGCAAAAGCCACCTGATTTATACGTTCCCAAAATACGCGGTCGGGGCGTTTTCCTCAATAACGTTTACGGAACACGAACCGTTAAATAGTCAGTCCCAACTGACGCACGTGGGAACACGACTGTCGTTAAGTCTGGGTCTGGTTGGACGTTGTGGTAAAAGCTTGAATTCTTTTATAAAGGTACTAGTGGCCCGTCTTCACTTCGTTTCGGGACAGTAGTTCCAGTGGTGTGTGTGGTGTAGTGGTTTAAACTACAATTTGTTTTTGTGGAAGTTTCCACACGAGGCGTAGTAACAGAATTGTAAATGCTTTAAAATTGTAATGTACGTAGGTATATCTACAGCCGGCTTCAAAATATCTATAGCAATTGACTTACACAGTGTAAGTCAAGTGCTGTACATATGTATTACTCAGTGCTTGTATTGGTGATGTCTGTCTGTGATGTGGTATGACTTGTGCTTTCAGCAAATAAATGTTTCTTATTCTTAAAATGTTGATAAAAGTTCCCTCAACAGGTCTTGGGCCTAAAGCAGGGCACAGCAACACTAATTCCCTCAAGTTTAGGGTTTCCTGGCAAACAATTTCACGCACAATCACATCAACGTCCGGCTTGTCAATACAATCATGCTACGCGGGGAATTATGTCAGAGCCGTGACACGGCAATTACATTGGCGTAACGCAAGGAGGCTCCCTTGCTCCACTTCTTTTAGTGATTTGTTTTATTAGGTATTCGATTCTGTACGTAAAAAAAATACTAACTGTATTTGTATTTTGTAAAACCATTATCGATTGTTAAATTTGATTAGGCAATGTAGGTAATCTATTTAATATGACAATGGTCATATAAATACCATTTGCGCGGCTGCTGGCAGGCTGGATACCGTCTCCATGATACTTACCATAACACCTACAAATGTGTATATGCAAATTAATAATCTTTCGTTTCTGTTAGTTTTATAAACCCCGACGCAAAAACGACACGGATGTGTGTCTGTTTGTCTGTGTGTAATAAATTTTAATTTTGTTTTTTTTTCTGTTTGAAAGGTTATCCAAGAACAAAATCGTATCTGCTAAGAAAAACATAGCAGATACGATTTTGTTCTTGGGACCCGTCGTAATAGTCGAGATTGTTCTTAGTGTTTGATGACCGCCGGCTTAAGATGGTCGCCATGTCAACTGCATGAGAATTGCCCCCTTGTCCTCCGATAATAAGAGCCTCTATCTAGGTCGGTTCTGCAAACCTTTCTCAAATATGTATCCTAAATGTTTCAAATTCATGAAATTTATGGAACTAAGTCTTTTAAGTCCGACCTGAACTCCCAGGAGAATCCGGATAAAATCTTCACCCATCAAACACGGGTTATATATTTGATATTTCATTTCCCGATTCTTATTGAGCACGTATTCTATGATCGTGAGCTCACATACAGGTATATTACGTCATATGTCACCCCCTCCTCACCCCCCACTGTGAGATGTAGGTAATACACTCCCAGCTGTGTCGCCTTAAATATTATGATATGTGTAGTCAGACCACGTGCCTTAAATCGAATTCGGGTACCGTGTTTATTTTGTTTGCTGGTACTATTACGTTACGTTAAATCTTACAAGATTCTAAATCTAATACTACCCTTTACCAAAACTTGCAATGACATTCCCGTCCAGCCAACTCCCGCCGTCGCTTGCTTACCAAGTAGCTTTTTCACTTCCCGTCTAATTTGTAAAAGTTGGGAGCCTGGGATCCGAAAGTACCCACTCATCAGCTTAGCGCAGGCGTCGTCGCAAATAGCCTGCGGACTTTGTTTGCTTGCTTCGCTTCGCTCACTAATATATCGAATTACCTAACCCCAGGGCCGTCTTTGGGCGAGCGATTTGCCACTTTGTGTAAAAAGTCAGATATTTTGCTGCAGAACATGAAGGTTCTTCAACCCGTACTCATGTCTTCTCCCCACTCCGGAGATGAGGGAGCGTCCCTGAGGTAGTTTTCTGTAGAAGTTATGTATTTATAAATGGTATAGATGGCATAGTGTTTTGACTCCTAAAATTGGTAGGTCCCGCCACAACGTTCCCTGAATGCGGGTGGCACAGGTCCGATCTGCGTGATAGGACTCCAAAAATAATAAGTCTAACATTAAATAAACGTAAAAGATAATCATCCTAACCTCACATCTCTGAATTATTTCGGAATCACACCATACAGTAAATAAATTATGGCCACCTAATTCGTCATCATAAGAATCATTCAGGTAAACATGAACGCCCTTCGCGTCGCTGTGATCTTTTGTGCCGACTCGTGCACAACTCTTCACTTGGGTGAGTGGTGCTCAAATACAAGAGTGTACTCTTAAGACGGCCCTGCCTCTAAACCTTGATTTGGGAGAAGTTGGCAATTTTGCAAAGGAGGGGAGGGTTGTTTGCAAGCCTGGGTGTGCTCCGCTATCTATTTGGCTTGGAACTATTATGAATAAGGTTGCGAGTCTTATGAAGGCAATTAACAGGCAGTAAAGTCTAATTTATGTGGAACGGGTGTTGAGAAATGTATGCCGAAAATCTTGCGAAAACTTTGTGACTAAGATCCAGCGCAGACGAGAGTTTGGTCCTAAGATGTTGTTTTTTTTAAGAATCACGACGTAAGAAATGGTGACAAAGACTTTTGGAAGTAGAGGATGTGTAGCAGAAAAGAGAAAATCGTGCTCAAAAGTGATCGCTTTAGTTAAGATGCAACAGGAAAAAAGCTGAGTAGATAATGTTGATGAAATCATCTCAGCTCAAAATAAGCAGACACAAATTAAGTATTTAAGATTGACCGTGGGAAAACAACTCTACTAAAGTGATTCCACGGTCCTCACAGAAAACCGGCATGAAACACCGTCTGAGTGAGTGAGATTACCGGAGGCCCAATCTGAGAGAAGAGGTGCTTAAAGGTTGGCATTGAACTTGTGACTTCTGTTGCGGTTGTGGGTGTTTATTAGCGGCGGCATTTTCTTGCGGAGTTCCCCTCTCCTTTCACACGTTCTAAGAACGCTTTTGATTGAAAGCGATAGGTATATTTTCATTCGTTAGGGGACGGCTTCATTATAAGCCACCTGGTGAAGCGTTAGCTCGTCTGCCAGCTATGATTTCAAAATATAGTCTTTTTAGATAATACATAAAATATGGTAATAAAATTGCTCCTAACTTTTAATTTCATTTGCCTGTATAGAAAAACAATCCAATTTGCTAAATAAGTTTTCATTTCCAAAATTACTAACTCCCACGTTGGGCGCCAATTTAACAAAAATTCAGGTACCTCTTATTTCATCAGTTCCTGTTCAAATTTCTCAGCTCATTTCCTGTGGGATTCACTTTGATTTATTAAATAACGCTTTGGGAGGTGAATTGCTAAAACGTGCTTCCAGGACCGTTTTTTATCAAGGCCCAAGGGCCCAAGTGAAAATGTTTGTTAATAATTACCAGCGATTGTCTTCTACAAGTATTTTTTACAATAAACCTGAATGTATGCAAGGTGTAACGGAAACAACTACATTAGGTTAACCACCCTTTCTAACAAAATTTGTTTTTTGAATTTTGGAAATTCGCATAAAAAAAGAACTTTTATTGCAATGTCCCTCGCGTTACGAGACTTAATTTTCTATGGGGAGTCGAAAACCATTAAGATAAATTTCCAACAGTAGTATAACAAACCGTATTCTGAAGGGTTGTTAATGGTTTATGGAACGAACACCTAACTACACCATGTATTTTGCAGTAACCGCTTTCGAACTACACTTGAGCAGATGAATGAATTCTGTCTATACGTTCCGTTTTTACTACCATCTCGTTCGGATGCAGGACTCTTTTCAACCAAAGTTATTTACTTTCCTATATTAAGTATACTTGTCACAAAAGTTATCATTCAAAATTTAAATAAAACAGATTCAACCGACACTAATAAAGATACCAAACACACATCCAAATTACGTCAAACTTCCACCCCTATTTATATTTTGTGTCGGGGTTAAAAACGCGTTCAAAGATGTATAACCGATTTCATTCCACACCCAACGGTACGTGCTATTAATGGGATCAGGGGGCAAAAGCCACCTGATTTATACGTTCCCAAAATACGCGGTCGGGGCGTTTTCCTCAATAACGTTTACGGAACACGAACCGTTAAATAGTCAGTCCCAACTGACGCACGTGGGAACACTGACAGTCGTTAAGTCTGGGTCTGGTTGGACGTTTTAGCTTGAATTCTTTTATAAAGGTACTATAGTGGCCCGTCCTTACTTAGTATCGGGGACAGTAGTTCCACTGTCTACCAATTATAGATGGCGCTGGGTGTTGATTGCATCGCGCTAGTTCTTACTTGTCTTCTCATCATTTACGTTACTTGTCTTCTCATCATTTACGTTGTAATATGGAGAAGGGCTCTATGGCGCATTTTGCAGTGACCTTGACTCACACGCCCCGGGTCGTGGTTTGATTATTATAATTCTGGTTAAATATTTGTGTGATGAACACTAGTATTTGTTCAGTTTATAAAAAATCTTTGTTATAAATATTATCTTATATATTTACAGTGGTGGATAAAGCCATAAATCACCATAGAGTATGCTTGTACGTAATGTATATTGTACACATTACTTAAATAAGAAGAAGATTAGTTGTTTAATTAAGAATGTCTCCCAATAACGAAACCACTGTATCTCTGTTTTGTGTGACAAATAAATAAAATAAATAAATATAGTGTTCCCCATATTCATTGCATAGCTTTGCTCATTCCCTGGACTACATTGCAAATTGGTTCTTACATCACATTTTACTGTTGCCAAGATAGTGATACAACTAGCCCAAAATTGGGTGAGTCAACGAACCATTCAAGTGTTCTTGGAATCCTTTCAAAAACAGGCATACAAACTGCCTACTATGTTCTACTTCTCAAGTACCTCAGTAAATAAGAATGAACGTATGTTTTCAGTGTTGAATAATTATCTTTTTGGTATGGTTTGAAATTCGTTCAGCTGTTCTAGAGTTTTAAGCAGACTAACGAACAGAAATTCATTATTATTTATATGGATTATTCATTATATAGATTATATCATTAAATATAATATGGAAAACTTTATAGCAAGAGCAAACCAGGCATCTATTAGGAAAACACGTAAAGTCCCACACCGCATCGAGACGCTTTCCATAATGCGAGATTGCGGTCAAGCGTTAACCTTTAATTATTTAAACATACTAATTTCCATAATACCTCTATAATACAAATCCTTAAGCTAATTACTTTGAGATTAGATTAATTCCCATAATTTTGTTTGATGATTAGAATAAAAGGCAAGTATTTAATTTTGGTCTCTATTTTTGTAATGGATGACTTATAATTGGTTCATGTCTATTTTATTGACAATATAAATAGTCGGCCAACTATCTTGACCGGTCAACGGACCCATGACGTCTTTGTCGAAAACAAGGTCGCACCAAATTCGAACTGTGTTCTTACTTAAGTGCCTCATATACCATTTTAGTGCTCCGTGCGAATCGCCGCAGGAAATTTGTGATTTCAGGTGTTGTCCCTGATTGCTCCAATTGCCCCAAAAATATAGCCTTAATCTGACTGAGCAAATCGCCGCCTACGTCGTTAGACTTTGTTAGCTGAATCAGTTTTTGGGGCATACTTTTTTGATCGGATTAGGAAACTTTTACAATTTCAGTAATGTGGACATTTCAGAAAGAGGATTAGTATGAAATCTCTGTCTTACGCCTCAAATCTCATCTTAGCGTTTAATTCGGTTGCGTCCAAGACGTCGTTTTGGAGCCCACGGTACTGTTAGACCATGGTTCATTGGTGATTAAAGGTGTCAGGTCAATGAAGTGAGTGACTACCGACCGGGTGACCTACGGAACCTTTGGGGACTCGTTCCAGTAGTCGGTCAGTTTTAGTGTAATAATTAATGAGCGCTGTGTACTCTATAGTCGCTTTCTGCTTCTAGCTGAATGTGGCCCCACTCGGTTACCTCAGTTTCCCTACAATGTCTTTTCTTAATCACACAAGCATGGTACTGCTTTCACTTGTCGACTTTATGACTGTGTGCAATACTGGTGTGTTTCATGTATTTTATCACGAGTGATTATCCCATGGGAGCTTATGAGGTTGATGGAGTAATAGACAAACCTATTGCCGTTGTATCACTTGATGATTTTCCGTTTACTTTGCTTAACATTCCAGTAATATCTGTTCCCCGTTTCAAGTCTTTACGTCATCTGCCTTTAAGAACAAATACTTCGTTCACACTTTATGCCTATCAATATTCAAATAGCAACCTCTTAAAATGTCTTCGCCGATCCTTGGCGAATATAATCAAATGATCAAAAAGCCGAAATGTGCCCGGGAGCTGACGGGCCTACTGCCGTTTGAGGCAAAGTGGACGTAACTACGTTTATTGCTGCGACAAAGTTCCTCGCCGGTAATTGGTCGAGTTATTTTGGGATCTTTTCTTTGGGACACAGTCGGGGTACGGAGATATTTCGTGTATTGATTCAGTGGGATGTGACGCGTATCGGTGATTTAGTCTTAATGACGGTAGAAGAAACATGTAGCCGTAATTGAAACATTTAGGTTTTGTCTTTAACGAAAGATTATAGCTTGCGGATGGCGTATTTGACGTGCGTAACCTAAAACTTCTTTTAAAGCAGTCATAACCCGTTATTATACCTCTAGATCATCATCATCATAGGCTGTTACATCTGTGGCATATGTTTCAAGCAGCATCACGCGGTGTGACATTTAGCTGCGCTTGTGACTGTAAAGTCCTATGCGGGAGTGAACCTTACGTCCACATTTAGAGCAGGTAAATTGAGCGCTGCTGCAGTTGGCGATTTGGGCATGGCTTAGCAAGCTTGACCGCAAGTTGTTTTAGCCAGACTTAATCGGGCTTTTCTAGGCCCTCCGACACCGTCCATCTAGATATAGACTAAGAATATCGATGAATTTACCTTTACTTCCAAGTGAAATAGCGATACATTTTCCTTAACAGTGAGTCGATCAAATCGACGGGTGTTTTCTCTCGAATAAGCACCTTATCAATAATGAGAAAGGTTCAAAAAGAAAATAGGCTGATACCCCAAAATAGTTCCCTCATATAAGATAGCTCTTCAGTTTCGGATCTCGCTCGATTGAATGGGAAATCCAATTACGGTGGAGCTCTTTCAAGAGAGTTCCGAAGGACAATAGAACCACAGAGTAAAGCGAGCAAGAAGATATATTTGACGAGCGCGGCTTTTGTTACCTGAAGGCATAAAATGTGCTCAAGGTTTCCAAAATTATGCAACGAATATGCGCGTGCGGACATTATTACGATATGATGATGTACAAGTATAAAGAGGTAAATTTGGCAAATGACTTTTCTGCATTGACTTTCATGTAATGTGGCATCACTTTGTACTAACTTAGGACAACCAAATAAGTTTAAAAAGCTGGCAGAGTCGTCGATGTGCGCGTCTCGAGCCTACGATGATATTTTCCCAACAAACCACTAAGGTTTTTACACTGTGATCGCACTTATCTGCTATCTCTGCTGGAGCGCACTATTTAAGACGTGTCTAAATAGCAAGAAAGTGCTCTTTGATTTTATGGAGATAAAAGTCTTTTGAATTCAGACGCCCTGTGGTTTGAACATGAGTCCTTGAGGCTGGGCTTATCTTAGTTGTAAAAGTGTATGAAAATGAGAAGGAGAAGGAAAATTTTACAAAAAACGTCCTTTATCGTGTAAAAATGAAGTTTTTATGGTAGATGTGTCTTACAAAAGTATATTCTTTTACTCTCTGTAGTAATGTGGTCACTGTTACCTAGCAAGAAATGGCTGTGTTAAAGGATCAAGAGTTAAAGGTATAAGCTTAATAACAGTCCAAGTTTTAGCAACCTTCTTCAGACGCAAGTGTGACCCCACCATCTTGAAAAGAAGGTGCCAAACTTCGTTTTTGTTTCGAGTTTGTTGTACGTTCACAATCAATATGTTAACGATTGTATGTGTCTCAAAATTTAAATGTAGTGGAATACTCGTATGTTAAATTTCCATTACAAACTCTCATCTTTCCGAAATATGTTTCACAAACTCCACTTTATCACCCTTTCCGAAGTAACATAAATTTATCTCATACAACTCGTATCCGATATATGAATTTCCATTCAGAATACTCGGATTCTGAAACTATTTGCATATAAATGTTGTACAGAGAGAATCACAAAGTCCGCCTTTGTGTCGTTACGTGGGAAGTTTGGCCGGCGAGCTCCTCTGGGACTTTCAGGTAGAGTATAGGAGATTGTCGCGGTTTTTTGTTACTGATATGCAAATCTTTTTCGTTTACTTTTGCAATCATGAAAGTGTTAAGTGCTACGCGTATTTTACACGTAAGTTATAAAAATAATGCTTAGAACGGTGAACTACAAACATCTGAACAAGCTTTGAATCGATAAGTCGTAAGCATGACCACCACGTTGGGTGCCAAATTTCTATACTGCTGAATCGTGGTTAAAATACACTCTTTCACAACACAACGTTTACTGCAATGCCGTATCTTATCCGGCCATCATTTTTCCCTGTTACCATTACCGTAAATGTTAAAGTCTTAAGTCGTGGTCATGACCCCATGTTGGGCGCCAAAGTTTCGTACTGCTGAATTAAACTTAAAAAGACGCTTTGCCACAACAGCATTTACTGCAAGATCTTATCCTATCATTGTACCGTTACTTGTCCCCGTTCCCATAACCGTAAAAAGTAAAACCTTAGTCGTAGTTACGAGCCCCACGTTGGGCGCCAAGTTATACACTGCTGAATCGTGGGTAAAAAACCTGCTTTCCGTAGACAATGTTCACCGCAGTATCGTTTTCTATCCTGCTATTACTTCTCTGTTTTCTCGTTAAAGGTTATTTCTCGTTAAACTGTTGTATTTACGTGTTTTTTATTGTTTCAGGTAAGTAAAACGCTTGGATATCCTGATTCAGTTGCTACGTAGAGGTAAGTTTTTGGAACGAGAACTTTAAAATGTTGTCATAATGGAATTAATCAAACTATTACTACCATGTTATCAATTTGTATATGTATGAGATAGGTCCTAAATTACTGATTTTCTAGTTTTCTACTAACATAATACTCAAATGGAAAATTTTCCAACATAACAAAATCTACAAAACATAGGTTAGGTTTTGTCTCAAAGTATACGACTGATAATTTTTATACGAAGTAGCGAAGTTTTCGATATATTTTAAGCATTTTCATACAAGAATTGGATGCTCCAATATAGACGTGTTTTGTGATGGATGGCGGATAAAGTAACGAATATGGATTATATTTAAAATACTCGTTCATATCACATCGTAATAAATTACCTTCTATACTACACTTACTATAAGAGTAAAAACATTTTGTCAAGACTTATGGAAAGAAATAGGTACCTACCTAGCTAAGATTGAATAGGTAGTTTTGTGATACGTGGCAGACGACCAGATGGATCATCTGATGGTTTCCTGTTCTGTTCTGTTTCTGATGATTTCCACGGTCTATAGCACGCACGCAACACCAGTGGACACCACAATTCAACCAGAGATCCAATCCGAGGCGAAGCGGAGTTTAATATTGGCAGCTGCACTTGTGTCTCTACTGGTGTTACGGTGACTTACCACCAGATATGCGTTTGCTCGTCTGCCACCTGTAACTTAAAAAAGTAGTTCAACGAATCTCACGACAATATCACCTGCCATTCTTGCAATAAAAGCTATTAATGATAGTCACAGAAACACGTTATATTATCCCAATATGTTACCACCAACTTTCCGCCGATGAGTCCCGCAAGCCCCTTTGTGATAAATGGTGTGACAATCCAACGTAGGTATTGCAAACTTGCCCATTATTATATCTCCAGGACTATGTGATACACAGTCAAAATATAGCTAGTAGCATAGACAATGCGAAGAACAAAATGATTAGGAAGGTGAACATAATATCGAACAGTATCTGTATTCTTCACTTATCTGAATAGTACAGGCATTTTGACAATAACAAAAGAGTGACGCACTTGTGTGTGCACTGGTGCTGTATGTGCCCATTTCCGGATCCAAATTATTATTATATACCATCAAAGATATTTGTTGTATATATCATACATCTCGCTCACAAAATTTCTGACATTCCTTCAATATGACTCCCCTAAGCATTACAAAAACACGTATTTTTCAACAAGTGACACCCTAAGAATCTTGTTAACGGAAACATGATTGCCATAAGTCCACGCACGGCACGGTCATAGATTACACTGGGCATCACATCAGCGCTGGAACAGTCATATGGTACGACAATGGTACGACGAGGCACTGACTATCTTAATATTGTGACGATACAGTCTAATTGCCTTATGTTCTGCGTCGATACGGGGATTTTAGGATCGTTTGTCCCCAAGGGTACAGAGGGAAATAATTGTCTGTATAATGAAGTGTTGAAGACAATATTGAGCTGTAAACCTTTAGAGAATTGGGGACAAAATCAAATAGCAATTATGTACCTTAGGGACCATTCAAGCAGAGTCACGGTCGTGAAATATCAAACCTATGACGTTATTGGTCTTGCTGTAAGTCTTTAGAGAATCGGGGACGAAATCAAATAGTAAATATGTACCCTAGAGACAATTCACGACGTGGATTCCACGTGAATATGAAATGTATGACGTTAATATTATAGAAGTGGTAAAAACCTTTAAAAATTGAGGGACAATCAAATTGTAATTTGAGTACCTTAGGGACCATTCACGGTAACTCGTGGGCGTTATGACATTATATGGAGTGTTGTAAACATGAAGAGAATCGGGGAACAAATCAAGTAGTATTTATGTACCTTCGGGACCTTTAATCATTTTGTGGTGACGGTTACCTAATCTAGAAGAACACTCCCGACTATTATAAAAATCCAAATCGGTTCATCCGTTTGGGTGCTGAGATGCCCAGACAGACAAACAGACACACGTAAAACTTATAACACTCCGTGGTTTTTGCGTTGGGGACCACAAACGGGACCTGCCGCCTGCGGCCTCCACTCAAGGAGGGACCTTTTCGAAGTCTCCGGAGAACTTTTTTCTTAAGTGACAATTAAAGTTAATTTACTTCTCTAAGTGCGGCAGTTAGATTTCTTAACTAACATAACTTCAGGCTATGGAATCGGAACTATACAAGTTTACAATATACTACACTCCTTTGTATAGGGCTCGTTATCCAACATAGCGTCTCACGCCCCAAAGGGCTATGATGACTTTGTTCCATTGATCGTATAGTTCGCACTAATGAGAATGTGTTTGAAGTCCCCGACTTGTAGTGAAGTGTTATGAACACTGAGCAACGATGGCTAAATATTAGCTCGAAATAATAAGACAGAACGCAGGCTGCCTTCTTCGCGAGATAAACAAGCTACGCAAACAATACGAAATTTAGGTATTTTGTGACGACCTATACCATTTGTTTTTCACGGTCGACTTTGTAGGTACACTTTGGTTAATGATTTCATTAGGGGACACGCTAGCCCTCGAACCCGAGACCATAATAATGGTCCGTCGTTACTAAACCACAAGAGGTGGGTTTGAAAACCCGACAATTTAGAGGTCACCGGGGTCACCGGCAAATAGGGAGTTCGTTTTTGGGAGGTTTATGCGCTGAAATGTCACCCTTTCTAAAAAGGCCCGGCCGTTTTTCTAGAACTAACCTTTGCAGATATTTTCCATGCTTTCGTTTAGATAACTGGAGACTTTTCTAAGTCTAAGTCGTCAGATATCTAAATTTATTTTGTTATTGCGAAAATTAAAATAACGATATAAAGATTACAGGAGTAAATTACTTTTTTGAAACTCAAGGTATTAATAAATCATGAACTTTAAAGAGAAGGTTGAAAATAGCTCAAACGATATATGTACATCCTAACTTAATTTAAGCTTTATGACCCTGCGTTTTTTTGTTAATATCTTTAACGTGACAAACAACTCGATAAGAAAGATTTAGCTACGTAATAAACCATTGACTCAAGAAGAAAATTTGTTTTTAAACAGGCTGAAATTTTCATACAATAAGCTGTTGGCCTTGTTGCCCTAATAAAGAATTTCATAGGGCTATAATTTTACGGCAAACATTAATTTTGCGCGACCCTCGTGAGCTGTCAGGTGGGCTGCAAGTATTTCCAGGTAGTTTTATATAGCCGGGTTGCAGAAAATGTACAAAGTGGGACGTATATTGGAAGACTAAAATAACAAGCTATAGTCAATGCTTACACATATCTAAACAAGTGACGATTACGATTAATTCTTCTCTAACCAAGCAACACTATGACACTGATAGAAACAGCTGATTGACAGGGTTGAGGTCACAATCCTCAGCAATGAGGGAAACGATTGAAGAGGGCGAGACAGGGCGCACTAGACTCCAGTACTCATTGTAACTTGGCTAGTAACCACCAGGAACTATTTGTAATGCAAATACTCTCCCTTCCCCCATCTTACCTACCTATTTGCTTATCGACCTCGTTGATTCAGCAATAATAATGTGAATAGGTGGCGATAATCATTTACTAACAGGCGATCCTGTCCATCTGTCACATAAAAGGAGAATGGTCTCTGATACTGGACATGCCATACCAGGGGCTGATATGACAGACCTAACGATTAGAATGAATCTATTCTGTTTATTTTTAAAATTACTATTTGTTTTTCTAAAAATAAAACTCAAATTACTTTGTCTCCTGTTTTTCTGAATCGTGGTTGAATTACAAAGGGTTTCCTCGTTTATAAATTAGTATTCTCATTGCCTCTGGATAAAGGCAGCCATCAAAATTCTAGTCAAACGAAAGGTGGGGCGTAAATGAGCAGTCTTTTATCGGGTTTGATTTGTAATTCATCCATTTATACACATTATGGAGCAGTTAAGAAGTTATGCAAAATGTCTTCCTTTTTACTATCTTTTTAATTAATTTACGTTACAATGATAAATTCATCTTCTAGTTTAAGTCTAATAATAATAAGTATGATTGTAAAATATTTATCGCTGATACGGATTTATACTGAATGCTCAGTTATTTGGATTAACGCAGGTTTAAAGTCGCAGACATAGCCATTGCCGCTTGGCAATGGGCAGGGCACATTTGATTGATTTTGCTGTAGTCGAACCAATATTTTGTTCTATAGCACACTGTCATCCTCCATACTGTAATACAGCCGCCTTCATTACGAAATCTTAGCACGAGGCGAGCTAAAGAGACCCTGGTAATTTACTTAAACTTTTACGATGAACTCGCCAGTTTATACAGAGGATCCTTTTGAGTGAATATAATATTGACTCGTACAGCGGTTGTGATTTCATTATGATATTCATACTGTATGAACTTGGCAAGTGAACTGAAAAAATAAAATGGAAAAGGCAGGTCACGTTCGTCGAATGGACTCCAATTGATCAGAATCGTTTCCCAATATTAGTCTGACGGGAGCTGGAGCTAACCCAATGCCGAAGGTGTGATGATCTGAAAAGTTCTGCCACAAGAAATTAAATGGATGGATTGGATTTAAATGGAACTTTGCCCAGGGCCAGCAGTGCAAAAGTCTTTCTCTCGTCTTAGCATGGAATACCCAGTTTCACCCAAAGCTATCGCTTCGAAGGGTAAGATAGACCATGACTCAGGATTTGTGGAGTCTGGTATTCACAACGAAGTGGTAAACATATTTTGAAAAAAAAAAGTTATCCTCTTTTTGGATACCTGTATACTTCTGCTGCTGACTGTTCCTATAGAAATAATAAACGCCTGTCAACGCCATCTTTCGAAAACTAGAAAGAAAAATAGCACTATTAATACAAGTAAATAATACTACATAAACCTAGTTAGTTTTTAAGTCTTTACTTCGATATCGAAGTGCTCTCGTTCCAATTACCTTACTTGAACTAAGCGTAGCATTCGAAATTCTGAATGAACGTACCTCTACAACAAAGTTCTTATTATTTTCACCTGCAAAATGTAGGTTTTAGGTACCTATCAATTATATCCGGTTACAGCGGTTATGATCCGTGAACCCGCCGATAAACTGGTGACGCATCAATTCCATTACCATTCACACAGAAAAGGACGCCGCACAAAGACGCGCCATAACCTTTGACGTATTTTGACGTAACAGGCTGACAAATCAGAGGGGCTGGCGTCGCGCGCCGCCATCGAATTAAAATTAAACCGCGCGCTGTGATTGGTCGGCGAGCGGGGGTGGGCGGTGCGCGGCGCGCGGGCCGATCAATACAAGCTTTTACGTAACGGGCGCGGAGGACGGTGTTTTGCGCCAGTGTTTCCATTTTCAGTTATGGTATTACCCTAGATTTTTGAAATTGTTTACCTACACCCAGTTGCTTATCATCAATATTATCCTGTCGCAGTCCACTGCTGGACATGGGTCTCTCCAATTCGCCAAGTTCGCCATTCTGCTCGATACTCAGATACTTGCACTCAACTGCTGACAGATATCATGATCGTCACCCCATCTGGCCTTATGGTATACCCTTTGTTTACCGAGACACGGTCTCCACTCCGGGAATATTGTCGGTTATGTGCCAATACCTGCTATCTAACAAATTAATTAAATTAAATAATTAGATAGCAGGTATTGCGATTACAGTGCCGATATGCGATTCAAAACATCCAATTATGAATTAAGAAAGAACTTTAGCGACAGTAGCACTTAACTTTTTGGTGAATTTAGTATTCAACAAAAAGGAAAAGAAAAGCCATAAATTGCTGAATTCATAGAGTTTTTAGGTATATGAATAGCGTTCGTTAATTACTAAATGTATATTTCATTCCAGATCTCTCGTCTGTTCTTGAAAGAAATTCCTTCAAGCCGGGCAAAATAATTAAAGTTGGTAACACTCTTTTACGTTTATAGTTGGTACAGTCAGGGAAATTTACGATTCTCGGGTATTAATTTTATGTTAGCCGCTTTAAGACTGGAGCGAAGTCTTCGTGCATACTGACTGTAATGATGATGTCCTCCAGGAGACGCGGCTAAAGCGGCCGATCTTTGTTGTCTATCTATGGTCTCGGATTCCTTACAAGCCATATCGTTGTCTATAGAATTTACTTCTTTATAAATCTTATCTTTAATTTTTTCTCTGCTATAACCAGAGGTGCATCGAGCCAGATGTTGCAGTGCGCTTTTGCTATCGGTAAGGATGACAACACTTTCGCACGATTGAGTTAGTACGTATTGTAAGGCCTGAAAGATTGCAATGAGCTCAGCTGTCATAATAGATTTCTTTGGATCATAATATGAAGCACCGAGCCCATTGGCAGTCTTTGACCCATCAGTAAAGATTTTGATCCATCTGGGATATTTTTCATTTAGTTCTCTAATTATCTCAATTTTAACTGAACAATGTTGATAACGTTTAGCTTCTTTTATACAATCTAAATCCGTAAATATTATATTATAAATTTCTACGTAATCTTTCATTATTTTATTTTTGTCATAGCAAGTCTTTGCAATTTATTCTTAAGTAAATAATGCACCTAATAAGTAATCGAAGGATTCAGCTACAATATTGATGAGACTACTACTAATAAATACTTGACTATCGTCAATAGCGAATTAAGCACTCAAAATTCGTCGACTTAGTACGGGGTTCGCTTAGTTTAATTACGTATACATATACAATGTAGGTAACAGCCTCCGGGTTTGTGGCTCGTATCTTTCATCTTACCACCGCCTATTATCTTACCAAGCTCCGCCTTATAATATAGATTACGCCTTTTCATAAAGATTTTCTTCTTTAGTATCCTGTTAAGTTTATTTTGCATCTTCTCTTTTATGTAGTTGAACTCTTCTTCGTGATTTTTTCAAACTGGAAGCTCAGACGTCAATATTATCGTCATTTTCTAGAACTGGTCTGGCATAAACGTGCTTTGTGATCTTCTATCGAGCATTATTCGTTTACAAAACCACCATAATTATGCTATTACCTAGGCTACGAAACTACTCTTATTCTAATATCTTCAGATTGTTATAGACTGATTCTATGGCCCATTTGTATGTTACTGCAGCCAGCATAATGTTCTCGTATATGAGCTCTGGGACATTCATAGGCCGTTAACACATAATACGACTGTCGTCATATATTGCCATGAAAGGAGTGCAGTTTTTCTTGTGCCAAGTTATTTAAAGTTTTGATTGTTTGCAATACGGACGTTTTTATAAGTATTAAGCTGTATCCATTATATGTCGTTCGTTTGCCTGTATAAAATTACATGATTTTTTTGTAAGAAAACATTAGCTGCTTTGAATCTGAATTATATCGTTATTCAAATTTTCTTTTTCCAAATGATGCAGCATCGAAAAATAGACATCAAAATCGTTATCATTATTAATGAGAAAGTGTAAGTTTGTGTCTGTTCATCCGTCTTAAAATTAATGAAATATTAATAAATAGTAACGTTCATAATACAAAGTTACAAACTAATATGGGAGGTCGGCCAACTTTTGTTAAAAGGTCGGTAATGAGTCGTGGAAATAGTAAATAGTTAAAAGGATGTAGTTTTAGGAGTTTTGTATGGGCTTAATAAGCCTTTTGTATCTTCCTAATGCGGGGCGAAACTAGAAGTATTATTATTCAGCATTAACATTTTGCTGCGTGATATATTCCGCTTAAAACCCACAATACAATCCTGACACTAGTCCCTAATCCAGATTTGCTAGAACCCTCCTTCCTCCTCGCAAATCCCCAGAGCATGACATAAGACGCTTTACAAGGCTCATATTACACACTGAGGAGTTCGCACGCCTTCACAACAGCTTTACTATAGCTATACTAAACGCAAAAAGTCGCGGCAGACAATAGAGTATTTAATTCATTTTATTTTTTCACCGCACATCTCATACATTGACCTGACTCCGTACTAAGTAGCATATAAGTATAATACTTAAATACATTATTATACCAAGACACTGAAAAACCACAATTATTCATCGCACCAAATGTTTGTCCAAGGTGGAGATCGAACTCGACCTTTGGCGTATGAGGCAGGGTCATAACCAATTGCGCCATCGGGGTCACCCATTAAACCAACTCCTAATAATTACCAGTCGCTTTTAATTACCAGAACTACCAAATCCTGGATCATGATCCGAAGCGATTTCAACACAAAGAAAACTACAAGTGAAAATTGTCTGTTACTCCTTAAGTCATCCAAAATTCACACTTTCGTATCTCGTGCACTTAAATTCTCTTCCCTGATAATCTTTAAATCCTTCCGTGATCCTATTCATCCTTACAAAACTCTCAACTAATTATAAAACTTTGTAGTGCTGTGAAGGACTTGGGTGGAACTATCCGTCGAAGTTCGCACCGAACGCTGAAACTTAAGCGTCGAGAACAAAGTGAATAGGAGGCTATATCTGGACAAGCATCCTTCATCTACAACTTTTACGCTTTGAAGCAGAAGAAAATTCGGTTGAATTCCCTTAGAAGTACTATCGTATGACTTTTCCTTGTACTTTGTTGATCGGTGACGTGTGCAGTAAATAATGTAGTTTCGTTCGATATTAGGATGTTACTTAATTTTTTATTGTCTCTTTTTGCTGCAATAATTAGGAACTTAATGTCGTCCACTACTGGACGTAGGTCTTCTCTCAAGAAGCGCCATCAATCTCGATCTTACCTCCAGCTTCGTTCTATCATGCTGTCAATCCTCTAATGACGTCATTTATTTTCCTGTGTCTCGCTTTTTCATTCTAAAAAATCACGTGCTGATTGACAAAAAATACATCTTACTAAAACATTACTGCATTCCACCTTCATTAAAATTGGCGATGACATGTGTCAGTTAACATCTAGTTCCTGTTAATTTTTTGCGACTTAGGCTCCTATTTCACTGTGCAATAAAATTAAGTCTCGAGTTTAATCAAGGTTTAATAACAGAAACCCTTTGTGTTAACTTGATTTAGATTGTCATCCACATAAACTGTTGTAAACCAATTTGATCCTTATAACAAAAGCACGCGTAATACCGGCGCGACTATTAATTTCATCCAATCTTCTAACCGTTCGACAAAGGCCAGAATAGCTAAAACAATTTAACTCGAATGTTCGCAAGCGTTACGGGTCTAATATCATACAACGCGTATTGTGTGAACACACACAGGTCGTCTAGTGCTGTGAATTGTGACTCGACTTAAGGGTCCAACTTTATAGGGCACGTCGACCTTTTAGGATCTTGCCTACCTTATTCTCTGCTATCCTACTCACGTAAGATTTCCCTCATCACCGTTACTATATCTTTCGGGCGTTATTTAGTAGACTCTCTCTGACTTCCCTGATAAATCGCAGTCACCTTAAAAGTGTTTTATGTTTATTCTCTTCAGTAATTTGTTTGTCTTGTACTATCTTGCCAATGCATCAGTATTATTGCCTTTGTGATTGTGCCAAAGTAGATGATTCCTGCAGGGATGGTTTTTTAAAATCAGAATAGGTGTCTAAACTTTTTTGAGAGAAAACATTTCTAGATTCCTCTTAACTCATGTTTGAATGCCCAATATTGATTAGTCATTAACTGCTTGGAAAGGAATTTTATCCACTGAGCTACATTCGCTTCGCTCGACCCGTTGATTAACATTCGCGTGAAAATGGAAAATCACTCGAACGAATCGAGAGCCCTAATGTGGGCCGACAACTCTATTATCCATACAACTTGTATTGTGTGAAAACACAGGCTGTACGATATTAGCAATTCCCTCGTATTCCCCATGGCGCGATGGAGGCATTTCATAGACCGCAATTTTAATAGCAAACATTGTACGTGTAGTGTACATTGTACAGTCAGATAAAATATTGACATCGCAATAATTTGGGCCGGGAAATCCCGAATGGGTACTAGATCTGTTCGATTAAATTCTGGCCCAGAGGGATTGACGATAGATGTTATCTGCTATGAGCCATTTTTATGGAGCACCTAAGCACCTTGATTCAAAGGAATTTTGTACCTTCCCTATAATTTTTCTGTCCTACTCACAACAATTATTCTCATCAGCGTCACTTCACAATATCTCTTAGATTGAAGAGCTTGTAATCATCTGGTTTCGGGTAGGTATTATCTGGGCTAGAAGATATATCTTCCCTATAGTCTTGTCTTTTTGTCACGCCTAGATCTCTGTACGTAGGTACACGTGCATACAATGTGAGCTTGTTTGTTTTTCTGTGTTTCCACACTCGGATTCGAAACTAAAACCTTCCGTTTTGAAGACGCGCGACCTTATTTACTGAACTACTACTATTTCTAAAAACTTTTGTAAACGTACTATTTTCCTTCAGCAATATCCTACCCATTATCATCTTCGACAAAAAATGTGAATGTCCTTTTTGGATTCTCCTCGAGGAAGGAAAGGCGACGAAGTGTAGCGTCAAAGATTTTCCGGTTCGCATTTTGTCAGAGTAACGCCGTTTTCTGACGTCATGACCAGTCACGGAGGACCCTTTGGAGTATAGAATGGTATGGAGAAGAGAGCTCAAAAGTCTGGATGTTCCTCTACTCAACCTACACAGGTTAAGTAAGAGAACATCCAGATTGTGACCTTTTTTGGTAGTCTCGGATTATAAAATAGTTTTAATCAGTCCTGAAATATGGGGTCATACACATTTTTGTACCTCCTATTGCACTTTTGATTTTATCTAATATGTAAGTTACAGCTTTATAGAGCATGTTAAGTTGTAACTTATGTGATAGGTGGCAGACAAGCAAAAAGACCGGCATGATGTTAATCGATTTATGCAGCCCATAGAAACCTGCAAATGACCTGTGGAGTCGAAGTCTTTTCTATTTCGGCATTTGTATGTATTTTTTAGCAATCGCCTTGTGCTTTTCTGAAAAAATGTGAAAACCCCATTTTTTTTTGTAAAGTAATAAGAATCTTTGAGGATTAGCATCCAAAATGATAAAGGATAATGCCCAGATTCTTTTCATCCGAAATACACCCGTCGTAAATCTTTTACGCAGCTCATTTAAAAAGATACCCAATGGCATTTGTATAGAAATCTATCTGCCTTCAAGGGGTGGAATTCAAATACCTGCCTGTAGGTGCTGTTTAGGGATGTAAGATTACACACTTGATTATCGATAAAAAAATAATTAGGATTACTATCTACATATACTAACATCATCCTGACCTTAAAGTATGTGGCTAAGTACTTGCGGTTACAGAATCAACGAAGGAAATGTAAGGAAACCCCCCTTATGAGAATATACCTGTCGCGTCCAAACAAAGGTGCCACACAACGCTAATGAAATTAATCTACTCTAATTCAGTCGTAATATGGTTCGTTTTAGACATTAGGCTTTGGCAAGAATGGGCCCCGCTAATCATGGAAATAACTGAAAGATAATATTTACGAGACAAATTTTATTGTCCTTTTTGGTTTTATAGCCTGAAAAACACATACTTTATTTAAAAAAAAGAAAAAACTTAGTGGCAAACAGAATTCCAAGCGAGTGGAGCTGCGGGCGTCAAAGACTTATCCTTTAATCAATGTGGTATTGGTTCTTATGCGACCTAGTTTATATATTTCCTTGTGTATGTTGCGGGTAATGCAGTATATTTTATTGACATATGTACATATCGATAAGTTTCGCTTTTATCGATAATATTATCTCCGTTGCCGCCCTTTTCTACTCGTGATCCGAATTGATGGATTTTCAATTTTGTATTATACGAGAAAAAGGGGAGGAGGGTGTATCTATATTCAATTGCGGGTGTATTTTAGGAATATTTTTGAAATACACCAGGGTTATCTATATCTTGAATTCTTGATTCAATAAAATTGGTGTTTCATACCATAACCGTTCGGCGTAGGAAATCTATAGTCGCGTGGTTAAGGGTTATAGGAAATTAGTTTTTTCTTTCTTTTATGAACTCTAGAATTTAAACTAGAATTAATGGCCAAAAAGGTTATGGCGATGATGTATGTCCAACACCTACAAATTGTAATCTTGTACTACAAGGACCTAGTTACGGAATTATTCTTTGACACGCAGCCTCTACTTACGTTTACGCCTTTGTTACAGAAACGTAAAGTCACGTTAAAGTATTTTTTCCTGTAATAAATAAACATATTGAAAAAAAAATACCATCGGATAAGTAGATTTTAATATATAATGTATAAGGTATATAGACCTACCTACATGAAAAGACCGACCAGTTTTTTTTTTTTTTTTATGTAATAGGTAGCAGACGAGCAGGCGGATCACCTGATGGTAAGCAATTGCCGCCGCCCATGGACACATGCAACACCAGTGGAGTTACAAGTGCGCTGCTAACCGTTTATCCCCTTCCCCCCGGATGGGCCTCCGGTACCCTCACTCACTCGGCGAAACACAGCACAGGAGCTGCTTCACGCCGGTTTTCTGTGAGGCAGTGGTATCACTCCGGTCGAGCCGGCCCATTCATGCCGAAGCATGGCTCTCCCACAATTAAATTAAAGTTGCAAAGGACATTACACGGACTAGTTGTCTAAGCCGTCGGTCCGTGCTCTGTGTTGATTGGATGCGGTCTATATCGGGAGTAGGACATTCAGCCCGGGTTTACCCGACTTTCTTACCCGGGTTTTAAAAAAATCGAAACTCAAGTTTTTGGGTTGTAAGAAAATGCTATAACTTTTCTTTATTTGATATATCAACATTTCAACTGGTCTTGAAGTTGGTGTTTGCGGTCTTGAGTGGTGTTTTTGGCCAGAATGAAGGTTTTTGCTGACGCCAGGTCCAACTTTGACGAGATTGTTTGGTTGTTTCATAACCATAATTTTGACATGATACGTCAAAATGTAACCAATCCACTCGTTGTTGGACCTGCCGTCAACGTAACGCCATCTATCGGATATTGCAGTTGCAAAAACCCTTATTGGGAGAAACAAGGACGAAGAGATAATGAACTTGTAAGTAGTCAAGTATTATGAACTGAATATCCGTGCACATCATTCTCCCCAGATTCGGCCATTGTTGGTTTGGCCATGGGAAGGTGGTGGGATGGTCTTGAGTCTCTAAAAATGAAAAAAGCTATAGGAAACGGCCAAAATTAATAAAATGCTCAGAACTGGGTAATTGGCTGCAAGAATCGTCGGTGATTATTCTGCTCGTCTGCCACCTTTAAAAAGGAATAATCTTCAAATCGGTCCAGAGTTTATTTGTTAGAAACGAACTGTAAGCAATTTAATAATGTCTACCTAACTCTCCGATTTTTACAACGTAAAATAATTATATTTTACGTAATTATTACGGAAACGCGTAAATACGGACAGTCAGTTGACTGTCCGAGTTACTCACTCGGCCTTGCCCCACTCCGCCTCGAAGTGGGGCCTGCCTCGACAGTTAGAGCCGACGCTCGGGCATTCTGCTGGTGGACTCCGCCGAGAGCGGTCGATACTAAGTCACGTCGCTACGCTGCCAGTGAAAGTGTTTATAAGTGGAGTGTGTTTGTAAAAGCGAATAAACTGAAAATAAGTTATCTGCAGTTTTCTTTCTGAACGCCTTCCGATAGCTTCAGAAGAGGGACGAAGCGAGAATAAAACATTCTCGTTACGCTCACACAAACAAAAAAAAAAAAACGTAAGTAACGTTTATGATTATTTTTTTATATACATACACACATAATTTTATATTTTTAGCATCTCTCCCTATGGTTTCTGGCAAAATAAGATTTGGTTAAGTGCTCTTAGCATCGTAAAAACACTTTGGAGCCTCTAACACTCTGGTTACTGAATAAATAAAGCTTTAACTAAAAATCAAAATTGTCTATATAAAGCTTTAAACAAGTTTTTTATAATTGGGAGCACTCTAGAAAATAGGCTATTATATTTTGAGTCCTAACACATTACCTATTGTGTAATGTTATTTTTTTTCTTCTTATACAAAATTAGGCCTATCTTTGTAATAAGACTTATCATGAATAAAATTTTATGAAAACCCCTTTTATTTTACATACAATGGCTTGCTAAAATTGTTATTATTTATTTTTAATTCATACTAACTACATGGTACTATTTACTAGAAAATATTGGGGGTGTAGCTACATAGTCCCACATAGAGTCACTCCCAGAAGATTCATATGATTATCTATTCTAAAATTGTAGTATTATAGACAGGTAAATCTAGTGGAATTTCATAGATCCAGCCAGGGCTACACTCTGGGGATGTATGTTATTACATTGACAAGTTATATGTATCAAGTCAGGGCTACTCCCTGAAGGTGCATATGCTTACCTACTCTAACGTTGTAGTATTGTAGACAGGTGACTCTAGTTGAACTTCTATTTATATCCAGTCAGGGCTGGAGATGTATATATATTGATTGATAGTTATATCAAGTTAGGGCTTCCCGAAGCCACATACATTATCAACTTTATAAAAGTTATCGAGCTTTGCATACAGTGATCGGGTTTGATGAATTACTAAATGAATTACCATGGCTGAACTGGGAATATTTTGTTATAGCAGTAAAATATAGTTATAAGATATACGCCTATATTATTTTAATTTATTTGAGTACAAGTCTGAGACATCAATTAAATAGTTCAGTTGTTACACATACTAACCAAGACAATGTCAGTTTCAGATATGAACGAATACAATCGAAGGTCAAACACAGAGGAAAGACCTGATAATGATAATGACCTAGGAGTACCCTACGAAGAGGGTCGAGGTCCTTCAAATGTTAATGACCTAGGAGAGTCCCACTCTAGGGACCGAGGTCCTATTACCATGAATGACCTAGGAGTATCTCGGTATGGAGATCAAAGTCGTGACCTAGGAGTATCTCGGTATGGAGATCAAGGTCGTGACCTAGGAGTATCTCGGTATGGAGATCAAGGTCGTGACCTAGGAGTATCTCGGTATGGAGATCAAGGTCGTGACCTAGGAGTATCTCGGTATGGAGATCAAGGTCGTGACCTAGGAGTATCTCGGTATGGAGATCAAGGTCGTGACCTAGGAGTACCCTGTTATCAGGGTCGAGGTCCAAATTTGGTAGTAAGCCCAGGAGCGCCTAGGTTACAAGGCCGGGGCCACGATGGTGTTGGTAGTTCCAGGCCTTTTGGCGCTGTTCGTGATGCATCTAACGAGAGAGCTCCCTCCCTCGTTCTCCCTTCTCAGAAAATAAGCAGACGTAGGAAGCGCTACAGTTCAACATCTGAAGACTCTGATAATCAACGTCATGGCTCTGCAAAACGACGACGTCGGTCATCAAGATCTAAGAGTAAGGATATGGCTATATTAGATAAGTTCTTAACAATCTTTAATCAAGTTAGAAGCTCAGATAAACCCAGGCTTTCGTTTAATACAAACGTCATTCCCGAATTTGACCCTATGTCAAAAGAACAAACTGTATTAACATGGTTAACCAAGGTAGAAGAATGCGCGGAAATTTACGGGTGGGATGATAAAGAAACCATACATTATGCGTTACCAAAATTATCCGGAGTTGCAAAAAGCTGGTATCAGGGGCTGCCAACCCTATTGTTTACTTGGCCTGAGTGAAAAAAAAGTTGCTAGAGTCATTTCCCTACCGAGAGGATTATGCTGAGCTTCTAACTGAGATGTTAGCTAAAAGGGTTCGATATGGAGAATCTTTGGAGCAGTATTATTATGCCAAAGTAAATCTCTTACACAGGTGTAAGATATATGGTAAACAAGCCATTGACTGCATTCTTTACGGTGTAGATGATAGGGCAATAAAGGTAGGGGCACAGGCCGCCCAATTTACCGAACCTGAACAAGTTCTGAAATATTTTAGGACTGTAAAAGTGGGTCAGGCTAGGGACAGGGCATTAAACTCATCTTTTCGTCCTCGTAATGACAGTCAACCATCTCTAGGTACTAAGCCGACTAATTCTATAGCGACCAACAATATAAAGTGCTTTAATTGCAACGAGATGGGTCACCGTAGTTCAAAATGCGACAAACCACCGGTAAAATGTACATTTTGTGAAAGATTAGGCCACAGTCTAGAACATTGCTTCAAGTATAAATTAAGTAAGAATCAGGGAAAAGATCGGAGTGACAAAGATAAAAACGAATAACAGGTCGCTAAACTAAACATCGAACCGCAGCTTTTCGTGGCTCCTTCAAGTACGCTGCTGCTCGGATATGGAATAATGTGCCCGCCACCCGTGCGCGCTCTGAAAGTAAGGATCACATTCAAAAATCATTACAAAAAGTACCTGCTAAATCAACAAAAAAACGATACTGAGTGTAAATTTACCTTCGGGGCTAGCGCGACGCAAAAGCGGGCGGCACACCTGTCCCAGCGGCGGACGTGACGCCTGGCAAATATGCGTCACCTGTGGCCCTTGCTGACCTGCTCAATCATATGGCATGTTCACTGGGTAACATCGCGTACGCTAGAAACACAATGTAGGTACAATTAAATTACGTCCTAACCTAACCTCGCCAATCCTAGTGGAAATTGAGAAAATACTTACGTTTCTGGGATGCACGAACGACGGGCCATGTTATGATAACGCGCCATATGAGATCAGACGCGGCAGCCTGGGCTGACGATCTCTTCGTAGTGGGCATTAAAGAGATTTTATCCGCCATGTCACAATCCTACGTGGCAGCACGCGGGAGCACAGGGGTGCTCATGTCCTTCTTGTGATTCATCCTCTCGCCGGTCATGATCTTCACCACAATAGCCACAAACCATTTAACAATTTCATTTTCACCTTCGCACAAAATTTTCCAATTTTCGATTTTTTTTTTTTTCTTCTTGTAAATTCCATTTGTCAAAATGTCAAGTAAAAAAAACGTTCGGAAACCCTTAAAACATTATTTTTCAAAGATAGGCTAATGCCCTTCCATTGTTTTTTTTTAAATTAAATCATGCTTTGATGGCGCCACTGTCGCTTTTGTGTTTATCACTTATGTATGTATGTATATATATATTATATATGTATGTGTATGTATATATTTAAATATATATCTTCTGATGTTCGTATGTTGCGTATATGTAGGTATTGCTTTGTTTTGCACCTGTTGTTATTTTTTTTTTTTGTATATCTGTATGCTGTATGTCATACATTTATTACTTATGTGTGTTATCTTGCCCCCCAGCTGCGTTTCTGTTCATCTCTGTCTCTGTTTAGTACACCTTGTCGGGTTGTTATAAGTGGTGGCAGGGGGGAACAGAGGCGCAATGTTTTTAGGCCAGCCGCTGAAAACCAGCGTCGGCACTAGCTATATCTGGCTAGCTCCGACAAAAGCTGAGCGGTCGCCTATTTGGCACAGTTACTTTTTGTTTATTTAGTACTTTGTGTTAATTTATGTATTTTATATATTTTTTTAATATTGTATTGTTTGTTCTTGCGTCTTAGTGTATGTTCTTACTGTGTCAAATAAAGATTTTTTTCATTTCATTTCATTTCTAAACTAAGCGTTAATGATACTCGGGACAAATATATATTAGACTAGCGGCCGCCCGCGACTTCGTCCGCGTGGAAAAGTAACTTTTTACCCCCCTTTTAACCCCTTACAACCCCCTTAATATTATTATGTTGATAGCCTATAGCCTTCCTCGATAAATGGACTATCCAACAAAAAAAGAATTATTCAAATCGCACCAGTAGTTTCGGAGATTAGCGCGTTCAAACAAACAAACAAACAAACTCTTCAGCTTTATTATATTAGTATAGATATCCGGGAGAATACGAAATAAAGAATGGTAGGAGTGCACTCTTGGTATTTAACGTTTCACCTGATGTCATCAATATTAAAGAAAATTTCTCATGACCCGAGCAATATTTAAGGAGGCTTCAAGCGACTCTGAGCACTTGGAGTCTTATAGCCTTCAAATAGAGTCGATGAAAATGATGAACACATTAAATGTGGGGAGACCCTTAATAAAGAAAAGAGCGCCTGAAACTCCAAAATCTCATCTCGAAATATAAAAATCGATTTTCTCAAGATCTTAAGGAATTAGGGCACACTAAGGCGACAGAGATGGTAATAGAACTTGAGGACTCGCAACCAATCGTTTATCGCCCTTATAGGTTGTCATTTTCGGAAAGGGCGCTAGTAAGAGACATGGTCCAAGAAATGATAGATTTGTTATAAAAGATACCCCCCCTAACACGTAAAAAAGGTAGGCCTTATGAAGGGGTCGTTGCTTTAGATAAAATACAACCTGGGATGAGTTTTAGTAGAGACATTGTTACCACAGATAATGATAATGTAATAAAGGTATCCCTGTAAACTTAGCTTTTAAGTTTTGTTTGTTTTATTTAATAAACGTTAACTCTTCATTTGTCTGTAATCTTGCATGATTCAATTAATAATGATATAAGGAGATTTTAAGTTGAACATTGATAGTTAGGCTTTGTGTACTTGCCTACTTATGTTTTGCACTACTTATATATAAGTAGTCTCTCTAACTTACAATTATTGAAGTACCCTCTTAAATAATTGTTTGTTGGGCGAAATTACGAAATTCCTTGTGAAAATTATTATTTTTCTTGTTTCTTTTTATTCTTACTTTATATTAATTAAGCGTGTGGTCACGCTCATGCAGGATGGCCGAGCTGTAAGCAATTTAATAATGTCTACCTAACTCTCCGATTTTTACAACGTAAAATAATTATATTTTACGTAATTATTACGGAAACGCGTAAATACGGACAGTCAGTTGACTGTCCGAGTTACTCACTCGGCCTTGCCCCACTCCGCCTCGAAGTGGGGCCTGCCTCGACAGTTAGAGCCGACGCTCGGGCATTCTGCTGGTGGACTCCGCCGAGAGCGGTCGATACTAAGTCACGTCGCTACGCTGCCAGTGAAAGTGTTTATAAGTGGAGTGTGTTTGTAAAAGCGAATAAACTGAAAATAAGTTATCTGCAGTTTTCTTTCTGAACGCCTTCCGATAGAACAAAGAATAAATCTTTCCCCTTAATTACATTTAGTCGATGTACGTAAATAATTAGGTACTGATATTATAGCAACTACAAAAATCCCAACTATCACGATATAAGTAAACTAATTGCCATATCCATTAGTGTACATTATCGCTTTAGTTTTTATTTACATAATGTCCTTAATGTATCGATACATTTCGCTCAAAAAGCCTCTTTTCTCGTTCCATTTCCCATACATGATTCATTGATTGCGTTACATCCCAATCCGCGATCAATCAAACCCGATGTGGCATTTATTACAATATCAATAAAGACTTATTTAGGGTTCAGTAATCGAATGTTGGCAAGCCAACGAGACCCTTGTCATTGCTGGTCAATCTCATACATTATTATGTTGATGAAGTTTATAGGTTTATGAAGAGTATACCTCTTAGTAGCTCAGTGGTGAAGAGTCTGAGCATGTACCTATCTATTGATTTTTCGAGTGGTAACCATGATTCAGTTGGTCTGGGGGTCTGTTAAAGGGTTGCGAAGGTCAGAAGGCAATGCTACATTGCATTACCAGACTCCCCAAATCCTGAATCATGGTCTACTCTAAGCGTAACCCGGGATACGCAAAGCTGAGAATTACATGCTGAGATGAAAGAGAGATTAAGAGAGACAGAGAGAGAAAGAGAGATGGATTGAGAGAAAGAGAGAGAGAAGATGAGAGAGGAAAGAGAGAGAGAAAGAGAGGAGAAAGAAAGAGGGAGAGAAAGAGAGAGAGAGAGCGAGAAAGAGAGAGATAGAGAGAGAGAAAGAGAGAGGAGAAAGAGAGAGGTAAGGAGAGAGATCCTGATCATTACTGGTCAATTTCATACATAAATTACGTTCTATGAAGTATAGCTTGATGAAACAATTTTGTTGCAGCGGTATTTCCTAACGATTATTTCATATCAAAAGACAATCGTACTTTCTTCCTAAAAGACCGCCGAAGCATCATCTAATCTCTGATTTTGCAGATGTTCTCCCTCTGATTTCGCACATCAAGTGACACAAGCTGTATACCGCATCTAACATAAAAAAGTGTTAAAACCTCTAATACAGTCCGGATCCACAAATCAAGAGAGATATTGCGCGTCCCAGAGTTTATGTTTCGCCATTAAATTATACTGTAATACTTCAACGTGAAATGAGACGCCATTATGCATTATTAACTTTTCCGCTTGAATTTTTGCAAGCAACCACTGAACAAGTTGAGATTTTGATAATAATCAGTATTGTGTTTCTTCAGTCAAACTGAGTTTTTTATAAATTTATACGTGACTACGACTAGTTACCCGACCTCACTTCGTTTCGGTATTTAACCAATAGATGGCGCTGGAAGTTGATTAAATCGCCCAAGCGTTTCGTGTTTTCGGTTCCTCTAAATAGCTTGACGTGAAGTATAAAATTAACCTCTTTATAAATAGTATAGTGGCCCGCCCTCACTTCGCTTCGGGACCGTAATTCAGAAATGAACCAATAGATGGCGCCGTGCTAAATTACATCGCGCAAGCGTTTCGTGTTTTCGGTTTACCTATAAGCCTTGTCGTTGTCTACAGAAGTTCCCTCTTTATAAATAGTATAGATATTTACAGAAGATAGGTGACAGAAGAGCAAATGAATCTCCTGATGGGAAGTAATTGCCGCCAGCCATAACCACTTTTCCCACAGATTAAGCCGGTACCCTCATTCACTTGGAAAAACACAGTGCAGGTGCTACTCCACGCCGGCCTTCTGTGAGACCGTAGTATCACTCAGGTCGTGCCGGCCCATTCCTGCCGAAACGTTGCTCTACCACTTTGGAGTTGCCTTCGCGCGTATCAATCTCTCTTTTATGTTTTGATCTGTGTACGGAATCCATCGCGTTTCCGTTCGACTCGCATTTGACCAGTTTTTGGAGCTCGCTCCGTTTCCCAACTGTTGGTTGGAATTATTCATATCTTTCACTCGATGCACAGCTTTTTCCAGTCTGTCAAAGCAAGCAAATCGTGTAGACCCGTAGGCGCACTGAAGTGCAAAACTCATCCAAGTGTGGTTCAAACTAATGGTTCTGGGGAGCGATTCTCGTGTACTTGACATTTGTATGGACAAATGAATGTCGAGTGCGCGAGAATTGCTTCCGTGTATCTACTAAAAGTTATAAATAGGTACACCTAAATGCACAGAAACAGTACTTAAGAACTAGGTATTACAGAAATAATGGCGCGCAATATCGGAGAAACTACGTTCTTATCGCTGAAAGCTTCAGCCATTTCTACTAAACAAAAGTCAGTCAAAGGACATTTTGATAGTAGTCAAGTTTTTATCGTATTTGTTTAGGGACTTTTTACCAAATCATCATCATTTCAGGTTGTCATTTCTAATTGTATCTAAGTAAAGCCACCGTTTGGGAACCCACAACACTTGCGCGATGTAATCGGCGACTAACGCCATCTATGGGTACTTTTTGAAACGAACGTCCTTAAACGAAGTAAGGGCGGGCTACTATCTATACCATTAACGCTTATATTATGTATCCTGATAACCCGAAACATCCACGCGATATTATCGACACTCTGCGCCTAGCAAATATTGAAACTAACATCAAAACTAAGTCCTGCAGCGTAAGCAAGGGTAGCGTTAGCCGCTGTAGTTTATAGCCGCGGTTGCATTATTTATTATCTTACCCGAAAATTATTGCCAAATAGTGCCAGCATATTCAGTGCGATCATATTATAACATTCTATTAAAATGTCTCTTAGCGTTTGCCAAAACTTTACGGAATCTATTAAGTCCGTCTCGTGATTTAAAATTGTACTAGAATGGACTATAAATCGCTCGAGATGGTTTTGATAGGCCAAGCTTTAGTTCATTTATAGTCATAGTTTTTATGACTTAGTCTAGGCATTTTAATGGGCTTTTTTGTTTGATAAATGTGATTTATTTTCTATGCTGTAGTTCTAGTAGTGTTATTGTTATTTGTAAAGGTAACCTAATCGTACTTATGAATTAAACGGCGTCTGATTTTACCTCTAATATTACCTCCAATCTTTTCTTGACCACTTTGTTGTGTGAGGAGGGACTATAAATACAAAATAAACTTTTCTCTAATCTGAAAATAAAAGTCTTTGTTGAGTTTTGTTAATATTTGGTGTTCTCCCGCTTTCGCGCGTACATAATCATCATCATCATCATATATTATCTCTCTCTCTTCGATCGCTCCCTCATGACTGAGTATCGTAGTCATAATCGGATGTGGAGTTGCACCTCTCTTGTGTTATCTGCCTGCACCTATGCCTATTTATGGCGTCTCTGACGATCGACTTATTTCTCTTTGAAACTTATTTGCAGATGCTCCTCACACTTGATCAGTCCATCTAGTTGGGAACCGTCCTCGGGTTCGTTTACCCTCCGTTTTCAACAACGATCAGCTTTTCAAGGCTCTCATCACCCCTTCTCATTATGTGGCCGAAATAGGTCAGTATGCGCTGCAGACAGATTGTTGAGAGGCGGGTTTTAAACAGTATTATAGGCTTATATTATTTGGCCACCTCTCCCGGTCACGGTTTGTGTGCCATTACACTTAAGATATCCTATATACTGTGCTAAAAAACATCTTACTCATTTGTAAAATCCTTATTTTATGAAGTACCTATTTACAGACTTGACCGCTGTTCAGTCTTATTACGCTGAAAATAAGAAAAGCGTGTTTTTAAATTCCCAGAACTTCTTTTGCCAACTGTATCATAAATTTTAAAACGAGTAATTTTAATAAACTCGGAATATTCTTGCTCATGCAAGAGATAAGTAAATATTGAATTTTTCTACCATTCAAATCCTCAAAGGCGACGTGCTACCTTCTGCAACTCAATTGAATTCGCTCGCTCCGCTCGATTCGCTTCGCTCAGCTCAAACGGTTCGCATTACTGCATGGAAATGCTGACTTAATGCTTGAGCGACAGTTTAAGTGCTCATAAACGAGTATATACCGAATGAATTGCCGAGTGGTGCCCTAGAATAAGTACACGCAATCCTAGACGTCCAGCCTTACGATGGGTCTATGATATTACCTAAATAGGAGGCACTGCCTGGGTCCGAGGCATCCATGGGTCGATGGCCGATCGTTGAGATTGGCACCCATAGCCGAATATCCGTTAGAAGTTTATTATTATCCAAGGCCGGAGTGCTAACTTTAACAAAAAATAAAGTGAGCAAATACATTAATAAATAAAGTCTATTTATTTTTGACTAGCTGACGTCTTAGCACTCTTAATTAGCACTAAACCGCTAGGTTTTTCCCTCATCTATCAAGTAGTGACCGTCTCCCAAAAACTAATTTCGAGACTGATCACTGTAACTCAAGTATCAAGAGTCAATTTGCCAGGATCGATACGGCGAACAATGTAGCTGAAAACGAGACCTCGTTTACAAATTAATTGCCATTGTACCGGAATGATTTGCATATAAGGTCACTGAAACGGGCCGTTCAAAGGAGCTAAATGGGACAGGTTGTGCATTGTACACACGAAGACATGTTATAAGTAGACACGTGAAATGTACAGATTTAACTACTCATTAGAAAGGAAGATAGATAGTTAATAGATATTCTTTATTGCACAGAAATAGAATACATGAGTGAAGTAGTTAGAAGAATATACAAAACTCAATTAAATTAAAGGTAAATTTAATTTAATATAGATTTTAAATATCTGCCCCTCTCTATTCCAAATTGCAATGCCTTCCAGGCGCATATGTTCTCTTGGTTATCTAATGTTACCTGTAGTCATATGTATTGCAAATAAATAAGTAAAAAAACAACAGCAATAAACAGTACGTACAGCTTCACATCAAAGTATTCAAAACTGTCAAATTTCTTCAATCGACTCTGATCTTACTGTCAAACTTATTAGGTTGAAAATCCGTTGAGGAAATTTGACAGATTGTGGTAACCTGATATGTGGCTGTCTGTACAATAAGGCGGTATTGTCGGTTGATACTCTCTTGCACTGAATACACAAACTAAATAACTAGGCATACGGGGGGCAATTCTCGTGCACTAGACATTTAAGTTGAATTTAGAGATTTCATACATTTGCATTCGTACATACAAAATTCTGATTCGACTTCAATGTCGCATGAGAGTTGGTCCACAGAGATTCATTCAATGAACTGGTAAAATATGTGCACTCATATACTTTTAAGACCTCATTGTATACCATATTTTATGATTTTGATCGCATCACGAAAGTGTGTTTTCCGCTCATGCAATTTGCCTCCCCGCAGTCTATATTTACCTTAATGCGCGTTAGAGTTATGAAGTGTTATAAGCGTGTTACTAAAGGTTAAAGGTTTGCTTGCGTTATTATTTTAGGATCCGTTAGGGTAGTAAATCTGCTTTATATTAACACGCGTTTGTTATATCCTTACTTGTGAATACGAAAATCATGCAAGGGATGTAAATTTGGTGTGTACGTTAAAGGATTATGCTAAAAGTTATATCTGTCAGTTATTAATCAGATATATTAGGAAGTTGAATGCTGCGATAATTTTGATGCTGACTGAAAAAACTTTAAAAACAGACTAGGTGCTTTATTCTAATATTTTTTTTATGAAATCAGAAGCTTTATGGATTTGGAGTTCAAATATCAAAATTACTTTAGTTACTCTTCTGTACACATCATGTTTTATGACTTTATCATTTGCATATGATAATTCAAACTCAGCGAATCATCTATCTGCTTAGAACATTTTATAGCATAATTTTATATAAGACAAGTTTGTTCTCCAAGTCGTTATACAAAAGTTGTTCAGAGCATTGAAGATGGGACGTGAATGATTTCGAATCGATATGTAAAATATATATTATATGGCAGCAATAATTGGCATATAGCTTATATAGAACTTATATACCTATTAATATGTATAATTATATTGTGAAACAGACCCTTACACTATTTATAAAAACCTACATAATATTATGAGTGAGTGTTTGTAAAGAAAGTTGTGACAACGGATGTTTACATGTTTTAAAATAACCAATGAGTTTACCATACCCTATGACGTAAGCGGCACTGGCGCCATCATTTGTTTTAATGTCTTTATTGACACACTAGTGGCCAACCCTCACTTCGTTAGTGGACATTAGTTCCGGTCCGTGCCGATAGATGGCGCCGAGAGTCGATTGCACCGTGCTATTAGTTCACCTTGTCCGTGCTAGGTTTGTCGATGTCTATACAATATATCTCTTTATAAATAAACTAGTGGCCCGCTGCCTTCACCTCGGGACAGTAGTTACACTGTCTATCAATAGATGGCGCTAGATGTTGATCGCATCGCGCTAGTGTTTCGTCTTTTCGGTAGTTTGAGTACTAATAACTTGCTTTTTTGTTACAGGTGAGTACTATGGGGACATAAGTATCTACATACGTAAAGTAAGTTAATACATTTCCAGGTTTGCGTTAGTCATACTCGAGAAACGAAAATATTATGTTTCGTAAAATTTGTTATCTACACAAACGATCGTTGTTTGCGTTGGGACGTTTTGTTTGCCGTAGATATATTGGAAAATGTTTTCCTTTAATTTTGTACTTTTTTAATACATTCACCCTCCATGAGAGTGATGTGTGGCTAAAAATATCTTTCTCATAAAACTACACTTAATATAACTTCTACGAGTATAGAAAACCACAAAACACTAGCGTGAATAGTCAACGACAAGGCTTATATGTAAACCGGAAACACGAAACGCTTGCGCGATGTAATCGACGCCCAGCGCCATCTATTGGTTAATTTTTGTATTACGGTCCCGAAGCGAAGTGAGGGCGGGTTACTATCATACAATAAAACAAGAGTAGATGTTCCTATGTCTGACAGTTGATACCCGTGCGTCACTGTCCCCATTCCACCAGCAATCGATATTGGAGTGGGTAAGAATAAATCATGACTGCCGGGCCCCGGATATGAACCACTGCTCCGGAATGTGTTTGTGAGTTCAGGATATGAGAGTACACTGTTTGTGGGTTGTGGAGGTGGATGGAACAGCGCTTCAGGCTTCAGCTATATCTCAATGTATACAGTTTATAAAGAGGTATTTTTTTTAGACAACATATACACAAGTCTCTTACATCTATTACATATTTTGGTAGCATCACAGACTTTGCCATGGCAACCAGTGAAACAGTGCCGGCGTATGTTGAGGGGTAGGGGGGAGTGTTCCATAGGGGGGGTCGTGGTTCAAATCTGTATGCATGTCTACCTGCAGTTAGCTCGGTGGTGAGGGAAATTATCGTAAGAAAACCTGTACGTTTCGGATAGTTTCTAAACCGTGTAACCATGCTTCAGTTGGTCTGATTCCCCTGTTAAAAGGTTGCAAAGGTCAGACGGCAGTCGCTTCATTGTAACCAGACTCCCGAAATCCTGAATCATGGTCGATCCATATCAGGCCGGGTATGGTAGGGCTCACCATCATCATCATTTCACCCAATAGACATCCACTGGACATAGGCCTCCCCCAAAGTTCTCCATACAGATCGGTCCTGTGCCACCCGCATCCAAGGGACCCTCGCTATTGTATAAGGGACTATCGTGATGATAAGGCTATCTTGTAACATACTGCGACGTATAGTAGCTTTCCATCAGGTGCAATTGTGGTCAAGCGTTAGCCTATAACTGAAAACATCCTATTGATCACAACCGGAGACAAATCTACCATCGGACAGGGACAAAATGAGCCGATTCGAAGGTCATATTCCCGATCGATGGGGCCTCGTCGACGGGATCGGCCTTGTTAGTGATGTCACTCGATGACTCGACTCGTTTTACAAGCTCACTCGAATACGTTATACGACTTAAATGAGTTAGCGGTGAAGGGAATAATCGTGAGACACAGTTTAAGGTATTGAAGATAGACGCCCCAGAGATGTCCCGCCACATCTCTAGGGTGAGGTATCACGATACCTCGTGAACTGATTTTCGTACCAACGAGTCTATACTTCGGGAACTCGGCATCAGGCAGCTATTGTCATCGCTAGTTCAGTCTCGTATCCACACTTTTTCTGGTCACGTATGCCGCTGAGGGGAGGTGACTATTAAGCAATTATTGTCCAAGGAAAATTTGAGGGAACCAGGTCACGAGGAATATCGCCTATGAGGTGGACTGACCAGATAAAAGCAGCAGCAAGTGACTCATCATCACTTAATGAATGCACGATGGAGGCCGCCGTCAGAGAAGAGTTGTGCATGTTTTAAGTTAAATCACGAATCGGGCGGTTAAATCTGCATGATTCAGTTGGTCTGTGTCCCCTGTTAAAGGATTACGAAGGTCAGAAGGCCAGATGTGATATCTTGCCATTGCATCCGTTGTAATTAATTGCAACTTGAGCACTCCTTTTGTTGAGCATCAACTAAGGCTAAGGTGAGCCAATATACTGGGCCACTGAAAAAAAAAGACTGCAGCCGCTTCATTGTAATTACCAGACCGCGACTGCCCAAATCATAATCTAATTGTGCCCTAGGCTCCAATGCGATACCTTTTGAAGCAATCCGGAATTACACGCTAAGATAAGAGAGATGGATACAAACTTCCAATATCACATGAGTTAAAGTCAGCACATCACTAGTTCAGCCCTCGTTCGGCCCTCGTTATATTGGAGGGGTCAGGTTTGTTCAGTGCGCGATATTTGTCAAATCGTGTGTGTCACATTGGCGAGATCTTTATCGGTCTCTCTATAAGGGTTCGCGCAGCGTAACGTGGAGTTAACCTTGTCTGAGACACCAGTTTAATTTTGCATTACGGTGGTACGTATTGTTATAACGATCCAGAGGTTACTTAGGGGAAAAGATATCTTGTCACATTGAGTGATTGATTACTCGCCATATGGAATACGGGGGTCCCAGCGACTACGACGGGGGCTCGTTGTCCGCCATTTCATTTAGTGACTATACAATACTGCTTAGCGCGTAGGTCAACAAATTCTTCGATATTTATGTCAGCTAGAGCCGTCCGTGTCCATTTATTTTGTGATTTTGGTTAGTGTCTGAGGCTTTTTACATCTAGGATTTTCTCCTTAAATAGTTGTAAGGATTTGCTTCAAGACTGGTGGCTTATAATAAAGTCGTCCCGTAACGGATGAGAATATACCTGTCGCAATCAAACAAAAGCGCGCACAGCGAGTTTGAAAGGGAGGGGAACTCAATTCGGTCGTCTTAACGCCCGCTTCAAATTAGACCATCAGTTTAGGACCACGGTCAAGATTAGGATGGAAAGGCAATCACTTCCGCGAGGTTCTATGTAAGAATTCAGCTGCAGGAAATAGATCGAACAGTTCCCCATAACACTCCGCTTGATCAATGCGGTAAAGAATGCTAAGAGCTATATCCCGGGAAGGATCAAGCCGACTAGAGTGTCAAATCAAGAGAGTTGTATCGGCCCCAGTCGCGGTAAGGCAATTTGAAAACTTTGAACCACCTGCTAATCCAGCGAACAATAAAGAACAGCAATTTCGCTACACAGTTGCCAAGCTGAGATCGCCCGAAGCAACCACAAAGTTGACTCTAAAATGATCCTATAAACGTAACAAATGAAAAAGCATAAACACGAAAAGAATTACTAAAGTTTGCTCGTAAATGTCTCAACTTTGTATTAAGATTGTCGGTCTTTTAAGAATTCTAGGTATATGAGCATGCTCATGAATTGCGAGGTACTATTCTTACACATGCTTAAATCTAGCATGCTAGGTTTGAACATGCATATGAACTGTTCAATGTGCTTGTTATTATACATGATGAATTTAAATTTGCTTCGTTTGACATGTTATTTAGCGTGTTATTATGAAACGTGCTAATAATTAGCAAGCTAATTTTGAGCATGTAAATGCACCCCGTATGAGTTTTGAGCATGCCGCCTGCGGCGTGGGTGGAACTTTTTAGTTTCTCACGGTTTTCGGATAATTTTTTGGGTGCATTTTTACATCTATACTATTTATAAAGAGATAACTTCTATGGACAACGACAAGGCTTATAGGTAAACCGAAAACACGAAACGCTTGCGCGATGCAATCGGACACAGCGCCATCTATTGGTTAATTATTGAATTACGGTCTGCGAAGCCACTAGTCTGTTGGAAAGGGATAAATTCTTTTTGAAGGTGGTATAATAACTTAAAGCATGCCGAAACCGTGCTGAAAACAAACTGATTCCTCACTGGAGGGTTTATTTGCGTACATTTGGAGGATAGATGAAACTTTGCTTATCCTAATAAGAGGTCAATGAACCTCCGTCCCTGGAGGCTTAGAATAGTGTGTCGATTATCGGGACAGTAGTTAACATGAAAATTATTTTTGGATATTATAGGTAAAAAAAATGTTTACTATCGACTTCGTCCGCGTGGAAAAGTAACTTTTAACCCCCCTTTTAACCCCTTACAACCCCCTATTAGCAATAAAAAGTAGCCTATGTTCTTTCTCAGGGTCTAGATCATCTGTATACCAAATTTCATTTAAATCCGTTCAGTAGTTTTGGCGTGAAAAAAATTTGGCGTGAGTTACTTTCGCATTTATAATATTAGTAGGTATAGTAGGTATGGATGGATTAGTATGGATTTTTCACGATGTTTTCTAGAATACTTAAGTGCTTAGATTTGAAAAATCCAGGTATCCTGGGAGGGAAGCAAATTGTGAGTAGCTCAGGGGCGGACAATATTCAAATCTGCCTCTACATAAGTCTCAAATTCCGGCATATCGGGACGTCCCAGGATGATTGGGACGTCCCAGAAAGATCGGGGCAGGCCGTGCTGCCGCAGCACTACTTGTAGGGTAGAATAATGATCTAACCACGTACACCCACTCGCCACCCTGGGGTTTATTTGTAAATCCGGAACCCCATTTCCGTAACCGCTGTGCTTAACTAATACGACACTAGTACAAATGCGGTTTTTATTTGATGATCCCCCTCCTTCCCGGATTGGGCCTCCGGTAGCCTCAGCGTTAGTTGATTATGGTGTAAGCCAGGAATGTTTACCTCGATCCCCCGTATGAAAGGCGTGTGCTTATCCGCTGAGCTTCCAAAGCTTTTGAGAAAAATATAATAATAAAACTGTGACACCAAAACTAGCTTCACCTTTCTTGGTGGTGCGTCTCAGTAGAAATCGACTTTTCGAATCAGCGTTTTTCGTAAATTTGGTACGTACAGTCACACATCAAGGTATACAATACTGTAAAATTTTTTGAACCGACTATCATCTTACTGTCATACACATTAGCACAAATTAATTACACACAGAAGTTAGACTCAGCCTGATTTTGAATTTAGAAGAGTTCGTTGACATATGCTAGGGTTGTTGCCCGGCATGAGTACATAAGCGCGCGGCCTCTACCACAGACCTCGACAGTTTGACAATCTTATGTCATAGGCTAGGATTAATGTGGTCGAAAAGGCGCATTTCCCCGTTAGTGCGCATGCGTGAGTACATGACACGTTTTCAGCTCTAAGTGGGCAGCCTCCTTTCTGTGTGTAATTATTTTGTGACATTAGGTTGAATCAATGAGAAATCTTGACAGGTTGTGGTAACCTGATGTGTGGCTGACTGTACATAGGTAATATTTGAGATTAAAATAATGTTCTCTGTATGGACTTACACTGAATAAAGAATTATTCTATTTCGTTTTGTGAAAAACCAATACATATACGCTTTTATAACATAAATGTATTTCTTCTTGTTTCCCCAAGGCAGTTTACGGCATTTTATTTAGTTCCCTACATCCTTTCAGTCAAATGATTCCCTAAAGCCCTTGGTCGGTGCGTCATAAATTCACTTCTTTTACCTACAGGTGTACGTTGTGTTCTTATTTCTTTGTAATAAGGTTTATTGTTGCGTTTTTTAGTTTACTTGAAGGCTGGTAAATCTTTGTTTATTCAACTTGTTTTCTTGCGATAAACCATGCTGATTAGAAAGAGGTACATTTTATAGACGTCAAATCTTAAAAGGGTAAGAAATCTAAGTTGATTTATGATTTGAATTACCTAAAATTGCAAAAGCTAATCTAATTCGTAGTAAACAAACAAAACAGGACCCCGAGATCATGGCCCGGCCACACACACACAGATACAAGGGCGTAAAAAAATCAAAGTTATTTGAGATCTGATCTCATCCCTGGTACTGTTTTTTTTGGTTTTGGGGATTTCTCTTAATCCTGCATTTTGATGCGGAAAACGCGCGACTGCTGTGATGGGGACCAGGGAATATCGACGGCAGCCCTCATTTTATTTGCACATTTAAATAATTCGCAATAGTTGTGTCCGAGAAGATAACAATCATATCGGACGCCTCATCAAAAGTACCGGCCGAATAAAAAGATACAGCTGTATAGAACCAGCTATTTGAAACCATAGTTGTTATGGCACGGAAGTTGTATGATTGCTTTGAGCCAAGTTTTAGCATCCGACACTTTTCAAAATGACCCAATTGTATGAAATTTTGAATACTATTTGAAATAATGATTCTGAACGTGTGGCTATGATTCAGTTCCAAACCCAGATCCAGATTCATGTTCCGTGATCAATCTTGATCAGTGAGTCAGTGAGAAGATAATTAGCACAGCATTACCTACTTAAGAGCTTGGTAAATATTCCTCGCATTGCGCACGATTGTTTGGGAGAGGGCCCTCTCACTGCGCTACAGTTTTTAACTTTTGCAGATGAGAACACCACAAGTGTTCAATTTGAGTTTCAATAGTTAATAAAGAATTCACAATTTAGTTTATATTTTAAAGCGCCTTTCATCCTCGTTCGTGATGCGCACTGCCAGAGAGTGCAACACCTTTCCTGCGTCTGTTTTCCCCAATGAGTACAACATATTTTAAAGCTACTTGCTGGTAGTGTAAATAGGCTACATCAGGGCAAGCTCGCTCCTTCGCAGGTTTCTTCTTAACTCTATGGTTCAGTATGAAGCCAAGTGCAATCCAATTTTTTAATAAAATTAAGCTTATAACCATGAATTTTTTTTTGCGGTTTAACTACCGAATATCTAAAATAGAGGCATGAAAAATCCGAAATGGTTCCAGTGTTTATTTCGCACTTGACTTGGCGGTTACACGACCGTGCCCCAGATGAATTGGTTAATTAATTATCTGTTGAAACGCAGGATTAAAACTGCAGAATGTTTAGTTTCATTCGACATGTATACAAAGAGTATCGTGATACTGTCTATACTGATATTAATGGAAAAATATTCTGTAAGTGCTGTTATTTACAACCTTCATATCTTTATTATGAACTTTATGTTGACGATTAATTCATTAATTCCGTAATAGTTATTCCCATAGTAACCAGTTTGGTACCCCCTTTTTTACGACATGGCGCAAGAAAAAATTTTTGTTAACGAATAATTCAAGATTAAATTGCTTAATCCTGCCATGCGCAAGTGGACCTTAGTTGATCAACTACCTAGGGAATTGATCAACTTGAGATGCTTATTATTTTTATTACACTTATTTCAGTTTTGACATTTTAAAACAATTATTGCAGTGCTTAGACGTGATTTTCGAAAGAGCGAATGTAACATACGTAAATACGAAGTACGGCAGTAAAAATACATCAATGTACATCACAAGATACGGCAGGAAGAGCCCTTACTATCTCAACTTAGTGGGCACCAAGTTTCACACCTGGGATAACAATGTTACGGTAGTTTATTTAATTTAATTCTCGTAAATTTTTATTATTTTTCTTTTTTATTCTCATGTTTATTTTTCTTTTATTTGAGTCTTCTTTAACTTCTCTTTTAAATTTATTTTTCATACGCAAGCTACGAGGTTTCAAAAAAAGATGGTTGTGTGAGGTTCATAAATAGGGGAACAAGACCATTTATTGTCAAATTCTCAACACCTGGTACACGTACCTGACTAGGTGCTAATTAGCTTGAGCAAATGTGTTTACACATATCAGAGAACATTGGGATTACAAAATTTGCAAAATCAGCCCCTTTTATCATGTTTAAAGTGAAGTGATCTGATTGGCCTGTTTTTCCTTCTGTTCTTTCCTGTGCCCTTCAAATGTAATAATTAAATACATTTGTTACACCCAGACACTGAAAAAACACATGTCTTCATCTCACGAATGTTTGTCCAGGGTGGGGATCGAACCCTGTATGACCTTTGGCGTATGAGGCAGGGTCACTGTCAAAATTGCCATCGGATTAGTCAAACCATTTAGATATTGTATCCTCATTCCAGATTTTTCTTCATTCTCCCTTCTCAGACCTCTACCTCGCGGCCGCCGTCGATTTTTGGGCACCCAGTCTGCGGCTATACTGGCCCAAAAGGTGTCCGACATGCGCTAGACATGTCCAGCTCAGTCCCACTATAGTTAAGAGGCTCTTTTGGTAACGTCCGTAATTTGAGTTCTAGAGCGCAATGTAGAAGCGAAGAGGCGAATGGCGGGATGAGCTTCACACCTATGGCTATAGCCCCAACTGGACCGTAGTAGCCCAGAATCGTGAAATATGTAGAAGGGGTAGGGGGGCCTTTGTCCAGCAGTGGGACACGACGGGCTTTAAATGATAAATCTTTTCTCAGGTAAACTTAGTTTTCTACGAGTATCTGCACAATGAGTACCGCAGGTCATTCGTAGAGATGCATTTCAAGTTTTGCAACATGATACACGCGGACCCTTACATCGGGAGAATGCTTCAGGCCCAGGGTATCATTTGCCCGGCACCAGCGGTAAGATCAGAAATAACTGTGGGAGAACCACGCTTCGAAATGAATGGACCGGCTCGACCGGAGTGATACCACTGCCTCACAGAAAACCGGCGTGAAGCAGCCCCTGTGCTGTGTTTCGCTGAGTGAGTGTGGGTACCGGAGGCCCACCCGGGGGGGAAGGGGATAAAAGGTTGGCAGCGCACTTGTAACACCACTGGTGTTGCAAGTGTCCATGAGCGGCGGCAAGGGCTTACCATCAGGTGAACCGCCTGCTCGTCTGCTACCTATCACATAAAAAAAAATCGTTAAAAAAACTTTTAAGTTAAACGGTTTTATCATATGTGCACTGAAAACTAGGCGTGAAAGAGAAGCAAACATCCATCCATCTATACTCACAAACTTTCACGTTTATAATATTAAGGCGAATATCTTACAGTTATGATTATATTTCAGGGAACTTATACACTAGTGAACATGACAGTTCCTTCGGAAAACTTCCCTCAAGTATTTCCAATCCAGAAATGCAAAATCGAATTATATTTTACGATAACAGATACAGGAGAGATGCTCGGTAAAGGGTATATTAATGCAGTTTTTAAAAACACAAAGAAGAAAACTTAAATGGGACTAAGAGAACATGCAACCAAAAATTGTTGAAGTGGAAATCAGCCTTTTAATAAATACACCTTTGACAATATAACATAAAAAAAATATTAACCTGTTTTATTCCCCTCCCGTCCCTAAGGGACCGAAGCCCGGTTTTCATTAAAGTTATAATTGAAAAACTTGAAAATTGCTTGATTTCTCTAGTATACATTTTGAATACCTAATTTTTATTTGAATGTTAGTTTTTCAGATTTTTGTGCTGTATTATAATCATCAATAAATTATTATTAAAACGGGAATTAGTGCGACGTTTATTGTTAAATACACATTGTGTTTTGAAAAGTAATCCTATGAGCTATGTCAATGACTTTGCTTTTCTTCCGGATGAACTCTTTCCGGATACGATCGCGCAGAGAAACGCCGAGCATAGGTCTTTCCATAGCTCGCTGAGCGAATTTAGCTAATGTAGAAAAGAATAATGTAGGATTAAAAAGAACTTACTTTTCCAAATTCCTAATATGTCGAACAAGCGCAGTAGAGTCAAATACAACAAAATAATTATAGCTAGGCCGTTTATTTGAAATACATATAGGGATAGCAAAATCTTTGAGGATAACCACTTGTGCCGTGCCTTAAGGGGCTATATCGACGAAACTAGCGCCGCCAACCTATTTACACTGATTGTAGCGACAATATGATATTTTTTAAGACAGTAAAACATTACTGACTTAGATGCAAGTAAATTGAATTTTTCGAGATGCTAAACAATATTTTTAACACGCGACAAGTAACAATAAAGTTAATTATTGCTAAAAGTGGCCGTTTTCAGTTTTCAATTCTCGCTTTTAATCGAGACTTTCTACCGTACAAGCACTCGTACGGGGAAATCTGTAATGATAAGTGCCACCATTTTCGAGGAAAACGTTTCCCGAACGATCGATGCCCTAGTTGTCTATTTTGATGATATGATTCTATTTTCCGAGGCGTGTTTTTGAACTATTTATACGAAATTAATGATACATTAAATTTGGATAAGTATTACTGCTCTAAATCAATGTCAGGCCATTGAATTGTTTTTTTTACATAATGGATTGTGACTATTTAAAAACATTATATTTTTACACGTGCCATAGTTTATAATGATGGAACATTAAGCTCCTGACACAACATTGTACGTTCTACACGATGTAACGTTAATGTTTACCAGTGGCTGGTAGACGTATTTTTATGTAATAAGTGGCAGACGATCAGCCGATTCACCTGATGGTAAGCAATTTATCCGGCCGCCACCAACCCTCGTCTCACCTCTCCGTCGGTTTATTGTCTTCCCGTTAATTACTACTTAGCCTTAAATTAATTACCAACTTTGCTCCGCGATACCTTCCAAGGTAACTCGAGTAGCTCTCGTTAATCAATTTGCGCCGCTTTGTTGGATTTTGTTGAGTTGACTTCAACGACTTCAGTCGAGAAACGGTTTAAATTAGTAAATTTCAAGAATTTAATTCATTCTGTGAATGGGAGGTGTTAAGTTGATACACATTAAAGTTGATACAAATAAACGCCCCGCTGGTCTAGTGGTTTGAATATTCGGGGTCCTGTTTTCGATTTCTGGTTCGAGCAAAAAGTATGTTTCGAACTTTTCGAATATAATTCGAGTTTGTGATCCCCAATCCGCATTTAGGCAAGCGTAGTGATTGACCCTGATCCCATAATAGTAGCGATGACTTGATTACTATGATGGAGGCCTTCGCCCTGCTGTGGGACATTATATAGGCTATAATTATAGTAATTTGATTGCACATTCGTCGTATTCTAGTTGGCAAGGCTGTCGCAGCGTAATGTCAAATCGAGATTATCAAAACCCTATCTATTCTATCGATCTAGACAGGAATTAGTACTATTATACTAATGACATACCTCCGGCTTTTAAAAGGTACGTTGACATTATTACAATTATTTAGACTAACATTATTTGTAACCTGTGTATAGGTCGATTCACGAAAGATGACCACAAATGACGATCGTTTACGCTTAATATCTCATGAAGTAAAGACTTAAGACAAAAAACATGGGCAATTAAACATAGAATGTGTTTAGTCTAAGCCCTTGTAATGTGTCAAATTGAGAATGAGCCATTTCTTCATGAGATTTCATGTGTAGACGATCATTATTTGTGGTCATCTTTCGTGAATTGACCTGTACCTTATCGGAATCGGCTCTATGATCACAATGGGTGTAATTTTAAACATTGTGAATGTGTATTATTTAATATATTTAATATAATTACACGGGATAAACCCAATTGTACATTAAGAATATTTAACAACTATTTATCTCACAGGAAAACGTCAATTTGACTGGCCGGTTGGCGCAATGGTAGTGACCCTGCCTCATACGCCAAAGGTCGTGGGTTCGATCCCCACCCTGGACAAACATTCGTGTGATGAACACTTGTGTTTGTTCAGTGTCTGGGTGTTATATATGTATTTAAGTATTATATTTGTGATCCTCTGTTGTCTGATATCTGTAACACAAGTGCATAAGCTACTTAGTACGGAGTCAGGTCAATGTATGAGATGTTGTGTGAATTTATTATTATTTATTATTATTCATTTGATTTAACGTATATTCCATATACGTTAGGTTGGCGGCGTAAGCAATAAACACTCGTATTTTGATTGTAAAAATGTACAGGTAACTCTTACGTCCGAGCTTTTGCCATTATTGGATGTGACACAAAGTTTATTGATTAAGGGTGTAACGTCATCCCTAGTTTATCAGCCTATTATAGGCTGTTCTTGAGTAAAAGGCTTTTTGTTGGCAACTGATTTATTTTTCTTTTAAATTTGATAAGTTAATAATCATAAACAAACAGAGTATAAAAGTGTGAAAAGGTGTGTTGCTGGTCGCCAACATAGGCTATATACATAATATACTGTTCTACTGCGGGGCAAAGGCCTCCATCATAGAAATGGAGTTATATCGCTACTATGATGTGATTAGGCTTAATCACCACGCTAGCCTAATGCGAATCGGTGATCACCAACCCGAGCTATGTTCGAAAAATTCGAAAGATTATTTTCTTTGACCCGGGACCACGATAATGGCCCGGTACTTAACAACAGGGCGTTACTCCCGGCTTTGTGAAAAATAATGTCAACCCCAGTACATCCCTATACTTTTATGGTGCATTGTGGCTAATCTAAAAAGTATTCTATGTCCACCAGATAAAGCTCTAATGAATATGCACGATGTTGTCTCGCCTCATTAACATATGGAAATGTTCCAGCTTCCAGAGTGTTCTGTAGCAAATTTATCGTTTTAGCATATTCATACACTCGTTAGGGGGTTATTGTGTGTAAGTGGGACTAACAATCGTCTTAGCCTTTATTCCCATGGCATTATGTATATAAAGGAATAATAATACTTTTATTTTTGGTATAGCAGTTCTTTGCAATTTATTCTTAAGTAAATAGACTTTGTGTAGGAATAGAAATAGAAAAAATCTTTATTCAAGTTAGGTCCATACAGAACACTTATGAATGTCGAAACATATATTCTATACTCTGATTCATAATCATGTAAAGTAAACTGACAGATGTCAATGACAAGTTTCTATGCATTTTGACATTTTGCATGTGTCAAATTGAGTGATAATGTAAGGGGATGACACATTGACATCTGTCAGTTTACTTTACATGATTATGAATCAGAGTATACCACTGGTTCGGAACGTCGATTTCTACTGAGAAGATACCAAGATATATTACTATCGCAATGGTAAAACGTATTGGTATCTGTAAGTCTCTTTGCCGGACCTATAATCGGATCAAATAGTCGTACGTAGCAATCGCTTGCTATCGATCTGACACATACGAGCGGTTGAGATAGTTAGTGTGCGGTTAGGTTAGTAGTTTTCTATTCTAGTGTAAACATCTTAATACGGTTCATACATCTTAGTACGGTTTACTTACGGACGGACAAAAAGACGTGACAGATCTCTAAGGGTTCCGTTTTTTGTCAATTGGCTACGAAACCCTAAAACGGCGAAACACTGGTGCGATGCAGGTTGAAACCTGCAGCGCTATCTATTGGTACAGTGTGAAACTAATGTTCCTACCGAACGAAGTGAGGGCCGGCTACTCATATTTTATAGAATACTAGTGGACCGTACTAGTTCCACTCTCTTTAGTAGATGGCGCTGGACGCCGATTTGTATCGCGCTAGTGTTTTGCCGTCAGTTTTTATAATAATATAAGACTTGTTAATTAAAATTATACAATTACTAGTAGATTTCGATTTTCAATACTTTGTAGGTATAGTCTACGGCAAGAAAGTGTAGTTATGACCGTGAGTGCGCAGAAACCAATTTTAATAGTCTTCTTTTTTACAAGTGCGCAAAATAACAGTCATCGCTACTCTTTTGTGCCGCCGCCTATATGTGTATGTTTTTTCCCTCACAGACGCGAAATCTTGGGTTCATCTCAATGTAAACAACATTATGGCCTTGTTTTTCATTAGCTTCTTCGTCTTTTCATTTCAGCAGGATTACTAAGTTTTCAGAAACTTCACAAATTATTAGTTTGTTATCTATCACGGACCAAAAGTTAGTGCCAAACATAATAACAGATCTTTAGTGCCGCGCAGAGTTCAGTGCAGACGTAAAGACGATGCAGTTTACGAGCCGACAAGAGATTTGGAACTTTTAGTGCCAATAAAAGTCTCGAAACCGTTCTCTAAGGGTGCAATGTCATCTGTTTGTGCCTTTAAAAGGGTATTATTGTTTTAATGGAAAAACGATAAAATTTTACATCAGGGCCTTTACTGGGAGGATAATTAGTTATATTTTATATGTTTATTTGGAGGTATGATCGAAGTAATTTTCGAAAAGTGCTTCTAAATGTTTGACATAACAATGACCTTTTTGCTATTTTCTTATTTGTATTTTTATATTTAAAAGTATTTATAATGTTAAGTATATCTTACTGAATGCCTGTTACTACTTACATACAGGTTTTATCTGTGAACATTTACGTCTTCTTCCAATCATTCCAACCAACATTTGTTATATGCCTTTTGGAAATTCACATAAAAGAACTTTACTTTTCTTTATTTTCTGGAAATTTAAAAGCAGTTTGTTGTGAATCCTAATTATGGAGGCATAACCCTTATATTACAAACGGAGACTAAGATAGTTACGGGTTACAAATAAAAATACTTGTTGTCACTATTTTTTTTTAAAAGGGGATACGGCCTGGCAACCTTGATTTTCCTTATCCAAGGTCACCGGAGTGGCGCTCATCGAAACGTCAGTCATACTACAGCCATCTTACTACTTGAGGTGAAGGAGGCTCGTGCAGGTCTGCCTGATGAGGCTGGAGGGTGAGGGCCCTTTCGCAAATTAGAGGCGTTTACGGAGATGCCGCGGCGCACCGAATGTAGGTCAGCCGCGGAACTGGGGCGGGTATGTCACGCTTTTGTTGTGGGCTTTATATGTAGATATGGGGAAAGGTCGAGGTTTTCCGGGTCAGGGAATTATACTGTTTTTGGTGGTGAGAGTCAAAGGGTAAAGTTCTGTGTCATAAACAGTAAAATCTAGTTGTCTTCCTGCTTGCGACCGTATCTGTTGCTTCCGAGCCGGGAAGCTCAAATCTATGGTTCATGTTGTGAGTGGACAAGTATAAATGAATAAATACTCTTTTATTGCACACAAAGTATACAAATTTGAAACTAGATATTACAGGTGTAATATAGATACAACGAAAGCGGCCATATCACTAGAAGCAGTCTATTCCAGACTACTTTTAGGTAAAGGAAGCTTAATCATCTAGGCAGACGCGTATCATCCTAGACCTTATTGCTGTTATTCATAAGGTGCAATTATTGTCAAACATTTTCGTGTAGTCCACAAAAAAAGTATTTTATACTTGTATATTTACTAAGATATTTATTTCCTGAAACATAGTTAACAAAGCAGCTGTTTCACAAACGCCTATAAACGATTTACATTATGAAAGAAAAATTGTGAATATTATATTCAGTCCATCAAATCCATGTCCACCTTACTGCCTTCTTGAAAAATATCAGCTTAACTCCATATATTTCTAATATAGCCAAGCTTAAACCTACTTCAGCTATGCGTTTACTCAGTTCGTCTACTCATCAACCAGCCGATCCGTCAGCTTCCTCCCTTTAGTCTCCGGCAGACACCAGCACACCCCCGCAGCTACCAGCGGGGCTGCAGCGAACACCAGCGGCGGCACCCACGCACCCTGACTCGTCCCGGCCACGAATGGGGCCAGCATGGACCCCAACCTGGATACCGTCGAGGATGCACCCATGGCCATGTTGCGGGCTACCGTTGGGAACAGTTCGCTGGTGAATACATACCTGGTGATGGAAAGGAATTAAAAGTTTACAATAAGTACAAGTGAGTTTGAGGATTGTCTTGTCTAAACGGCTATAGGCACTTCCCAATGGGAGATACTTTCGTCATCTTCTGTATACCTACTGAAGACGAAGAAAGTCGGCCTGTTACATGTCCCACTGACTCATTATACAAGTTTTTAAGTGAAAAATCTAAAACTATCTAATTATCTTAACGTAAGATAAGTCGACAAGTACGCACATAATACTTATTTTTTCCTTGGAAAGAAAGATCCTTCATTGACCTTGGTGCTCTGGTCAACCCACAAAAATATAGCTTTTATTTCTTTAAAACGCGAATTTTCAAATTAATGGCACTGTTGATCAACTAGGTTGTGATTAGGTCACGCCTTCTTCACACACGCAATCTATCTCTACTTTAAGCTAAAAATGGCCATTTATCAATTCTTCGTGCTATGTCCCCCCTGGGGTATTTCGATCACTTTTCGTGGTCTTTTCTATACGACAACTCTACACCACTGCTTACATAATATTGAACGCGCCGGCAGCACAGCCAGTGCCGATAGCTCCAACAGCAATCTTCGTGTAGAACCAGGAGTCGGGCAACGCCAGCAGACCACTGCATACGCTGCTGATGAGCAGGAACCCGATGATGGCGGAGCGGCGACCGTAGCGTTTGCTTAGGTAGCCTGACCCCAGCATACTTGGTATCTAGAAAATTATAAGGTTCTTATAGCATATTTGTATATAGTCTGCTGACATGATCATACTAGAGACACTCATAAGTAATAGTATCTTCGTGACTCTGGAAGTCTTAAGAGAAGATTTCATATAAAACTATTAAACACCTTGGGCTCCCATACCATAGTTTCTAAATTTGGCAGTGTCAGTTGGAGGTTTGGACCTGAGCAATTGAACTTAATGTAACTTATACTTACTCCTTATTGATTGTAATTGCAATGAGCAGTATGGTAGTGCCAACGGAAGTGAAGACTTGTCATCGAATCCGTTGTATCTGCTACATGGGCTTTTATCTTTTGCTCTCCATATTGAAACAATATATTACATGCAACTATCCAAAAAATCTTTATAGACGCTGATACTTTTAATGCGTTCACGCTGTATGTAGACTTTCTATTAGCTATCGAAAGTTTTTACCTACAACTTACCTGCCACCCACCGACTAAAGTCATCGTGATGAAAACACTCGTACTGGTCTGTCCAATGTACTGGGTCACCCCATAAAAACTCAGGCTCAAAATGAACCAGGACACGCAGGAGAGCAAGTTCCTTCATCCTCAGGCTGGAGTTGGAGATCAGATCCATGTAAGAAATGCTTTTATGCTCCACCTGGTTGCAGTTTGCATTTGATTCTTTGGCAATGTTTTTAGCTACTTCTAGGATGTTCTTTGTTGGAAGGTTGTTCCTGAAACGACAGGACTTGTTAATGATTTCACCTCTAAAGTTGACTTAAAATGAGATAGCATATTGTTTGACATTGAATATACTGATTTGAACATTTTGTTCTGTTTTGCATTGGGATATAGACTCGAACGCTCAAAAATATTTGCCTGAATTCACACTCGTTTCTCTTCCACATCTACTACTTACAACATTCCTTTGCAAATATTAAATTGTCATTAATTAGGGTATATGCAAGAATAGTTAATATAACTGTCTTTTAGCGAGATTTTACCATTATGAATATTTATTTATGGGTCTATAGAAACTTAGATATTGCATTATTGCATTTATAGATGTAACAAAAAAACGACTTTACCATTTAGCTGCTCTTTTCATTACCGCACTAGCCTCCTCCAGCCTTCCCACTGAGATGAGCCACCGCGGCGATTCTGGTAGCAGGAAAATATGAAGCAAAAACACGAGGTTAGGAATCCCTAAGCCCAGAGCAAAGGATTTCCAAGACCTGGAATTAGTATTTTCAATTATCATCAATAAAACAGACTTCAATTTGGTTGAAAGGTTTCTTGCTTTACTACATTAGGAAGTGTCGGAATAATTCAAGATCCAAATGTAGTTAAGGGGCTATATCGACGAAAATAGCGCCTCCAACCTATTTACACTGATTGTGGCGAAAATATGACCGTTTTTAGCAATAATGAACATTATTGTTCCTGGTCACGTGTAAAAAATACTGTATTGCGTCTTGAAAACTCCAATTTACTTGCATCTAAGTTTGTAGAGTTTTACTTTCTTAAAAAATATCATACAGTCGTCACAATCAGTGTAAATAGGTTGGCGGTGCTAGTTTCGTCATTGTAGCCCCTTAAGGTTCTGCTGACATCTTCAGAAGAGCCTTCAAACGTATGTGATGTTCTAAGAATTTATTTATACTGCACTTTAGTTAACGTCATCAGTGAAAACCCTATGTAATACGTCTTTAACAATTTAGTACTGATTTAGTACTGAGTGATAATTTGATTAATAACAATCGATGATTACCTTAGGTAATAAGCAATGACGGGCATAATCATTTCTCCCATGAGGAAAGGGATATGACACACGCTCCCGACCAATTCCCTCTTGCTGGGGCCAACGATCTCGATGACGAAGACGTAGGCGATGATCAGCGAGCCGGCCGTGGATGTGCCCAGGAGGAACCTGATGGTAGTGAAGGTACCAGTACTCGGGGCTGAAGGGGAGGAGGAGACTGAGGGTCATCTGCAACATGCTGCTGATGATGATGGCCTTGCGACGTCCGTACCTGGAAAAATTCTTAAATCTAATACACTTATCGTCACTTAATCAATCTATCAAATCAATTTATTTGCGTGATATGAGTTAAACAGTTGTTAACAGATAATATTGTCTCTCCATATTGCCTGTCATATCAAGCATGCAAAAATACAATTGTGGTTTAGGCATTACATTTCCAATTAAGTAACAAAATTCAATTAGTATAGAAATAATATTGCAAAAATTCCAAATCGATATAACCTAAATGTCATTCTACTAAAATAATAAATGCGACAGTTTTGAGGATAAAAGATAAAATATTTCATTCTATCTTGGTTTGTGGTAATATATCCCAAGTTGGTACGCGAACTATTCTGTATGGACTTAAATTGAATAAACTATTTTCATTTTCACAATTTATACGAGAATGGTTTGAAAATGGATGGTGTAGCCATGCCCCACTTTCTTTAACATCTCGCCTCGACCATCCATTACGCTAGCTTATACTCCAGGTTCCATTTGCGCTAAGCGAAAATAAATAACAGCTTTGTAAGTAAGAACAAAGTACCGTCTAAGTAGGTCATCTGCAGCTACGTTTCGGAATTAAGATCAACATTAATTCAGCTTTATACTCTATCAGCTTCGTGTTGCATAATCTTTTTTGATTTAGGAGCTATGATATCCAAGATACTGTACATTTTATTAGGGTTACAAAAGTTATGCGAAAATATAATTTTATCCTTGGCTGTATCGTATCGCTAAGTAATGTTTGTACATTTTCTCTAATTAAGGACTTTGCTGAAAAGCTTCAGGTCTGGAATAATCTACTTTTACCCAAAGATCCCTCGCGTTGCTTTATTCTGTAGGTTTTTATTGTTGGTTGGTTTAGATCTTTGGCTATTTAGCTATACTGGGAATATCGGTAAAGGGTTACAGTATCCGTTCAACCATGACTCTTGCACATAGTTACCAACCATTCTGAACAGCTTGTTTGCGGCTTAAGTGAATTCGGTGATTTTTTTCTCGATTCCCAGTAAAAAAATAACTAGTCGCGTGACTGACTTTGTATGAAAAGTTTATTATTGTGGTGGTTAAAGGTATGCAAAGGCTTACCGGTACATTCCATAGAAACTTCTGGAACTTGGCAGTTTTGACAGCGCCTCAAAGAACCCGTAACATCTTCATCATAGTTAATTACCAATAGGATTAATAGGATAAGATTAGTGATAAGTGAAGAATGAAATCCCTTGTTAGAAGTAAAGTTTTAGTAATATCAAAGATAAAATACGATACCTGTCAGCGATAAATCCAAACACCATACTCCCAACCAGTACTCCAAACATGAAGAGGGTCTGCGTCAGATTCGCCAGCCATGCCCGATCACAGATCAGCTCAAACTCTGTGATGATATTCTTCGGAAAAATCTGTCGTATATTCATACTCTTCACAGTCACTATAACAAGTCCCATTGAAGATATCCTCAGTAGAATTCAGTCTCGATATGCATCTGTATTTTGTTTTTGGCGCTAAGAATATTATACTCAACATATTCCACGCCGATGTCATCTGGCACGGTATGGTCACTATTACAATTAAAAATATTTGCCATCTTCCTAATTCTCCAATCGATTTTGAAAGCGTGTCTTCTTTAGCTTCGTTTTCAATGCTTGATTCGGAACTTTCAATATTTGTACTGCTGACTTCGGAATCTTTTTTATCCATGACATAAGCAGATTCAAACAGATCCTACAGAGTTTTAACTGCTACTATTTCAGAGCTATCGTCGTAATAATGTGAATATGTAACTTAGTACCTCATCAGCGTCATGTTGCTAATACTATGAAATTACCGTAATTTTGTAAATTCATACGATTACCTATACAAGCAGATATAATGGCTTATACGCAAGATAAGAGCAATTTAATATGTGAAAATGTACTGGAAAATTTTCTGATAAGTATGTGATTTATTTTTAGAATCTGGTGGAAAATGTTGTAGTTAAAGAACTGTCTAGATTAGACGCTGGAAATGAGTTCCATATTTCGGATGTATGGATTAAAAAATAGTTCGCCTAGTGTGGAACTGCGACCGTATACATGTTATGGTACCCAGCCTTTACCTATTGCATAATTGTTAAAATGAATTGTAATTATTGTGAACGTTTAACCATGATTCAGTCATATGGCAGTCCGCCTTAAATCGTGGATTATGGCCCAAGCACAAACTATATCAACATGGAAGGTCGGCTTTACATGACATTGATATCGAACAGTTCATTTACATACGCGCTACTAGGCAGTATATCGTTTCGTGTCTCGTCTTCTTGCCAAACCACGCCGAGATCAATATACGCGTGCATGTGTGTGTGCGTAGCCAGTAGCGCGCGATGTAGAAAGCCGGCGTTCTATGTGGTCCAAGCGTACCCTAGTGACTAAAGTGACGGACATAATTTGATGATTTTGACAAGAAGTGTTAACCCCTTAATGGGCAGTAGGTATAAATACAATTCATGGTTTTGTACCTTATCTTCAACACCTAAGGTTCAAAATATGGTGTCTAACATATCGACAGCCATTAAAGCGTTAAGAATGCAAACTGATAGACTTGTTTTCTTTGTCCTCAGAGCATCCTGGGCGAGTTCAACCGCGAGCAGGACGCGTTCATCAAGGGGCAGGACGCCCGCGGGGGCTCCGCCGCCGCCGCCCCCTGGATCGGGCACCCAACGAGGCCGCCTTGAAGGAAGAATGCCTCTCTTTGTCTACTGTAAGTTACCCTTTGCCATCATCAGTCTGACTCAGTCCACTGCAGACATAGAAGGCATTCTCCAATGTTCGCCATTTCACTCAGTCTTTTTACGCATCCAGTCTATACCAGCGGCTTTTCGCAGATCGTCACTCCAACTAACCAGAGGGTTTTTTGCTACGCTCTCTAAGTCGTCTCGAGTCAAGAACTCTCTTATACCTCAACACATAGATAGGATATACATATCGACCTAATTACCACTTCAGCAAGCTGATACACTATGTGGGTTGCTTTAGTTTTTCATCCTTTTATTCCTCTTTGCAATCACGTGCTAAGGCACGATGGAGTGAAAACTTTTACAGCTATTATGATGGGAAAAGACAGTGGAACGTAATATTAGACTAGACTATAAATTTGTTAATGGGTTTTCATCTAGCTAAAGATCAAAGAGATATCATTATGTGGAGCTGACACACAACCTGTGAACGAATGATAGTGAAAACTAGGATAGAAAAAAGTTTTCCACGACGTGACTATGTTTCCCAGCTGCAAGTTTTAGGAAGGCCCGTAAGCCTCGTTGTCCAAAATTAAATAGGATATTTGCCATTAAGTCTGGTTATCTCTACATAAGTCCAATTAAAATAAAAAAAATACGATATATTTAACTAAATGATGAATGAAACTCATTTTGATGTCACTACATTGAAATTAAAAGGCTGATGAAACAGAAAAGATGAAATTGAACTACGTAATTAACGGCAATAATTAAAAAGAATCAGAGATCACTAATCAAGTATATACCCTAGATACCACACGATACCCGACAGTTAACACCGTATTTGGACAACTGGGTTAAACCCACCAGTTAACCGACGCGGTAATAAGCCTACTAGTATGATGGATCATTCGCTAGATATTTTATCAGGTTCAATGAAACTTGTGCATTCGCATTCCTTGGCTTAGCGTGCTCCCGGCATTGCGCCAATGACTCTGATGCATGGACCTAGTTGCGAAGATTTCCTATTATATCACATACTATTCTCACCTAAGCACTAGATTCACTTTCAGGTTTTTAAAATTAAAAAAAAGTGAGAGTTGTTATTGGTTAAAATATAAGCTATATCAATTTCACATAAATAAATTCTTCGCCCTCAAGTCGAAAAGAGTGACGATCTGGGCAAGATGGCTGGCATGCAAGTAGCGAAAAATCGATCAGAGTGCCTAACATTAGAACAGGCCTCTATGTCCAGCAGTGACCCAAATACAGGCTGATAATGATGATAAATAAATTAATTTTATAACACGAGAAGACAATTTTGGAATTTTATAATTTTGACGAACGAACCGGTTTAGTATTTTTTTCGGCAGTTTATGTAATTAAGACTGTTCTTAGTAATAGTGCTAGGTAGGTATGAGGAGAACCAAGGTATTCTAAATTTTGAACCGATTAGACCATCTTCATTAGTCTTACGTAGATTTAGAGTCAGTACTCGATCGAATGGTAGAAATACGTTGATCGCTCTCTCTCTCTCACTCTCTGTTCTATCTATTGTATACGTGATGGCCACGCTGACTCCAAATAGTTCATGAGCTACAATATCTCGTTCCAGGACCGGCGGAACTTCGTGCGCGCGCCCCCTGCCGGCGTCGAGTTCGACTTCGACTACGACAAGATGTACCCTGTCGCCGTCGCCATCATGGGGGAGGACCCCAACCTGGAGAAGATGCGGTTCGATCTCGTGCCAAAAGTGTAAGTTGATGTTTTATGAGATAAAAAAAAAGATAAAGATAAAGAATTGTTTATTGACCACAGAGACAATTATCGTACAGACAAACAAAAAGGGACAATAGGAGTAGAAGACAAACACATTTACACATTAAAATGGCAATGAGCAGTCTGTGGCCAACAAAGCGCAACCTCAGCATAGATAAACTAGCTGTACCCTTTTTGTTTTTGAAGATTGTTATAAATATGGCTATATATGAATTTCTTACACATTTCCAGTATCACGGAGGAGAACTTCTGGCGGAACTATTTCTACCGCCTGTCGCTAATCTGCCAGGCTAACGAGGCCGACGCCGCCGCCAGTCGCCAACCCAGCGCCGACGACTCCCAGGGTATGCCTGACACACTACCTCTAGCTTTGCACTGATCGAATAAAGATGGACCCAGAATAGACCCTTGAGGGACTCCCAAATGTAAAGCTTGGTTAATGAGTTTCTATATTTTTTTTTACTTGAACAGGGTTTTTATCTATCTGAGAATTGAAAAGAAAGCTCAAAAACCTTACCGTTATTTGAATACGCGTAAAATCAGACATTTCCAATAATGATAGACATTATCATTCGCAGTCTTAATGTATTCTCTCAATTCGTATTATTAGTTTAACCTGCCATTTCAATTACGTATCATTGACTTTATGTGGGTAGAGCCAAGTAAATATTGTATTAGTCCTGGTCTGCCTACCTGGTGCTTGATTTGTTTCTATACGGAGTACGCTGAGACTATGATACAGGAATTAGCAAGTCTGATTCTTACATTGAAGCGATTGCCATCTGACCTACGCTGCCCTTAGGGTGGGGAATGGGACCAAATAGATCATCCACTTCTGAATCTCTGGTCTTAACGCTCATACGTCTATATTTGTTGTTTTAAAATATTCTGGGTCTATCTTTATTCATACTTACATTTCCACTGCTAGCAGTAAATAGCTTGTTTCATCCAATTCTAAATGTAATTCGTGATCAACAGATACATTACACTAAAAGTTCATTTCGTTCGTTTATTTTTGTTCAACGACATTTTTATTTTTTGTTTTATTTTCTTCCCCTTAAATACCAGATGATAAATCTGCAAGCGACAATCCGATAGTGAATGAGAAATCGTCGCAGGAATCGATAGACGATGTCAAGAAGCGAATAAAGTCCCTCAAAGTGGACAGAGAAAATGACGACGGTAAGACTTGAATTTGGGTTGACTCACACACCAATTAAACACAAAATGCCTTAAGCACATAATTAACAAGTGAAAAGTTATTAATAAAGTTTACATCATAAACGTGATACTAATATTAACAAAAACCCACATTCCTTTCCTCTTTATTTATGTTTTATATAGTTTCATAACACATATAGCCATATTATTTAGTTTAATTTTTCATTCCTTTCGTTCTTCATAGCGTCCAGACGAACATATATACACGAATTAATTTATTATTTTAATTATAACGTTTAAAAAAAGTATTACAATTAAACCAACTTTGAGGAATATTTGCTGTGATTAATTGCATGCTCTTACTTTTTATTTTTGAAACTAACCAAATTTAACAGTACACTTAATGTTAATAATGAGTTTGTATGTCTTTGCGAATTGAAATAAAAACTTTAATGATTTCTTTTAAACAAAAAATAGACACCGAATCCACAATTACAATGAACTAAATATACTATGTGAATTTCTATATTCCTTTTGTCAATAACATTCTACAGTCTTCTGTTTTACCTTTGTATATGAACATACAGTGAGACGTTTTATGTTAAATGTTTTCCTTTTTCCTGGAATGCAGCTTAAGCAAGATGCACGGACTACCGAAGGGCAACCGCAATCACTAAACGATAACACCATCCCGATGCTACAGACCTATATACTATCTGAACAAAACAGAATAACAGACGAAAGCCCTAAATTATAGCACACAAAATCCCCGGTATTAATAAAACTGTAGAGTTTAAACCCGTAATTCTGCATATTGATAGTATATAGATCTGGGAAACATATAATATATCTAGTCGATACGAAGCTTGTCAAGCAGAATGTATTACGCTACTTAAGAGCTCTCCTCATGCAAATTGTTTCGACCTTGACGGAATAATGCCATTACAGTTGGATAGAATTAGATAAAACGCACATGCATTCATCCTTTCGCTTATTGTCACATTCGTTTAACAATAGAATTACACTAAATTAATATGATGAAGTAAATTTGTAGGTGTTTTATAGTTTGTATTGGACGATATACGGAATAAGAAATGCACGGAATTTCCCTTCCGTTACTTCAAAAGTCTTTCTTGTTATTATAAATATTGTTTTCTTCTACTTGGATGATATTGTTTTATTTTTATTGAGTGTGTTATGGCATTATTATGTCAACGTAAATCACTGTTATCCTTTCACACAACTTATATATAATTTGAGCGTTAATGCATTATATAAAATTTATCGCTGTTTGCTAATTTTGGTTTTAACCTTAAAAATTTATATAATCTATATCACTATGATGTCATATCTTCATCCTTGTTGTTATCTCGTGTGTCGTATATAAATAATGAATGTTATGACAATATAGCTTCTTTATCCCTAAATTCATGGATATTATATGAATTGTATATATAACAGTGTCCTTATTTAACCAGTTGTCTATCAATTAAAGTAATTGGTCTGTATTTCAATAGCTTATCTCATTCAATACTTAAAAATGAGATATCTCACTTAAGCCCAGATTTCAACTCTATGACGACAGCTATTGAAGAATAGTCCACGTAATATTACTGTATACTTGTCTCAAATATATACATTTTCTCAATGGGAAATATTTTAATGTCTACTGAATGTTATATATGTCTAAGTATTGGTTAAGGTTATATAGCAGTAACGTCACACAGTTCATTACGATTCGGCTCAGTAGTGTTAACTATAAGTATCTATTGTTCAGGTTTTGACATTGCTACTCAATTGATTTCATCTTACGCTTTGAGACTTGGTATTGCTTGAAGTGTATGTGTTTCTTTTAATTTAATTTTCTCTCTTCACGCTTGTGTATTTCTCAAAGTTGGTCCTGTTGCAATGTTTATTTGAACTATCTTCTCTCGATATCGTTTGCGCAATGTAGCAATGTTGAAACTTCTCTTTTGTACATATACTGTGTTGTCAGATCTTCTGTAGGAGATTCACGCGGAGTTTGGAGTGCATTACACAAACTTGTGACTTCTCCGGTTCGTTTTCCTACGAAAAGCCGCGACATATCACTTATGGGTGACAGTCAATTAAATAAATCCAATAAAAACAATTCAGTAACTGCCGTCTCTTGATCTCAGGGAAAATTTGGAATCTTTACGCTGGCAACACATCACTTCCCACATCTTTCTTTTGTAATTATTTACAATTAGATTATAGAGTCAATATTGTAATCTGAGGAAAATAATCCAGTGTTATAATAAAGTTGTGTAGAGTTATAGTTGGTAATTAATAAACACATTTATATTGATTAGGTGTTTGAGAAGTTACAAAGAGAAGTGATAATATTCAGGCCTAGTACGATGTCGTTTCTGTTTGTTTGTTTATCGAATGATTTGAACTTGCTTCGACGTGAATGCAGCAATAATTCGTGTGATGGTCTCCGGCCCACGCCGTTAGCGTGTCGGTCGGCCACTGGTCGGGTGTATCCATAATACCTGTAATTTATCTTCACGTACGTTTTACTAAATAATCTGGCTATAGTGTGTTACATATATATCGATGTTTTGAAACATGATTCTTCACGAGGTGATCCTTCGATTAGAAAGCCTTCGTGAAATAATATTAGTATCTTATAGACGTTCAAAGTTGACTTATCTCTTCCGTACACGTTTCCGATACAAATATGAATGAATTAATAATATGTATGTAGAGTTCCTCGTTATTTAGTTTCTAAATGAAATTTCAAATTGTACTCTAGCAACAGTTTACATAGATATAAACACTTTTTATTGTCAATACTTGAAACATTGTTTAGTGAATTACAACGTATAGTTATTAAATGAATTGGCATTTATAGTTAGTTATTATGAATTGAAATAATTATATTATTCTAAAATAATATTGGACTTGTTATTTAAATAGTCTAATACTCAGTTGCAGAAATGTCCATCTATCTAAATAGCGATTGGTTATGAATCTTAAAATTTCTTTCTGCAACTGACTGTGAATACCTAACTTTCCTTACACACACACATACACACATTCACACGCATCTACAATTTACAAATAATTTCAACTTTTACCCGTTTAAAAAGTTAAATCAAGATACTATGAGAAGCAACTTTTATTTTCTAGTAATTTGTGAAGTTATTTGTAAAATATGAGTTTTGGTAACATACTGTTTGGACAATAGTACCTATAGAGAACGTGCAGTAACTATTGCTGACAGCATTTATATTGACTAACAAGGCAAATTAAATTAAAATTGCACTAGTTGGCAGCACTGTCTATGTGACAGTACGTACAGGTGGCAGCACTTTGTATTGACTAACAAGGCAAATTTAGTTCAAATGGATGGCACCAGTGGGCAGCACCGTTGAACTGCGCGTTCCCTAAGGTTTTTGGTAGCTTCAACTATAGTTTTGACTTTTAAATACATTTTATTGTGAAAATTAAGTAAAAGTAAGAAATCTATTATTTTTAAATTTTGATCATTTTCTTTTATACGAAAAGTTTTCTCATATTTCATGTTAGTTTACGTTATTTAGCTAATATTAACATGGTTATTTTGACAAAACCCATTGCAGAACAATGGGAGAAAGAATTGGAAGCAGAACTAAAAGAATACGAAGTGGTAGCAGAGAAGGCGTCCGATGACAAACACTGGGAGAAAGAGTGCGAAGACCTGCTCGGAGAAGACGTCGACTTGAAGTAGACCGAGTAGACCACGCGTTGCAAAGATACAATCGGTCTTATGTCAAGCATTTTGCAAAGATTCCTTAATTAGAACGAGTAGACCGGAGTAGACCGTACGTTTTTTGAGAATACAGTTACGATGGACGGCCGTAGTGTGGTTATTTTCAATTTTCTAAATTATAAAATTAAAATCATAATAAGAATAAGTAAGTAGGTAAAGGTTTATTATATGAATGATATTTCATTTAAGGCGATTGTATAATACATACAGGATTTAAGAGTATACATACTGTAATATTACATCCTCTTTATTCATCATTGAAAATAACTTTGTCGATAAAAATAATTCGGACGAGTTTTTTTTAAATAATACATGTTCCAAATCCTATGATTGATACGAGTATAATTATCTAGGTTTTTAAAATTATGCATTTTGTAATAGTACATCCTGTATGTATTATAATATAACACAACACTACAAATATAATAAAAGTCATCCCATTTAAAGTAAAAGTAGTATTTTTGATGATAAGTAATATAAATGAAACAACAAATCTACTGATGCAATTATATGACAATTGTATTATCAAAATATTAAATTTAAGGCAACTCATACTTATGATACGATATATAAAATTAAAAAAAATACTGCGCCGACCCCAGATAACCTGGGAATAGGGCAGGCAGGAATATAAAATAAAAAAAATATAACTATAAAATGTTCGAATCAAATGTTTAAATGGTAAAAAATAACGCTCTTTTATAAGTGGTATATCGTTGCTTTCCATAGATATTTTTTTTAGATCTATGTTAATGCATGGACAGTAAAAAGACCCACTTTTAATTTATTTTAATACTAGTTCTATGTAATTTGCTGATAACTAAAGAGTTCTCCTTCCAGTATAAAAGTCCAACTGGTTTTTCCCATACATTTTCCTAGATATATGTCAAAGAAAAGAGATCAAAATGTGTTTGAATTAATATTGTCAGTTGACATAAATTGAAAATCATAGAGTGTAAAGGTTCTTTAAAATTTTTTATGATTGTGTATTAAAGAGCTATGGAAAGCATTTAGTCAAGTAATGATCTATGGAAGCTCAATTATATTGATGTTGATTCGTGCAAATGATATAATATAGCATTTAATATACAAAGCCGTTAGAGGCTTACGTTTATATATTATGTTCTCCATTTGCTATTATTTATGTAGCAAAATACAACCATAATATATTTTTATGTATGTAATCATTATAAAAGGAATGTTTCTTTTTTTTGGGTCACTAAAAATAATTATCCGATTTATTTATGTAAAACCGTTTAGCTGATTACATTAGTCTCAATAGAGCATTTTTTAAATAATAATTGCAATATGAATGCTATTGCACATCTGCCAAGCATTTTTTTAGCATTATAGCAGAACTTGCAAGATCAACAGCCTTGTAAGAGTACCTAGGGGGCCCGTAAAAATATATCTAGCAGAAAAAAATAAGTAGGTGTTCAGAAAGGGTCGAGTCCTAGTTAACTTATCATCATATTCAAACTTAAAGCAGAGCAATTGGGCCCCAAACCCATTGCCCCAGAATGCGTTTAGCCGGCCCTGGGCCCAAAATAGTAAAGGCCCAAAATGTGCAATGTAAATAAATGTAGATTTTTGTAAAGTTTGTTTGTTTTTATACTGGTGAGAATTTATGTTATGTTAATTTTAAGGTATTTTATTTATTACTGATGGTTTAAAACAGGCTGACTGATAGATATGACCTTTTCATATCATGTTTATCATTATAATACATATGGTAAATGATCGAATCAGTTTCATTTGGTATTAGGCTAAATGAGCGTTTCTAATTCCAATAAATCGCTTAGCATCAGGTGGTCCGTCTGCTCGTTTGCTATCTATCACATAACAAATCCATCGTTGATAGTAAGTCTTGTTCCCCCTTCGGTGGCGAGTTTTTGTTGAAAGAAATCGGCATTTTATCCAAATATAATTATTATAAAAACAATGATATATCTAAAAGTCAGTTGATTATTCTGATGGTTCACCTTGTATATTATTTTAAACTTTCATATTTCATACGGAAAACTGTATGCTGAATTTAATTTAGACTAAATAATTTTATTTTTACTTGGTTTATAAAACTCATATTAAATGCAATAAATAAAGCAAATATCCGTGGGCGGTTATGACTTACCTATGGATGTGGCCCGTTAGTTTGATTGCCTCACATTCCCCTTAAAATCTTTTGTATGAGTTTTGTAAACCAGGATATATTTTTTTCACTTGTCACTGCTAAGTGCATACATACACCATTATATTTTAGTCGTATTAATCCCAAAGCCCTCATAATAGGTAAAACGAATAAACCCCCCTTTTAGCATTTTAGATCATCTAAATAAACAAATTAAAATAAGCTGTTTCATACATTATCGCCTGGTGAATGTTCTGTTTTGTATGGAACATCTGATTTTTATTAGGTACTAGCGGCCGCCCGCGACTTCGTCCGCGTGGAAAAGTAACTTTTTACCCCCCTTTCAACCCCTTACAACCCCCTTTTCGCAATAAAAAGTAGCCTATGTTCTTTCTCAGGGTCTAGATTATCTGTATACCAAATTTCATTTAAATCCGTTGAGTAGTTTTGGCGTGAAAGAGTAACAGACAGACAGACAGAGTTACTTTCGCATTTATAATATTAGTATGGAATTATGGATGTTTATTTTGACGATCTAACTTGCTAAAGGCTTTATTTGTGTAACCTTTAAATCATCTAAAATTTAACGGTGTACCACAAAATAATTGCACTCACGCATGCGCACTAACAGGGAAATACGCCTTTTCGACCACATTAATCCTAGCCTTTGACATAAGATTGTCGAACTGTCGAGGTCTGTGGTAGAGGCCGCGCGCTTATGTACTCACGCCGGGCAACAACCCTAGCATATGTCAACGAACTCTTCTAAATTCAAAATCAGGCTGAGTCTACCTTCTGTGTGTAATTATTTTGTGGTATAACGTTGTAAGCCCCACACAGCAGACCCAATAGAAAATCAATAGTTTTTTGAAAGGCTTTTGGGTCTTACGACGTTAAATGATTTATTTACCCATGCATAATGTTTGTAGGTGTGTTCATACATATTACATTCCTAAGGCGAATATTTAATTAAAGAGTTCACCTTAATCTGTATCTTATTTTTTACCATGGACCAGCCTTCACTTCGTTTCGTTACTTAAATTAGATCAGTACCGATAGATGGCGCTGGGAGTCGATTACATCGCGCAAGTGTTCCGTGTTTTCGGTTTACTAGTAGGGGCCCTTGCGTCCGAACCGAGTCACGGAAGTATTAGCAAAGTATAAGTATTTTGGGTTGACCTCTTTTATTTGTAGCGGTTGGATTTGTTTATCATATTTGTGCTTCCTCTATTGTCTGATATTTGTATAGTCCGAGGCAAGAAAGTGTAGTTATGACCTTGAGTGCGCAGAAACCAATTTTGATAGAAAGTCTTCTTTTTTACAAGTGCGCAAAATAACGGTCATTCTACTATCTGATATTTGTAACACAAGTGCTTGAACGACTTACGAGTCAAGTCAGACGATGTCGTATGAGAAAAAAGAAAGTTACAAAAATTATCTACAGTTACACCGGGTTTTATTAGTAGTAAAAAAGAAGACAGGATGGGTCGACGACATCGCCAAAATCGGTGGGACTACATGGATCCGAGCAGCTCAGGACCGGGCACGTTGGCGTAAGGGACGGCAGGCCTATACCACAAAATAAAGACTTTTGACACAAAAGGCTGACTTAGCCTTGATTTTGAATTTAGAAGAGTTCGTTGACACATGCTAGGGTGGTTGCCCGGCATGGTACATACAAAGATTTTACACTATAACAAGATGGTGTACTATGAAAATGAATGCAATGTTAATTTCGATTCTATGCAGTGAGAATAAGGATTACTTTGAAATGCCAAATCACTTTACAGAAAATCGAGCCGAGCGAGATGTCAATCTGCAGGAATATGTCTCTGTCTAATGGGTTGCCATCATAAAAAAAAACCTTTGTGGTATAACTTACGCAAAGTTTATATTTCTTCTTCTGGGGAACTTTCAAAATATTGAATAATTTAAAGGAATGATACGTTGGAATTAATAATGTCTTTTTTATTTTTTTTATTTTTAACCATGATAAACGACTAGTTTTATGTAAGAGTCGGTGATATGGTAGTTTTAATTATAATAAATATATGCAACACTTGGCGTCTGGACATCACCATTATGGCGGCGGCAAAAATAATTTGAAAGATTATATTATTGTGGCGACAAAAATAAAGTGTAAAAATTGTGCTTGTTTATTTAATAATGGTTCTCACTTGTTGTGTGATAGGATGCAAAAGTGAATCATATAAAGGTTGCGGTGTATCTTTTCATAAGTAAGTATTTAGTTAAAGTTTTATTTTTGCATTGAGTAGGGTGTCCATTTCGCTTGTCATCTAAAGACTGGATTTTTTACTGTTTCATATTTCCAAAGAATGAAGAAATTAAAAAAAGGTGGCTTACCGTCATACCGGGAAAAATCACTAAACATTCAGCTGTTTGCGGCTTGCACTTCACAGGTGAAGATTTCAAGACCCATCCTGCCGCATCAAGGAAAATGTTGGAAGTTAAGGCTGTACCTTCCATCTTTCCCGTTGTAAGTATTTCCGAATTGGGTTAATAATGTTTAAAGGTAACTTTAAAAATGTTATTAGACAGATGTGACTAAAAATAATGATGACAATGTGAAATTAAACTTGAGTGAGACATGTGAGACATGTAAAGCAATATAAATTTAATATTTTGTTAAATTAAATAATGCTTTTATAAAGACACCGGGTTTTCATTTATTTCAAATTTGCATTAGAGAGATTTGATCCCCTAAGATCAAGTCTACCTGTTACTGGGATCAAGTCTCCCAGAATAGGGGACACTTGATCCTTTTGGAAACTTCTGGGAAAATGCAAAAAAAAAATATATGAAGCACTAATAAATATAATAATCAAATAATGAGGAACAGTAGTTAACAAAATTGCCTACCTATGTACGATTTGTTTTTATAGAACTAACAATGGGGATCAAGAGTCCCCAGTTTCCCCAAGAGTTTGTGAAAAAAAATTAATTTTAGTCAATATTCTTGCTCCATAGAACCTTCAAATCGTAAAGTATGTACGTTTGTATGAACAATACGCTATGGCCGGTTAAATGTGCCGCAGAGTATTATTATAGGTAGGTAAATAGAAAATCTAATAGGGCTAGCACAAACTTTTCGAAAAGTCGGTAGTCTCTTCGTATCGTACGTATACATAATAAGGAATTTTAATTTGGAACTTGTGTTTTTTTCATTCAAAATTGCTCATAAATAATCAAACGATACTTTGAAACGTTCGTGCTAGCCCTTCTAGTTTGAATGGGCTTCACGAGTTTCCTAGAGAAAGCGATGTCCGACTCCCACGTGGGTGGACTGAGTTTGACAAACAATAATTGTAATCGAAAATCTAAATCGTGTGGTCACCTTATTAGAGTAGGACGCCAATCAAGTTATAAACATCTCACGAGGCTCGAATGCAAGTAATGAGTACGCCATCTAGTTATAGTGTAAAATCTTTGGGTACATAAGCGTGCGTCCTCTACCATAGACCTCGACAGTTTGACAATCTTATGTCATAAGTTAGGATTAATGTGGTCGAAAAGGCGTTTAGTGTGCATGCGTGAGTACATGACATATTTTTAGCTCTTAGTGGGCTTTCAGCCTTCTGTGTCAAAAGTCTTTATTTTGTGCCTATACTCAGCTGTGGGTACGTGATGATGAAAATGATGAAAAAAGAAGAGTGACTATTATCGGTTCTTTTTCTTTTGTACGAAGGTGATGAAGACAGCGAGCCTCGCCATGTTGATGCTGGTGTCGGTGATGTCGAGGTGAACCTCCAACTTGGCCTTGCGGAACGGCCACACGTTCGGGAACTCGGCTGCTTCCACCGTCAGGTTGCTTAGGTGGACGGGTCCCTGTTAGACATAAGAATGTTTATAAAATAAGTGGCCCGCCCTCACTTCGTTTCGGGTCAGTAGTTCCATTGCCTGCCAATAGATGGCGCTGGGCGCCGATTCCATCGCGCATGTGTTTCGTTTTTCGGTTTAGCTTTAAGTTTTGTCGTATCCTATAGAATTTACCTCTATAAAAATAGCATAGACTAGTCTGTGGCCCGCCCTCACTTCGTTGCGGGACTTTTGCAATCTTTGCCAATAGATGACACTGGGTGTCTGTTACATCGTGCAAGTATTTCGTGTTTTGGGTCTCATATATAAGATAGCTTAGCTTAGCTAAGCTTAATGGTTGTTTATACAAGTTATCTCTTGATAAAATATAGATAAAAACGGGAATGAACACAACATTCCCATTACAAACTCGGCCATAAACGGCGGCCAGTACTCAAAGAGTTTACCATCGTTACAGTACTAAGGCTGCCTGTCCTTTTAGGCTGCCTGTCCATTTAAGCGGAGCGATGCGGCGGAGCGGAGAAACGGACAAATATTAGCCAATAGTATTTATTTATTTTAGCCAGTAGAATTTTTGTGTAATACTATTGGCTAATATTTGTCCGTTTCTCCGCTCCGCCGCATCGCTCCGCTTAAATGGACAGGCAGCCTTACTGTTTGACCACGCTCCGTCCGCTTTTGACCACTACTGCTGCAACGTAGTCGAAACGTCAAGCAGTGCTTGCTTATCATGCGGGTAAACTGAGCCAATATACTGTCCCACTGCAGGGCAAAGGCCTCCATCATAGAGATCGAGTCATCACTAAATTTAATTTAACAATGGAATGGCTTAATCACCACGCTTGCCTAATGGGGCCATTATAGAAAGAAAAAAAAATACCGGTGGTAAGGGGCATTTGATCCCGCCCCTGGCCAGCATGTTGCCGACGTAAGGGTCAGAGTTGACTGCGTCGCAGAACTTCAGGTGCATCTCCACGAACGACCGCCTGTACTCGTTGTGCAGGTACTCGAAGAAGATTATGTGGATCTGATAAGGATCAGAATTAATCACTTTTATAATTCTAAACGATTTCTCATTAATATAACTCGGTACTTATCAGACAGCGCCTCTCAACGTGACCCCTCAACCACATTGCATTGCCGTCTCATACGAGGCTAAAACAATTGATTTTCTATTGTGTCTGCTGTCTGGCTGGGCCTTACGACGTGAAGAGTGTCCACCTGATTGGTGATCTCTCAACTTTTATCTGCACTAAGAGACGCTCTTTGGCGTCAGAACCACGACTTAACGCCCTAAATAGGTCAAAATGCCTTAGAGTGACCCCACACTGGCATTCTTTGAGGGTTGGCGTCTTGCCGGCGACCTCACTACACGTTTTTGGACTTGGCGTCTACGCGTGTCGACGCCGGGAAGACGCCAACGCTCAAAGGTCGCTAGTGTGGAGTCATTCTAAGGCATTTTGACCAAACTATAGGTCAAATATTTCGTAGTTCTGAATCCAAAGAGCGTCTCTTAGTGCAGATAAATGTTGAGGGCACGTGGTAGATCACCAATCAGGTGGACAGATCAGATCAAGGCCGCTGTTTGCGTGTGTAGGAAAGCAGTCCGCGTCGTTGACGCCAAATCACCAAGTTTATCCTTATGGTCTGTTCCCGTAGCAGTTAGCAGGCGCTGTAGGCGGCGTTGTGTGTATTTAGAAATTTGATATCACCTTACCGTCATATTATTGTTCCAAGTTTGCTTGAGGTCCCCGTGAATGTTCAGGTAGTAGGGGCTTTTGCGTCCGAACCGAGTGACGGAAGCATTACCAAAGTGTAAGTATTTTGGGTTAATCTCCGTGACGGTAGCCCTTTCCATTATCACTTGTAGCGGCTGGAATTGAACAGCAAAGTGGCTGTGACATACTGACTAGACAGAGAGACATAACGAATCTATAAGGAAAGAAAGAAAGAAAGAAAATACATTCATTAATTTGGACACCACAACACATTAACTGCTACATTGACACAACTACACAACACAAGAACATACAAAAAGTAATAAAAACAAAACCAAAAAACGAAAAACAAACTGTCCTTCCCCATTGGCCAGCATTGCAGTTTATATTAAGGGTTCTGTTGTTGCCAATTGGCTACAATAACAAAGGTAGGATTTTTGCCGTGCAGAGGTGGCACTAAAGAATACTATCCCCTGTCTCATTTCCTGCCCGTTGGTGTCGTAAGTGACGACTATGGAATTACGAGCAGACCTGTCTGCTCTGTGTTTCCTCCTTACAATCCTGGGTTTTAGGCGGGGCGTGAAACGGCATCTCTGCAGGCCTTCAGGGTGAAGATGACAGACTCAACAACCTCGTCAACCTCATATTTGGATCTCACCGCCGCTTACCATCAGGCGGAGTGAGGTCATCTTGATTGTCCTCAACATAAGAAAGGTAAAGGTGAAATGTAAGAAAGAAAGAAGAAGCTTAATCGTAAAATTTAAAATACTTACAAAAACCAATCCAGAGATAAATAAAATAAAAAATTGTATTAACAGCAATCTCATGTTGGCCGGGTATGATTATCTCGGTAGCTATATAGGTACAAACATGAAAGACGATAAGTTAGCCCTTTTATAAATGTAAATTGTTGATGTTTTAGGTAGGACAATTAGAAAGAATTGAAAAATCAATTTCTTCATTATATGCAATTTCCGGTACTACATACAATTACAAGTTTAATGACAACAATTGAGTGAAGGTAACAATAAAAATGTTATCATAATATGGACAATGGGATTATTTTAATGGAACAAAGAAAAATTTTCAATAACAATTTTTATAATTTTGTACAAATTACTCTTTTAGGGATACCAATTTACTAACCTGTCAGTATACAGGATGTATCTGTAAACATTTACATCCCTTGAACCACATATTTTAGTAGGTAACCAACCTGCATATTATTAGTGTGTCCGGATATTGGTGTCCGATTCGTGTTGGCGATTTTATCGACAAATCCACTGCATTTCTTTTTTACTGTTAAATCTTCTGATGCAGACTACTTACATAATAAAAATAAATGTGTTTGCTAGTTTAAACAGTGGACAATTTGATCTCATTAAAAAGGTGGTAATTTTTTACTTTTTAAGCAAAAAAAAAAAGTTAAATCTGCTTTAACTAAAATAGTCTAAAAATTTATTAAAGGTAAGATTATAATCGGTGAAACCACATTAGCTAGCGCTGTGGGGTCACCAGTAGTATAACCTGACCTCTTTTCGGACATAAATAGAAAATCAATCGGTTAGGTAGTCGGTAGGAACGGTGGATCATATATAGCTACCAGACCAGTCGAATAACTTCGATCGACGTTGATCGACCGATTGGTCTGGTAACCTCTATAACAAGCTGATGATGGGAATAAGTAGGGTTGCCATCTCTAAAATTTTGAAAACGGGACAAGGTGCGTGAAAACCCCGGATTTTAGAGTCCACAGCTACAGGGTAATTGTTTTTCTCGTGTAGCGGGATCGATTCCCGCCTCAACCGTGTAATTATTTAAAAATCTATTAATGCAGTTTAGATTATTTTTGAAATTAAAATATTATCTTCTTTCAGTAAAATGTTACATCTACAAAATTCAAGGTCATACTTTCCCTCCATGTGGCATGGCCGTTGAACGCCCTGTATAGGTATGTACCTATAATACCAAAATCATTAGGTATTCGTGTCGCAGGGAAATGATAAATCCAGGGATTTGATCAAATCTAGGGATTGCAATCTGGCGTTATTTTCAGTCCGACCGGATACTACCGGATTCCCATCAGTCCGTCCGGATCCGGTTGGATCCGGCCGGATTGATTAGTTCAAGATGATTTTCGCTTTTTAGTACAAAATAAGTGAGTTAATCAAGTGTCACTGCACTTAGGTATATGTAGGTAGTTTATAAAAAAAATAACACAAATATATAAAATCGACTTTATTTCTTAACCGATGTTAAGATAAATAGACAACAAGAAAATAGTTAAAATTTAAAAGAATAGGTAACTATAGTCTACGGCACGAAACGGCGGCTATGACCTTGAGTGCGCAGAAACCAATTTTCATAGAAAGTCTTTTTTTTACAAGTGCGCAAAATAACGGTCAACACCATACTTTTGTGCCGCCAGCTGTACCTTCATGATTTAATGAATCTCGAACGAATGAATGGCAAAAATTATCATAATAATGAGTTTAGAACTCTTTAGTTTAATCGCCTTACGACGCATTTAAAGTACCTAAGAAATCAGAAATCATCATTCTAATGATGCAACAGCTATATTATTTTCCCACAAACCGCTAGCACCGGATCCGGTTTTCGGATCCGGTATATTGGTATCGGATCCGGTTACCATTAAATGATGCCGGATCCGTTTTCCGGATTGCAATCACTAATCAAATCCCTAAGGGATTTGCCAAATCACGGAAGATGTTAAAATGACAACACGAATTTATCATGTCTCTAAACAAATCTAGTGGATTGATCAAATCCCTAAATTGGTTCAGTAAAATGACAAAAAAAATGTTAGGGTATGTTTAGGTGTTTAGGATAAAGGTTAGTATAGGGTTATTTTTTTTTATGACCACCCAGAAATCCTTATATACTATTCCGGGTGGTCATCTAACTTTTTATACAAATATGAATAATAAGTTAGTTTTGGGATGTTTTAACATTTCGGGATACGAATATTTTGGGAATTAAACATTCAAAAATTGTTTTAATTAATGGTGATTGTTTATACAAATATTTTCTTCAATTACACTCATATGATTATTATGATTATTATCATTATTATGTGGGGTATATCCAAATAAACCTTTAAAATACACAGCAAAATTATTTTTGTCATTTCACTGAGCCAATGTAGGGTTTTGATCAAATCACTAGATTTGTTTAGGGAAATGCTAAAATCGTGTTGTGATTATAACATCCTCCGTGATTTGATCAAATCCCTAGTTTTATCATTTCCCTGCGTCATACGCATTGGCAACCAGCAGCATGCCGTATAAGCACGTACGGTCAACTCCAAAAATATGTACCTACCTACACACTTTAGGACCTTGTCACAATACAATTAAAGAGATGTAAACGTTCACGGATACAATCTGTATTTATACTCTGTGATTTGAGGGCCTTTGCTCAGCAGTGGGACAACGCAGTCTATAAATAAAAAAATAATTATACGAAACAGTTTATTCATACGTTCTTCTTCTTTTGTACGAACGAGAGGTACACTATGACCCTGCCCATGACGTCTCTCGAGTCAGTTTGAGTGATTTCGACCACCACCTTCGCTTTCTTAAAGGGCCACAGGTTCGGAAATTCTGCTGCTTGTATCGTCAAGTTATTGACATATTGGTCCCCCTGGATTGTAAAAAAAATAGTTTTTTTTTAATTCACACAACATCTCTGTAGGCCTAACATGCTCACCGCGACAAAATTTTGTCGACTCTGCGCAAGCGCATCCTTCTATCCCGCTCATCGCTCAGTCAGGTGAGCGAGATGCAACTTGCGCCGACACAATACGAGTGTCGACAAATTATCTCGTGGCGTGCATGTTAGCCCGGGCTGGTCTGACTCCGTACTAAGTAGCTTAAGCACTTGTGTTACAGATATCAGACAATAGAAGATCACAAATATAATACTTAAATACATATAAGTATAACAACCAGACAATAAACAAATACAAGTGTTCATCACACGAATGTTTGTCCAGGGTGGAGATCGAACCCACGACCTTTGGCGTACCTATGAGGCAGGGTCACCTTCAAACGCGCCATCCTACCAGTAAATAGCTGGCGGCACGAAATAATAGCGATGACTGTTAGTTTGCGCACTTGTAAAAAAGATGACTTTCTACTAAAATTAGTTTTTGCGCACTCAATGTCATCGCTATTGTTTCATGCCGCATACTATAGTCGTAGGCTTTTCTGCACTCTCCTTATACTCAACTTATACTGATTGAAGTGACACATGAACACGATTTTTTATAAATCGGCAACACGTCACTATGTTTAAAAGTAAAACACACACCATGCCATAGATACTATAAACGCAATCGCGCAAAAAAATCTAGGTAGGTACGTTCTTCGAAATGTCCAAAGGGAGTTCACAATTGAAACAGACTATAATCCTTGTAACTATTCCAGAATGAGCGGTCAAAGGTTAAAATATCCTTATCTGCTGATTGCTCACTATTTCACGAAGAATCGGATTTCAATTAACTACCTAGGTACTTAGGCACAGAATACTTAATAGTACAAGGTACAGAAGACCCACTTCTAAAAACCGTTTATGGAAATAAAGACTCAGACTACTATAATATAACGTTGAAATTCCGACCGCCCAGCGTTCAATGCCTACCATTATTCATACCTAGAAGTGCGTTCTCTTTCTATCGCAAGCAACTGTCGCGCGTGCGTCGCCGCTCGTTCGTGATTTTTTACTAATTTGGCCCTCCGGAGGGGACGCCGCATGTACTTGCAAGTTCGATACCTACACGCGGAGTGGGACAGGCCTGACTTAGGTACTAATAATTGTTACCTATATTAACTTGGAAGGTTAAAAACTCTAATTAATATGACATTTGTAAAGTTTGTCAGAATATTTGCGTGTTTGTAAACTTTTCTAATAATAATATTAAGTACTAGTCGCCCGCCCTTACTTCGTTCCGGGACAGTAGCTCCACTATCTATCAATAGATGGCGCTGGGTGTTGATTATATCGCGCAAGTGTTTCGTGTTTTTGGTTTGCCTATAAGCCCAATAGGCTTAACATGCGCACCGCCACAGAATACTTAATAGCGCGACAATGTCGATCATCCTTCTATCCCGCTCATCGCTCAGTCAGGTGAGCGAGACGCAACTTGCGCCGACAAAATACGAGTGTCGACAAATTATCTCGTGGTGCGCATGTTAGTCCGGCTGGCGTGGAATATGAGATTAACCACTTTATATTATACTAGTATAGAAGTATAGAAGATACTGTATGATGATATGATGTACGTACCTAAATCGACACGACACAATGTTCAAAGAAAATAACATCAAAGGTGAGTTACCGGTGCCAAAGGGCATCTGATCCCGCCCCTGGCCAGCATGTTGCCGACGTAAGGGTCCGAGTTGACTGCGTCGCAGAACCTTAGGTGCATCTCCACGAATGTTCTTCGGTATTCGTTGTGGAGGTATTCGTAGAAGAGAAGGTCAAGCTGGAATTATACGCTAGATTAGTATCAGCCTGTATACTGTCCCACTGCAGGGCAAAGTCCTCCATCATAGAAAACATACAGACAGACAGATATAAAATTTTCTGATTGCATTTTTGGCATCAGTATCGAACACTTACCACCCCACTGATAGTTATTATTAGTTGAAAATATATTTCTTTTTTTTTTATGTGATAGGTAGCAGACGAGCAGGCGGATCACCTGATGGTAAGCAATTGCCGCCGTCCATGGACACATGCAACACCAGTAGAGTCACAAGTGCGCTGCTAATCTTTTATCCCCTTCCCCCCGATGGACCTCCGGTACCCTCACTCACTCGGCGAAACACAGCACAGGAGCTGCTTCACGACACTGCTTTCATGTACAGAATTGCCCTCTCTACAGATTAAGTAGGTATAGAAGATTACCTACCGTCATGTTGTTAGTCCAAGTGTGGACATTGTGGCCTTCAATGTTCAGGTAGTAGGGACTTTTCCTTCCGAACCGGTTCACATAAACTTTTCCCCAGGTTATATATTTAGGGTCTAGGTCTTCAGCACACGCCCTTTCCATGATTACTTGAAGTGCCTGTAATTTCAGCCATAGCAATGTTTTTGAATAAATTATGAGAGATACTCGGCACCGATATCATCTTTCGATAGATACTCAATTCATCACAAAAACGAAAACATCATTTTTTTTTATTAGACTATAGGCCAACGCTTGACCACAATCGCACCTGATGGAAAGTGACGATGAGGTCTAGGATGACACGCGTTTGCCTAGAAGATGCCTGTTCACTCTTGCCTTAAAGATATCCAAATTATAGTGGTCGGGAAAAACAGACCTCGGCAGGGAGTTCCACTCCTTAGCTGTCCGTATGATAAATGTGGAAGCTAATCGCTTCGTACGGGCAGGGGGCAAATCTACCACATAAGGGTGAAAACTCTCGCCGCGCCTTGTCGTCCGGTGGTGGAATGGGCTGGGGGGATCAAATTATGCAGAACCTCCGCACACTCCCCGAAATGAATCCGAGAGAAAACAGAGAGGCTTGCCACCCGTCTGCCTACCTACATACTCCTAAATTACTTCATTTTATTTTCGACATCGACCGCATAGGTATTCGAAATATCACTTCATCAGCAACCCCCACTCGTCCAATGCTGGACATAGGTCTCCCCTAATGCACGCCACCGCTCCCGATCTTCGGCCACTCTCATCCAGCCCACACCATCCAGCGTTCGAATGTCATCATCCCATGACCATCTTGTCGCAGGGCGTCCAACACTACGCTTACCGAGTCGCGGTCTCGACTCTAAGTACTTTACGGCTCTAACGGTTGTCAGTTCTACGGCTAAGGTGACCAGCTCACATAATAGGCACAAAATATCACTTATAAGCTGTAAATTAGCAGAAAATAATCAATAAACTTACCGGAATGGATTCACAAAAACATAAAATAATTATTAAAGTCACATCTGTCGATTTCATTGTCAAATCGTCAACGCGTATCAGATGCACAGAATTTTCGGTCCAATAACGCCTGAAGTAAAAATAAATCAGTATTTATAATGTACCTACACTTAAATTCGACGGTCCCAACGTATAAGGCTGCAAGTGGAACCTGAGAGATTTGCATGTTATTATTGCAAAATCCTGAAATCAACTAAAACATTTTGATGAGGTTGAGACGCAAGGGTCGCGGGTTCGATTCCCGCACCAACACAAATGTTTGTTGATGAAACAGATATTTGTGTTGGGTCTGGGTGTTTGTAGTTCCTTCGTTGTTTCTGGTTTCCATAGTACAATGGAAAACCTTAGTTTGGGATCAGGACAATGTATGTGATGTTGTCTCAATTTATTTATTTATTCGTTTAGTTAAAACAGAAGGTCGAATATATGGCTAGAAGTGCTCTAATTCTATGTACGACAATACTGTAATGGTAGTTACGGGCTACTACTCCGGACTGTTGCCATCATACCTCCGCTACTGCTAGGTGCTCCCGAGACGGTACAGGCGAAGGATGTATGAAGGATGATGACTTGGTGGCACTTCTCTTATTGTACGCAGAACGCAGTATGACACTGCTCCAGTTTGTCCGCAATGTCACAAACATTAAGGATGCCATTTATCCCAGATGATCTCACACGATCTTGCTGCATTAACTCTACACATTCATCTCAGCATGTTTGGATGAACGATACAGGGAGTGATAAGACATGAAGTTCACCAAAAATTTTATCATCATGTTCCTTTCCTGTTAAAACTTTAAAATATTTTAGATCCAGATGTTCTCAAGTTTTATGTGCCTTTTTTGCTAATGAATATTACTTATACTCGTATTCGCCGTAAAATTACCTTTGCAGCAGTTGCAGGTATGGTCGAACTCTCTCGTAAATATAGTAGTTAAATAGGAATCAGTTACGTTGTGGTAGATAAGTTATGCCATTATACGTAGGGACCGTTGGATTAAGCAATTATGTTTTGTGTTATGTAAGGCATTTACCTGGCTACTATTATTTTAATAGCTGTGTGTATTGATTTATTTATATCTTAAAATAAATTGGTGCGGCGGCTAAAAAGCAGTGATTATATTTTTTTCTGTGTGTTTGTTTCGTTGCGCTAATTTCGAAAACTACGAACGGATTTGCATGAAACTGTTTGGCCTGGGCAACATTATACATAAATAAATAAATAACTGTGCCAGACAATCACATCAATCAACCTGGTCTCAAACTAGAGCAACCCCTGTACTATGAGTAGGTACCAGACATGGACGATATTAACTGAGGGGCAGTCAAACCCCGAACACCCTAAATACCCAAGAGGAAAACTTCCTTAAAATGTGGTTTTCCTTAATTGACTTGACCTTTGGCGCTTCGGGTGAACACCTTAGCCACTGCGCCATCGAGGCCGTGGGCATTAGGGTCCTTATCTATTAGGTACTTAGACTTAGAATTATTGTGTGATATGTGGCAGACGAGCAGACGGATCCTGATGGTAAGCGATGGCCACCGCCCATAGACATCTGCAACGCTGTTGCAGATGGTGTTGCAGAGGTAGGCATACCTTTAACCCCTTTTCCCCCCAATTGGGCCTCCGGTGCTCACACTCACTCGACGCTTTAATAATGTGGGTTCAAAAGAGTACTCCTTTAGGTATTTTATTGTACATATTTATTATGTTTTATAATGTTCTCAATGCTTTATGAAAGCTACATAATTATTATCAAGAAGTGGCCTAGCTTTAAAAGGTGTGAAGTGATACAAAACCACTCACCTGCTTACTTCGTACTAACTCTTACATTAGATTGTATTTTATCTAATACATATTTACACTAATAAAGATATTTACAATAAATTAAATCTAAGACGTGTTAGAAACGTGTGTTTACATAGTAAGGTGTAGGTACCTACGTCATCTTCTCAATTGTAACCCAGATAGCAAGCGAGCTTGCTGCAAACTTGATTTTTAGATTGTCACGTCAAACATGAAAAATCAAGTTTATGACAAAATTTGCTGTAAGCTTGTTGATTAAGGTATGATGTTTCAAGGCTTTGGTAATTTTGAAGCAAATTTCGACCGCAAATATAAAATTGTAATGCTATGTATTTGTACTAGATTACCAAGTTATTTGTGCGGTTCAGGGAACGAAACGAACTCGGTGCATTTTGTTTAGCAAAGCAAACCGCAAATCATCATCAGCAACCCATGTTCGTCCACTGCTGGACATAGGTCTCCCCTAATGCACGCCACCGCTCCCGATTTTCGGCCACTCTCATCCAGCTCACTCCAGCCAGCCTTCGAATGTCGTCATCCCATCTTGTAGCAGGGCGTCCAACACTACGTTTGCCGAGTCGCGGTCTCCACTCAAGGACCTTATGGCTCCAACGGTTGTCAGTTCTGCGGCTAATGTGACCAGCCCACTGCCACTTCAGTTTGCTAATTCGGTGGGCTATGTCGGTGACTCTGGTTCTTTGTCGGATTACATCATTTCTGATGTGGTCCTTCAAAGATACTCGTGTTGTTCTTCAAGAAAGGCGACAACCGCAAATATAAAATTGTAATGCTATGTATTTGTACTGGATTACCAAGTTATTTGTGCGGTCGTCGTTATTTTCTACATCGCGATGACGAGATTTTTTTCCAAACAATGACTACCAGAAGTCCAATTGGAGAATAATACTTCAGTGAGTCATGGAGTCTTTAATGAAATCGTGACTATTGTGGAGCGTCCCTCGGGAACGTCTGCCACCACTGCGCCCTGCTTGGGAAAGTGTGTGGAACCGAGACTATGTTTTTTTTATGTGATAGGAGCAGACGAGCAGGCGGATCACCTGGTGGTAAGCAATTGCCGCCGCCCATGATGAACACATGTAATAAGTGCGCTGCTAACCTTTTATCCCCTTCCCCCCCGATTGGCCTCCAAACTTTGTTATGTCAAACTTGCATATACTTTATAAAAAAAAATTCTAGCAAGTTTGTTGCTTCGGAACTAGAAAGTTTGATTTAACCTTGCCTCAAGTTTATACACTTGCCACGGCAAATTTGAGACAAAGCTTCATGTTTGATACATCAAACCTATCGCAAGTCAGTTTCAAGTTTAAATTGTTATCTGGGAATTTATGATAACGAAAACTACACTCTTCTTTTATCTGTCTTCGTCTTTCTCTCATCTCTCATTTATAGCGTCTAATTCCCAGTTGCATCCAAAGTTGTCGCTTCTGAGCCCGGGGTACGATACTTAGACCGTGATCAGGCTTGTCCCACTCCGCGTGTAGGTATCGAACTTGCAAGTACATGCGGCGGAGGGGCAAATTAGTAGAAAATCACGAGCGAGCGGCGACGCACGCGCGACAGTTGCTTGCGATAGAAAGAGAACGCACTTCCAGGTATGAATAATGGTAGGCATTGAACGCTGGGCGGTCGGAATTTCAACGTTATGTTATGGTAGCCTGAGTCTTCATTTCCATAAACGGTTTTTAAGAGTGGGCTTTCTGTACATGTACTATTAAGTATAATATTCTGTGCCGTGATTCAGGATTTGGGGAGTATGGAAATTACTTACAATGAAGCGGCTGCCGTCTACCCTTCGCTTGCAGCCCTTAAACAGTCCAGACCAACTGAATCACGGTTAAACCACTGCAATCCACAGTTAAACGTTTCAGAAACTATCCGAAACGTGTAAGTAGGTTCGTTTCCTCACGAGGTTTTCCTCACCATCCAGTTAATTATTATTTATTTACTTACTTTACTTGTTGCATGTGTCCATGGGCGGCGGCATTTGCTTACCATCAGGTGATCCGCCTGCTCGTCTGCTACCTATCACATAAAAAAAAAAAAATTATTCGTTTTTTCAGTCGTTTCTCAGAGAATGGCGTCCGAACTAGGAAGTCCTGTACAGATGGCCAGGCTCACACCACTTCATCCTCCGATATAAGATGTCGCCATTTGTCTTAGTCTTGTGCAGCTTTGTCGCCAATCTCCTGCTTGCAATTCTTGCAGGTACAGCGTTTACTACTTACATCCAATCCCACTGGCCGACGACCAGTAGGTTGCCCAAGATATGCCCTCTTGGCACCCCGATCTGATACAGTATAAGCATAAGTATAGGTATTTACAATAATTTAAATCTAACACGTGTTTCGTTAACATTGTAAGGTAAGTAGAATAATTTACTAGTTATCTCACATTCATACATTATGTACCTACCTACAACTAGGTACCCTGTTTCATATAGGCACTATAGGTAGATACTCTTCGTCATTCCTGTATAATTTATTCCAGAACACTTGATATTTTACATTACAGTGCAATTACACCAAAGTATACACAAGCTAAATTACAATAATAGTTTTTTAGATTTTCGCGTTGCATTATAAACGATAAAATCTGCATAGTTATAACTATAAATGCGGAAATTATCGTCCGCGTCCGTCTTTATACAGTCCGCTTGTGACCACGGCTGCTGCAACGTAGCCGAAACGTCAAGCAGCAGTCAGGTCAAGTTTGAAATCAATATCTTATTTCGCTGTTAAGGGGCTATACGAATGAAACTAGCGCCGCCAACCTATTTACACTGATTGTGGCGAAAATATGATATTTTTGAAGAGGATAAAACATTAAAGACTTAGATCCAAGTTAATTGGATTTTTCAAGATGCAATACAATATTTCTAACACGCGACAAGTAACAATAATGTTAATTATTGCTAAAAACGGCCACTTTTAGCAATAATTGACGTTATTTTTACTTGTGCGTGTTTTATATATTGTATTGCATCTTGAAAAAATCAATTTACTTTTATCTAAGTCTGTAATGTTTTGCTTTCTTAAAAAATATCGTATTTTCGCCACAATCAGTGTAAATAGGTTGGCGGCGCTAGTTTCATTCGTATAGCCCCTTAAGGGGCTACAATGACGAAACTAGCGCTGCCAGCCTAATTATCCGTCTTCAACGACAATTCAACAAAAGTCAATTAATTAATTACTACTTAATAGGTATCACAAGATCACTTATCATCGTTGGCTCCGATGCTGTCAGGCAACACTTTTCCTTTCGTCTCAGGCAGCAGCAAGCAAAGAAACGCGGACAAAATCGGAGCGCCCCCAAAAATGATTGTCGGCAGCCAGGGAACACTAGGCGCCAAGTTCGATATGAACGGCGCAGCCATGGACCCGACTCTCATAGCTGTGGATGAAGCTCCCATTCCCATATTCCTCACTACAGTTGGGTACAGTTCTGATGTGTAAATATATAAGGTGGTGGCGACTATAGAGCCGCAGCTGACGCCGAGAGTTCCGAGGGTGAGTCTGATGGCGAAAGTGGAGGGCAGGCAGCCGAGGATGATGATGCAGAGGCCACCGAAGCTTGAGAAGGCGATCGTGGTACCTTTACGGCCGAAGGTTTTGACCAGCCAGATGGTGAGGAGGATTGATGGTACCTGGAATGTAATTAAAAGAAAAAAAATTAAGACAGAGTCAGTTTCGGTTAGATAAGTCAAACAGGTTTTGAGGTTTCTAGTCTAAGAGTACCGATCTGCTTCTTGAATCCAACTTCATAGAAAGTTTCTACTAAATAATTATACCACGTAAAAATATAATCCACCAATGGCCCGCCATTACTTCGATTCGGTACTTAACTTGGATCAGTTCTAAAAGATGACGATGAAAGTCCTTTGTATCGCGCAAGTGTTTTATATTTTCGGTTTTGGTTAAGCCTTGAAGTGGATTTTTTTAGGCGGCAGACGAGCAGACGGATCACCTGATGGTAAGTAAGAAATTACCGCGGCCTACAGACACCAGTAACAGTGGAAGAATCACAAGTACGCTGCCAACTTCAACTACCCTCATTCACTTAGGGGATTATGATTATAAGATTAACCTCTTTAATACTTTAAGATAGTTTTCAAAGAAGAATACCTGAATAACGAGCTAAGTTCTGGTGTGCCTACTTAAGATGCTACTTAAATCTGTAAAGATGCAAAAACCTATTTATTATACCTGAATAGCTGCAGCTGCCGTGACACTAATGAAAGGATCAGGGCTAGTCTGGCTGATGTACTGGTTCAGCCCGAAGAAGGTCACGCCAGCGATCAGCCAGATGACGCAGCAGCACAGCGTCTTGCGCCGCAGCTGGCCGCGGAACAGCTCCGAGTAGTTCGGCTTCTGAGCTTCAGATTGGGACTGGATCTCCTGGGATAGTTCAGTGAGGGTCTCCTTGATTTTTCCAGTTGGTAAGTTGTTCCTGAAGATATAGGAATTTAGGTGTATTGATGGCATACTTGCGAAGTTGAGAACTACAGTACAGTCACTTTTGGAGAAGACTATCAGAATCAAACTAACGGCATAAACTTCCAAGACCTGAAGGGAGAAACTCTGAAATCTGACTCAATAGTGACCCCAAACTAGCGTCCTTTGAGCGTAGCCAAAATTTTTTTATGATATAGGTGGCAGACGAGCCGACGGATCACCTGATGGTAAACGATTACTGCCACCCATTGCTTCAGCACAAGCGTACCTCAGGCTACAATTATAATGGCTTGGACGCTACCAGAAATAACAGGCTGATATGATGGAAAATTGGAGAACAAAGGCATTTAAATCTTACATTTGTGCAGCCTTCGTCACAATGCGAGTCGCTTCATCCACCCTTCCTACGCTGACCAGCCACCTCGGAGACTCGTTCAGTACGAAGAAGTAGCCCAAGTAGATGAGTGGGGGGATGGCCAGGGCCAGGGTGTAGGTGTCCCAGCTCCTGAAGTAGTACGCGAAGAGAGGGATAGTCATGTGGCCGATGATGAAGGGGATCTGGAAGAGGCAGCCGAGGTGTTCTCTGTACCTGTAGATGGTGGAGATCAAAAATTATATAATTGTATCATTACTGATTATAAATAGGTTAATCCTACAGACAACGATAACGGTAGATAGTCTAAAGAGATAAAAAACACTTGCGCGATGGATCATCCACCATCCCAACTCCATATTTTAGTAAAGGTTTGAAAAATAATGATCTGATGTATGTTTTTGGGATAGGTAGTATATTTAAGGAGGGAAATCTTTTTACAGATTTTGATAGCACCAATTTACGGTGACATACTTACACATTGATGTGTGGTTGTTTGTTAGTAAATAAGAGAACTTATACCTTGGTCCGACGCTCTCCATGATGATGACGAAGGAGATGACCATAGTGCCAGCTGTGGACATCCCGAGGAAGAATCGAGACACCGTGAAGACGATGTAGTTGGGGGAGAAGGGAACCACGAACCCAAACGCTATGAGCATGGTGATGGAAACTAGGAACGTCATCTTGCGTCCGAATCTGGAAATAAGAAGAATAAGCAACTTAATTTAGAAATTTACTAAAATGTCGATACTCCGGTCGAAGATTCAGTTTGACGTAACAAACCATTGCATCGTGCACTACAAAACTACTAAAAGCAGATAAGAACAACGCGATTTTCCGACTCTGGATTTTTGTTACTAATTTTCTCAAAAACTTTTTATATCTACAACTTCTACAAATTTAATATAAAAGGGAGTACCTATTTCTTTTTTCTGGAGAAAGCAGGAGGTTAATACTTTACTACATTTAATTTTGTCCGTGTGTGTCATTCGTTTACATAGCCTACCTTCTTCTTAAAATCCGTTCTTCAAAAGCTGATATGTTATTCTTTTGTTATTGCTGTGCTGTACCTATGTCTTTGTGTCATTTACGCATACTATACTCATCATGTGTGAAAATAGTAATCTTATCTTACACTAACAACATTTTTATTATATCTTTATTTCCATTTTCCGGCGTTTCTAAGGTCCTTGACTTCTTTTCTTATCGTTACTGACTTAAAACGGGAGTAAAAGATACTTAAATAGGAAAAATATATCTTTGATATTTTGTTTATTTCTCACCTGTCTGATAAAAATCCGAATAAAATACTGCCCAACAGAATACCCAGTTGTAACACCATCTGCGTGAAACTGGCTAGCCATTGCCGGTCGCAGACTAGGTCCCATTGTGATACTATGGTGTTTTCGAACAATCCTGGAAACAATTTGTCAGGAATTAGTAACAATTATGGACCGTTTTTTGCATATAAGTATTACTTATAACTGAAATGGATGTTGAAGAATTGATGAGGAATGACCATGTATCTACTACTGTACTAATTTATTTGGATATAGTGCTAGCATAATAACTAGAGATTATACCTAATTATTCATTTATTGAAGCTGTAAAGATAGGGGAACAAATGCCTATTAAAACGCTTCGGTATGAATAAGCCGGCTCGATCGGAGTGATATCACGGTCTCACAGAAGACTAGTGTAAAGCAGCGTGTGCGCTGTGTTTCGTCGAGTGAGTGAGGGGGTGAGGGTACTGGAGGCCGGGGTTAAATGTTGACAGCGCACTTGTGACTCTACTGGTGTTGCAGGTGTCGGCAATCGCTTACCATCAGCCGATCTGCTGGTTTGCCATCTATCATAATATAAATAAAAATATATTTTACAGAAAGGTGACAAACCTGTATCATATTCGTACTTCAAGCAACCCTTATAGCACGTAGAATTCTCATACTCTCTACTATAGTTTCTAAATATTGAATTGGAAATTAATTCTGAATCATCAAAAGATGTTGTGTTTCCAAAATCTACACACCAAAACGTCAAACTTGGAGTCAGGAAGAGTATAGGCCATTTGCACCCATCCTGATGATAATTTGACTAGAAAAACAGCTGAGAATATGAGGAACTGCCATTTTCCAAAATGGCCGACCAATTTGGCGAAAGTGTCCTCTTTCGGATTATTTGCTGGAGTCGTTTGACTCAAAATCTGTTGTATTGTTTGAACCATTTTTGTTCTTATTTTAATTATAGCTTATTTCACTATTTTTATAATCATAAGAAATTTCCTTATTTCTCTTTGACCATTTCAAACTATCCGCTTCTTGTTTTATCTACAGAATATTTGTGTTGTGCACATTTTCCTCTATGTCAATGTTAAACTGTTCTATTTATAAAGAGGTAAATTCTATAAGCAGCGCTAAGGCTTATAGCTTAACCGAAAAACTAATCACTTGCGCGATGTAATCGACTACCCTAGCGCCATCTATTTGTACTCTTTGTGCAACTGATTTACTAAACGATGTCAGGCAGGACGACTAGTCAATATTTAAAGACGTAAGGTGTTATTGTCTGGTGTATTTCTCAGCGTCACGTAATCTGTAACAAAGGAAATACAAATTGTGATGATAATCCATAAAAGTGTGTTCTCTGTGAAGAGATAACCTACTTACTTGTTACAATGAGTAGTAAAAATAATGAATGATAAGAGAGATGTTTGTTTAAATAAGGTTTATTGACAAGGATTAGAGTGGTATGGAAGTTCAGTGACTAAGACTATGTTGTTCCCCTTAGACTAAAAGGTCGTAGGTTCAAATCTAAGCATGCACTTTGGATTTTGTGCGTCGAGTAAAGTGCTTCGTTGTCTCGAAAAAGAGGGAAACCTGCACGTTCCAAATACCAATAGTATCCAACAATGTGGATACCTACAATGTGTTCTTCAATCAATAGGTAAGGGTGTATCTGTAAACATTAACATCCCTTTAACCACGTGTACTACCAGGTATTGTGATCAACTTTCGTTCTAGTAACTTTAGGAAATACGCAAAAAAAATTTTTTTAGGTTAATTCGTAAAATTCATAGAAGAATTAATTTCATTCATTAACGTTGTTAATTTACAGATAGGTACATCCTGTATGATCGAATCATTATACATATTCTATCGTTTTATAAACATTCCTTTAGGTATATTTGCTAATGTCTTAAAGTAGAAAAAAAATTAATGTTTTTTTGCTTTTCAACCTTGCAGTTTGACAGACTACAAATAAATCAAGCGGCATAAATAAGGTAGGTAAATCACCTTGACTTTAATTAATTTAGGTGATTTCAAGTAATTTCTAGCAAAGTTTACATTTTGCATAACCTGTTCTAATGAGCACTTATTGAGAGTTACTCAATTTGTATTTTGAATAAAACTTAAGTAGCTAACATACTTAAACCTCCACTTGTTTCAATTTGTATTTTGAATATAACTTATTCTTACAAGAAAGTGCTTATTACTTCCTTAAGAGCCAGCAACGCATTTGTGATGCCTCAGGTGTTATAGATGGGTGGCGGTGATCACTTACCATCGGGTGATGCGTCTGCCCGTCTGCTACCTATCACATAAATAAAAGAAACCGGCACCTTTGCTGAGCATCAAAGTAACTCTACTATTAAAGTGACCGACCGTACCTACAAGCAGACTTGATTTGTGTCAAGTGTAGCGAGTAGATATATACTTATCTTGCCTAGATAAATCTTAATCTAAAAACTAACATTTTTAAGCATCTTTTCACAGAATAAACACGGACGCCAAATAACAAACAAACCAGGCCTAACTAATTTTCATACGAACATTCAAATACTTTAATTGCACAACTACTTACTTATCAAAAATTAACTATCTGCGAAGTAAACAATGATTCGGTAAAAAAATAAAGACTTTTTAGCAAGGTAAACATAGAAATTTGTTAACAATTTAGCGTCTTAATTTTTTAGTGAGGTAAACATAGAGATTCGGTCAAAAATTAGGAGGCTTATTTTTAATTGAGATAAACAATGATTCAGTTAAAAAATTAGAGGCTTTTCAGTGAGGAAAACATAGAGATTCAGTTAAACATTTAGAATTTAATAAATATTTGCTACTGCTAATGCTAACGGATTTGAAAATATTAGACTCCAAGAGCCTCAAGAATCAAGTAAATGAATCTGCAATATGAGGATGTGTGAGGTTTTTCACGCTTCATACAAAATTGACATTACAAACGTAGGACCGACAACCGCTGGGGTAAACGAGTTCTGGTGGCTTATAACCATGCCGTCCCATAACGAAAAATAAAACCCAGAGACCACCGAGACTTTACAGACCGATTGAACCAGTCTGCTCACTGTCCACGCCCAAAACAAAAAGAGCCTCGGCGAGAATGACCCCGAACCCGAAGGAAGGAACCATAACGAATTGAACATATAGCTTCTTGCGGCCATTTTTTATAGGAAACCTATAGCCAATCCATTCAGTACTTCCTTCCTTAACGTTTATTATTTAAGGTTAATTTCATAAATAAACCAGACACTTGCAGAATTTACCTTGCAGAATTGATATCTTAGGCTAACATATCTACAGTTCTACACATAGGGAATGGAAAAATCAGGGGAGCAATTTTCGTGCTCTTGACATTGAAATCGAATCTTTGACCAAGACTGAGTAGCTAACAACCGTTTATCACAAAATTGGCTATAATTGCACATAAATGCATCTGATCTATCAACACTAGAGTAAGCCAGTGCAAGGCCGGTGGGTGGCAGAATGGCAGCCATTTGGCCAAGATCAGCCAAAGTTGGAGACGTGAGATCAAACGTGAGGTAAGGCTGGGATCTGCTTGGGAGCGATTTATTTTATTATTATGGCATAGCTTGGCCTAACATCATCGGCGAGACCAAGGCGCATCGTCTTCTCTGGCATAGCTACCTCGAGAGATTGGACGAGGATCGTCTTGTGAAGAAAGCATACCAGAGCTGACCGATGGACCGACGCCTGGTAGCCCGACCTAGGTATCGCTAGAAAGACGTCGTCAAAAATGATCTGCGAGAATCTCAGACCAATGACTGGCAACAAGTAGTGCAGGATCGACTAAAGTGGCGTTCTCTTGTTTCGGAGGCCAAGACTCGTTTCGGGTCACTGAGCCAGTGGAGTTAAGTATAGCTTCAACATCCGTGAGACTGCGAGAAATGTTTTTTTAAACTAGTGGCACTGATGCCAGCTTAGGGGAATTCCTCCGAATTAGAGGGGTTTTTTGAAGTTGTGGGGGGACGTTTGGGGCTATAGTTAGGAGGAAATAGTTACATACATAATTACTTACTATTAAATAAATAAAAATACACGATTAAAAACACACACTTACAAAAACACGCACAGTACAAACATTTGTGTGCATGAACATGTTTGTTTGTATTGGTCTGGGTGTTTTCTATGTATTTTATGTATGTATTTACAAAAGAAAAGTATTATACGTATATATTTGTAATACCACTGTTGATTCTGATATCTGTAACACAGGTGCTTGAGCTACCTATCTCTGAGTCAGACCAATGTATGTGATGTAGTGAAATATTATTATTAAAAACGAAAGTGAAACTGACGAAATTATGAGAGATTCGAATGAGATGAGTTGGGAAACGAATCTATTGATTTTTTTAATCAATTTCATAGATAGGTACGAAAGAGTAAAAAAAATTTTTGAGATGCGATCTCATCCAGGGTTGACATGGCGGGTTTAATAGGCTTTGGGAAATTTCTCTCAAAAACGGAATTTCGAGGGGATTTCGAAGGAGAACGGGAGACAGTCATCTGGCGACGCTGACTAGAAGCGCCAAACGAGCAGTTCGTCACCGTAACAACGCTAGCAACCAAGCCCCAGCTTTTGACCGAGCCTTCGTTCGATTGCGTTAGAAATGTTTATTGATCGATGCATAGTAGATTTAGGTAGTAGGTTCATGGCCACTTTTTGTTATGATTTTGTTATTATTTTCACTTTGCTATTAGATAGATGTGGGTAGCCAAAGATCGATCAAAGTGGGGAACATTTGAAGAGGCACTAGAACACAACAGGCTGATGATGATGACGATGTGAACTAAGTAGATACAATAATTTAGTAGAGATGATTATGGAAACTGTTTTTAGTGATGGTCGCTCTCTGTTTAAGGGGCTATACGAATGAAACTAGCGCCGCCAACCTATTTACACTGATTGTGGCGAAAATATGTTAATTTTGAAGAAAATAAAACATTACAGACTTAGATCCAAGTAAATCCAATTTTTCGAGATGCAAAACAATATTTTTTACATGTGACAAGTAACAATAAAGTTCATTATTGCTAAAAACGGCCACTTTTAGCAATAATGAACTTTATTGTTACTTGTCGCGTGTTTTATATATTGTATTGCATCTTGAAAAATTCAATTTACTTTTATCTAAGTCTGTAATGTTTTGCTTTCTTAAAAAATATCGTATTTTCGCCACAATCAGTGTAAATAGGTTGGCGGCGCTAGTTTCATTCGTGTAGCCCCTTAAAAACGCGCCTTCCTTAGAATAATTTATGTAATATTAGCATTGGATTTTTAGGTTTTGTAGTACCTACCTATGAAACTGAGGGAGAGTTTTAACTGTGGGAGAGCCATGCTTCGGCATGAATGGGCCGGCTCGACCGGAGTGATACCACTGCCTCACAGAAAACCGGCATGAAGCAGCTCCTATGCTGTGTTTCGCCGAGTAAGTGAGGGAACCGGAGGCCCATCGGGGGGAAGGGGACAAAAGGTTAGCAGCGCACTTGTTGCATATGTTCATGGGTGGCGGCAAATTGCTTACCATCAGGTGATCCGCCTGCTCGTCTGCTACCTATCACATAAAAAAAAAGTCACGGCTTGGCATGAATAAACAGTGGGAGTCCCAGGCTTCGGCATGAATAAATCGGGCAGGAATTTCAAGATTTTTTTTTAGCTGGTCACTGTTCTAACCTAACCTAACCAATATTTTATGTTTGACAGAGTTAGTAAGTAATATCATCACAAATATTTTGGTGGGGCTAAGTCAAACACTGAACAGCTAACAAATCTTGAAATTCCTGCCCGACTTTTTTTGCTCGAGTTGCCCCCTAACATTCCTAAGCGAAATTTTTGAAATCCGTCCTCTGTCGTTTGAAATAACTGCCGGAGATATCAGAAACATACTTTTTTTAAAAGTCGGTTAGTAAAATAAAAAGAGTGGCTCGGAAATAATTATCAACCGTACCGGTACAAAATTGAGAGTGACATTATGAAAAGGGCAACGAACTTTGGCTGCTGCCGTCACAGATTGACGTCACTGCAAGAGTTGCAATATGACGTAGTAGATTGGTAGATAGGTACTTGTTATTGTTACTTCCTCAATGAAGATGTTCGTACACTATCAAGTATAGTGACTTAAAATTGAGGTAGTAGTAGCGTAAAAACCATAGGTACCTACATAATATCCTAAGTAATAAGTATTATAAATGCGAAAGTAATTCTGTCTGTCTGTCTGTTACTCTTTAACGCCAAAACGACTGAACGGATTTGAATGAACTTTGGTATACAGATGGTCTAGACGCTGAGAAAGAGCATACGCTTTTTATTGCGAAAAGGGGGTTGTAAGGGGTGAAAATTATTCAATAAATAAAAATGCTACTCATAGATACTAATTCACGCAGACAAAGTCGCGGCCGATAACAAGTTATTTTTATATTTAGGATCATTAAGAGCGGCCGTGAGATGCAAATATGAGGTTGACAGGCACAAAAGAGCAAACAAAGTATCTATTGAGTCTGTCATCCTCACCCTGTAGGCCTGCTGAGATGTCGTTTCACGCCCCGCCTGAAAACCTTGGATTACCTATACCTACTCTGATTCATAATCATTAATCATGTTAAGTAGACTGACAGATGTCAATGTGTCATCCCCATAAATTATCACTCAATTTGACACATGCAAAATGAGATCACTATTAGCGATAAGGCCGCCGATATTGTATTTGTAAATGACTATGAGCATTAAGTTCTGTAATGTGTTGTGCAATAAAGAGTATCTATCTATCTAAAATGCATAGAAACTTGTCATTTCCATCTGTCAGTTTACTTTACATGATTATGAATCAGAGTATGTGTAGGAAACACATGAATGCACACAACATCTTATATTGATCTAATACTGTACTAGGTGCACTTGTGTTACAGATTTTTTTAGTGATAGGTGGCAGACGAGCAGATGGATCACTTGATGGTAATATTAGCGATTGCCGCCGCACATAGACACCTGCACTGCAACACCAGTAGAGTCACAAGTGCAATGCCAACCTTTAACCCCAATTGGGCCTCCAGTTCCCTCACTAAGTCGACGAAATAAGGTGTGAAGTAAGGCGATCAATCCAGGGGGAAGGGGAAAAGTTTGTCAGCGCATTTGTACCTCGGGTGTCTAGCAGCGGCAATCGCTTACCATCAGGTGATCGAACACCTCGTCTGCCAACAATCAAATAAAACAAATCTTAATGCGGTTCACATAATACATCTACCTACCAAGTTTCAATAACTCTAATAGTTTAGAAAAAAAAACACTGTGACGGACAGACTAGCCAGGGGCTAGGGGCGTTAAGAATACTGCCAAGGTATTCCCGGCCTGTCGTAAGAGGCGACTAAACGGGCTTCGGAGTAAGTGAGCATGCCACTACTGGGGAGTGGCTTGCTCAAAATCACGACTCCGCGAGGGAAAAAATCCTACTGGGTGTCCTGGTAGGTCGCGCATTTGGGAAAGGCTGCATTGCGCCAAACAATTTGGCTCAAAGTGGCGAGCGCGATTTGCGGTACGGTCCAGTCCTGGCTGTGGGGTATCTGACCGCGATTGCGCTGAGATGGACACCCAGGGGTTTTGGTTAGGGTTAGAGTCCCACACACCACCTTGTCCCGCACATGTGGCAAGGTGAAGGCCTTGATGGTTTCCCCTGGGAAAAAAATATCTATGTATAAAGGTTCCGTTTTATGCCATTTGGCTACGGAACCCTAAAAACGTCCTAAACCACGTCAGTTCGAGTCAAAACGTACCAAGTTAGTGTTTTTGTGCATTTAAAGAACCGGTTTAAAATTCCATCAAAAGGTAATTAAAATTTAAATAATCCCCTTGTAGAAAACGGTAACTACTCGTAGCTCACGTTAATGGATTTGATCATTAATTGCAGTATTTTGGACTGAATTAATTAATTTGAAGATACAACTTAGACTTACAACTTAGGTAGGTATTTTGATAAACGAGCAAACAGACGCCTTGGCCCTGAATAGAAAAGTATATACAGGGTGTATCTTTTTTTTTATGTTATAGGTAGCAGACGAGCAGGCGGATCACCTGATGGTAAGCAATTGCCGCCGCCCATGGACACATGCAACACCAGTGAAGAACATTTACATCCCTTTAACCACGTGTTCTATCTTTCTACCAACCATTCTGAACAATATTTGTTCAACAACTTTGCCAAATTCTTCGAAAAATTTTTCGACTCCTCATACAAAATGACCAAGTCACGTGACCGACTTTGTATGGAAAGATGAAATTTTTTAATGTGAATTTTCAAAAGTCATAGAACAAATTATGTTGTTCAGAATGGTTGGTAGAACACGTGGTTAAAGGGATGTAAATGTTCACAGATAAACCCTGTATGCTAAAACGCCCCGTTTGGTCTAGTGGTTTAAGTCTTGGCTGGCACATAATACCACAATTTATAAAAAAAAACAATTATTTAGTAACTAATGCACTGAAAAATACATTTAAGGATTCAGGTGGGACTTTTTGAACCCTTCCATGATTTTTTAAGCGCATCGTTTACCTACTTTATAATAAATCAAAGAATTTTATATTTTATAATTTATATACCTAATAAAATAATAAGTAAGTAATAAAAGAGTACCTAAGTAATTAGGTCCTTACCTAGGATAACAATACTACTTGTAATAGCTCACGGTAGCACAAGACAAACCTCTGTGGTTTTATGTGCTATCTTTAACTAAAGAGTGTATACAGGGTGTATCTGTGAACATTTACATCCCTTTAACCACGTGTCCTACCAACCATTCTGAACAACATATTTTGTTCTATGACTTTTGAAAATTTGCATAAAATTTTTTCATCTTCCCATACAAAGTCGGTCACGTGACCGGTCATTTTGTATGGGGAGTCGAAAATTTTATCGAAGAATTTGGAAACGTTGTTGAACAAATTTTGTTCAGAATGGTTGATAGAACACGTGGTTAAAGGGATGTAAATGTTCACAGATACACCTTGTATATACCATAAATAAAAAAAAAAAAAATTAAGTATTTAAGTAGTACTCACCAAATTCAAATATCGCCAAAATTCGGCGACCAATAAAAAATTTTCGAACTCTTAATCACGTGACTAACAGCTTAACAAATTCTTACAACAATAGGGCACAAGAAGTCACTGCTTAATAATCACTTCATTGCAAAATATTACCTATATAATATTTGTGTACAAGACATGAGCAACTAAGAAGACAGCTAAGCAAATACTGAGAGGAAACTGATAAGCGCACGCGCAGCTGAGTGCGAAATCAGATAAAGGTCGAAATGGCTGGGTGACGTACTTACTGACTGGTTCTATGGCGCGTTTGGTAGGTAGTTCCCCTGACGTTGGAGGTCGTGTGTTTGATTCCCACTCTGTTTATTCAAAATGAAAAAGAGGTTTAAATAGTTCTAATTTTAAAAAGCTCTCAATTAGGTACCTATTTTTTTTTATGTTGGTATGAAAATCTGAATGTGGTTCAAAAAATATGATATAGTTTTGGAAAAAAGTGCCTGTGACATGCGGTCAGACTTAAAAATATGGTGAAGGGTTCCGTTTTTTTTCTATATTTGTGAAAATGGGATGATGACATTAGAAGGCTGGCTGGTGTGGGCTGGATGAGAGTGGCACGAATGTTTGTCCAGGGTCGATCCGGTCAATCGCACCTGTTGTCATATTGGCAGGGTCGCTACCAAACGCGCCATTGGGCCAGTCAAAATTAAGTTAGTCGCATTGCTCTGTTTAGCTGTAACAAAACACAGCAACACCTCATACATTGACCTAATTCCGTAATAAATAAAATTTATAAACACAAACTTATGTAAAGGATATCAGAAAGCGGAGGAATTATAGGTACAAATGAATACCTAAGTTAGTAGGTGATCATCACGGCACGAATATTTTTGTCCAGGTTCAATCAAACCCATTGGCGTAATTTTTTTTTACCAGAATGAAAATTGTAATGATCATAATTTAAAAGGAGTGACTACTGAGTTTCTTCCTGATTCTTCTCGGTAGAAATCGACTTTCCGAATCAGCGGTAGCTTACGTAATACTTGACATTAAGAAATGTTCTATAAGGACTTAAATTGATAAAAGAATATTTCTATTTCTGTAATGCAGGGTTGCTACCAAACGCGCCATCGAACCAGTCAAAATAAAGTTAGTCATTTTGCTCTGTTTAGCTGTAACAAAACATAGCATTGACTGCGCGGCCTCCGTGAGGCCGCGTGCGCAGGTAGTGTAGCATCTCCTCAAGTATTCACGTGCCCGAGTTTATTTAACTGATACCATGGGAGAGCTACGCTTCGGAATGAATGGGTCGGCTCGACTGGAGTGATACCACGGCATCACAGAAGACTGGCGTAAAACAGCTGTTAGTGAGGGTGCCGGAGGCAAATTGGAGGAAAAGGGTTTAAGGTTGGCAGCGCATTCGTGACTCAAAAAGTAGGCTGTTTTTTGTTTATTTCACACTAGGCAGACGAGCAGAGGGATCACCTGATGGTAAGCGGTTGCCGTCGCCCCTAGCCCGCGCCCTTTGTACCTCCTTTTCTTCCTGATTGGGCCGGCGGTCCCCCACTCACTCAACAAAACACAATACTCACCACTAAAATGAATTAAACTATGCAGATTATTTTAGTATAATTTATTTTGAGCTATTTTTAACATGGCACAGCAAAAACAAGTTTAACTATTTATAGGCAACGATATAACTTATTAAATTACGTAATAATAACTAGCTACATGCATTATTAGGGTGAATTTCAACAAACCTAATTACGGTGGCGAATTTTTAAAACCACTTTACATACATTTTCGCCACCGGGATTGCACCACCGGACTTAGAAACAGTAACAAAATTGGCATTATAAAAAAATATATTATTCCACCACTAACTTACAGTCTATAAATATGACAGTTAACTTAATCTCAATAAGCTATAAAACTGGTTTTTATGTAAAGGAGAAAAGACAGCTCAAAATACATGCCACCGGTATTGATACGGTACTTGGGAAAATCACCCATTAACATTTTATTACTTAGGGTTCCTCCTTTCCTTAGGGGTAATGATGTTATAAATCGTAAACTGCTATTAAAGCTAAAAAAAATAAACATTAGTTTTCATAAACATAATTAAGTAACTATCCCAACCACTACACTGTAGGTAGATACCTATTTTGTAAGAAACAGAAATAAACAATTGTTTATTTAAGTAAACATTATCTACCAACCATTATCAAATGTTGTCTGGAAGAGATCGCTATTAGCGATAAAGCCGCCGATATTGTATTTGGAAATTACTAGGTATTAGCATTAAGTTCTGTAATGTGTTGTGCAATAAAATAATAAATGTATTGTTATTATAATATATTAGTTTGTTGGGGGGTTCTGAGTTGACGCCCCCAGTTAATTATCGTCACCCTAGTACTCTTATTACAAGAATTGGCCTAGTTCAAGACCAGGTTGATTGGTGTGATAGTCTGGCGCATTTATTTATTTATTATATCCACCCATTTATGCCTATCCTCTATGCTATGCTCTCTATGCTCTCTTGCTCTCTTGCTCAGTCATCAGATTTAGTCCATACCTTTCTTTTATGGTCACAGTAGCCGCAGAACTGAGAACGCGACTCAGTAAGCGTAGTGTTGCACGCCCTGCGACAAGATGGGATGATGACATTCGAAGGCTGGCTGGTGTGGCCTGGATGAGAGTGGCCGAAAATCGGGAGCAGTGGCGTGCATTAGGGGAGCCCTATGTTCAGCAGTGGACGAGTGTGGATTGCTTATTATAACTAAAGCAATAAATTATATTTGATTTGATTTGATTTGCTGATGATGATGTCCTTTACATCCCATACAAATTGTCCCCAGTCTCACTCCATCCTTCAAGCTAGATGGCCGCCTACAATCGTAATATTGCATTTTTCCTTAAAAAAAAAAACAAAATACGAGGAGACTAATAAATCATACGGAACCCATCGTGAGCGACTCCGACTTTTCAGAAACTATCCGAAACAAGTTGATTCCCTCACGATGTCGACGACATCGCCGAGATAATGGTAAAATACGCAAAATCTATCCGTGCAAGTTAGTTGCTACGAGTATAGCACGCTCTATATTGCCATCAAACCGAAGGTCACGATGCCATATGCTCACCAGGGTTGCCAGATGCCGATTTTTTCATAATAATTTTAATATTTATTCTCGTACCTATTTGTACAAGTAAGTAGGTTTTTTTTTTTATATAAGATGGGTTTGCACTTGACCTCATCTCACCTGATGGAGAGTGATAATGAGGTCTAAGATGTAGCGTACTTTCCCAGAAGAATACTTACAATGCGTCGTGAAAGTCATGAAAGTATCGGATTTTTAAGGAACTAACGGAATTCACATGTTTTACAATACTAAAACATACAGAAACATAAATATAACATCAATTGATTTGAAATTAAAATTACAGAGAATTAATTTCTCTGTAATTTTAATTAAAAATTACGAATAATATATATATGTTTTACCTACCTAATTCTGATAGTTTTTATTTTCTGAGTATTATTATTATTTTATTGTATTTATTTTGTTTTTTTGGTATGTACATGTATATAATTTTTATTACATATTTGTCATTGAATAAACTTATTTCTATTTTATTCTATTCTTTCTATTATATTATAATAAGAAGTGGCTGAAACCAAGTATGAAAATAATAAGTTATTTTTTTCGTGTCTAGTACCGTACATCTGACAACCCTAATGCTGCTGTAGTACCTAATCGTTCATTACACACAGACACATAGGAAAACCCCGTCAAATTAAAAGTATCCTCAACCTGTTTCCATACATGATGGTGTACTGTAGATAAGATGTTATTCGAGACATCTAAATTAGGTACGAACCGGAACTGTGCATACCTTCTACATTAACACTCGGCGAAACGTGGAGTTACCTTTTTGGGCTTTGGGTCATCCTTATGTCTGAGACACAAGTGCTATTTTTATACTGCTCGATCTGACGTCTGTACACGTATTTCCTTGAGTCCATTGAGAACAACAATTGAATACAAATTCGGTTGTCTCTGCTGAGAAAATCACGGGCATGTTTACCTTTACAATGTACAGGCCACACATCAGGTTGCTAAAACCAGTAAAATTTCCTCAATTGATATTCAACCTAATGTGTGTGACAGGAAGATGAGAGTCGCTTGAAGAAATTTGACAGGTTTGTATACTTTGATGAGTGGGTGTACGTACAATCACCTACTAAAATTGACAACACACTTTTGTTTCTTATTCCTAACAATATAAGAGTTACAGTGGCTTGTGACTATGTAGCTGTACTCTTAACTAAATGCATCTAATGGCCAGATCTTCATCTTTGAGTATCACCTTCTGATGAAGGTTGGAGATCATAATGCAATTTGAACTTGAACACTCACCAGTTAGAATTACATTAAAATAAATTCTCCAACACATATATTCGGTTCCGGCGGCCAATCCTAACGATCAGACACTTGCGAAGGATATTATACCTGTTCAAGTGTGTGCGTAAACAAAGGTGCACTCTCTATTACCTTACCCTCTTGATTCTTTCCCCGGTGCGTTTCTTCACTCCCTACAAAGTCTGTGTCTTTAGCCCATCTCAATGTCACTTCTCCCCAAATGGGGCGTGAAACACCACAGCACAAGCGACGCGATAGGAAGTACCTGGTGAGCGTCTCCCAAGATTCGGTCCGTATGCCGAGACGGTAGGAAGGACCATGGGCTGGTGGAGGGACCTGTGTCTTACCCTCTTGATTCGACGGGACACAGTGTGACACGACCGAAGAGAAATTGAGAGCAGGATCAACAGTTTAACGTGCTTTTCGAGGCACGGACTATTATGTTCTGTGGCACGGGGGTACAATACCACCAACTTCCAGACATCGGTCTGACTCTGAGAATTTCTGAACAGAAAAACTCACTAGTATTGAGAGTACTACTCAAGAGTATTGATTCTTAATTATAGAATTTGTTTTAAGATTTCGACTTAATGAAAAAGGTCCATTGTTAAAGCCTTGACCGATCTGCAGTAGGAGCATAAAGCCCAAACAACTTGATGCTCGGTGTTGCAATAGGCCGTCACGCCTACGCACGAAGCATTCGCCGTCATACTTTGATGGCGGAGGTCAGGAAGAAGTCATGATAAACACATAATGAGATTCAGATATTATTTATTACTATTGGATTGGACGCCCGCAGATGCTCGCGTGGAGTTCGGTTTGCCACTTAAATATTTTTTTTAAAATAACCCAAGGCCCAGACAGCAGACATATATTGGAAAATCGATTGATTGATGCCTTTTAAAAGACTTTTGGGTATAACAACGTTAAATAAAATTATACTCTACATTTTTGCCCACGCCTCACAGCTATCATCATTAGAACGGTAGTACCCACTGCTGAGTATACTCACTCAGCATATAGGCTTCTGTTCCGTTACGCAAATGTACCCCCCGGTCCTGAGCTGCTCGGATCTATGTAGTACCTCTGATTTTGGCTTTAAACCATTGATCGTGACTCCGGACGACCTGACTTCGTCTGCCGTTTCTAGGAGACCATCCCAGCTAAAACATTGTAAAACTGACTGGCCGGATGGCGCATTTGATAGTGACTCTGCCCCCTACGCCAAAGGTCGTGGGTTCGATCCAGTGCTGTAACTAGCCTTTTATGCACCCGGTGCGTACTTTTGTTGTTTCAATACCGCTTCAAATTGCGATACAGATTTAGATAACTAGTACAGTAGGGCGGTCTGGTCATTTCTGCGCCCCTGGAGGGTCTGCGCCCAGTGCCTGGGCACCGCTGGCACCGCCCTATTTACGACACTGGTTCGATCCCTACCCTGGACAAACATTCATGTGATGAACACTCTTGTGCTTGTTCAGTGTCTGGGTATGATAATTATATACTTTAAGTAAGTACTAAGTATATTTGTGATTCTCTGTTATTTGATATCTGTAACTCAAGTGCTTAGGCAACTTAAATTAGCACGGAGTCAGGTCAATGTATGAGATGTTGTGTATGAAAAAAAAACCATTAAAATCCATTCCATCCATATAGTTCTCGAGATAATTGCAAACAAATTATAAACAGACAGACAGACAGACAGACAGACAGACAGACAGACAGACAGACAGACAGACAGACAGACAGACAGACAGACAGACAGACAGACAGACAGACAGACAGACAGACAGACAGACAGACAGACAGACAGACAGACAGACAGACAGACAGACAGACAGACAGACAGACAGACAGACAGACAGACAGACAGACAGACAGACAGACAGACAGACAGACAGACAGACAGACAGACAGACAGACAGACAGACAGACAGACAGACAGACAGACAGACAGACAGACAGACAGACAGACAGACAGACAGACAGACAGACAGACAGACAGACAGACAGACAGACAGACAGACAGACAGACAGACAGACAGACAGACAGACAGACAGACAGACAGACAGACAGACAGACAGACAGACAGACAGACAGACAGACAGACAGACAGACAAAACAAGCATTGATTCATTCATTCAGAAATTTTGCATACCTACGAGTACAACGCAATTTTTTGGCCAAAACAACTTTGTCGCAATAAAAAGTAGCCTATGTCCTTTCTCAGGGTCTAGATTATCTGTATACCAATTTCATTTAAATCCGTTGAGTAGTTTTGGCGTGTAAGAATAGCAGACAGACAGACAGACAGACAGACAGACAGACAGACAGACAGACAGACAGACAGACAGACAGACAGACAGACAGACAGACAGACAGACAGACAGACAGACAGACAGACAGACAGACAGACAGACAGACAGACAGACAGACAAAACAAGCATTGATTCATTCATTCAGAAATTTTGCATACCTACGAGTACAACGCAATTTTTTGGCCAAAACAACTTTGTCGCAATAAAAAGTAGCCTATGTCCTTTCTCAGGGTCTAGATTATCTGTATACCAATTTCATTTAAATCCGTTGAGTAGTTTTGGCGTGTAAGAATAGCAGACAGACAGACAGACAGACAGACAGACAGACAGACAGACAGACAGACAGACAGACAGACAGACAGACAGACAGACAGACAGACAGACAGACAGACAGACAGACAGACAGACAGACAGACAGACAGACAGACAGACAGACAGACAGACAGACAGACAGACAGACAGACAGACAGACAGACAGACAGACAGACAGACAGACAGACAGACAGACAGACAGACAGACAGACAGACAGACAGACAGACAGACAGACAGACAGACAGACAGACAGACAGACAGACAGACAGACAGACAGACAGACAGACAGACAGACAGACAGACAGACAGACAAAACAAGCATTGATTCATTCATTCAGAAATTTTGCATACCTACGAGTACAACGCAATTTTTTGGCCAAAACAACTTTGTCGCAATAAAAAGTAGCCTATGTCCTTTCTCAGGGTCTAGATTATCTGTATACCAATTTCATTTAAATCCGTTGAGTAGTTTTGGCGTGTAAGAATAGCAGACAGACAGACAGACAGATAGACAGAGTTACTTTCGCATTTATAATATTAGTATGGATAGTGGATCTTGGTATTATTACCTTAGTATTAAGGTTAACATAGTTTTGGATTAGATATTATCAGACTAATTTTAATATATATAGCTATTTGTAATAATCGCCTTGAGCTTTTAACTATTAGATATTTTCAAAATAGGTACAATGTTTGTTGGCAAAACTAAGTAGGTACAGTCGGGGTCAAAAATATGTTTACACTTTAGGACCTTGTCACAGTACATATGTATAAGAAAACGACTTCCACTTTCTAATAAATAAATATGTATTGTGACAAGGTCCTAAAGTGTAAACATATTTTTGACCTCGACTGTACATAACTAGGGAGATACCTAATGAAAAAAGTAAAAAGAAAAACTATTTTAATACCTAGTCAATGAAAATAGGTAAGAATCTATTCTGTTGTCCATCTGTCAGTCTCTATAAACTTGACATTGTAAACGTCCGTGAGAACTAGTTAGATCAATTAAGACCCGGGTTCGATTCCCGGCGGGAACTGGGGCGAGTGATCGTTATCGCGTTAAAGTGTTTGGGGACAAGTTAGGGCTATTAGATGACTTTGTTTTAATTAAGGGAAAACAATGACGACCCGTTTAGCGCAATGGTTTGAGCGCCGGTTGAGACGTAAGGGTCGCGGGTTCGATTCCCGCACCAACACAAATGTTTGTTGATGAAACAGATATTTGTGTTGGGTGTGGGTGTTTGTGGTTCCTTCGTTGTTTCTGGTTTCCATAGTAAAAGGGAAAACATTCGTTTGGGACCAGGACAATGTTTTTATGTGATGTTGTCTCAATTTATTTATTTATTTATTTAAAAGGTTGCCTGGAAGAGATCGCTCATAGTGATAAGGCCGCCTTTGTTGTAGGTACATAACTCGTTCAATAACTAGATTTTAAGTTTTATACCTGTTTTGTGTGCAATAAAAAGTTTATTCATTCATTAATGTTGTTTGGTAGCCATGTTGTTGTGGTTTGAAAACTGTTTGATGTTAACTTTTTTCTTTTTGATCGGTTTTCAGGTATGGTAAACATGAAATTGCTAATTGAAGTTGTTGTGTTCATGTTTATGTTATTAGTAAACAAAAATTATGCAGCACAATCATTGGATGATCTTTCTAAAGAAGGAAATATTTCGTTGTGAGTATTCATACATTTTTCTTTCTTTCTTTTATACCGTGGGAGAGCCAGGCTTCGGTATAAATGGGCCGGCTCGATCGGAGTGATATCACGACCTCACAGAAGACCGGCGTGAAACAGCGCCGACAATGTGTTTCGTCGAGTGGTTCAGGGTAGCTACGTCTGGAGGCCCAATTGGGGGGAGAGGGGATTAAAAGCTGGTAGCGCACTTACGACTCTATCTAGTTTTGCAGGTGTCTATGGGCGGCGGCTAACGCTTGCCATCACTTGGTCCGTCTGCTAGTTTGCCACCTATCACATAAAAAAGCTTATGTGATAGGAGTAGACAGAGAAGACAAAACTCTAGACTAGATGGGTATAACGGGATAACATTTTAAAAATACTTATATATATTTTTGTTTTCAGACCAGTTGATGCTAACTCAACTAAATTAACCGAAATAACTGGCCGAGGTTCGTTTAAATTTGAAGATGACTACCAGCACTTTGATCCTGATGATGGCCCCTTCATCGATGATGGACCGGCTGACCGGCCACCTCTCAGGTTTGAGGACAGTCCCAAAGAGGAGGTTCCTGGACGAGTGACCTTTCAAGATGATAATAGGCTTGAAGAAGATGACTATTCCTCAGACCCTGGTAATAAGTATTTTGTTGAAGGTTGCAGTACTACCTACTAATGATGTTATTTTTATTTGTTACTAGTGACCCGCCCTCACTTCGCTTCGGGACCGTAATTCAGAAATGAACCAATAGATGGCGCTGTGTCCAATTACATCGCGCAAGCGTTTCGTGTTTTCGGTTTACCTATAAGCTTTGTCGTTGTCTATAGAACTTATCTCTTTATAATAGTACTAGCGGCCGCCCGCGACTTCGTCCGCGTGGAAAAGTAACTTTTTACCCCCCTTTAAAACCCCCTTACAACCCCCTTTTCGCAATAAAAAGTAGCCTATGTTCTTTCTCAGGGTCTAGATTATCTGTATACCAAATTTCATTTAAATCCGTTGAGTAGTTTTGGCGTGAAAGAGTAACAGACAGACAGACAGACAGACAGACAGACAGACAGACAGACAGACAGACAGACAGACAGACAGACAGAGTTACTTTCGCATTTATAAATTAAGTATAGTATGGATAGAAGATGGTGTATGTGTAAACATTTACATCCCTTTAACCAAAGATTTAACCTTTAACCACGTCTTCTACCAACCATTCTGAACTACATTTGGTTCTTCGACTTTTGAAAATTCTTTCGACTCCCCATACAAAATTAACAAGCCGGGTGATCGACTTTGTGTGAAGACTTGGATTTTTTTGTGCGAATTTTCACAAGTCATAGAACAAATGTTGTTCAGAACGATTAATAGAAGCGTCGTTAAAGGGTTGCAAATGTTCACATATACACCCTATTATACCTACTGATTATTTTGGGATTTCCTTTCATCAATTCTGCATCATTATCAGCATGTTAGGGCCCATAGGCCTATCCAAAATGTCCGCCACTTCGATCGATCTTGATTAACTAACTCATGCTTTTTTTTCATTCGAACTGATTAAGAAGTAGTTGTAAGTTATTTTCTCTGCTCATAACTAAACTTTTCCATTTTCTACTTTTCCATATTTGTTATTTTAGGAGTCAGAGAACCTCCTACAAGAGTCATCTTTCAAGATGACAACAAAACACCTCCACACCAAGGCACCAAGAAGAAGAGGAGACGAAGACGCAAGCCTAGATACCAAATACCTCCAAGCCAGTACACTGGTCCTCTAAATCAGTACCCTGGACCTCAAAATCAGTACCCTAGTCCTCAAAGTCAGTACCCTGGACCTCCAATACCGGGTGATTATCCAGGGTACCCTGGACAGCCGTATCCTGAAGCTGGGCAAGGTTTTGGGCCAGGAGGAAGACCATATTACAGTAAGTTTCATGTAAAAATATGTTTAATTTAAGGTTTAAGAAATTTGCTAGATGTGGCTGTCCGTACCTCTTTCTAGAGAAAAGTTATCTATAACTACCAAAGGCTTCGAATTCTGCGACTGATGAGATTGCTTTAAAAGTCTATTAGGCGTTTCAGAGGGGCATGCATCCTAAATCTATGGTCATACCATATTATTTTTGAGTTTTAGTTTGGTAGGTATTCAACTTTATTGTAAAAAGATAGAAAGTAATAATTTGATAAATGACAAAAACGATCAGTCAAACGAGTAATCGTAAGTATAATAAATAGGGTTACTATCACATTGTAGGTAGGTAACTTAAATCAGAGCATAAGAAAACTCGGTACCTAACTATGTTAGGAAATATTGTTTCCTTGTTCGCATTGTGTGACATTAGATCTCCTGCGGATCTTATTATTTTTGACAATCTTATTTCTGATGCCCTAAACGGTTAGTCAGGTATTTCTAGAATCTGATTTTGACAGGACCACCCCGCCGCCCTAAGCAGTCGTTTGCCGCCTCCGCCCTGTCGAAGGTGGCTGGAGCCCTGAGCTCGATAGCTCAGTACGACGACTACCAGTGCGTGCCACGGCTGCTGTGCGAGGCGGCCGGGGGCGGAGCCCTGGGGGCTTCGCCGGTGCTGCAATCCGTGGCGGGACTGCAGCCACTGTTGACGTGAGTGACATTGACATTTTTATGTGATAGGTGGTAGGTGAGCAGATGGATCATCTGATGGTAAGCTAATTACCGTCGCCCATAGACACCCGCAACACTAGTGGGAGTCTTTCGAGTCTATGGTCGAGCAAAAAGTACCTAAGTTTCGTTTATAGATTTTTTCGAACATAGCTGTTTGTGATTACCAATCCGCATTTGGCAAGCGTGGTCACCATCATAGTAGCGATGACTTGATTTCTTTGGAGGAGGCCTTGCCTTGCAGTAGATTAGTACCTATATAAGCTGATACTTTACTTTATTTGAGAATATCCATATTGTGGAATAAACTTCCGCGGTATTTCCGAACCGGTAGGTACGACATTCAAATCTTCAAGAAACGAGCCTATACCTACCTTACTAAAAAGCCCGCACCGCATCCGCACTCCTTTTTGTGTAGCTGATGTCCATGGGCGGCAGTGTTCACCTACTTACAGATGACCCGCTTGCTAGTTTGCCTTCCTAAATCATAATATAAATTGAATCACTTCTTTGTCTTATTTTTTAGCCTCTTATCAGCATACAACGGTGTCAGCTCATCACCTCTCTTCATCTTCGGTCGAGCCGTCATCCTGGGCATGACCTCCAAGGGCAACACAGCCTCCTGCCGCTACGCCTACTCCCAGTGCCCCACCGACCCTGAGGAGCTCGTCCACTACCTCAACAACCACAACGGGGGCTTCTTCAGGTTCTTCAACTCCCCACAACAACAGCACCCTCAGAACGTCGAACAGTTCTATCATCAACTCTCTGGTCAATACGGCTATGATCAAAATGGATACGGTCTTTATGACCCTCAAGAAAATCGACCTCAACTTCCCAATACTCAATATAACCCTTATCCGCCTCATAATCCAGGTCACCAAATCCTAATCAGCAATATGGTTATTATCAACCGTATCCTCCAAATAGCCCTCCACAATATCCTCAGTACCCTCTACCTCAATATCCTGGACCGAATCCTGGATACTATCCACCAAATCCATATCCTTCTTACCCTCAACCATATTACCCAAATCCTCCTCATCATCAATATGGACTTTACAATCAATATCCAGGACCTCCAAATACGGGACTATTACGCTAATAAGTACAACTACAAAAAATATCCAAAATATGGACCAAAGTATCCCTATGGGGGTAAATATGGCTACACCGTTGTGAAATTCAAAGACAATTCTGAGAAAGAAGTCAAAATTGAGAAACGTATTCAAAATAAACCTAGCTATTTGTATATCGATAGCAATGTTGGTGATGTTGATGTTAATTCTAAATGGATCTTTCCTGAAATAAACGCCAATAATGAAGATATCAAAACAAGTATAAACAATATTAGAGGTGGTAAAGGTTTGAAATTTCCGGAAGGAAATGGTCAACCTAGCTATATTAATGAAAATGGGAACAGAAAGGCAAAAGCTGTACTCTTCCCTGACTATCAAAATACTAAATATATAAATTATTACGAATATCCTCCCGTTTCAAATAGTGATAATTCAAATTTGAATTATGATAATCACAAACTTCAAAATGTTTATTTAAGTAATTTTGATTACAATAATAATTATAACAATTTCCATCAAGTAAATAACAATAAAGGATATAGTCAGAAATATGGTTACAATAGTGGACAAAGTAATAATGTTCTAAATAACAATGGATATGGTACTTATGGGCTTGTTAATAGTAATAGATATAGTAAGTATATGTACAATAATGAAGAGGAGGATGGTTTGCAAACCGTTTATGTTGTGAGAGGCAATGGTGATCCAAATCATCCTGAAATTATAAAAGTCAGACCAGGGGAAAAAATAATGTTGTAGTAAATCGTTAAATATTTGTATATCCTGTGTCTCTTAAATGACTTAAGGAAAAAAACTAGGCAACTTAGTGACCTTTCTATAGTCTACCTACCATCATTATTTAATATCGCCAATTGTACAGAAGTATATAACGTATATAGTAAGGATATTATATATCCTTTTAGACTCGTGTAAATTTTGTGATATGTATGTATTATGAGCACCACACTAAGACATTCATATTATAAGATTTTTTGTAAAAAATCCGGTATTCGATTTCTTTAAATAAATAAAAAATAGGCAGACGAATTGCAGAACCTCCATTTTGAAATCGGTTAATTAGAAAAAAGTATGAAGTTTACAATATTATGTAGTCTAAGGTAATTTGGTAATTTGAAAATACGTAAGTAATTTATTTTAATCTATTTTTAGTAGCATTAGTGCTGGGTAAAATAACTTAAAAATGGACAAAAGTAATGTAACTATAGTGTTTTCAACGACATTTTGAGCAAAGATAAATAAAATGTTGTCAGACTTGGATTTTTTATATTTTACTAGCGGCCGCCCGCGACTTCGTACGCGTGGAGTTAATTATTGACACTTACCGTCATATTTTGGATAATCCACGCAATATATTTTTATAAATTTTAGCCTATGTGCTGTTCTGATGTATAAGCTATATTGTGGTAAAGTTCATTCAAATCCATTCAGTAGTTTTTACGTGAAAGAGTAACAAACATCCATACATCCTTACAAACTTTCGCCTTTATAATAGTAGTAGGAAGCATATTATTTTATAAGTTTTTTGTAAGTTTTTGATGATTGTTTACCTAAATAAATCAATGTTACCTTAATTATTGTTGTTAGTGTGACATTTACGGGATCGTTACGGGTCACAATTATGCTCTGAAATAATAAATGGTAATAAATGTCAAATAGCATACAATTAAGCGATGACCTTAACTTTACTTTTACACTTTAAGAACGTTCACCCCTTGAGTGGTTTTAGGGATTTACACTTGCCGACAAAGATATATTAGATTTATTCACTACAGCAGAACACAAGTACTATACAGACAGACATGACATGACTTGTATCAAATAGCAAGTCTCAACACACGATAATTAAAACAAATACATAGGGAAAAAAAAATATTTTTTTTTTTTTTTATGTGATAGGTAGCAGACGAGCAGGCGGATCACCTGATGGTAAGCAATTGCCGCCGCTCATGGACACTTGCAACACCAGTGGAGTTACAAGTGCGCTGCCAACCTTTTATCCCCTTCCCCCCCGGGTGGGGCCTCCGATACCCTCACTCACTCGGCGAAACACAGCACAGTTGAATTGGTTCCCTGTTACAGAGTCGGTTGGTTGGGGGTCAAACGACAGTCGCTTCATTTTAACGTCGTAAGACCCAAAAGCCTTTTAATGGGCATAAAACAATTGGGTATTTGACAATTTTTAAAAAAGTATTTTATTGTATTCTTAGGACACTAAAGATACGTTTGATAATTGTCTATTTCATTTTTAAAGTTAATTTATAACAAAAACAGCCATTTTAAATAATACGATCCAAATTTCCCGCCAAAACAGCAAGTCACGTGACAAATTAGCCCTCGACGTCATGATTCAATCTTTGAGTATATAGCCACTGGAGATGCCATACCGGGCGTTTCCCCTCCGGCAAAGTACATTGGTCAACTATTCGGAACTGGTCAACTAAGTTATACAAAACTACTTGGATGTCGCTACATCGCCATTTTGCATCGCTCCGTGTCGCGTGACGTTTCTCTTAAAATGGTGAATTGTGCAGTATTTTCATGTAAAAGGCGATCTGACAGCTAAAATTCGCAACAAGATCGCGTTTCCTATCATAAGTAATGACTTTTATTAATTATCAAATGTGTATTAAACTAGAAAATGTATTTTAATAAAAAATCGTTACGATACGTAAACGACAGAAAAATTTAATAATGATATCGTGGTATCGGTCCTAGTGATGGGACCAATTAAAATCAACTCGACTTTTGAATGAATCATTCACCTCACTGCAGTTAGTTTCAAAATCCGTTCTTTTCATTATAGTTTGAATAAAATAGTATAGACGTATATTATAATATTAAAACATTGTAAAGTGAATTAGAGAAATTACTGTCCTTTCTTCTGGTCATACGATGTTGGAATTTATTCTAAAAATAAAAGGTGGCTATAAAATATTTCGAGGGTAAAAGGAATAAAATATGTGGTCCGGGAGTATCATGCATGATAACGGAGTAGATAGTAAACCATAATTGGAGCTCGCTAATTTTAATATAGAAAAGTATACGAATGTTCGTTTATCCAATATTTCAAAAAAATTAGACCCCCAGAATATATTCGACACGTGTACAATAAACTTATTCATTTTGAAAATCAATATAAATGCGTAATAAGGATTTTTTGTAATATTTCAATAAATCATTCTAATTAAAAATATATTGTTTCATTTACTCTCCCTTTGTTTGTCCAAATGTTTAACCCCAAACTAACAGTAACACCACCGTTCACAAGGGGAATTTTGTTGTTTCTTGCATCGTGACGTCACGCGTTCTGATTGGCTACAAGCCGTTTTAGTTTTGATAATCCACAGATGCAAAATTTCTTATTTATTTTTAAGAAATAAAAATATTTCTAATGTTTAATTTGTAATTTAACATAGATATTCTGAATCAGCGTCGTAAAATCTACATAATTCAATTATTTTCTTATTTAATTGTTAACCATGTCAAATACCGAATTGATTTTCCATTGTGTCTGCTGTCTGAGCATTACGACGTTAATTAAATAAATAAGTTGAGACAACATCACATACGTTGCCCTGGTCCCTTGTGCTATGGGAACCAGAAACAACGAAGGATCCACAAACACCCACACCCAACACCGTAACTCGACGTGTCGCCGTGTGTACTACACAGTACAGACAGTCACATAGTGTAAACGCCGCTGAGAACCTCGTTCGTGACATTATGCCGTTTTTGGGAAAAGCAAGAGTTTTCTTGGCGCGCCCGCGCAGTCGCGCCTTCGACTTAAGCCCCGCTCACACGATACCTTACAAAGTATCAACATTTAAATTCCTTAAATCATGTGTTCTACCAACCATTTTGATTAATATATTTTATTCTATGACTTTTGGATATTCGCACAAAAACATTTTATCTTTTCATACATAGTCAGTCACGTGACGTGGTTATTTTGTATGGGAAGTCGGAAAAAATTGCGATGAATTACAATAAGTCGTTGAACAAATGTTGTTCATAATGGTTGGTAGAACACGTGGTTAAATGGATGTAAATGTTCATAGATACACTCTGTATACTGTCCCATTGCTGGATATTATACGTCTCTTATCTAGTCATTGCTATTATGATACACCTATGTTAATCCAGAGTGTTAGCTAACTCCATACCAATTTTATTAAAATCGCTCCAGCCGTTTACTCGTGAAGAAGTAACATGCACTTTCACTAACTTTGGCTCGTTTATAATATTAGTGTGATGGATGAATTCAATGTGAGCTTTTGGATATTTTGGATAAATTATATTGCACAAAAAGGTATCTGTATTTACTTTAATTTTAAGTATTATTTGTGTTTCCTCTGCTGTTGTCTGACATCTGTAACACAAGTGCTTCTTAGTAGGTAGTCAGGTCAATATTATGAAATGTTGTGAGAATTTATATTTATTATTATTAAAAGCTTAAGTGACCGTGAGGGCGGACCTTAACAGTATTTTTTGCCCGCCATTTTGTTCGTTTGTTCCGCGTCTGGAAATAGCCGCAGGCGCATGTAAGGTTACCTGTGTCAGAAGATCAAGCAGGACCGGCTGGGAAAACGAAATTTTCCACTGAGGCCATGAGGGTCCGATTCTTATCGTCGCTGGGTTTTTTTTTATTGAAAATGGGCTTACCCTTGGCGTCATACTGAGCTGAGTTGAGAAGAAGCCTACGATGGAGCGGGCTTACTAAGAAGTGACCTATTCGCTCTAGCTTTAAAAAAAATAGTTTGTACTCTATGGGGAAAAAAGACGCGGGAATTAGGGTGTTCCACTCCTTGGCAGTGCGCATCACAAAAGAGGACGAAATCTGTGTTGCTGGCGAATCAAGTTGTTTGCCCAATGCCACCAATGCCTAATGTGAAGCAGCGCCTGCGCTGTGTTTCGTTGTGTGAGTGAGGGTACCGGAGGCCCAATTGGAGAAAGGGGTTAAAGTTTGGCAGCGCACTTGTGAATATAGGCGGCGACACTATCACTTATCATAAGGTGATCCGTCAGCTCATCTGCCATCTATCACATAAAAAAATGCAACATAGACTCCCCTACCGGTGGTCTAGATAGGGCTATTTGAGTATCTATCCTCCTGGTATGTCCTTCACTGTTGGTGACTTAACAGAGACACTCGGGTAAGTAGGCATAGTTACCTATTTTACATTATTTAATTTAATGATAATCCTTAATTTTTAGACGCCGCAAAAACAGGAACTTATGTAAGCATTTAGAAAAAGAAAACATGCATTATTTTCATTACCAAACATGACATGGTCAAGTTATAATTTTTATACAGCCAAGGCACGCCAAGGTTTGTACAAAACACGAGAAGAGCTCGATCTGAATTTGAATTTTCATAAATGGAATACAATAATGGCGATGACATAGACTTTGTAGTGGCCAGTTATTTGTGCGTTAGCTCGAAGTAGGTTACGTTTATTTGTTGTTTTTGTGATTATTGTTTCAAAATTATTATTGTGAATGTATTTTTATTCTTCATCGTAACATCAAGACATTCAGGTAAGTTGATCTCCTTTTCACTAGAATCGAGTAAGTACGTACAGCCACACATCAAAGTATACCTACAAAACTGTAAAATTTCTTCAATCGACTTTCATCTGACAAAGCAAATGGCTAGGAATTAATGGTTTCTTATTATTTGGCAAGATGCAACAAATTTAATTTCTTGAGCCTAGTGTTGCGAATTCAAATATACCTGCCAGGGTAGGCAGGTATATTTGAATTCGCCTTACCTTGTCAAACAGAGATATTACATATTTTTTTATATATTATTTACTTAACTCTGCTACTGTTCCTTGTTGTTATTCTATTTTCTGTGATTAAAAGATATGTGTTTTCTTACGAGTACCTTTTTTAGATACTTACTAAGTACTACTTAGATAACTTTTTTTGATAGTAATTGATTATTCAGCAAAAACAAAACGGAATACTTACTTACTTACATGAAAAAAACGATATGCGGCATAAAATTTGAATTAGGCAGTTAATATCTTCCTTAATGGAAGTCTAGATTCCACTAGATAAGTGACAGAATTCCTCCACACGAAGACCCCATTATCGCTCCCAACATTACCAAGAAATCACGCACCCGGAATGTTAAAAACCTCATCAGTTAGCAGAAAAGATCAGAAGCGCCGATCCTCGTGATGAAAATCTTAAACAACATGCAAATCCTAGCCGCAGGTAAACATAGGATTACGCAAGACGCCCTGCATAAAGGACTAGGTCTAACCAATGAACCAGTTAAAAGAAATATTAGTAACGATCCTACGGATTTGGAGGAAGGAGTGTCCTTTTCAAACAGGCAGCTTTGTACTATTATCATACAGTGAAAGTTAAATACTTGAAGGACACAAGTCAGTCTTGAATCCGCGTCCGCGCCGAACGCACGCCGGTGCCCGCTACCTACAGCGGTATGTGAATCGAAAACTTCGAATGCGAGAGAAAAACAACTGATTTAAGTATGTCAGTTTTCTTGTCTTAAATATTATGCAATTGCGGAAACAGAACGTTATTGTTTTTGTGTGTTTTTGTTATGTTTTCAAAATAACGGTTGCGCGTACCGAATCGGTTTCGACAAACGTAATTCTGCGTGAATTCTCAGGTTTGCGGCACAAAAGTTTCGTCCCTGTTTTGAATGTTGTAATATTCAAAGTGTTTAAGTGGATGTACCTGGTGATTTTATCTGTTGAGATAATCAAGTTATCTTTGTTAATGATTATTGCGTTGTAAGTGATGTTGGCCATGACGGATCTGATAAGATTGAGATTACTAAACTTTATAAATATTCGTTATTATGTTGTGGGAAATTCAGTAGTCTTGGAATGGTTTTTAAGGAGATAAATTAATTTAAGATGTAGGTGACCTATGAGACTTACGAGTATAAGGAAATATCTCTACCTAGAAACATCTACATTAACTGCCTCCTTGCATTAATAGCTCAACTAACGAGATGCATAATAAAGTGCGACTATAATATTTATTGTTTTATTAGTTTTTAAGTAGGTACTCTTGTTACTAATATTTAATTAACTAGAAATATTTTTATGACACATTTAATTTTAATAAGAAATACCTTTATTGGAAAAATATGAAACATTAAAGACATTATCATTTGTTTTAAAGAAAACTCTTGACTTAACTTAAAGCTCTATACCTAATATAATATTAAGTTAATATAATATTTTGCAGTGGTATAATAAGATTTCGACACTTAAAGAGAAGCTTAATTTTATTAATTTGTGCATCTCTATAATACCTATTGATATCTTTTTTTACGGTTTGTGATATAATTTTCTATTTTAATATTTAACAATACATCGTTATTTTGAATTTTGGGCCCTATTCCAAGCCCTGAAACATTTTTATCTACCTATGATAATTTGTTATCAAAGGCCTACCAGGCTACGTATTAGCCTATGTATTTTATTGCATAAATTATCTTTTTAAAGTTTTATCAGAAACCGGTCTTACACGTTAATTTATCTATTTTAATGGGTTCATAGAAAATTCACATGACAAAGTTTTTCGTGGAAATTTGTGGTTTTTTTTTAGTCTATGCAAGAAGATTTAACATAAAATTGTTTACCTACAGGGTTGTTTTCTGAAACATTCAACAGGAGCTTAGTAAGCTTTTGTGCAAGTAAATTGTAAAATGCTTCTACTTAATAAACTTTTAATGTACAGTGGCCAGCACATCAAGTTACTACCAATCTGTCAAATTTCCTCGGTTGATATTGAACCAAACACGTTTGACATAAAAGTGAGGTTCGATTGTAGAAATTTGACAGATTGTAGTAACTTGATGTGCTGGCCACCGTACATTTAACACAATATTATTTTATTTCGAGAGAAGAAGTCTAACTGAAAGTAAATTTCCTACAAATTGTTACTTAAATCATAAGAAATTTGGATCCCATGATACTTACCAATATTGTAGAGCAGGAGGATTTAGTATTAGATAGGTGCGTTATACTTATACAGTATTGTTAATTCGTTATTAAATAGGGTGCTGTATATAAAGATACGGTTTTATATTTCATTTGTGAAACTGGATTTCACTATTCAATTTTATGAACACCATGTTGCATGTTTGGAACCAATAACGATCGTGATAATATCAAATAACGATAATTGTTAGAATTATTGCTTCAAGGCTGAAAAGTCTTTGACCTAATAGTGGAAATTTGTTATAAACTAAAGTTTAATGTGGGTGATTATTTGTGTTAATAATGTTTTAGATGCTAATAGGGCAAACGATTTCAATTAGATTAGCTGGGGCATTGTTAGTGACAGTATCTCTTGCTCGAATTGTGGTGGAAGCGACTCCAACCATGGATAAAATTACCATTTAGTTCTTTGGCTCAAAATGGGACCTGGGCTCGACGTATGGGGTCCCCTATAGCGGCTCATAATATTGAATGGAAGAGGGGAGGTCCTTCGGTGACTCCTCGTATCGTCTACGAAGGGAGAGTCTGTCTGTGTATGTGTGTTAGTGATTTCGATAAAGGAGCAATTGTTTCTCCAATCGTAACAATTTTCAATAAAACCGTTTAATTTTGCATGCATAGGCGCTTTGTTTCGGGACAACAGGAAAGATGTCCGAAAAACGGAACAATCCCGTGAAAAACGGGACGTATGGTCAGCTTAACCATAGACTGACATGTAAAACAGTGGGTTAAGTCAATAAGAGGTATGAAATTGGCTGAATTTATTCGATGTGAATATAGAGAAAAATTATTGAACTTATAAAATTTGCAAAATTATATTTTGAATGTCTAGTAAACGTTCCTTTACTATAGGTAACTGCAATAAGGTTGACTGATAGAGAATGCCTCTTGGCATTAAATTCGCCTATTGTAAGAAGTTTTATGCAATAAAAGTTTAAATAAATGAATAATAGTAATACTGCACTACACTGTAGTAAGTTAATAATACAATTTCTATAGAATTATTCACATTTTGCCGTCCATTCTGAAAAAAAATGAACACTTGTGTTGCTCAGTGTAAAAAATATTGTTTTGCATCTCGAAAAATTCTATTTACTTGGATCTAAGTCTGTAATGTTTTATTTTCTTCAAAAATATCATAGGTATTTTCGCCACAATCAGTGTATAGGTTGGCGGCGCTAGTTTCATTCGTATAGCCCCTTAAGTGTTTGTGTTTCCTCTGTTGTCTAATATCTGTCACACAAGTGCTTAGGCTACTTAATGCGGAGTCAGGTCAATGATGTTGTTGGAAGATGTTGTGATAATTTATTATTATTTTTAAATTTGAACTTTAACCAAAAACAAACAAGTTTTGTTAGTGGGAATACAACATACTTGCTCTGTCCTAGAGATTTGCATTAACCACTCTGTAGGCTGCAGTGTCGCTAGTAGCTACTATACAATACATACAAGTGGCACTTACTGCCTACTTACTGCGTTTAAGACTTTGTATGTTATGCTAATTTCAAGGGCAGAAATAAGAAGTTAAATTAATAACTGTATTTCTTATTTGGCGAATTCATTAATCATTGACACGTTTCTTTTGTTTTAGAACAAAATGTATTATAATATTACTCGTTACATTACCATCAAAATTGTTTTAATACAGAAACTCGAAAAGGACATGGGGATCTCAGGGCCCAAAGTTATGGGTCCCAATTGCTTAAAAATTCCTTATGTGTCGTATATGACAATTTTCTTATTTTAGGGATATCTTAGTTTTTTCTTTAAGTGATAAGTGGCAGACCAGCAAGCAGATCACATGATGGTAAGCAATCACCTTCGGTCATGGACACTTACAACCCCCTTTGCGCAATAAATAGGGTCTAGAGCATCTGTTTACCAAATTTCATTCAAATCTGTTTAGTAGTTTTGGCATGAACGAGTTACAGACAGACAGACAAAGTTACTTTCGTATTTATAACATTAGTTAGGATTAGGATTATGAGCCCGTAATGTCCCACTGCCGGGCAAAGGTCTCCCTACCCTTTCTCCATCTACTCCGGTCCTGGGCTACGGTAGACCAGTCTTTTTGAAAAGTGTCGAGCTCATCACGCCATCGTCGCCTCGGTCTGCCGCGAGGACATTTAATTTTTAGGGAATCCACTTTGTGGCTATTTTGGCCCAAAGCTCGTCTGGCATGCGAGTTGCGACTGACGTGACCGGCCCAGAAATTATTCTATACAATACTAAATTTAGTAAAATCCTGATACTTAAGAATCCGGTAATTCTTATCAAAAATTATAATGTTAAATCTAATTTCAATAAGCAAGAGTGATAATGATTTTTCAATAAAGTTTTAACCTACAGGTGCACTTAAATATTTAACAAAAACCAGCCAGTACGAAACCATTATTACTGCATTCATGTAAAAACGACTTTTTGCAATTTGCAATAGAACATAAATACGCTTTTAAGAGTTAATGGGTTTTTTCAATCGATTGACTACAAAAGACTATAGATTTTTTTTAATTTAATTAAGGTCCAAACCGTAACTCGTGTAGTCATAAGTATCTAATGTTGGTTCGGAATGTTGATTTGTACTGAAAAACACCTTTTATGATTGTTAATTAATTTGTCGGGACGAGCATACATTTTTTTACAATAGTTACCACAAAACCTTGTTAAACTAGGTGTCTATGTTCGGCGGCAATTGCTTACCATCAGTTGATTCGTTTGCTTGTCTGCCACCTATCAGATAAAAATGTACCTGTACAGAGATTATATCGCTAACTTAAACTTATGATGAATGAATGAATTAATATACTTTTTATTGCGCACAAAACAGATGATTTGCATAGGCAGCTGATTTTCTGTTCCATTACCATTCGGTAGAATCTTCTTATTTCTGAATATTGTATAAATAAGCGAGACATTTTAGACCCAGTGGTTTTTGCAGTAAAATAACCACATATATTTTCCCTTCTTAAATTAATATCTCTACATTTTTGATATCTTAAGAACAGTATATTTCATCCATGTTATTACTCATTACTATTCAAAAGGTCGAAACAACAGCCTTTTGATAGTTGATATCCATGAAGTAAGTATTATGTTGACAAATGACATGGAGCGAAATGGTCAAAATACCTGACATGTTTTGAAGTGTTGACGGAATTATTTTCAAGAGTTCTTTTATCGTTTCAATTTAGTGGCTTACATGGCTCAGTAGATGCGAGTTCTAAACAGAAGGTCGAGGTTCCGTATTCTCTAAATCTGTGTTTTACCAAAATACATAAGTATTCTTGATTTTTTTATTTGTTTATTACTTACCTACATATTGGAATGTTTGAAGTACATAAAGGTTTTTTGTTTTATTTTATTTTGTGTGATAAGTGGCAGACAAGCAGACAGACCACTTGATGGTAAGCTATTGCCCCCGCCCATAGACACAAAAAAGGTTTTATACCAAGTAGACCCTTCTTTGTATCTATCTACAAGGGATTTAGAGAGATGTTAAAAGTATATCGTAAATACTGAGTGAACTTACTCGTATATCTTAATCATAAATTATGAAAAATAGAATACCTACTTGTTTTTAATCATATCCAAATACATTAGAACGAAATAAGCAACTATAACTCAAACTGCGTGCTAAAAAGGTTCAAAATACCTAAACAGTTTTTTCCACAAATTAGACCGGCAAAAATGTCTCTCCGAACCAAGGAAACAGAGGTCCGTGGTCAAATGACCATTCCGACCCAGGCCATTCCTAAAGCAGTGACATCCCACAACCCGGTCACAGAACCTGTATACAACCCTGACGAGTTAAAGACACCATGCGCCTGCGCAGCTTGCCAACAAAACCCGGGTAATCTCAACCTGGTCGGGTTACCATCGGTCTCGATCGAAGGGCTATGGAAAAACATGAATTATTCATGACATTTCGTTTTTAGAATCGGATATAGTTTTAGGGTTATCGGGTCTTTGTGAATTTATTAGATACTTGAGGTGTCCCTTTTCGCTAATGATTTATGCGGCAAGTTCGTTTGTTGAATTTTATATGGGTTTTAGGTTTCTGTTTGTAACATTAATCTTTTCTGTGGATTGACGTTTTGAGTTTCATATTTTATAGTTTATGACTATTTAACTGTACATATTCTACCTACTTACATTCATTGATGGAGTGACCTAATAGCGGATTTGGTAGTGAACCTGCCTCAAATGCTAAAGGTTGCAAACTACGTTAAGAATAGAATAGAATAGAAAAATATTTATTCAGTGTAATCACAGACAAAATAGGTAAGTTAGAGTATTACATAAACAAGACACCGAAAAGGCATACACTCAGCATAAAACGCACGAAGATGACAAAATAAAAATAATATTTATTTTAATTTGTATGAAATATGGCGCCGCGTTGAAACCACGTTGAAACACCGTCTCAAGTGTTCCATTTTTAAAAACCTCTACACAATCTATCTTCATAAATTATAAAACAATTGCCGTCAAAATCATCGGCCAGTTTTTTTATATAATTATTTTGCATAACAAATAAAATCCATACAATAGATACACTTAATGATTTCTTAATTCCATTTCTTTACCTTCAAACGCTTTTTCAATTATTAAATGATTTGGCTACTTTAATAAGTTTTATAGCTATTTAATGAATAGCCGGCCTTATGCTGCCTAATATTGAGAGTCATAGACTTAATAAACTTTAAAGTTTATTTGCATATTTATTGCACTAATATTTACGAGCAAATAGGTTTTAGCAAAACTAAAATTAGCATTTACTTAAGATATTAATTATATTTAAACTTAGAATTTATTTCGATGATCTACTTGATTGATGAAGACTTGATATTTGTTCAGTATCATATTTTATTTATCTTCTATACTATTTATAAAGAGATAACTTCTATACACAACGACAAGGCTTATAGGTAAACCGAAAACACGAAACGCTGGCGCGATGTAATTGGACACAGCGCCATCTATTGGTTCATTTCTGAATTACGGTCCCAAAGCGAAGTGAGGGCGGGCCACTAGTTTAATATAATTTACTGAAGTAGGTACCTAATATCTATTTGATTCCTCTGCTGTTTGACATCCGCAACATAACTGCTTAAGCTACATGCAATATCGTACGCGACACGTAACATCTTAGGCACATCGTCGCTTTTTTGCGATTGTGTACATTTTAATCGATCAAAGTTGCGTTATGGGTATCAGAATCAGCAAAGTTACAAAAACAAGTAATATAAAAAGACTAGATATTTTCCCGCAGAAAAATGTAGCCTATATCCTAATCCAGAGTGTCAGCTAACTCCATGCCAAATTTTATGTAATTTGCTCCAGCTTTAGTCGTGATGAAATAACAAACAGACACTCACAAATATACACCTTCAAAATATACTTAAGTATATTAGTGCGTGATAGACCTAGATACTGCAAAAAGTTAAATAGGTATTGACGGCTTGGATGGCGCAGTGGCTTAGGAAAGGTCCCGGGTTCGATTCCCGGTCAAGTCAATTTAGGAAACTACATTTTCTAAATTTTGTTGGGTCTGGGACTGGGTTTTCTGGGTTGACCCTACCTCCTGTCACCTAGGCTGGTAGGTACTCATAGTACAGGGGTTGCCCTAGTTTGAGACCAGGTTGATTGGCGTGATTGTCTGGCGCATTATTTATTTAAGACCTACCTAAGTATTTATCTATTCATCCCAGGGATGCACTGCTTGGACGCAAGCGGGAATGCCATGCTGAGTTGATGAGAAATAAAAATCAATGAGACGCTCAAAACTGTGATATCAAAATTCGAATTAAAAATAGTATTTAGATTCATGTATTAATATTTTAAATTGTTTGTTTTTAGATGAAAGTTAATCTTTAGAGATTTTACATAAATATTAGATCAACTTTATTTTAATAAATTAATGTGCTCATTTTATATGCACTGGTGCTTACTTTATGCTTTCGGTATCGTAAACCTCGCTAAGGTTGTCACACAGTTTGTGTAATGGACTAATGTAGTGTAAATTCGCCGCACGGAACCCTATGCGTTATAACCCTGGATTTTGAAAAACCTCTACACAATTTATCTTCATAAATTATAAAACAATGGCCTGTTCAAAATCATCGGCCAGTTTTTTTATATAATTATTTTGCATAACAAATAAAATCCATACAGTTTATAGCACTTAATGATTTCTTAATTCCTATTTCTTTACCTTCAAATACGCTTTTCAATTATTAAATGATTTGGCTACTTTAATAAGTTTTATAGCTATTAATGAATAGCCGGCCTTATGCTGCCTAATATTGAAGAGTCATAGACTTAATAAACTTTACAGTTTATTTGCATATTTATTGCACTAATATTACGAGCAAATAGGTTATAGCAAAACTAAAAGTAATGCATTTACTTAAGATATTAATTAAACTTAGAATTTATTTCATGATCTACTTGATTGATGAAGACTTGATATTTTGTTCAGTATCATATTTTATTTATTCTTCTATACTATTTATAAAGAGATAACTTCTATACACAACGAAAGGCTTATAGGTAAACCGAAAACACGAAACGCTGGCGCGATGTAATTGGACACAGCGCCATCTATTGGTTCATTTCTGAATTACGGTCCCAAAGCGAAGTGAGGGCGGGCCCACTAGTTTAATATAATTTACTGAAGTAGGTACTACCTCATATCTATTTGATCCTTGCTGTTTGACATCCGCAACATAACTGCTAAGCTACATGCAATATCGTACGCGACACGTAACATCTTAGGCACATCGTCGCTTTTGTTGCGATGTGTACATTTTTAATCGATCAAAGTTGCGTTATGGGTATCTGAATCAGCAAGTTACAAAAACAAGTAATATAAAAGACTAGATATTTTCCCGCAGAAAAATGTAGCCTATATCCTAATCCAGATGTCAGCTACATCCATGCCAAATTTTATGTAATTTTGCTCCAGCTTTAGTCGTGATGAAATAACAAACAGACACTCACAAAATATACACCTTCAAAATATACTTAAGTATATTAGTGCTGTGATAGACCTAGATACTGCAAAAAGTTAAATAGGTATTGACGGCTTCGATGGCGCAGTGGCTTAGGTATTTGCCCGAAGCGCGGAAGGTCCCGGGTTCGATTCCGGTCAAGTCAATTTAGGAAACTACATTTTCTAAATTTTGTTGGGTCTGGGACTGGGTTTTCTGGGTTGACGCCCCTACCTCCTGTCACCTGGTAGGTACTCATAGTACAGGGGTTGCCCTAGTTTGAGACCAGGTTGATTGGTGTGATTGTCTGGCGCATTTATTTATTTAAATAAGTATTTATCTATTCATCCCAGGGATGCACTGCTTTGGACGCAAGCGGGAATGCCATGCTGAGTTGATGTGAAATAAAAAATCAATGAGACGCTCAAAACTGTGATAATGCTTTAAATTCAATGTATTTAACTAAATTTTGAGTATTTAGATTCAATGATTACAATATTTAAATTGTATCATGTTTTTAGATGAAGTCTTTTGAATATCTTTGCAGAGATTTTTTACATAAAATATTAGGATAACGACTTTTATTTTTAAATAAATCTAAATGTCTCTCATTTTATATGCACCTTTCTGGTTATTTGCTTTATTTATATTACTGCTTTCGGTATCGTATACCTCGCTAATGGTTGTCACACAGATTATTCGTGTATTAATGGATCTTAATGTAGAGTGTAAATTTCATGCAATATATCGGTTAATAACCCTGGATTTGGATGGAAACTGGTAATTTGGTAAGTGCATATCGGTTTTATGAGATCTTACTTAGAGTGTAAACTAAGAGTAGTTTTTTTAAAATAGAAATTTGGATTCTTGGCAGACTTTGTAATCACTGAGTATTAAAAGAACCAGCGGGAAATTACTTATGTTTGGAAATTATTAAAAATAAAAGTGGAGGCCAAATAAGTACCTACCTTTAATTAAAAAACCAAATGAGTTTAAAATTAAAACGTGCAACAATAACAATCAGCAGATCAGCAATAACAATAAGTCAAAAATTAAAGAAAGCAATATCAACAAAACTCAAAAATGTACTTAACTCATTCATGCAAAGCGAAGAAATGGCGCTTGAAATAAGTTTATAATTAACTCAACTCAATATTTGTTTCGTAATGGCGGAAACTTTTCAAAATCATCACTCGTCTTAGTTAAAATTCCGGCGAAAAATAGAAAGATGCATCAGACGACGGAAGTCAAACTCAACGGGAAGGTGCCTCGATTAGAGAAGGGGTGGGAAATATCGACATGTCGATGTTTAAGAGCCCAGATAGTATTCGGGGGAGAGGGAGTTAAAGGTTGGCAACGCACTTGTTGTACACTGGTATTGCGTGTCTATATGAGTGTTAGGCGGCGGCAATCCTAACTATCCATACTAATATTATAAATGCGAAAGGATTTCTGTCTGTCTGTCTGTTACTCTTTCACGCCAAAACTACTGAACGGATTTAAATGAAATTTGGTATACAGATGATCTAGACGCTGAGAAAGAACATAGGCTACTTTTTATTGCGAAAAGGGGGTTGTAAGGGGTTAAAAGGGGGGTAAAAAGTTACTTTTGCACGCGGACGAAGTCGCGGGCGGCCGCTAGTCGCTTATACATACAATCAGATGATCCGTCCTAAAACAAAAACCGATCGAAACGATGAAACGTCAGTGTATGACAAGATAGTTAACGATTTGCTTGTAACTATGTACTTTATCGAAAACGTTATCGGACGTAGCAACAAAAATGATTAGGTAGGTATGATTTCGTATAAGGATAATGATAGACTAAACTACTCTATATGTTCAACGATTGGTTTTCCTACATAATTATATCTAACCATACACTATTACTTACCTTAATAGTCGTTGGAACATGTTTATATGAATAGGTAGGTACATTATTTTTTGGTCAAAGAAAGAGTGTTGTGTGCATATGACTGATGAAAATAAATATTTTTCCGTAAGAAAATAGGGTCTAGTCTCATATGTACAAATTGTGTCGATCAGCGGATTACTCTGTATGAGAATGTGAGGATCATTGGCGATTATGAAGGGTTAATAAGAAATCGGCTTTTGAATGAGATTAGAAAATTAGCTTATCGATACCCCAAACATCGACACGTCCCATCCCTCCACCGTTTCGCGACGGTAAATAAAAATAGCCGGGTCACCTAACTAAGGGCCATCGCTTCCTCGTAGGAAATAGATCAGAAGATGCGCGCGCGCACCGGATTAATTTTCACCATAATTACGTTTAATAACTTTGTAACAGTGTTGCCAGTAGGAGTCTATGAAAATTAACTAATAGGATAAACTTAATTTTTTTACACATGGCAAGTACCTATTAGACATTATTTTTATTACATGTGGCAAGTATCGAGCTTTTTGAGGCTTATTCTCGCCGTCGAAAGCAATGTTGGTCTTTTGGTTTCAGAACCAAGCCGATGGTGATATTTTAGGGTCCTGCGTTCGATTCCCGAATTGAACAAAAAAGATGTTCCAAATTTACGAACATTTTTTTTTTTATATAGGATGGGTTTGCACTTGACCTCATCTCACCTGATGGAGAGTGACAATGAGGTCTAAGATGTAGCGTGCTTTCCAACATAGCTCGGATTTGCGATCACCAATCCATCACCAAGCGATTACCACGCTTAAGCAAGCCTAATTCCATCATAGTAGTGTTGACTTGATTTCTATGAGAGAGGCCTTTGTCCTGCAGTGGGACAGTATGTAGGCTGGTATTTTACTTTATACTCTTCGGTTCTTCTCCAGAAGTAACTTTCTTCTTCATCAGCAAGTACAATAAAATTGTAGGTACAGTGTGTATCTGTGAACATTTACTTACATCCGTTGAAACACGTCTTCCACCAACCATTCTCAACAAGATTGTTTTTTTTATGTGATAGGTAGCAGACGAGCAGACGGATCACCTGTGATAAGCAATTTGCCGCCGCCAATGGACACATGCAACCCAGTGAGTCACAAGTGCGCTGCTAACCTTTCATCCCCTTCCCACCCGATGGGCCTCTGGTACCCTCACTCACTTGGCGAAACACAGCACAGGAGCTGCTTCACGCCGGTTTTCTGTTTGTTTAATTTAACGAGTTTTGAGAATTAGTCGAAAAACTATGTAACTTTTGGAGTTCCAAATCACAAAAAAGTTACATACTGAATTAATTTTGTGGCAACTTTTTTATAACTCTGTCTATTTGTGTTTGTGTTGTAACTTTGTAAGAACTTTTGGCGCCGAAAAGGAATCCTTTTGAAGTGTTCTTGATTTTTGCCTTTCAAAGTATGAGGTTTATTGGTGCCGGTTTAAGTGGCCATTAATTTGGTTTGTTTATTGATTGGGGCAATAATTTTGAGGTATAATTTCAGTTTTAGTTGCTTGCAATAACTCTACTTAAGTATGTTTATTGGGATATTTTTTGGAATCTTGTTTGTTATACGGCATTAATTTTTCTTTGGAATCCAAATCTATAAATTAATAATAAGTTTATTATAACTTAACAATGAGGTGTCTATGAGCGGCGGCATTGCTTACCATCAGGTGATCCGCCTGCTCGTCTGCTACCTATCACATAAAAAAAAAACAACCATAATAGCTATTAAAGGTAGGTACGTATACCGTACAGCCACACATCAAAGTATACAAAACTAGCGGCCGCCCGCGAATTCGTCCGCGTGGAAAAGTAACTTTTTACCCCACTTTTAACCCCTTACGACCCCTTTTTCGCAATAAAAAGTAAGCCTATGTCCTTTCTCAGGGTCTAGACCAAATTTCATTTAAATCCGTTCAGTAGTTTTGGCGTGAAAGAGTAACAGACAGACAGACAGAGTTACTTTCGGATTTATAATATTATAAGTAAGTATGGAGTATGGATTGTCAAATTTCTTCAATCTACTCTTATCTTACTGGGGACATTAGTTTCCCATGCAACCAATAGATGGCGCTGGGTGTCGATTCATCGCACATGTGTTTTGCTTTTTCGGTTTACCTACTTATAAGCCTTGTCGTTGTCTACAGAATTAACTTTTTTAAATAGTATAGAAGATTTGTATAATGCAACGCGAAAGTTTAAAAACATGACGAGTCCCAATCAAGTAGCCGCTTGCCCATGAATAAAGTGGCGACTGAACAGTGTAAAGATAACGAGACTACATCATTACCTTTACTTGCAAAGCTTGCATCATTACCAGAAGTCAAAACAACTCGGTTTCGCGTACAAATGACACAAATGGTACAAATGTAGGCGAAATTTGGTTACAAACAGCTGAGCTAAGGTCGGAAGTAGGGTTGCCACTGATGACCCTTTTTGCAATCATATTTGGCAGAGAAGTTTTATTATTAAGTTTTACTAGAATGTAGAAAAAATATCAATACCTACCTATTAAATAAATAAATAATAAATCTACACAATGACACAACATCTCATACATTGACTTAACGCCGTACTAAGTGCTTAAGCACTCGTGTTACGGATATCAGACCACCGAGGAAACACAAATATAATACCTACTTAAATACGAAATAAGACCCAGACACTGAACAAATACAAAGGTTCATCATGAATATTTCTCCAGGGTGGGTGATCGAATCCACGAACTATGGCGTACGAGGCAGGGTCACTCACTACCAAATGCGCCATCTGGCTAGTCAGATATCGAATAGAAATAACTTATCAACAATTGTAAAAAGAGGGACTTAATTGCTATACAATTAAGTGCAGATTATGAAAAGACGAGTTTAAGTTATTTTTGATGTTATAGATAGCTAGTTTAACTTTATTGCACAAAAATCACAACTTAAGAACTAGACATTACAGAACTTTGGTGTACAGTTTCAGCGGTCTTATCGCTTAAAGCTTATTTAACAGTATGTTGGATTCATCAGCATCATCAATTTAGCCAATAGACGTTCACTGCTGGACATAGGCCTCCCCCAAAAAGTTCTCCACACATATCGGTCCTGTGCCACCCGCATCCAAAGATTGGATTTTTTTTTTTTAAATGGACGCTTATATAAAGTGTCAACCCTACGTCCAAGACCTCTAGATTAGTCACAGCAGCCATTTTGCTTCACGGCCAGTCGCCTTATAGGTACACAATGCACACAGATACATAAACAAACGCCACTCTTATCACCACAGTATAAGGACTATTTTCCCGTGGTGATCTGATCAAATGAAGTGAATCAAAGTTTTCCACGCAAATGAGTACGAGTTGTTATTTAATTCATTAGTTTGTTGTTTGAATTCAAATTCAAATAGTGTATTGCAAGTTACGTTACATCCAGATGTTACAAATAAATAAAACGACAATAGCAAACACGTGACGCGCTTAAGGACATAGCAAATTAACATCTAGGTATTTTGTTTGTACTTAGCTTGTTACTCTGGCGCTTTAGCCAGAGTAACAAACTACTATGCGACTATGCACTTTAACATAGTTAAAGAGGCACCAAGCTGTGAGCATAACACAATTTAAACACCCTGTTTTAAAGTATTTTCTTTATTCAGTAATATATATCAAACTACTTAGTATAAGTCCTTGAATTACAAGTAGGTGGGTACCTAACAATTTAATTCAACCTGTAGATAGTTATTGTCATTGTGGAATCAACTTCCCGCAGCGGTATTTCCGAACCGGTACAACATCCAAATCTTCAAGAAACGAGCCTGTACCTTCCTAAAGGGCCGGCAACGCATCCGCACTCCTTCTGGTGTAGCTGATGTCCATGGGCGGCGGTGTTCACTTACCATCAGGTGACCCGCTTGCTCATTTGCCTACCTATACTATATAAAAAAAAAGTTATCTGATTCTTTTCATAATTTAACCTAACATCTTGAAGACTTCTTGCTTGATATCCTGTTTCCTGTATGGAAACTCCAACTTATTTTGGTACATAATTTAAAAAGTAAGTTGTTACTAAAACTTATGTCACCGGATATTTTTTCTAAATGATAGAAATCTTTATTTCATTTAATCAATCAATGAAGCTCAAACAAAAAACATGTAACGTGGAGTCTCAACACGAAATTATAGCTGATTTTGATAGTCTGTCACATTTGTAGCAAAAAAATAACTTAAAATTCATATCACGTCCAAGCCGACAGACTGGAATTCCACCGTCTACAATCCTTAAAAAAACCCAACGAAACTCAAACATCGACAGTTAATAAAGAAAAAAATAAAAAAGCGATTAAAAATATTTCCATTCGACCGTCGGAAATTGGGTCATACCACTAACGGGTTACAGTCCAAAATGGTTTGAGCACGTGTGACAGCCACGTCCGTCCATATTGGATCAGGAAACGCGCGACAGTTCCAGAATTTGAAAATAGAATTGCCGCGAAATTGGGTGACGCCATGTTGAATGGCGTCGGATTAAAAATGAGGTTAAGTTATTTTTTAACTGATTCTTATATCGTTTTGTTAAGTGATTGAATTTTAGGATGAACGTGAGAATATTTTTTAAGGAGGGCTTTGTTGATTGCAGGGTTTTGTCATGCTTCTCGATGTCGATTCTCTCAAGGCTAGGCGTTTGGTTACGAAAGTCTACCTGGCCGAAGCACTAAGCCCCTTTAATTTAAATGCAATGTTAGTTAAAACTACAGAGTAGTCCACATTTATACAAAAATAGACGCATTTGAAGCGTTTAGTAGGCCGATAAAACTAAAGGGCCGCGGGAGAGCGACGCTTCGGCATGAATGGGCTGGCTTGATCGGAGTGATACTACGGCCTCAAGGAAGACCGGAGTAACCAAACGCCTAGTTTCATCGAGTGAATGAGGGTATCGGAGGCCCAATCTGGGGGAAAGCTGGGTTAAAAATTTAGCAGCGCACTTGGGACTCCACCGGTGTTGCGTGTGTCTATGGGCGGCGGTAATTTAACATCAGGTGATCCGTCTGCTCGTTTGCCACTTATTACATAAAAAACACATTTTAAATCACGTAACACAAAATTACATGGGTGTCAAAATCACCTTATAACTTTGCCGCCAATGAAATCCCATCAGCGACCAATGTTGCCATATATTACGCTTGTTATAACATTTCCATACAAATTGACGCGTCAAGTTTCACTTTCCGCAACGTGCGCCGGCGCATCTATCATAATCATCAATCATGGGGGAATGAGACGGAGGTATCTGAAACAGGTGTATAGCAAATACCTACCGCACTTATAGTATTTGACAAGAACGGTTGACTGTGATAAGAAATGTTAATCGTGGTAGAGACACGCTTCGGCATTAATGGGCTGGCTCGATCGCAGTGATACCTCGGCCTCACAGAAGACGGGCGTGAAGCGCTGTGTTTTGTCGAGTGAGTGTGATAGAGCCTCCGGTACTCTCTACCGGAGGCTGTCTAAAGTTGGCAGCTTGTGACTCTACTGGTGATGCAGGTCCTATCGGCGGTGGCACTCGCTTACCATTAGGTGATCCGTCTGCTCGTATGCAATGTATTAATTAGCCTTGGGAGACGTACGCTTCGGCATTAATGATGTCAGCACAATGATGATTGGAATGATACCACGGAATTGGAATCATAGAAACAGGAATTATTTAATCTTAGCGTGTAATACCCGGATTGCGCTGTATGCGCTGAATGAGTAAAGGTACTGGAGGAGGCCCAATAGAGGAAAGGGGTTTAAAGGTTGGCAGCACAGTTGTTACTCTACCTGCTCGTTTGCCAGCTATCATAAAAAGACGTACTTATACTCTGATTCATAATCATGTAAAGTAAGTAAGTAAACTGACAGATGAAAATGACAAGTTTCTATGCATTTTGACATTTTGCATGTGTCAAATTGAGTGATAATGTATGGGGATGACACATTGACATCTGTCAGTTTACATGATTATGAATCAGAGTATATAAGTGCCCTAACATTTTTCGTCTTCTATTCTCGATGGTTGATTAAATCTCGATAGATGATAATGATGAAATGACGTCTATTTATTTCTCTAAATTTCTCCAAAGACATCAAATACTTTAATTTCCGGATCAAATTAACATCTTAAACCGTCGATGTTTTATGTAAACTAGTATAGGGCCGTTTAGCTAGGGCCGTAGGCCTAGTGGCCTCCTTTAGGGCCAGTTTACGGCCAAAGTGTGAATTTCTGAAAGTGAACCCGTCTCTAGAAGGTCGTTTATGTAAATCACTTTCTCTAGACTGGGTGTTAAGTCGTTAGAAATAGCGCAAAGAAATTAAAAGTAAAAAGTCTGGTGCAGTGTGGGCGGGGACTTTACACAAGCAATTTTCTAGAAAAGGGTATTAAAGAAAGGTTTATTTGCTTAATTGGACAATATGAGATACGCAAAGCGAAATGTCAATAATCAAATGACTAAAATTCAATACATTCATACTTCGCTGTGCTTTCGTCATAAAATTTAATTGATTTCTAATTATTGAATTTTTTATTGATTTTTGAAATTTCTGTTGAACAAACAATGGAGAAATCAATTAGACAATTAGGTACTTAATAATATGATAAAAGTTAAGTAATTGGTATTTGCTCCAATTAGGGATTTTTACTATTTTCTAAAATGTAGAGGTTAAGAGGTAGGGTAAAAATTAAGAGGCAGAGATAGACAAAAGTGGTACAAAATACCACTTTTGTATACAACCCCTTTTTTCTAAAAACTCTCAATGTTATTTTATACTGCTATTCACCCAATATTAAAAAAAAAATGGAAAACTTTTACTATTTATCTTTTTTTCGATTTGTACATAGGTACTTTCGTAGCACTGTCCATAGGGACAGTGCTACGAATTTTCCTGTGGATTGCTCAAAGATTCAATTGAATCAAACACACGGAAAACATTGAAAATATTATGTTGGAATAAAAGATATGAATAGAGAAAAATTTGCAATATGTTAAATTTGTATTGTCCATAGATAAATCCGACAAGACGTGTCCAAAAAAGAGCACTTGCCCCTTAATATTTAAACATACTGGTAGAGATAATCAAGATGGTTTAAAATTCATTAACGTAAGTATAGTCATGTAAAACGGCAATAACCTAAATGTTATCCGCACGAAACATTAGTTTCCTAGTTTCTAATGACAGCTAAAGAATGGTATTCCGTGGCGAGATCGGTTCCCTGATCATTATAACAGCGAATTAGCATCGTTTAGGTAAAAGCGTTACATCTGACTTCGTGGACGATTTCATCAGGTGCGACTTGGCGTCAAGTGTTTTTTTTATTTTATTTATTTGGAATAACAAAAGCCGTTTGTCATGCTACTTTATATTACATAAACATTAAAAAATGACAGGTAAATTAGTCCAAAAAAGTTATTCACGGTGTGCTTTAAGAGATATGATGCTACCGGGAACAGTGGCGTAGTCTTGTGTCGTAGGGCTTGGCCTCTTGTACTTACAGGACATACTTTGGGTCACTGAGCCATCGGAGTATCTTAGTAGGTACTTACGTCTAATCTAGACTGTGACAAATATGTTGAACTAGTGGCCGCCCGCAACTTCGTTTGCGTGAACTTTATGACTCTTGACTTAAATATGATTATTTAAATAGAATTTAACAAAAATATTACTTATTATAAATGTTCGTTTATAGGTTAATAGATTTTTAAGGCGGCTCATTAATATTTTTTACGAAATGCTAAGGAATGGAACAACTTGCCGGCTTTTGTATTTCCAGAGAGCTACAATTTGGGTGTCTTTAAGTCGAGAGTCAATAGGCTTCTTCTGGGAAAGCACGCTACATCTTAGATCTCATTGTCACTCTCCATCAGGTGAGATGAGGTCAAGTGCAAACCCATTTAATGTTTAAAATATCAACTTCTAATGAAAGTAACCCCCAAATTATTTTTTATTCCATTAGGGGATTTAAGTATTCTATTAAAGTTTAAATCTTATATTTTATCCATCGATTCTGTCAAAGAATGTGTATGCAAAAGTTGGAGTAAATTGGGCCAAGGAATCACGTCGTCCCATGAACAAACTTTGAACCCCCTTTTCGCTCTATTAGGGGTTTAAGTTCGGAATATCCTTCCTTATAGGATCTCATCCAAAAATGCTTACCACATTTGACAATTTTCCATTCCATTTCATTCCATATTTGTTATAGTGTAGCTGGGCTCTTAGAGGTCCAAACCAGATGTTCCATGATCTTCATTTTTTTTTTCATGGCATCATAAACTGCTCATCAATCTAAACAACTTTTGTTAAGGTGCCATTGAGCTACCTCTTATAGTTTAGCTGGGCTGTTGTGGTTCTACATCAAGGAGCCTGGTCTTCAAAATGTTATATATCCTATAAGTTGCCCTGATATTACAGCTATACAATAAAAAAAGTTTCATTCGAATTGGTTCTGTAGTTTCCGAGATTAGCGCGAACAAACAGACAAACAGACAAACAGATAAACAGACAAACAGATAAACAGACAAACAGACAAACAGATAAACAGACAAACAGACAGACAAAAATTTCAAAAATCATTGATTCATGTTCTGTTACTGTTTTTTAGTCGTCCTAAGTTATTTTGAGATAAATATCTTCAATGTACAGACACAGCTTTTTTACATTTTTATTATATGTATAGACTAGTGGCCGCCCGCAACTTCGTTTGCGTGAACTTTATGACTCTTGACTTAAATATGATTATTTAAATAGAATTTAACAAAAATATTACTTATTATAAATGTTCGTTTATAGGTTAATAGATTTTTAAGGCGGCTCATTAATATTTTTTACGAAATGCTAAGGAATGGAACAACTTGCCGGCTTTTGTATTTCCAGAGAGCTACAATTTGGGTGTCTTTAAGTCGAGAGTCAATAGGCTTCTTCTGGGAAAGCACGCTACATCTTAGATCTCATTGTCACTCTCCATCAGGTGAGATGAGGTCAAGTGCAAACCCATTTAATGTTTAAAATATCAACTTCTAATGAAAGTAACCCCCAAATTATTTTTTATTCCATTAGGGGATTTAAGTATTCTATTAAAGTTTAAATCTTATATTTTATCCATCGATTCTGTCAAAGAATGTGTATGCAAAAGTTGGAGTAAATTGGGCCAAGGAATCACGTCGTCCCATGAACAAACTTTGAACCCCCTTTTCGCTCTATTAGGGGTTTAAGTTCGGAATATCCTTCCTTATAGGATCTCATCCAAAAATGCTTACCACATTTGACAATTTTCCATTCCATTTCATTCCATATTTGTTATAGTGTAGCTGGGCTCTTAGAGGTCCAAACCAGATGTTCCATGATCTTCATTTTTTTTTTCATGGCATCATAAACTGCTCATCAATCTAAACAACTTTTGTTAAGGTGCCATTGAGCTACCTCTTATAGTTTAGCTGGGCTGTTGTGGTTCTACATCAAGGAGCCTGGTCTTCAAAATGTTATATATCCTATAAGTTGCCCTGATATTACAGCTATACAATAAAAAAAGTTTCATTCGAATTGGTTCTGTAGTTTCCGAGATTAGCGCGAACAAACAGACAAACAGACAAACAGATAAACAGACAAACAGATAAACAGACAAACAGACAAACAGATAAACAGACAAACAGACAGACAAAAATTTCAAAAATCATTGATTCATGTTCTGTTACTGTTTTTTAGTCGTCATAAGTTATTTTGAGATAAATATCTTCAATGTACAGACACAGCTTTTTTACATTTTTATTATATGTATAGATAACTAGTAACGCAAATTAACTTATTTGCTTTCTAGTTTTTCAAAGACTTAAATTTTTTTTCATAAAATGATTTTTAAATACACACAGGCTGTACTAGGGTGAATGTGCCCCTTTTCGGCCATTTAGAGGACTTGTTGACTTTGAGGCATTGTTTTTATATGATTCTTCAATCCCGGAATAGTGGGTGTAAACTTTTTAGCTTCAAATTATAGTCTAACTAGCGGCCGCCCGCGACTTCGTCCGCGTGGAAAAGTTTTTACCCCCCTTTTAACCCCTTACAACCCCCTTTTCCGCAATAAAAAGTAGCCTATGTTCTTTCTCAGGGTCTAGATCATCTGTATACCAAATTTCATTTAAATCCGTTCAGTAGTTTTGGCGTGAAAGAGTAACAGACAGACAGACAGACAGACAGACAGACAGAGTTACTTTCGCATTTATAATATTAGTTAGGATTAGGATTTTAATATAAATACCGCATTTACTTCTCAATATTACAGAATAATTGTTAAAAAATAAAATGTCCAAAAGTAGCAATTTTGCCGGTTTTCGGCCACTCCTTCTATTTTTCGGCCGTGAATTTAGCTAGTTCTCGGCCACTAAATAACACAAGGAAAAATGAATTTTATGACATAAACAATAAGATGAATTTTATGACATAAACAATAACAAGAAGAAGATTAAAACCAAGAATTCCAAATCAATTAGTTTAATTATGATAATAATTTAATATTACAACAAAATTAACAAAGGAACATAATCTTTGGGTGTTGACTAGTAAAAAGTTATTTGCTGTTTGGAATCATTTCCATTTTTGTCCCTTCGCCAGTCTTCTTGTTATTATTCCGTTGGCCGAAAACTAAATATATTTGAAGCGTTTCTCGGCCACTTTCATACCACTGGCCGAAAACTAAACTTATTTATATCAGTTTTCGGCAGTCTAGACAACGTTGTCAATACTATTTACCCGAATTTTATTGCAAATAAAATAAAAAAGTGATAAAAAGGGCACACTTCTTATCTATTGGACACACCATCCTGCTTTATTTACTTGATTTTACTGTCAGTATTATCGATGGGCTGAAAAGTGAAATAAAATCATCCCGATTTCGGCCACAATATATTACCGGGGCCGAGAAGTAGTTTATTGAAAGCTGGTTTTCGGCCGACAAAAATTAAAAACTTTAACTGAGTATTTTCCAAACAATAACCAATAACAAGTGGCCGAAATCTGACCACACAAATGTGAAGACATCATATTTTGTCTTTCAATTTTCTCTTTTGACAACAACTTACCTCTGAAATTAAATTTAAGAGGTTGAATTTGTTAATGTATGATTCAGTTTTCGGCCTGGCGGCCGAGAACGAGAATCTTCCGAAAAATGTGGTTAGTTACCCGGACATCGAATTAAGATCAATATACTGAATATTATAAACATATCAATCAAAATAACATAAATTCAACTCATCTACAATACAATACGATAAAATAATTGTTCACCTAACTATAATGACTTCATAACTTACCGTGAAAAAATTTTGCGCGCACTATTTTTTTTGTTATATCCAGCACACGACGGCACTGTCCAACTTTCAGATGCTCACTGAGGAAGCAACTTATGAACTACAATACTACAAAATTAAGAGGTGTAGTATTAGATTAACTAAGAGTCGACATGACTCTTTAAGTAAGTCTGTGAAGTATACTTTTCTTATTATTCGGGTTTTAACGGCCAATGGCCGAAAACGGGGTATGGCCGGCAAACGGGCACATCTACCCTATGACTTGATCGATACTGAACCACAGTATATATTTGACAGTAAGGTTTTCTATGTTTTAATGGTTTTATTTCGTTATTTCTTTTAAGAAATAATATTTGCAAATTAATGTATTTTCAGTTAAGTTAGGTTTTACGTCACTCATGTTGGTAATCGAATTAAAAAATATATTATTTAGTAAGTATGCCTTACAATATAAATTGCCAATTATTTTTATTGAATGTAAACTTACATTTATTTTTATATTATAAATAAATAAGTTCGCACAACATCTCATTAATAACACACAATTACCTTAAGTATAATCAAAAACCTTCCTGTACCTGTTCTGTTTCGCTGTACATACGCTTTTGCTACTAAACGGTTTATGCTCTTAAGCTTCTGTCATTTTCTGAACTGTGCCAAAACACTAGTAATTGTTCGGTTGCGTGACTGGAATAAATGTTTTCCTTGTAACTTTATGTCATGATACTAATGGAGACTTAACCGACTGCGGGTAAAAAAGGAGCTTAGATTCTTACATTTTTTATGTAGGCAAATTCACCTTGCTCCATATTCCTGTATTACTGACTGAATACACCCTGTATCTGTAAACATTTACATCCCTTTGACCAAGTGCTCTAATATACTATACTACTTGAATAAACTGACAGATATCAATGTGTCATCCCCATACATTATTACTTAAATTGACAGATGCTAAATGTCAAAATGTATGGAATCTTGACCGATGTGTGTGGATAACATTGGGGGAAGTCTGTGTCCAGCAGTGGACGTCTATTGGCTGTAATGATCAAATCAAAATCAAAAATCAATGTAAAATCTTTTTTCAATTCAGTGTCCAAATAACCAAATGACGCGGACGTGACAATTCTTTGTACGAAAAATTGTTTCTTTTTTTTAAGTTGTTCAGAATAATTGGAAGAAGTGTTTTTGTGTATGTAGAATAGAATTTTTATGTATGTAAATGTCTACCGATATGTACACCCTGTACTATAATAACTCATTTCATAGAAACATTATACCTAAATGTTTGATTATTTTCATATTTTTTGTCATACAACCTTGATTGATTAAGGATATGATTTATATCAAATCATATTTTTACTTACCTACTTTATTATTATCTGTCTCAATATATATATAGGTAAACGAAAATCAATTACAATTTTGATGCAATATTTTTTTGTTTCCTGAGTTTTTTTGCTAATAAATTCTCAGTGTCAGCTCGAAGTCTAAAAGTCTGGTTCACTCGTGCCTTGGAAAGCAAGTTAATCAATCAACTCAATCTCTCTTCGGTCGTGTTATACTGGTGTCTATATAATAGTAATAGGTAAAGGGAATAGAGATCGCACAAGTGTTTACGCACACACTTGAGCAAATTAATATACTACGTGGCTGATCGTTAAGATTGGCTGCCATAGCCGAATATCGGTTGGAGGTTTTTCATTATACTTAGTGTGTAACTATGGAAGTGAGCGTCAGCTAGGCTTGTAGGCAAGGTGCGCCGGCGCAGCCCACGCACAGCCTTGCGCGGCGACTGTCTCACTCATACATCCCGGATAAGCACGTGGTTAACCGATTATAACGAAGTTAAGTCATATTTAAAGAAATTAAAATACACCTTGGCGTGTACTACAGACAAAGATAAATTGTCTTTTGTCAAGTGTTTAGGGTAGCTTTTAACGCTAAGATCATTCTGATGAAGGTGACCCCCTGGGCATACTCGTAGTTTTGCCCTTCTAGTTAGTTATAAATGCATTTTTGCGTAAAGTATCAGCCTATATACTGTCCTTTGCCCTGCAGTGGGACACGCTTGCCTAATGCGGATTGGTGATCACAAACCTGAGCTATGTTCGAAAAATTCGAAACATACTTTTTGCTCGACCCGGGATTCGCACCCAGGACCCCGAGATCACAGACCGGGACTTAAATCACTAGATAAGAGTCTAGTTGTCTGATGACTACCAACGAGGCGTTGGGAAAAAATATAAGTAAGCTTTAAAAGTTTAAATCAATGAAAGATAAATAAAATAAAATAAAATAAAAAAAATCTCAAAGAATACAGTTTACAACTATTCTATAGTTGTAGGACACACTTACAATACTTCAAGCAGTTTCAATAAGTCACCATCATCGCCGTGAGCGAAGAACAAACAGACCGAAACATTAACAATCTTAATGAATAAAACATCTGGAAAGCTTTTAGGCGCTCTGCGGTCGACTATGGGCTAGAGATAAATAACTAGAAAATAATTTTAACGAACTATGCCTTTATCTTCTGCCGCTGCGCCCGCGCCGCGCTGTGATAGCGAAGGGGTTCTTGCACTGGGATACTGTTTCTCTCTGTAACTTCATCATCATCATCATTTCAGCCAATAGACGTCCACTGCTGGACATAGGCCTCCCCCAAAGTTCTCCACACAGATCGGTCCTGTGCCAACCGCATCCAATGGACTCCCGCGACCTTCACCAGATCGTCGGTCCACCTGGTGGGAGGCCTGCCACGGCTGCGGCCTCCTGCACGTGGCCTCCACTCAAGGACCTTTCCACCCCAACGGCCGTCTGTTCTCCTCGCAATGTGCGAAAAAAAATGTTCTATGCAATGAAGAGTACCTTACTTATGTATCTATTGCAGTGGTTCTTAACCGGTGGTCCGCGGACCACTGGTGGTCCCTCGAGGCATTCCAAGTGGACCGCGAAGACATCGTAATAAACAAGTGACGTGACGTGACGTGATGAGTCGAGTCAACACAACGCTAACGGCCGGCGCCGCGACGCATGTCCGAAGTGTGTGGTCCCTGCCACGACAGATTTTTTGTAAAATGGTCCCTCATGACTTAAAGGTTAAGAACCACTGATCTATTGACTGGACGGATGGTGAATCTTTGTTGTTTGGTATCTACAAGAGTGCTTAAGCTACTAAGTACAGAGTTAGGTCAATATATGAGATGTTGTGTGAACTCATGGTGTCCGGGTGAGTTCGGGCCGCGTTGCTTTGTGGTCACCGGTCCAGCCTCTATAAATAGAGTCTCTGATAAAGAGGTTTTACTTGAAACAATATTTGAGGCCTTATTGAGAACGCCCTCCTTAGATAGCTCGAAATGTACTTAGGGCGCAGCTGGAAAAATATATCATTAGCTGTGGTAGAGCTGCTTTATAATGTTCAGTTTGCACTCATGTGGCCCTGGGCGTACCAATTACTGGCCTAGTAAAGGGGAGAGGGGGTGAAGAAAGTAGATCTAGCGGGGGAGGTAGCTGCTCCTCCATAGACATCGACAATCGAAAAGTAAAAACACTAGCGTGATGCAATTGACGCCCAGCGCCATCTGTTGGTTCAGAGTGCAACTAATGTCCCGAAACGATGCGAAGGCGGGAAATTATAAATAAAATAAAAAAACTTAAAATTTTCAATATAACACACACTTGTGCATTGAAATTCATTAGGTAATTTCGATGTCTTAAAAGCAAAGACTTTTATGTTGTTTTTTGTGTGCTACGATCAAACAAACCAACTAATGGCAAGAAATTGTCTCAATTAACACTCGCAACAATGCGCAGTCAACCTTTAAACTCCCCTTCCACCCGGATTAGGCCTCCGACCCCCCACCAGTCGGCGAAACGTCGTGGCACTGCTCCAAGTTACTCTATGACTCTTGCTAAAATATTTTATTTTGTTTCAGGTTAAAAGCAACTTAAACACAGTGCAGCCAACGACAGTAAAGTGATGTTGATCGAACTACTAACAAGCAAGTGTGAGTGTGTGAACATGGTGACAGTGTGGTAGGCTAACAGTGTTGTGTGGGTGCTGGCGGATTTGATTGGTGAGTATTTTTTCCATATTTTACTTACTTACTACGCTGACTCAGCGACCCGATGTGGATCTTGGCCTCCGACACGAGAGTTCGCCACTCCGCTCTGTTCTCAGCCACCTCTGTCCAATCCGGCCTTTGAAGGTGATTAAGATCCTTCTTGTCCATCCAGCGATATCTGGGGCGCCCCACTGGGCGCTTCCCGGTCGATCGACCCAGTAGTAGTTCCACATTAAAAAATACTTTACCTTTTTCTACGTACCTGACAGAATTCTAAAAGGGGATTCATTTATTGGTCTCATAATTTTGACGTAAGCAAAACGATTCAAGAACAGATAGAGAGGCTTACGCGTTACTTAACTATGAAAACTCCAAAAAAAAAAGTAAACCGATAAGACGAAACAGCGCCATCTATTGGTACAAAGGGGAACTAATGCCCCAAAACAAAGTGAGGGGAAAGTATTAAAATTTAAATAAAATTGATTTGGAAATTGATAAGTATAAAATATTTTTGCAAATGGTTTTAAGTTTGGGTTTATTAGGTAAATAAGTGCCTTTATTTCCAATCACTATGAGATCACTACGTACCCAGCTATAGCTTTGGTTCATAACTTTCAATATTGCGTTAATAGGCCAAATAGCAAATTAAATACGTCTATAAATGTAGTTATGACTTTATAGGAGATCCGTTACGTTATTTATTGTTTTTAAACACAAATAAATTTTGAAGCATGAACCAAGTGGGTTCACTGTACGCTCGCGAAAGTTCCGTAGACATATTTTAGTTTTCAACCATACTCAATGAAACTAAAAGGGTGACAAAATGGAGTTCACGGATGAATTTCATCCCTAACCCTTTCACAAGTACTGTTTGTCTCTTTTCTTTTTCTCGTTAGTAAAACTTAATTCCATTTATTTAAAGTTTCCCTTACCGATTTAACGATGTATGATTTGCAAATATAAACCTGATTTCTTTGTTTTTTTTACCATGGCCGTACAGAAAATAGTGTAAAGTGCCTGTGAGTTAGTGAAGATACCGGAGGGCTGATCCGAAGGGAAAGGGATTAAAAATATTGGCAGCGCACTTAGGACTCCATTCACGTTTGGGGTGACTATGAGACAGGGCAATAGCTTATCATTAGGTGAACAGTTCGCTCGTCTAAGTAGTAGAACACTAAGAAAAACATATCTGTATGGGACCCTAAAAGCATAACAAGACAGCCAATATGAACTTAAGTTATATAAATCTCTACCATTTTTCACAGCCGTAAACCTTGCGCCTGCGCAGTGGGCGAGTGATACAATGTCTCCACAAAACTGACAATGTTATTATGTCTTGTAACGGTGTTTTGTATCAAATTCTGTTTGCCATAGTTTGATGCTGTGATGGCCTTATTAGGAACGCCTATAGTTTGTCAGCTTAGATTAAGATGGTTAATATGTGTTTTACGATTTTATACTGGTTTGGAATCGGTTATGAAAAATAAGGGTGATAATGTTATGTTACTTACCTACTTAATAAATAAAAAATACATTTTCTATCTTCTCCCCGCCCGCCTAAAACGGCTTTTAGTTTAGTGGTTTAAGTACCTGGCTTTAATCTTGGGGTCCCAGGTTCGATTCAAGGGAAAAGCAAGCCCCCTATATCATTAAAAATAAAATTGACAAGTAAGAAGTAGAAAGCAGGTTCAAACAAATTGGCGATATCTTGTTTTGAACGCCAAAACTCAGTACTAAGTAGATAGGAATTCTATGCTATTCTTATGATGAGGTAGGTTTGTGTGACGAACTTTAAGCATTTCATTTACCGTTAAATTTCAAAGGTCGCCGTGATTGTGTTTGGTTAAAAGCTTTGCTCACATTAGATATAATAGTACATACAAATAAAGTATTATGATGAATCATGCCGGCAGTGATACGAAGGTTACAGGTTCAATTTCCGTTCCGATACTTCCAAATATGAATGTCTATTGATGACACGAACAAATGGTAGATAGCTATATTCTAAGCTACAATGTACGCATTTCAGGGGACGAAGGCAACATACTAAAGAGGTATAACATACATAAGTAGTAACTAACTAACTAACTAGCTAGGTTGGCGCACCGACCCATAGTGAGTCTTGGCCTCCGATAATAAGAGCCTCCATCTTGGTCGATCCTGTCAGTCATCTGGCGAGAGTCCGCGCAAGTCTTTTTCGACCTCATCCTTCCAGCGATATCTCGGACGGCCGACTAGCCTTCTGCCACCAGGACCTCCCTGATACGCTCGCTTTACCGCACGATCGTCTCCCATTCTTTCTAGGTTTACATAAGTAGTAGATAATATTATTTTGTTTGTTGAGGTTTGAGTAGAAAATGATCTCTTTTAAATACAAAAGCACAAATTTGATATTCATAACATAATTGGAATTAGTAATATTATGCGGAATCAGTAGGTATTATTAGATCTCGTTTGATTTTTTTTAGTTGGCGTGTAGGTTCTCACTGCAGGGCAAAGGTCTCCTCCTCCGAATCCTATCCAATCGAATACCCTATTATAATTTTACAGTTCAGGCTCAATACTGGACTTGACTGGCGCATTTGGTAGTGACCCTGCCTCATACGCCAAAAGACGACCTTTGGCGTATGAGGTTCGATCTCCACCTCAGACAAACATTCGTGTGATGATGAGAGATGTTGTATGAACTTGTATATTTTTTTAATAAACAGGTTGACTAAAAATCTATCGTTGAAAAAAGTACGCAACCGGATCTTCTTCTCGATGGATATAAGAAAAAGTGCACAATGCAAAACATTTCTAATTGGATTTCGACCACAATCATACACGTCACAGCGTTTAATCAAATCGAACTAACTCCTTTCATCATACAAAACTGCAATTAATCAGAGTGGTAGAAAGTTGACAGTTTTTTGCTTCTGCCGCCTGGTTTTGCATGTCTTACAAGTTTTTTTAGGAGTGTCTCTGTGTCACTGTATGACTGAGAATTCAGCTTGTTTGCAGAATGTCCAGGTTTTAAACATAATACAACAACAGCTTACTTCATATAATATTGTCCTTAATACATGATATTATCATCTCATTCTCATATCAGCCTCTTTAAAAGAGGCTCTACTATAGAAATAGAAATAGAAAAAATCTTTATTCAAGTTAGGTCCATACAGAACACTTATGAATGTCAAAACATAATATAATCTACCACTGGTTCGGAACGTCGATTTCTACTGATACCTACCTACCATACCTAAGTGTAGTAGAAAAAATACAAACTGTCTGGCTTTTGGATTTCGCCGAAACATGCGTCTATGCAAAACGTGTCTATCCACCGCGATGGATTAATTTAACACAAATACTTCCTTTATGCCACTGTTCTGCCTGACATTACATAAAATTTCTTATTCGACTATTTATCCGCAACACGCGTCGTCTATGCAAACTCTGCGCAGGAGTCGCTGTCAATCAGCCGCGATCGATTGAAATTGCACAATTACGTCCACTTAGCGCCTGATGACTGTTGACCAATTTTGGGGAGATGGTCTAAGGTATGAGATGTAGAGACAGCCACTTTCATTTGAGACAGTCGATACAAAAATACGGGTAGGCGCATTTGGTAGTGACCCTGCGTGCGCGCCGATGGTTGTAAGTAAGATGTATCCCTTTCTTGTGATTAAAACTTATTGGTAGATAATATTTGTGAATGCCCGCTTACCGCGCCGTAACCACGGCAGTTGCTGTGACGCGGTCAAAGCATCAAGACCTGATGATGAGCACAGATGAGCACAGAATAAGATAGACTAAGAGGTTGTCCAGATGACACGTTTTACCCGCGCGTTTTACACGCTATTTGTTTTTCATTGCTCTTTAATAGGCTAGCTTTGTTAACAAGACACAGAACGTAAACAGCAATGAGCTATAAATCACGTGTAAAACGCGTGACTTATATTTGTCAACTGGACAAGCTCTTCCTACAATTTTTGATTATTGTCGAGTTTTGTCCCGTTTTTATCAATCACTTGTACCTTGTACCATACAGTAGTAATAGATAGACAATTCGCGATACCAACTCAGCTGCCAACACTCTAATTGAGTTATTGGTTTTGCTGCTCGCGCGTCCAATGTTCAGTGTGGCGTCGGCGCCTTAGATGCATAAAATGTATACTTGTAAAGTAAAGTATCAAGTATATACACTGTCCACTGTGTTTAATTTAATTTATTTTAACTTTTATCGCAGAGCAAAATATGTTCCTCGTAATATTGTAAACTGCTAAGGAATGGAACAACTTGCCGGCTTCTGTATTTCCAGAGAGCTACAATTTGGGTGTCTGTCGAGAGTGAATAGGCTTCTTCTGGGAATGCACGCTACATCTTAGACCTCATCGTCACTCTCCATCAGGTGAAATGAGGTCAAGTGCAAACCCATCTTATATAAAAAAAAAAACAAAAAAAACTAGCACATAAAAGGCACGGAACCAGTGTCCGTGGAATTATCATCCTAACTAATATTATAAATGTGAAAGTAACTCTGTCTGTCTGTCTGTCTGTCTGTCTGTCTGTCTGTCTGTCTGTCTGTCTGTCTGTCTGTTACTCTTTCACGCCAAAACTACTGAACGGATTTAAATGAAATTTGGTATACAGATGATCTAGACCCTGAGAAAGAACATAGGCTACTTTTTATCGCGAAAAGGGGGTTGTAAGGGGGTTAAAAGGGGGGTAAAAAGTTACTTTTCCACGCGAACGAAGTCGCGGGCGGCCGCTAGTAAAATATATACACTGTCCCAGCAGCCAAAAAGTCTCCAGAAAACCTTAGTTTGGGACAAGGACAATGTATGTGATGTTATCCCAATCAAGCCAGTCTTTACTAACTGAAGAGTGTTTTCTAAAAGTTAGTCATCAAAATAAATGAAAACTAAATCGAAAGGCTACGAAAGAGCAGCCTTAAGTCACTTCAGACGTACATCCATTAATACTTTAAACATTTACCGAGCCGGCAGTGACATTGACACGCTTGTGCGGCAGGTTTCGACAATGTCATGTTCGTGAAATTTATATGTCGGAAACTCACTACCTCTTCCACTTACGTATTAATAACCTGACTGTACTTGCAGACGGGTTAGTTTATTTTTTATACACCAACACACACAGAAGTAAAGTATCACTTAACTGTGGGAGAGCCATGCTTCGGCATTAATGGGTCGGCTCGACCGGAGTGATACCACTGCCTCACAGAAAACCGGCGTGAAGCATTCCGTGTGCTGTGTTTCGCCGAGTGAGTGAGGGTACTGGGAGGGACCCGGGGGGAAGGGGATAAAAGGTTGGCTGCGCACTTGTAACTCCACTGGTGTTGCAAGTGTCCATGAGCGGCGGCAATTGCTTACCATCGGGTGATCCGCCTGCTCGTCTGCTACCTATCACATAAAAAAAATCTGCCAGTGAGTTGTAACTAGTACGTTGTACGTTTTATAGAAGCTAAGCCAAAAAAAGTGTAGTTTTTTATGTTACCCAATCAATAATAATAGATTCACACAACATCTCATACATTGACATGACTCCGTAGTAAGGAGCTCAAGCACTTGTGTTACAGATATCAAACAACAGAGGATCACAAATATAATACTTAAATACATATATAACACCCAGACACTGAACAAACACAAGTGTTCATCACACGAATATTTGTCTAGGGTGGGGATCGAACCCACGACCTTTGGCGTATGAGGCAGGGTCACTACCAAATGTGCCATCCGGCCAGTCAATTAAAGTTTTATGTTAATTAACTTGCATCATCGAAAATGAAGTCTTTCTTTAGCAAGTTTTGTATTTTTCGACAGTATCTACTGTTAAACCTACTCGTGTTCATATTTAAACTTAATGTTTTTTTAATCTACATTTTTAATTTAGGGACTATAACTATAAATGTTATATCAGTCCCATCGTATTCTAAGTATTATTAGTACAATACAAATAGATATTATGTTTTAACTAAAAATCTGACCATAATAATCAGACATTGCATGACAGCGCCAGAAAAGAAATTTACAGTTTTTTTTTTATTTCTTGTTGTTTTTTAAATTTTTGAATTGTTTTTTTTTTAATCTCACTCATCCCAAAATGCCCGTGAACACTCAAGTAGGCAGCAACCTTCGCGCCCATCTGTCGCGGGGAATGTCGGCGTTTCGCAACGCGCTGTATATGGCGAAATGGGTCATTGCTAGCGGCCCGACCTTATGCGCGCGCGCCGCGTGTTTACGCGTGGAAACGTGGATTTTGCTCATTTGTCTGCTTGTTTGTTTTTAGGATGTTAAGGTCAGGTATAGCGAAGCCTGTGGCGAATGAGAATATATCTGTCGCATCCAAAGGTGACATAGGCATAGCCAGGTTTTGATTTCGGGGAGGGTTCAAGAAAATAAAAAGTACCAAACTATGTACAAATTAATAAATGAATTAAAACAAAATCAGATTCATTGTCCTGGTCCCAAACTAAGGTTTTTCCTTGTGCCATGGAAATCCGAAACAACGAAGTACCTAACCACAAACACCCAGACCCAACACAAATATCTGTTTCATCAACCAACATTTGTGTTGGTGCAGGAATCGAACCTGAGAATTTTTCGAACATAGCTCGGATTTGTGATCAGCAATCCGCATTAGGCAAGCGTGGTGAAGCCTAATCCCATCACAGTAGCGATGAAGTCATCGCTGCTATGATGGGATTTCTCTGATCGACACCTTTGCCCTGCAGTGGGACAGTATATAATAAGTAATAATAATAAAAAATAAATGCGCCAGACCATCACACCAATCTACCTGGTCTGAAACTAGGGCCACCCCTATACTATGAGTACCAGGCGATGACGATAATTAACCGGGGGCGTCAACACAGAACACCCAAACCCAAGAAGACTTAGAAAATGTAGTTTTCTAAATTGATTGAATAGCCACTGCGCCATTGAGGCTCATAATTTACTTTATAAAGTAAAGACTACGTAGTAGTAAGTAAAGTACTTAGTTAATCCCATTTAAGTCACACATGCAGTAGGTACACCTAACGTCTCTCGGCAGTCATGACCATACATAAGCCCAGGGGTCGAGGGCATCAATTACAATACAAACAATGCACATATGTTAATTATGCACTTGTGCAATACAGAAGCTCGTCTGATCTTAGGAGTGAATATTTTACAGTTTTGCAGTCTTGAAATATAATATTATGAATGTTATTTTAACAAAAAAAAACCGTTTAGTAATTCGAATCCTAATTTGTTAATTTTTTTAAGAAGTTGTTCAACTTTCAGAAAATAATAAACTTTTTTTTATTGTGATTAGTGGCAGACGATCAGACGGATCACCTCATGGTAAGCAATTGCCAACGCCCATTAGACACCTGAAAACACCAGTAGAGTCATAAGTGCACTGACAACCTTTAACCCCCCTTCCCTCAATTGGGCCTCCGCTCACCCACCCTCACTCACTCGACGAAACACAGCGCACTGCGCAGGCGCTTCTTTACGCCGGTTTTCTGTAAGGCCGTATAACTGCGAACTAAAACAAAATGTTTAAGAAAATATATTAATAATCATCATTCTAATTAAAGATGGTTTCATTTTATCAACAATTAATTCTGCGAAGAGTTAACAGATGAATTGCTAAGATCAGTTTTTGACTATCAGCAATAAATCTGCGATGCATGTAAAACACATTTTAGGTAGCAGTCTTGTGTCCACTAGCTCCACTTGCTTTTATTTATTTATCCATTGCACGGGCGGTGGTGATCGCTTATCATCAGGTATGAGGTCTGCTCGTTTGTCCGCTATAATAAAAAACATACCTATTTAGCATTTAGATATTTAGAAAAAAATGTCTTGCATTTGGGTTTTGGTGATTAGAAAAAAAACACAGTCAGAAAACACACATGGGAAGGTTGCAGGTGTGTCTAAAGTCGCCGGAAATCGTTTACCGTTAGGTGATTCGTCTGCTCGTGTGCCACCTATGCTATGACATAAAAAAAGATAATAATGTTTGTTCGATTTTCGATAGCGCCTGCCGAGTGACATTGTTCCATAGAGTATCTTATATTACATTGTTCTTCATATAGTTTCTATGATAATGGCGCTAGTAAGTGCAAAAGCTTGCCTAAAGCCGTGTGCACAAGGAGCCAAGTTTCCAAGAAACGTCAATTATTTTGAGTCACGACGTCCGTGGGTGGCGACAGTCACTCAGTGACTCATTAGCGTAGCTTTTGACTCTTGCCTTTTTAGGCGTTTGATTATTACAGAAAAATAACATGTTACAATGAGAATGAGTGAACTAATAAGGGCTCTTTCATACATTACGTCACACGAATTTCAAGACCGTCTTACTCACTTTTGGGTGTTTTCTATGTATTATAAGTATGTATTTACAAAAGAAAAGTATTATATGTATATATTTGTAATCCCATTGTTGGTTCTGATATCTGTAGCACAGGTGCTTGAGGTACCTATCTCAGAGTCAGATCAATGTATGTGATGTAGTGAAATATTACTTTTCACAAGAGCTCTAAAATACAGGGTGTATCTGTGAACATTTATATCACTTTGTTGAACACGTGCTTCACCAACTAATATGAACAATATTTTGTTCTACGACTTTTAGAAAATTATAATATTTTTAAACATCTTAAACATTGCATTAGGTATACAAATCCATACTAATATTATAAATGCGAAAGTAACTCCGTCTGTCTGTCTGTCTGCTACTCTTTCACGCCAAAACTACTCAATGAATTTAAATGAAATTTGGTATACAGATAATCTAAACCCTGAGAAAGGACATAGGCTACTTTTTATTGCGAAAAGGGGGTTGAAAGGGGGGTAAAAAGTTACTTTTCCACGCGGACGGAGTCGCGGGCGGCCGCTAGTAATTTATATAAGCGGGACAAATTATAAGAACCTACATTTTAGCACTTACGGCTTGACGTTTCGACTGCGTTACGACAGCCGTGGTCACAAGCGGACTGGAGGCGCACGGCGTCGTCTGCTATGGCTTGTGAATCTTCGGATACCCTAAAAAAAAATCAAAAATCATCGAATATTTTTTACAAAACGACCATGTCACATCAGTCACGTGGTCACTTTGTATGAAAAGTTTTTTTTATGCGAATTTCCAAAACTCTCTAAGGTTAAAATAACCTTAAAGAGTTACTGTTATCTATCCGTCCAAAGTACCTGTCCAAACAAGTAATATTACCTAATGCTTACTTAATATACCACTTAATACAACCACGCAGGAAAGTAATGAGTTTCTCCCAACCATACAAAAACACGCTCCCTAAATGATTGATGGACGTCGCATGGCCACCGCTGGGACGCGCGGTTGACATACTGGCTTTACCTGTCTTATAGACATTGATAACCTCAGCTAAAGCTATGGTTTTGCTGGCAGCGGAGAGACTTGTAACAGGCCTTGAGCGATAGCGGATCAAAATAGGGGGTTACTGCAGAGACGTCAATAACTTTAATATTCATTATCTTAATTATTATTTTATTACGATTAAGGCATATAGGGTATTATATCATGTGAACATTTAGGTACCGTTTAACGCTATGCCTTCTATCAATTCTAAGCCACATTTTCATCAATGACCTTTGGAAATTAGCATTACCGTAGTATTCGGTTCTCCAATGACTGGACCTAATCTGAGGCCGGTCAATGATCCTACCAACTAAATCAACTGGGGCTGTTCCCAGCTTATTCAGGGCTATATGGCGGGACACGGGTTCACAGGACACCCCCTTGCGCCGCGTCGGATACTTGCTCTACCTATCCGATATAATTGGGTATTTTAATATAGTAAAAAATATAGATACTCTATCAAAATATTGGTAAATAAGAACCGATGGCCAAAATTTTCAGTTAAAAATATAACGTGTAGCTGGTTTTGTGAGCATTCAAAGTTTCATGGGCAAGTCCATTTTTACAAATACAAATACTTTATTTACAGAAAGTACAAAATTTAAAAAAAAATATAAGTACCTATCATTGCACTACCCGCTACATTTTTCACCAACTTTTATTATAAAACCATTTATTTAAACGAAACATTTGATATAGCTACTAAACAAAATTTACTAGACGCGCATACAGAAGTTTGAGTTGCGACGTCACAATTCAATAACCATTTGTATAGAGCGTTTTTGGGCTTGCCCAAAATATGTGCTCTTAAAGTTGTGATATCTCAGGTAATTCAAATAAGAATCAAGTGATTCTTTCAACGATGTTTCTTAAATTTAGGCGTCTTTTGATTAAACGCATAAAACATTTTAGTGAATTACCCAATTATGTAAATAGACTATGTTAGCCGAAACTGTTTTGCTTGTTAATCGGAGAGACTCGTAATAGCGCATGAGCGATAGCGGATCAAAATAGAGAGTTAATGGACGGCACATTTTTTTGCTGGAAGCTCGAGTTCCACAGTTTCCACACACCATGGGGTCCATACAAAAACAAGCTCCCTAAATTAGGATGTGACAGATTGACATACTAGCTTTACCTTTCCTATATACATTTCTAACCTCAACTAAAGCTGGGGCTTTTGCTGTAGCGGGGTGACTTGAGAAGTAGAGAGCAAACGTATGGCACAAAATATTAACAAACAGCAGGGTTACAACTTTTAACTAAGGTCGAAACTAAGTACGGCAGGGCACTTATTAATCTATATTATTTATGAAAAGGATAAAACTATTTGATAACGTCATGGCTTGTATGTAAAATGACAAACAAAATACTGGCGAGAAGTAATCGACGCACTACGCCATTTATGTGTAAGGTGTTACAGATGTCCACAGACGGCGGTGATCACGTACCATTAGGTTAGCCGTCTGTTCGTTTTTCCGCTACAGTGTTAACAAAACAAAAAGGCTTGGAGCTAATAATCCGAAACGTAGTGAGAGCAGGCCACTAGTTATTGATAAGACATTAATGCTTTTCCTAACATCACCGCATCCGCTACATTCAAACCCCAGCTTTTAAGCTTCTACTTAATGAAAACTGGATACTCCTTAACTGGGAAAATATATTTTGCCTTAACAAGCAGCCATTAATTTGTAATAAGTTTCTTGTTCAAAGACGGTATATTTAATCATAAGCTTGTTGATTCTAGTTTAATCACTGGTTAGACAGCTTATGGTTTGTTTTGTTTTTTTTTTTTTTCAAAAACGATGTTAAACAAATGTTATACAAAATGTCCTTCTAATTGTGTTTTCTATTTTTTTTTCTACAGTCAGTAGGAAATCTATACGAGTATCTATACTATTTATAAAGAGATAAATTAAATAGACATCGACAAACCTTAGATATATACCAACCGAAGAGGCGAAACACTAGCGTGACGCAATCAACGCCCAGCGCCATCTATTGGTAGACAGTGTTACTACAGCTGGTGTCCCGAAACAAAGTAGGGGCGGGCCACTATACCCAAAACTGGAATTCAAGACCAAAAAACTACTACAATGTTGCATTGTTGCTACTGCCCTTTTTTCTAAAAACACTCGTTAATGTAATTTATTTATAGGTACCTAATTGTGATTCTATAATTTAAAGAAATAATTTTATTTACTTTTTTTCATATAATTATAATGTATGTACCTATTTAGGTACATACAAGACACTTTAATAAAAACTTAACCATCCGTAATTTTAGTTTTCAAAGATGGTATTGCGCTTGTAACACTTCAGGTGTTAATAACATTTATAGGTATCTACCCACAACATTTTAACAATGTATGGAAACTTGACAGTTTCGTCTGCATAATAAGAAAAATAAGTCACTTGAATATTACATAAGTGACATTAACAGATTTGACAGTGACGTATCTGTCGTAGATTTTTTGGTCATGAATTCCAGTTTGGAGTGTAGTTATATTATATGGTAAAAGATACTAATATCCCATAAATTGGACTGTTTGCATTCAGCTGTCATATAAGAATCCAAAGTTCAACGACTTTTAAAATATCACAGATAAAAATAATACTAAAATGCTGTATAAATCAGAATTAACTTGCACCCAAAAGAAGACACGTCTATCTCCCTCTTGCACATAGATAATGTATTCTATCCTCTTCTAATACAGAGAGTATCGTTAAAAATATCAGAGTATTTCAGTTAATCCTGTTTATTGGAAACATCAGTTAGGGTAGGTCATGGCTTATAAAGTTTGGATACAAATGGAGGTTTTAAATACGTCACTAAATTAATGTTCAAAACTTCATACCTAATCCTAACATCCTAACTAATATTATAAATGCGAAAGTAACTCTGTCTGTCTATCAGTCTGAAGCAACCCTGTGCTGTGTTTCGCTGAGTGAGTGAGGGTACCGGAGGCCCGCCCGGGGGGAAGGGGATAAAAGGTTGGCAGCGCACTTGTAACTTCTGCACTTGTTCTGGTGTTGCAAGTGTCCATGAGCGGCGGCAATTGCTTACCATCAGGTGATCCGCCTGCTCGTCTGCTACCTATCACATAAAAAAAAAGTCTGTCGGAATTCATCATCATCATCAGCCTGTTGCAGTCCACCGCTGGACATACCTAGGCCTCTCCAAATGCTCGCCACTTTGATCGATCTTCGGCTACTCGCATCCAGCTCCAGCCAGCCCTGATGCGCAGATCATCACTCCATCTGGCCTGAGGTCGTCCTACACTACGTTTACCGAGACGCGGTCTCCACTCCAGAACTCGTTTACCCCAACGGTTGTCAGTTCTGCGGCAGATATGGCCAGCCCACTGCCACTTCAGCTGTCGGGATTGTGTCACTATATCATGTCCTGTGTACGTGGATGATCGTTAAGATTGGTTGCCGTAGCCGAATATCTTTGGAGGAGTTTTTAAGTAGCTGAAGCACGCGTGTCAGTAGCACATATCAGATAAATCTTCAAGAAACGAGCCTATACATTCTAAAGGGCCGGCAACGCATCCGCACTCCTTCTGGTGTAGCTGATGTCCATGGGCGGCGGTGTTCACTTATCATCAGGTGACCCGCTTGCTCGTTTGCCTTCCTATACTATAAAAAAATAGAGGAAAAAAAAATTTTTTGTCACACTCTTGTCATACAAATTGTTGTATGACAGTCATACAAAGTAGGCATACACATTCTAAAATTCTCCGTCGATTCATAACATTCATATTTCTCTGAACAAGTGATTAGGCGCAATGTCACGTCACTTCTCGTTAATGCAGCTGCATTCGGTGCTGAGTTCATCGGAATCTTATAAACAATGCCTTGTAATTGTTTAAATACAATGTATAAATGGAAAGGTACATGCTTCTATACATTCCAATCAAACATTGATAAGTTCAATAGAGTGAGTGAGGGTACAGGCTCGATCCCAGTGGAGGGGGAGTTTCTAGAATAGCAGCGGACTGTGACACCACAGATGTAGGTATGATGGAAAATCTGAGAGATCCGAGACGCTGATGCTTGCTTTTCTCTCGGTCATTCTTATAAAATATCAGTAAGGGCAGTTTTCAAACCCTTAGACCTCCAAAATTTACATAAAAATATAAAATTACCCCGATTAAGTACTGGTCATCCCCTATGAAAATAGAGCAACAGCAGACGGCCTTTTAAAAATGAACACGCTCTTTTCTTGTGGTATCTAAATCGCGTCCGGAACTACTGTTCATTTTAGCTCAGTTAAATTGGTGCAGAAATTATTCCCGCATCATATACACGGTCATTACTGGGAATGCAAGAATACGTACAGCCAGCCACACATCAGGTTTCCATAATCTGTTAAATTTCGTATTCATGTACTTTGATATACGCTATTGAACAAAAGGTTACAGACTCAGAGCTTGATGATATGGTCATTCATAATACAATCTTCTACGGAAAGAGCTATGCTCGGCGTTTCTCTGCGTGATCGAATCCGAAACGAGGTGATCCGGCAGAGAACCAAAGTTATCGACATAGCTCACCGGATTAGCAAGCTGAAGTGGCAGTGGGCTGGCCACATCTGCCGCAGAACTGACAACCGTTGGGGTAAGCGAGTTCTGGAGCGGAGACAGCGTCTCGGTAAAACGTAGTGTAGGACGACCTCAGGCCAGATGGAGTGATGATCTGCGCAAGAGGGCTGGCGGCTGGATCAGTAGCCGAGATCGATCAAGTGGCGAGCATTTGGAGAGGCCTATGTCCAGCAGTGGACTGCAACAGGCTGATGATGATGATGATGATGAAATACAATCGGGCGGTCTTATCGCTAATAGTGATCTCTTTCAGACAACTTTGGGGTAATACAGCGAATTTACCTTGATTAAGTAGGTAATTGGATAATAATAAGTATACATTCATAAATGCATACTAATAATACCCATACCTACACATATACTTTTGATATGAATACATGTTGATATGTGGCTGTACGTACAAAGTACCTAAGCGAAGCGCGCGCGCAGGTCTGGAGTCAAGTGGCGACAGCGTGGTCAATTATAGTGCTGCATTAGTGCATAGCGAGCATACTGCAGCTAATAACAACGCGTGCTACACTGTATTACATCCTTATACTTATCTCAATTGTGTTTCACATCTACATCAGTAAAAAGTATCAGCCTATATACTGTCCCACTGCAGGGCAAAGGCCTCCATCATAGAAAGCAAGTCATCGCTACTATGATGGGATTAGGCTTAATCACCACGCTTGCCTAATGCGGATTGGTGATCACCAACCCGAGTTATGTTAAAACACAGCCACTGGCTGAATTAAACCTATGAGAGAACTCTTGTAAAAAAGAGTAATTCCGTCAACATTTTAAAACATGTCAGATATTTTTTGACAATTTCGCTACATGCCATATGTCAACATAATACTTACTTCACCACGCTTGCCTAATGCGGATTGGTGATCACAAACCCGAGCTATGTTCGAAAAATTCGAAACATGCTTTTTGCTCGACCCGGGATTTCAACCCAGAAGCCCGAGATCACAACTAAAATAATTATATTGGTATAGATTTTTTTTATGTGATAGGTGGCAGACGAGCACACGGATCACCTGATGATAAGCGATTACCGCCGACCATAGACACGTGCAACACCAGTAGAGTCACAAGTGCGCTGCCAACCTTTAACATTTAACCCCTTTTCCCCCCGTTTTGACCTCCGGTACCCTCACTCACTCAGCGAATCAGCGCAAGCGGTGCTTCACACCGGTCGAGCCGGCCCATTCATGCCGAAGCGTGGCTCTCCCATGATTTGTTCTGTATTTGAGACGGTTCCATAGCAACTCTTATAATTAGGTTAAGTTATGATCGAAAGCTAAATTTAACACAAAGTCGTGACCCAATCGACGTAAGAAGGATAAATGGACAAAATACCAACAGCTCACAAACTATTAGTGATGGGAGATGGATTTAGTCTCTTTCATTTTAATGTGATTCCCAGTTGCATCCAAAGTTGTCACCTTCGGATTCCGGGGTACGCTCAGACCATGATTTGGGGAGTCTGGTAATTATAATGAAGCAACTGGGGTTTGACCTTCGTAATCCTTTAACATAGGAACATGGAGGCCAATTCTTGTTTTTCGCCTTCTATGTCGAGTCGACTTCATGGAACCATAGAATAATATAGATGGAACGCATAGACCAATAGGAGAACAAGATAAGCAATGTCGAATGTAATTTATGTTCTCCTATTGGTTGTGCGTTCCATGAAGTCGATTCGACATTGAAGGCGATAACCGAAAATTGGCCTCCTGGTCTGCCTCAATAGCTAATGGTAGAAATAGTGGCTAGTAGTATAAATACTTGAACGAAATGTATTAAGTAGTTTTTTTAATACAGATAGACAGAATTACTTTCGCATTTACTAATGTAAAGTTAGAGTAGGTATAGATAATATAGATTATAGGCATCTACATAAAGAAACATATACGACACTATGTTAAGAAAGAGAGAGATTCGTTTATTCGCTCAATCCCATCACTACCATCGAGCGACCGGCGACATAGCGGAGATGTCAGCGGCACGTCACTGTCATTAATCAGCCTGTACCAGGAATCGAACCAAGGACGTCTGGTCGTCGCGACGTGCCGGCACTGCTCCATTGTACCAACACATTCCTTGGTTCACTATTGATCTGTCACTACGGAATGTTGTTGCTTTACGAAATTAAGTTAAGTGCATACTGTCCCACTGCAGGGCAAAGGCCTCAAATCATAGAAATTAAGTTACTAAATGGTTTGAGCGCCGGTTGAGACGTAAGGGTGAATTGTGATTTCTTTTAGAGAAATAAAATGTCTTATAGTGTACTAGCGCCCGCCCGCAACTTCGTCCGCGTGGAAAAGTAACTTTTTACCCCACTTTTAACTCCTTACAACCCCTTTTTCGCAATAAAAAGTAGCCTATGTCCTTTCTCAGGGTCTAGACCATATGTATACCAAATTCCATTTAAATCCGTCCAGTAGTTTTGGCGTGAAAGAGTAATAGACAGACAGACAGAGTTACTTTCGCATTTATATATTATATAATAAATATAATAATATAATATTATATAGTATATAGTATATATAGTATGGATCAGGGCTGTTACGAATATTCGCATTCGCATTCGCTTATGCGAATGGTTCGCATCGTTTTTAACATTCGCATTCGCTTAAATCAATGCGAATGTGTGCAGGTCGTACGTGCGTGAACTCGTGACTCTTGATCTTGCAAGACGACACTGACTGTTCTTAAAATATAATTTGCCTTTATTAAACTTTGACTACTGAATGTCTGTCAAGTCAGTACATTTTGTATGATTTTTGTCTTTTAAGTAGTAAAAATGATTGATTTTTATGTTGTTTTTTTTTACATTTGATGTGACTGATGTCTTAAGTACTTAACATTCGCATTCGCATTCGCACATTCGCGGCGTAAACATTCGCATTCGCATTCGCGAATGTGAAAATTTTGACATTCGTAACATCCCTAGTATGGATGTGTATTTCTGTTTATTTGTCCATCTTGTAAAGCTAATTAAATAAGTTGCAAAAGGCGTTTAGTTGCGAAGTAATATTCAACGCCTTCAATACTTGATAATGTACCTAATTCTATTAATACCAACGTACTCACTCTAAAAGATTTATGACCACAGATTGCCTTCATTAATTACGCCCCTGCGAATAAAAAAATAATGAACAGTGTAAAAACTATTATTACGTAGATGCATCGACTGGTTTGCCTTCACCTAACATAGTGTACTTGTATGACTCAGACTATACGATTGGTTCGATAGCTTAGCTGGAGATTGAGGTTTTAGTCACTAATGTGTGGTTTCTGCAAAAAGCAACTTGCCGGCTTCTGTATTCCCAAAGAGCTAGAATTTCGGTCTTTAAGTCGAGAGTGAATAGGCTTCTTCTGGGAAAGCACGCTACATCTTAGACCTCATTGTCACTCTCCATCAGGTGAGATGAGGTCAAGTGCAAACCCATCTTATATAAAAAAAGCCAAAGTGTATTTCGGGATTATACTTTTGTTAAATTTGACATTACATTTCGTTATAATTCAATGATCACAATTTATTGGCTCTAAACGCAAGTACTCCGCGTCCAACGCCGCATGCGCACGATAAATAACTATGACTCATCAAAAAAGCGCGATGTAAGTAACTGTCAAAATGACAGGAGATTGACGTTAACAAATGAATTCCGCGACAGATAATAAACACCATATTCCTTTACGCACAAAGCGTTAAGTTGATACGTTCATATCTTTAGATGGACAAGATTATCCAGTATGAAACCTACTTCCGATTGTATTAAATGGGCTTCGGAGGACTAAAGTTTTTAATATTGTCAGTTCCTGAGCTGACGGGTTTAGATGCAACCGCTAATCTAATTTAACCGTGGGAGAGTCATGCTTCGGCATGAATGGACCGGCTCGACCGAAGTGATACCATGGCCTCACAGAACACAGGTGTGAAACAGCGTCTGCGTTGTGTTGTGTTTCGTTGAGTGAGTGAGGATACCGGATGCCCAATTGGGAGGAAAGGGGATTAAAGGTTGGCAGCGCACTTGCGACTCTACTGGTGTTGCAGTTGTCTATGGGCGGCGGCCATCGCTCACCATCAGGTGATTCGTCTGCTCGTCTGCCAAAAAAAAAACAAAAAACTGAATCTTGGTTGCTCGTTTCAGAAACTATCCGAAACGTCCAGGTTTCCTCACGATGTTTTCCCCAAAGCCGAGCTTGTGGTAGAAATAAGCACATTTTGAAAAATCCATAAGTGCATGCTCGTTTTCGAACCAGGACCTCCAAATTGAAGACACGTTTTTATCCACTGTGCAACCTTTTGCTATTTAGTATGACTAGCGGCCGCCCGCGACTTCGTCCGCGTGGAAAAGTAACTTTTTACCCCCCTTTTAACCCCTTACAACCCCCTTTTAGCAATAAAAAGTAGCCTATGTTCTTTCTCAGGGTCTAGATCATCTGTATACCAAATTTCATTTAAATCCGTTCAGTAGTTTTGGCGTGAAAGAGTAACAGACAGACAGACAGAGTTACTTTCGCATTTATAATATTAGTATGGATTAGATAGTTTTGTCTCCCAGTGTTTAGTTTACAATAAATAGTTTCTTGTTTGGAATGATCCTGTTAGTTCCAAGGATTTAATTGCAATTAACCTGAAAAATGCGCTCGAACAAAACAAAAGGCGCGCGGCGCGTGACAGGTGCGCAGACGCAGGTCGCGGCGCGCGCGCGCGGCACGCGCCCACAGCGCAAGGGGAGAGCAGTAGCTAAAAGTATCAGCCTATATACTGTCCCACTGCAGGGCAAAGGCCTCCATCATAGAAATCAGTCATCGCTACTATGATGGGATTAGGCTTAATCACCACGCTTGCCTAATGCGGATTGGTGAACACAAACCCGAGCTATGCTCGAAAAGTTGAGAAACATACTAACAATAAGTACCTACAAGTACAGGTGATTAAGCTACTTAGTACGGAGTCAGGTCAATGCATGAGATGTCGTGAGAGTTGATTTATTTATTTATAATTTGCTCGACCCGGATCGAACCCGGGTTCGAGATCACGGACCGGTTCTTAAACTTTTAGACCAACGGAGCGTTAGCGGTAGCTAACTTAACTATTAAGTATTATTAAAGACGGGAATAACGGGACGTTTATTGGTTGCTTGTGACCACGGCTGCTGTGACGTAGCCGAAACGTCAAGCTGTTACGTACAACCACTTCAAAGTATACAAAACTGTCAAATTACTTCAATTGACTCTCATCTTACTGTCAACCCAATGTATTTACCTATAGACCGCCCGTCCTCACTTCGCTTCGGTACCGTAATTCAGAAATGAACAAATAGATGGCGCTGTGCTCAATTACATCGCGCAAGCGTTTCGTGTTTACGGTTTACCTATAAGCCGTGTCGTTGACTATAGAAGTTATCTCTTTATAAGGAGTATAGATGATGTTGGTGATGGTCACCAATCCGCATTGGGCATAAGCCTAATCCCATCATAGTAGCGATGACTTGATTTCTATGATGGAATTGCCTTTGCATTGCAGTGGGTCAGTATATAGGCTGATACTTTTCTGTTTACTTACATTATAAAAAGAGTTACTGCCTCATCACACATTGTGGTCGCTTCCGTTTTTTTTCTCGCGCCTGCGCAGCCCGATTTAACCGCGCCCATTCATGTCACACTCGGCCACCACTTTTTGTCATTCCTGTGTTTGGACAAATGTTTGACGGCGCACGATTCCACAGGAAATTCCATTGGAATTTGTCAGTTTATTTTTAACGCGTATTCTTTTAACGGCCCTAGATTATGGTTGGCGTAAGGTTTCGTTAAAAACTGTTTTAAGAAACTACTTATTGTTGATTTTCATTGGCGTCGGTGATCAGTTATCATCACCCACTTGTTCGTTTGTCGCCTCTAGCATAAAAAAACTAAGGATTAATAAAAACTTCTTTTCACTCACTCGGCGAAACACAGCGCAAGCTATGCTTCTTGCCGGTCTTCTGTGAAGCCGCGGTATCATTGCGGTAGACCTGTTGACAGACATTGGGCCGGCTAGAGCCGGCCCATTCATGCGAAGAGCGGATCTTCCACGTACCTATTCGTATCTAAGTAATACAAGATGAATTTTTTTTGATGCGAATTTTCAAAAGTCGTAGAACAAAATATTGTTCAGAATGGTTGGTAGAACACGTGGTTAAAGGGATATAAATGTTCACAGATACACCCTGTATGTTTAGATAAACATACGGAGTAGCAGATATGTGTGTGATTTTTGATGAAAATTAATGTTTTATCTATCTATCACATAACACACAAAATAGTTGTCATTGTCCGGGGTCACAGTAGTTACACTAGGCGCAGGCGCATCCGAGAAAGGGCCTGATCATTGAGATTTATGTGGGCTCCCCGCGGCCACCTCGTTCCCATCAATTGGATAAGTGAACACTTGATTACTTATTTTGCAATCAGGTTTTACGACTGGTGTCTTTGCTTCTTCATTGTTGATCTATGAGCCGAGGGTATCCACTGTGGAGGGATTATTGAGGGTGTATCTGTAAACCAGGGTACCGCTGGAGCGACGAAGTGGATAAAGATTTGCGTGGACGCAAGGCTGATGACTGGCAGGAGGTGGCGCAGGAGCTCTTTATTGGAGGCCAAATTTCATACTAACCTTTGAGGGGCGAACTTTTGGCAAAACTTCAAAACTAGTAGACTTTTATTCTAAAAATTTTTAAAAGTAAGTATGCAATTTTTTAAAAGTCTTGATTAAAATTAGTTCAGAATGGTTGGTAGAAGAATATAGTTGAAGGGATGTCAATAATCATATTTCATAGATAGGTCATCACACTGTATATCTTATAATAATATGTCAATACATAAAGGTAACATATACATTGATGTGGCTCTCCGTAGGCACCTACGAAGTAAGAAGCCCTCGAAATTCTTTAGTCGTAGTAAGTACATAGGTAAATAGCTATGTTTTTTATACTACGTTTATTTTTCTAAGCCTAACCTGAGTATACACGTTGCGTCTGACGCATTGCTCTAAATACGATGACAGGTCTATTGGATTGCGTGTTTATTATTGCTACTCACCCTTAGAATGTTGGACCAATAAAACATTACCCACCTCATTCGGCAGTCGGATAAACAGGGAGAAAATTTTGATATGGTTATACAGCCCTCTTAGAAATACAAACGAAAAATAAGCGATTTATATGTGAAGTGGGTCGTCCAGACTTCTTTTCGGGAAAATAAGTAATAATTATTACTTCTGACTCTTACCAATAGATGGTGCGGGGTGTCGATCACATCCCGCTAGTGTTTTGTATTTACGGATGACAGTCTATGTTAGTTAAGTCATGTAGGTAGCAGGTTAATGTATTGAGATGGTGTGAGAATTTATTTAAAAAATTGAATCTAAGTACAATATCCTGTCCCACATGTCATCTCATCACTCTTGTTTCATCGAGTGAGTGAGGGTACTGGAGGACCAATTAAGGGAAAGGGCTTTAAAGTTTGGCAGGCGCACTTGTGACTCTACTGGTGTTCCAGGTGTCTATGGGCAGCGGCAATCGCTTACCAGCAGGTGATCCGTCTGGTCATCTTCCACCTATCACATAAAAAACCTTAACGGACAGCGGAGGTTTATATCCACTAACCTCTATCTGTTACTTAACACCACGATAAAATGTCAATGACCTTCGTGACGTAACAGCGTTATCTAGCGCACTAACCTAAACTGCTCGCAAAAAATGACCCACTGCGCGCGCGCATGCCAACGACCGGCAAGTGCTTCCATCCTGTGAGATTAACTTAGGTATTGGGTTCGTGCCCCGGTTAATGCATAGTCACTCTATTGAAATTTGAACTAGATCTGTGAGGAAAAGTCCTATATTTTTAATGTGTGTTTTGGTTTAGGAAATGATTAGAGATTAGAACTTGGGCCTAGTTTTTTAATACCACTCAAGTGGCAAGTAAACAAGTTTGAGTTTAGACGCTTGTTTAGTAATAATTAGGCTATGGCAGCCATCGATGCAGGACATGCATAGTGCACAAGTGTGTGCGCAGAGAAAAGTGCACTCTCTATTTCCTTACCCCCATAATAATATTTCGATGACACGTGGCATGACCGAAGAGGGATCAGGCACAAGACCAATAGCATAAGGGGGTACAAGACCGCCATCTTCCAGACAGACACCTATTATAAGCTAGTACTTTAGTTTTTTTTACTATACTATAAGCCTTCTCGCTGTCCGTAGAAATTATATCTTTATAAATATTTAAAAAAAAAATTAATCTACTACAAAGAAGCATTGGACCTCGATCACACCTGATGTTAAGTGAAGATTATAATAATTGTTGGCTTTTATAATCGCCGATTGCTTAAGAGTATGCAGGAATCGAATGGATTTTCTAGTACCTATGCCCAAATTGCCCAATAATGTCTGTTTCTACTTTCAAACACAAGTGCTTAAACTACTTAGTACGGAGTCAGGTCAATGTATCAGATGTTGTGTGGATTTATTTATTTATTTAAACAAAATTTTACAGTCTTGTACCATCAAGAGCATCGATGGCCAAACGTTTCCCGTTACTGAAAAAAAAGACAATCAACCACTTATGAAGACCTTGACAGAGCCGGTGAAAGAACCCATAAAAATGATAATAAATCTTCGCAATTGCTACTATATCAGTTAGCGACAGGCGGCGCCCGCGCCGATTTCGCGACCAAACTGCGCCATTTGTACTTTTTGTGTCTGAAGCAGACAACAAACATAGGGCTATCGAAAACTGTAGAACGTTTGTCATTATTTTAATGTTTTGACCGACAATTTGAATGCAATCAACAAGATGCGATTTAAAGAAAAGGCTTGTCCGCATAACGCTTTACTCTAGATTCAAAGAGGTTCAGGGAATGTGAACCCTGGAGGGAAACAACCTTAAATCCCTAATTCTGCAAGTTAACATTAAAAAAAATTAAGGAAACAAAAATGCATTTAACGATCTAATTTTCAAGAATCGAACCGTTTGACTTGGACTTTTTTGTCTTATTTTCTGAAAATAAGTCGTTGAACAATATTGTCGAACCAAACGAGAAGGCAGTGAAGTGGCAGTGGGCTGGTCACATTAGCCGCAGAACTGACAACCGTTGGAGCCATAAAGTCCTTGAGTGGAGACCGCGACTCGGCAAATGTAGTGTTGGACGCCCTGCTACAAGATGGGATGACGACATTCGAAGGCTGGCTGGAGTGAGCTGGATGAGAGTGGCCTGAAAATCGGGAGCGGTGGCGTGCATTAGGGGGAGACCTATGTCCAGCTGTGGACGAGCGTGGGTTGCTGATGATGATGAAACGGGAAGGTGGTCTACCCTTAAGACGTCAGGAGGACAGGAGAATATTGTACTTAATGGTAGTGGGGAAACAATGGATGAGGCTGCCAGGGGACCGTAGGGAGTAGCGTTTAGAAGAGGCCTATACTCAGCAGTGGGTGGATGTATGCTGATATGATGACGATGATAATATGAACTTTTTAAAGGCAAAATTAGCACACGTGTGACCAATAAAAACAATGACCATTACACATGGTTTCGCATCAGTTATTGCCAAATTACTGGCGGAATTAAGGCCAATTTGGAGCCAATCTGCCGAATATTGCTCGCTGTAGATGCACTTAATTTGTTTAACATCCATTGCGGGCAAAGATCAGAGCGCAGATGGAACAAAGTCATACTCATAATTTACTACCCACGATTGACACTTTTTGAGGGGTAGTGGAGAAAATGGTTTAACCATGGGATAGCCACGCTTCGGCATGAATGGGCCGGCTTGATCGGAGTGATACCACGGCCTCACAGAAGACCGGCGTGAAGCAGCGATAGTACTGTGTTACGCCGAGTGAGTGAGGGAGCCAGAGGCCCAATTGGGAGGAAAGGGGGTTAAAGTTGTTAGAGGACATATGTGTAAGTATTGTAGATCAACCAAAGGAAAAGATAGAAGTTGGAGGCACAGGATCAACCAGGAGATTGAAGACCTTGATAAGATGAAGAAGAGATAAGATCATCCCGACTAGCCTCATCTGGCTCAGACACGTAGAGAGAATGGGGAAGGATCAAGGTGCCAAGAGAGCTGATCTTGACAGGACGCCCGACCTGTAGGTCTTCCGAGGTATACGCTGGAGGCAAAAAGTCGCCAAGGACCTTAAAACACTAAACGTACACGATTGGGTGGAATTGGTACAGGTCCGAGCAAAATGGCAAACTTTGATGTCGAAGGCCAAGCAAGACCCACCTTAGATCGCTGAGCCAGTGTAGTAGGTAACTTAGTAAAAGTAAAGTGAATATGAGAAAAGATATGAACATTCAAATAAATAGGTAAAATCGTGAAAACAAATTAATGTTTATCTTATTGTTTTTTTTATATACTGGTTTTTTTATATTGACTTGTTTATAAATTAAAATCCTGAATTTACAGGCGAAAGGAAATATCCTCTACTTAGTAGTTGTGAAATGAGAATTAAAATTCGTCTTAAGTAACCTTAGTAATAAAATAATTCTTTGTACGCAACCAGTAGCGAAAAAAGAAAAACCTATCATTTTTGGCAACTGATTGAGTAGCAAGAACGCCAGTTCTTCTTCGGCAACTGGTTGTCAAACTTGGTTGCCAATGCGGCCGAAAGGAAAAATATATACTGTCCCACTGTTAGGACAAATGCCTCCTATAGAAATCAAGTCATCATGGCTAGTATTATGGAACAAGGGTTATTCACCACACTTGCCAAATGCGGATCGGTGATCAAAAACCCGAGCTATATTCGAAAAATTCGAAACAAACTTTTTTGCTCAGCCCGGGATTTGAATCAGAATCCCAACTAGTAAGTATTTTGGAGTAAAAACCTCTCTACCTTTGTGTTATGATGATGAATGCCTGTTCTGCGTAACAGATAATCTTCATCTAATTTTAGTTTCGTTCGTTGCATGCGTATGTATGAGTTGTATGAGTAATGCGGATAGCAGTATGACGAATTGTATTGAGACTCCTAATCCAATCGTTTTAAGTGCGCGCGACTTGCGCTATGAAATTTATGGAGAAGGCATATTCAAATTCCTTCTCCTAAAATTTTAAGAATGTGAAAAGTATGTTTAAAGCTTAGAATAATGTATTGCGTGTGAAAAATCTGCTAGATGGCGTATTGTAAAACTGAGTTCTATCTACACGGTAATTGGATATTTTTGATGTGAGTCACCAAAATGAACAACCAATGACGTTGAAGTTGGACCTAAATCTAGCGGACTTTTCTCAAGCGAGTCTCAAAGTATAGTTGTACCATACAACATTTTTTATTGTACACTCTGTTCAAAGTAAAGAAATAAATTATTATTAAAGGGCGATCCACTATTCAATGTGCCACCAAGGCAGTCAACAATATAATACAAGCACCTATTATAAAAACCATAAATAATATAAAAAGGCTGTTCTTCTTCATAATTGCAATAAGATCATATCGTATTTGATGCAAATACTTCCTGAGGTAATAAATGTAATACTTAGCAATAAATGGTGTTTGTTTATAAATAGTGTTTTCTCATCATCATAAAATTATTGTTTATAACTACGCATATTTATATAAAAGTAATTAACTTATATCAGTAAGATGGCAAAGATAAAGTTCTGATGCAATTACGGTTTATTTATAATGCTTATGACTTATGTTGATGTTAACTTATTTACTTCTACGTTTTTACAGTCATCTAGTCAGTACGGCTTAATAGTATGTATGTTTGTATAATTTGAACTTTGACTTTATGTTTAAATACATTTTTATTGCCAACTTAGCAAAATGCCAACTTCTCAGAAATGCTGGCAGGCTGGATACCATAACTACAAGATACCATTTGTAACACCATGTATCAATGTGTATTAGCAAATAAATAAATGTTTTATGTTTTATGTAAATTTCTCACAATACCATGGTCGCATTGTGCCAATTTTTCAAGTAGCATCAAAAATTACTAAAATCTAAAAAAAGCACACATTTTATAAACCCTAGACCGTATAAACAAATAATACACATTACTGCGATAAAAGGAATAGCAAAAACTCGTCCGTAATCTATCGAGCATTTCTTAATGATCTAACATGCTAAAGGGGCTTTATTCGCGTTACCTAATACGAGGGCTTCGGAATTTGAACAACTAAAATTTGACGCTGTATAGACTGATACTTTTTACTTCATTACGAAATCAGGACAATTTATGAAATATATGAAAATGATAATGAAAATGAAATAATTTATTTGAACACTTCACATTACTAACATATTATTATTTTGTATGAAAATGCCGCATCCACCCTCCCTCCTCCCTGATAGATCAACGACCCCGCATGGTTGGGATGCGCACGAGTTGACCGCGTCGTATTTATACATTTGGGTCACTAACTCACTATGAGCCGCTCAAGTGCTCTTATTATTGCCTGTTTAGAGGTGCATCTGATTTATTGCCCATCGAAAAGTCCTTGAAAATGTATGATAGCTAATATCTTGGAGTAATTATGCAAGTGCTTGTGTTCCGGTTAGATATGACTGCATTGGTTTTGTGATAAGCATTATCTAATAGCATTTGAACTGAGCGCCGTACCTACTCAAACCCCAACCAAAGTGGCGCTAAATTCACCTGCTGCAAGTGAGGACGTACGGTTTACTCCCGCATTTTTTTTTATATTGAGAGCAATCAAGATGACCCCACTCCGCCTGTTGGTAAGCGGCCGTGAGATCCAAATATGAGATTGACAGGCACAAAGGAAAAGACAAAGTGTCCATTGAATCTGTCACTCTCACCTTGAAGGCCTTCCGAAATGCCGTTTCACGCCCCGCCTACAAAACCCAGGATTGTAAGAAGGAGGAAACACATACTTGAACTGAAAGGACCGCATAGGACTTTACAGTCACGAGCGCAATCTCGTTGGACGCCCTGCTACAAGATGGGATGACATTGAAGGCTAGCTGGTGTGGGTTGGATGAGTGGCCGAAAATCGAGAGCAGTGGCGTGCATTAGGGGAGACCTATGTTCAGCAGTGGATGAGTGTGGGTTGCTGATGATGATATGAAATATCTACTGTTTGTCAGTTGCTACGCCGTGACGACATAGCTAGTACTTTCCAAATTTAGTAATTAACGAGATAAACCTGCGAAAACTTGGCAAAATAAATCGACGTACGTGACGTGGACAATGTACACACTTAGAGATAAGGATGATGATAAGAAACGACCTTACATTTCTTTATATCGGTATTGGACAGTGATTTTAGCTTGCGAAAGGAAAGGAATACTGATTAATCAACGTCATAAAATTATATTCTTTATTGTCCCATGTCAATTTTATGCTGTCTAGTGATCTTCAAGAAAAGGCCTTATTCCTTTTTTTTTGTTGACCCAGGGGAAATGCGTGACGCTCCTCCGGGGGGTCGGGGGACGGGGAGTCCAAAATCCCAAGGGGTTTACCGACTAAAACCCCAGGGACTCTCCCTCATCGTCCATCTTGGAAGATGTCATGGGTCCGTGACACGAAGCCTAGCAATACGACAAAAGGACTTATTCTTTCCTTAGGTGTTGCAGATGTTTCATGTCCATAATCAGGTGAGCCGTCTGCTCATTTTCCACTATATTGTAAAAAAATGACTCTTGTCGAGTCTGTTTTATACGCCTTTAATTATAACACTTCAGCCTATTGGCCCCTTTCACACAGAAAATTGACTGCCCACATAACGTGCGATAAGAGCTACGCATATTATACATATGCATTCGCGCGTACAAGGATTACGTTGTATATTGCCGTAAATGATAGAGACAAACACGCGGAAAGTCATGATACGATATTCTGCTACAACTATAACGAGTTTTTCGATTTCCACAGTTTTCTTGAGCCATCCCTCTGTGTGTAATTATTTTGTACAAAAAAAAAACAATTACTTTATATCAAAAACACTAAAAACATAGACAATACAAAGGGAGGCTGCTCTAGACGTCGATTCACAACAGGTCCAGTCTTTATAGACTTCGTCACTCACTGATTAACTTTGTTTTCAATTACAGCACATCAAGTGAGTCAACTGTTATCGGTGCGATCAAAAGTTATTAATAACTCTTTGTGACTAATGTACATATAGGTAAATATTGCTATTTTAGTACTTCACCACGTTACTCAGAATTGTGAACTAGGTCGGGTACTAAAGTAAAGTATCAGCTTGTGTACTGTCCCACTGCAGGGCAAAGGGATAATAGCAAATCACCTTGGATATTTTGTATTCTCGGCTGATCATGGACACAAAACAAACATACGGTGTATGTGTTAACATTTACTTCCATTTGAACACGTTTTCTTTCAACCATTCTGAACAAAATTTATTGTTCTGCGACTTTTGGCAAATAGTCAAAGTCAAATGGTCGATTTTTTTATTGCACGTAATTTTTATGTGAGAGTCAATGTTCAAATGTTGTCAATAGTTGATAGAAGGGATGTAATGTTACAGTTAACAGAAGGTCGAGTCTAGCTGACATATCTAAGACCTAAGAGTTCGATACGAGTTCGGTACGTAGTATGTTTAGCACGTGATGTAGGTAGTTAGCCGACGTTATATGTTTAACTAGTTTTTGCCGTTGAGATTGGCGATTACCATTATTTAAAGATTATTTAAAAACTCCTTATCCGATTCTATAAATCATATTTTTTCGTCATTCGAACATAGCCGGAACAACATTTTATATGTTGTAAAACAATTTATGACAGTTGTTGACTGATATATGCGTACTTGTGGTATGCGCAGCTCATATTTACTGTAATAACAATAGATTAAAGTATTAGTCGGATTAGTTTCATCAATTTATTGGAAATAACAATTCTGTTGATAAGTATGATAATAGATCTTTTGAGGACGTTTCATATCAGTCATTATCAAAAGCTTGAAATGTGTGGTGATGATTACGGAAAGAATATTTAAAATCAATTTAAATGGTGAAATTTAAAAAAATATAAGTTTAGTGCGATTAATAAAGTGTGACTAAAGTTCAGTGCGATTAATAAAAAGTGTGATTAAAGTTTAGTGCGATTAAAAGTTTAAAGTGAAATTGAGTAAAATTTAGATTAATTTTATAGTGACGCGTTAATTATTTTATGTGATAAAGATAAGTTTTAATACTTTTGTGGATTAGAAAACCACACGTGGTATCACGAGGGAACTTTTCATCATATTAGAAATATCGTACATTAGTGAAAATATGGCCAAAATAATGCCTTTGGAGTTGTGCAAATAGCTATTACTTAGCTAAATGTTATAAGTGAAAATAGTTTAGTGATCAATCCTGTGTTTCACGATGGCGATGGGCTGGGGAAGCCAGCCAGAACCCCCAGACCCGAGCCAAGTTGCAAAAATATTAGAGGCTATAGGTAAGTTTGTATTAAATAGGTACCAAATATTTCTTATACCACGTATACAATAGAACGAACCGAATGACATACTAATACAAATGCGGTTGTTACATTAAATGTAACAACCGCATTTGTATTAGTCTGTCATCAAAATTTGATGTTAAGATTTGAGATAGAATTGCATTTTTTCATGTGATAATCACCAGCTAAGTAAGCGATGGCCGCCGCTCACAGATAGGTACATGCTGCAACACCAGTAGAGTCACAAGTGCGCTGCCAACATAATAAAAATACACGTGTTGGTATTATTAAATATCTTATTAATACCTATGATAAAACTAAAATTAGAACGTGACGTATACTTTACTATCGCAAGATAGAATTATATGTAAAGATAACTAATGAACCACGCATAGAAAAACACATATTTTATTTTCCTTAAACAGTTATAAGGAAAAGAAATAATCAGTTAGTTACTCATACGAGTAAATAGCGCAATACTATCTTCCTGGGTAAAAAAAAACAGCATGTCTTGTCATACTTTTTAGATAACATTAGTTAAAGAAAAGTATGATAAGACATGCTGATTTTTTCGGTGTAAGTACCAGGGGAAATAATCTTGAGTGGTTACCAGTCTACCTTGTGTCTTTGAATTTAGTAACAGATACTTCCTAAGAAGACAACATTAGAGTAGGTACCAATTTTTGCCATCGGCCAAAACAAAGTTGTCGCAATATCACAACTGTCCCGCCACCTAACTTGACAGCTATTCCGCCTCCCGCTAAACTATACCATACTCTGATCTTGTTAAAGAGGTGACAAACTGTCTCCATAGACTTGTCTCAACATAATACTCATTGTATGATTGAAGTCAACAATACATCTTCTTAGGCAACCGTACTACTTAGATACTTTATTCAATGTATGGTAAGTATTCTAGGCCCACAATACGAAGCCAGGAAGGCAGCTCGCGTCGTGACATCCGTGACTATCATACAACCCTGTGAAATAGCCCTTGCATAAGCCATCCATTTTAACTTCACCTTTCCACTCCATACGGTTAAGGTGGATTTACATTATGACATTAGTGTCATGTACCATGGACTTGATTTTACATAGATTTGTCAATGAAATTAGATACATTATTAAATTCGAATTCAAACATTTACTTATTTCAGGTATCACATAGTCTACACTTTTAAAGTTATAAAAAGTCAGAGGAAATCTGTCAGCTTATCATTATTATTATATATTATATTATTAAGTACCTACTTAGTCCTTTTATCGGCATTTGTATAAGAACTGAAATATTAAAAATAAACTTTATAAATATTATCTTCACATATCTCTTTATAAACAGTTTACGCGAAAGAATAAGTTATTTAGTTTGGCGCCAAATGTAAAATCGTTTTCGTAATTTACTTCTCTTAAATTTAAACTTCAATAAATAAAATGGCTCATGTGAAGAGATTATAAAATCGCGAATATTTTCGTCAAACAATAAACTTAATGTTTGCATATTTTTATATTGCATAATTGCATATTGCATAGTTTTGCGAGTAATTTCATGACTCTAGTTTCGCAGTGTAAATCGACTTTACAGACAAGCGATAGGTCTGGTTAAATTGGCAGTATGTACTACCAATGTAACTTGCGCCCTCATCGCTTTGAGCGTTATTTGTGAACTGTATTGCTAAACAGGTCAAGTTATAATGGAGTCTGTGACAAGTTGTGATGTTAAGTTATGTGCATAATTTTGTGTAATAAGGAGTAACTGCAGTTGATGAAATGTAACGCGTGATACTTGGTACTAATAAGGTGAAATGGAACAGTCTAATTATGACTTATCAATTACCCAATAGAAATATAGATTTTGCAAGAATACGATATCAGTAAGGTATTTCATTACATTAACTAATAATAACACAGACAGAGAACCAAAGTCACCGACATAGCCCACCGAATCAGCAAACTGAAGTGGCAGTGTGCAACAACCGTTGGAGCCATAAAGTCTTTGAGTGGAGACCGCGACTCGGTAAACGGAGTGTTGGACGCCCTCCTACAAGATGACGACATTCGAAGGCTGGCTGGAGTGAGCTGGATGAGAGTGGCCGAAAATCGGGAGCGGTGGCGTGCATTGGGGTTGCTGATGATGATGATGATGAACTAATAATAAAAATGACCTTACAACGGATGACTGTTCTTCTAACTTAACTACCTGACACTAGGGAGTCAACAAATTTTTGTAGTTACTTTGCCATGAGTAACGAACTAACTAGGCTGGTGCAGCGACCTAAGGTGGGCCTTGGCCTCTGATAAAATAAAATCCTCTCCACCTAGAACGGTCCTGCGCCACCACCTACCAGTCATCAGCCTGGAGTCTGCTCAAATCTTTATCAACTTCATCCTTCCAACGATACATTGGGCGGCCAACTGGCCTTTGACCATTTGGCCGTCCCAGGCTCTTTCAGCCACACGATCTTCTCCCATTACGACTTGAGGTGGCCGTGCCAGCGAAGTCATTAGCTTCGCCAATGATATTAGGCTCGCCCATTAGGTCTTCTAGCTCCCAGTTTTTTCTATGAGTCACGATGTATAGTTTATTGCTTTATTGGGCAATATTATTTTAATAACATCCTCTAAAAGAAAAAAACAGGAACATAAAATTAAATGACAAGAGATGTTATTAATTAATTGTTTGTTTGCTTAAAAACTTTTATTGCTTGTTACAGATGCTGTCCATAAGCAGATTGGGTATGTTCTATTTGTAAATAATTCTTTTTTGTAGCTTTTAGTTTACCATTTTAGAGCCCTTGTCATATAATAGTTTAAGAATCATCAATGCCTGATATCAATACAAGTGCATAAGCTACTTAATACAGAGATGACGACCCGTTTAGCGCAATGGTTTGAGCGCCTGTTGAGACGTAAGGGTCGCGGGTTCGATTCCCGCACCAACACAAATGTTTGTTGATGAAACAGATATTTGTGTTGGGTCTGGGTGTTTGTAGTTCCTTCGTTGTTGGTTTCCATAGCACAAGGGAAAACCTTAGTTTGGGACCAGGGCAATGTATGTGATGTTGTCTCAATTTATTTAATTTAGATAGGTCAATATTTTTGGTATTTGTCTGTTATACCTATGCCGTGGCAGGCCTCCCACAAGGTGGACCGACGATCTAGTGACGGTCCCGTGAGTCCCTTGGATGCGGATGGCACAGGACTGATATGTGTGGAGAACGCTAATGTCCAGCTGTGGACGGCTATTGGCTGAAACGATGATGTTATTTATACCTTTTGTTGTGTGATTCACGTTTTTTTTTTTGCATTGCAATGACCTGCGCTAAATACTATGGCATGCTCCACGATTAAAAACAAACTGTTATTAATTACCAATTTGGAGAGCAATTTATCGTAGTTTTTCAATTAAATGGCGCACAGAACCAATTTGATATTGTTGAGCGACTAACGACGGCACTAAATCCTCATTGGCGTGAAGTGAGCATCCTGCTGACGTTTTTAGTACGATTACTAATTTATGGTTTATATTAATGACTTCATTTAATGCTAGTGGCCCGCCCTCACTTTGGTTTGGGACTTAATTTTGCTGAGAGTTTAATCTTGATAAATAGATGGCGCTGGGTGTTGATTTCGCGCAATCGTTTTGTCTGTTCGGGTTATATCTGTATAAGCCACTGTGGTTTTTTATAGATTTTAGACTAGTTCAATAAATAAAGACACAGGTCCCTCACCAGCCCATGGTCCTTCCTACCGTCTCGGCATACGGACCGAATCTTGGGAGACGCTCACCAGGTACTTGCTAAGGGCTCTTTCCCCGGTGCGTTCTTTTACCTACAAAGTCTGTGTCTTTAGCCCATCTCAATGTCACTTCTCCCCAAATGGGCGTGAAACACCACAGCACAAGCGACTCGCGCTCGGGCAGTTCCACATCAATCGAATCCTTCCTAATGTCAAGCCTTTGTGTGCAAACGCACGCAACCGGCGTAAACATTCGCATTCGCATTCGCATTCGCACATTCGCGGCGTAAACATTCGCATTCGCATTCGCATTCGCACATTCGCGGCGTAAACATTCGCATTCGCATTCGCATTCGCATTCGCATTCGCATTCGCATTCGCATTCGCATTCGCATTCGCATTCGCACATTCGCGGCGTAAACATTCGCATTCGCATTCGCACATTCGCGGCGTAAACATTCGCATTCGCATTCGCATTCGCACATTCGCGGCGTAAACATTCGCATTCGCATTCGCATTCGCATTCGCATTCGCACATTCGCGGCGTAAACATTCGCATTCGCATTCGCATTCGCACATTCGCGGCGTAAACATTCGCATTCGCACATTCGCGGCGTAAACATTCGCATTCGCATTCGCATTCGCATTCGCATTCGCATTCGCATTCGCATTCGCACATTCGCGGCGTAAACATTCGCATTCGCATTCGCATTCGCATTCGCATTCGCATTCGCATTCGCACATTCGCGGCGTAAACATTCGCATTCGCACATTCGCGGCGTAAACATTCGCATTCGCATTCGCATTCGCATTCGCATTCGCATTCGCATTCGCATTCGCATTCGCACATTCGCGGCGTAAACATTCGCATTCGCATTCGCATTCGCACATTCGCGGCGTAAACATTCGCATTCGCATTCGCATTCGCATTCGCATTCGCATTCGCATTCGCATTCGCATTCGCATTCGCGAATGTGAAAATTTTGACATTCGTAACATCCCTAGTCAGGATGTATAGTTTATTGCTTTATTGGGCAATATTTTTTAATAACATCCGCTAAAAGAAAAAACCGGAACATAAATTAAATGACAAGAGATGTTTTAATTAATTGTTTGCTTAAAAACTTTTATTGCTTGTTACAGATGCTGTCCATAAGCAGATTGGGTATGTTTTATATGTAAATAATTCTCTTTTGTAGCTTTTAGTTTACCATTTAAGAGTCCTTGTCATATAATAGTTTAAGAATCATCAATGCCTGATATCAACACAAGTGCGTAAGCTACTTAATACTGAGTTAGGTCAATAATTTCTGTAATGTTGTTAGATATACCTATGCCGTGGCAGGCCTCCCACAAGGTGGACCGACGATCTAGTAAAGATCGCGGGAGTCCCTTGGATGCGGGTGGCACATGACCGATCTGTGTGGAGAACTTTAGGGGAGGGCCTATGTCCAGCAGTGGACGGCTATTGGCTGAAATGATGATGTTATTTATACCTCACCTCAGTCATGTGGAATAGTTTAGCTGCGGCAGTATTTCCTGACGGCTATGACTTAGGGACCTTCAAGAAATGAGCGTACTCCCTCTTAAAAGGCCGGCAACGCATCAGCGACCTCTCTGATCTCGCTGATGTTCATGGGCAGCGGTGATTACTTACCAGCAGGTGACCCGCTTGCTCGTTTGCCGCCTCTAGTATAAAAAAAAAACCTTTTGTTGTGTGATTCACATTTTTTTTCTGCATTGCAATGACCTGCGCTAAATACTATGGCATGGCTCCACGATTAAAAACAAACTGTTATTAATTACCAATTTGGAGAGCAATTTATCGTAGTTTTTCAATTAAATGGCGCACAGAACCACTTTGATATTGTTGAGCGACTAACGACGGCACTAAATCCTCATTGGCGTGAAGTGAGCATCCTGCTGACGTTTTTAGTACGATTACTAATTTATGGTTTATATTAATGACTTCATTTAGTGCTAGTGGCCCGCCCTCACTTTGGTTTGGGACTTAATTTTGCTGAGAGTTTAATCTTTGATAAATAGATGGCGCTGGGTGTTGATTTCGCGCAATCGTTTTGTCTGTTCGGGTCATATATATGTATATGTCACTATGGTTTTTGTAGGTTTTAGACTAGTTAAATAAACAATAAATAAATAAAATGAGACAACATCACATCCTGCTTTGTTCTAGTTGCAAACAAAGGATTTCTCTTGTGCTATGGAAACCAGACACAACGAAGGAACCACAAACTCTTAGACGTGTTGGGTCTATGAGTTTGTGGTTCCTTCGTTTATATCTTCTATCTTCGTAATATCTGTTTCATTAACAAACATAATATGTGTTGATGCGAGAATCAAACCCGCGACCCTTATGTCTCAACCCGCGGTCCTTACGTCTCAACTCAACCGGCGCTCAAATCATTGCGCTATACGGGTCGTCACGTTGCCATTAGGGTATGTGACTCCGTCTGGGAAATCTCTCCCAGAGCTTAACTTACTAAAAACCCTCCAACGCTTGCCTGAATCATAGTCTAAACGTACTTACTTAATTACGTTAAGATGAGAGAAAAAGAAGTCCTTATAAAAACCCTTATACTTCCGCAAACATCCAAAGACATTCATAGAAAGCTGTCGCAGCCATGTTGACACACGGCTATTGACCTCCTGACCCTTCAACCTTCCAGTATGTTTGTAAAACACATGGTTTTAGTGAAAACGGACTCCATACAATGACACTTAGAGATACTTTCACATTATTTTCCTATTTGTAAATCTTCATATGCTTTAGCCTCGGGGATAAATTATAACTAAGTAGTTAATGTCTTCATTTGACTTGAGTGTTTAACAGGCACTGATTCTTAGAATCTTGATCGTAGTGTTGGCTCACGATAGGCTGTTCTAGACAATGGATAATAAAAAATCAATAATCCTACTACTATTATACAGGCGAAAGTTTGTAAGTATGGGTGTATGGATGTTTGTTACTCTTTCACGTAAAAACTACTGAATGGATTTGAATGAAACTTTACCACAATATAGCTTATACATCAGAATAACATATAGGCTACGATTTTTGAGGTTTCTACGAACCTGAAGTCGGGCGAACGAAGTCGCGGGCAAAAGCTAGTTGATAATAAAATTACGTCGACAGTTTTGCTACATTTCGATATGCAAGATCGATAGAAAAATTAGTAAGACTGAAAAGCCTTTTAATGACAGAATCAATTGATTTTCTATTGTTTTTTATGTTTTTATGTAATAGGTGGCAGACAAGCAGACGGATCATCTGATGGTAAGCCATTGCCGCCGGTCATAGACACCTGCAACATCAGTAGAGTCATAAATGCGCTGCCCACCTTGAACGTCCCCAATAACCTTTTAAAAGGCGTCAAACAATTATTGATTTTCCATTGTGTCTGCTGTCTGAATTTTACGACGTTGATCCCTTTTCCCCCTAAATTGACTTCACGCCGGTCTTCTGTGAGGCCGTGATATCATTTCGGTCCAGCCGGCCCATTCATAGTAAATGTCTTAGGATAACCTATTCAAAAGTATAAAACAAACAGGGTATATTTTTTTTAAAAAGCACTAAACGTGCATGATTGGTCGGAATTGGCACAGGACCGAACAAAATGTCGAACTTTGAGGACGTAGCCCAAGACCCACCTAGGATCGCTGAGCCAGCGTAGTAAGTAAGTAAGTATAAAAATGAGATATCCAAGCATTTCACTAATATCGCTAACTTGCTAACACCATTGACACAAAAAGAACAAATTACAAATTCAATGACAGCAGTAGGTACTAAATTTAACAAGCTACGGTCAAAACCTGCGCAAGCGCCGCGTTGTGTAAAGCGCGTCTCGGTGTGGGCTACTATTGCAATGTTTGTCTAAGATATGCGAGTGTTGCCACACTGAGGGCTGGGCTGGGCTGATTTTAATAAAAATGATATAATTATGTACAATCTTCAAACTTGGATATTGGGGAGGTCAATGTCCGGCTGTGGACGTCTATTGGCTAAAATGATCAATACATAGATCGATATAGTAACGTAGACTAGGTAAGCGAGGATTTTTTTTATAAAGTAATCATATAGGTACAGATATATTTACCTACAATTCTCAGATGGGACATAACATCGAGTTGTTAAAATCACCAATTTTGAATTCACAAAGATTTCATTAAATACCATTGCTTTGGGAAATGTTTAAATTAAAACTGTTACTCCATTGTCTACACTAGAGTACAAAAATTTAATATGAGTTTTCCGGAATGCAAATTCGGTGGTTTTAACAGCTCCATGTCATTCTCCACCGAGTAAATCTACCTGCACGGATGTCTTTTACGTCCGTCTCTACCTGTATCTTACTAACATTCTTACTTACTACTTTGGCTCAGCGACCCGACTTTACGAGACGTGACATCGCCATTCTCTGTCTGTTTTCTGCTATAAGTACTTTCTGTTATCCCATATCCCATGAAAAAAGTAAAGTACCTATCATCCTATATATTGTCCCACTGCAGGGCAAAGGCCTCTATCATAGAAATCAAGTTATCACTACTATGATGAGCTAAGGCTTAATCACCACGCCTGCCTAATGCGTATTGGTGATCACAAACCCGAGCTATGTTCGAAAAATTCGGAACATAATTTTGCTTGACCCGGGAACCCATTAAATCCTAACTAATATTATAAGGGTACTATTTAAACGAGCTTCTTTTTAATAGCATTTTTCGCATCAGGAAATATTATGTTAGCTTCTAAATTACTAAGTCAGCCACAACCAATGCGCGTCTGGAATTATAGTATTTCAGCCACTAAATATCTTTGATGTAAGCCACTGTAATTATAACTCAGCATGGCAGTTAATTTTTAGCATCTAAATTTGTGGTATGCATTCAAACAGCAACCTTCTAAATATTAATAATGACACCAAAATAGTAATTATATTAGCTTCTAATTTCATAATTTAGTATGAATAACATGTAACTCATCCTACATTTATTCGATCGTTAAATTTACCTAAAATTGTCATCGAATTATATTAAAGCCACTATTATTATTACACATGAAACTATTTAAGGGCAACAATGCAACGATACTAACCGCCAATTGATTTATATAATTGTGAGGAATATGTATAAATGCGAAAGTAACTCTGTCTGTCTGTCTGTCTGTTCCTCTTTCACGCCAAAACTACTGAACAAAAAGGGGCTTGTAAGAGGTCAAAAGGGGGGTAAAAAGTTACTTTTCCACGCGGACGAAGTCGCGGGCGGCCGCTAGTTAGTATATAAATGAACCCATAGTTGTGATGTAAGTACGTCATATTCTACACATTGAAGATCTCCATGCCATAACATCCAATGCAAAGAAAACACACTTATTCTAATTTTCAACAAGCTTTTCTCGAACGCCTTAAAATTGCCTAACTCCGTGTACTCTTATGCAATAATCTGTAACATTTAATTCTAAAAATTTTCCTTTCAATCATTAAGATTGCTTAACTCGGTAAGCAAAACCGAACTCAAGCGCCATCGAGAACTTAAGTATACTCAGCAAATACAGGTATTATTTATTCAGTAAAAACGTCGAGAGTCTGCCCACACAGACCGTGTGAATATTGGAAGCAGTGAATAGGCGAATGTGGGAAGGTTCGTGAGGGAATGATGAAAAATTAATGCAGATCAGTGTAGGCCTCAGACATGTATGTTTGGGTGTTTGTACGTTTTTATTTGCGTCGATCAGGTAACATGGTTTTGGTTTGTCGGTAACGGTCACGGAATGGACGCGATAAAGCTGGACAAAGTCAGGGTTTTTGGGTTTCATCTTTATCTATACTATTTTATAAAGAGGTAAATCTCATAATCCAAATATATAGGTAAATCAAAAACACTAAATAATTCCAGCGCCATCTATCGGTTACTGTTTTGAGCTAAGTAACGAAACGAAGTGAGGGCGAGCAGTTAGTAGGGAACATACACTAATTAGAAAAAAGTTTTTGGTATCTACCTAGTAAAAAATATTCTAACAGTTGTTAGGTATACTCTGTATGAAACGTTGTAAAAGCCATACTTACCTGCTAGTCAAGGATGAAACGCCATGAAAGGCGTTTTCGCAATGGTTTTTACGACTTTTAATCCTTGACTAAAATGGCTATTACGACGTTTAATCCTGAAGCCGTCATAGGCATTGAACCATTAAACTTTGCAATTATTTTTTCGTTTTCCTTCCTCTCTTTCATTCTTTAATTTCCTACGTCACCCTCAATCAGAGCTCAAATGACCTTATTGCTCACAAATTACCATTGAAATTACTCAACATTAACTCAGTTCCCCAAAATAACTCACTGTAAATGCTTTCCGAGATAAAGACGAAAATATTTAGAATTTTACGGCAAAACCACAATGCCAGCACCTTGACCCAGAATAAGCAGTAGCTCATGTTTGAACAATTATAAATAATGTATGTTTTCCTTCATTTGCGATCTCTTAGTGTAAGTTTTGTTAAGTGGCGCGTAAGGTTGTGGATGTGGAACTAATGGATTTTGTAATTTGGTGAGTTCATTCAACATTATATTGTTTACGGATATATCGGGTTAATCCCAAGGATCAAAATTACCTTCGAAATTGACATCAGCATTTTGAAAATTACTGGTTACTCGTATACAGAAACTTAGGCGTCCTTTAGCGTCGTAAGGCCCAGGCAGCAGACATATTGGAAAATCGATTGTGTTATGCCTTTTATAAGGCTTTTGGGTCTAACGACGCTATTTGAAATAAAATATTTTTAGATTCTGATGTCAATTTCGGAGGAATATACATTTGAAGACCACGGTAATAAAATCTCAATAAGAATGACCTAGGTTCAGTATAGAACTAGTGCATATCTATTACCGTACCCTAAAATTTAGAGAGAGGGATTGGGTGTAACTACTGTTCCGTTTAACATTAATAAAGATTGCGAAAAATATTTTTTTAGAAATTCGGACTAACATTAAAAATATGGGTGCCTATTTGTGGTATGAGTGGCTTTTTCTCTAGTCCACAGAAGTCCCAATTTAGATTAATATCTGATACATTGGAGTAACAAAGGAGTTCCATAAGGTTTATTTTTAACGAAGTGACTGTAATTTAATTGCTTTACACTTTGACTTTAAATCAAATAAAATGGAAATTAACGCGATGATTATTTTGATAAATACCGCGTTAATTTCCCTTTAGTTAATTAAGTACTAAATATGATGCACGGCGATAATCTAAGAAACTATTATCCCAATATTTTTTTCTTCGGACCCAAGCGTTAAAGCGAAACAAAAAATCACTTTCCTTAATGGATCCCTCTCTAAAACTTGTCACCTTAATAGATTATTATAATCCAGCTCGTTAGGAATCTTCCACATGTGTAAGGATTAAAATTCCTGACGGGCGCATGTCGCAACACTTTCTCTGCGCCCCTGAAGCGGCGACAATGCCGGGTGCGCCGGCGCAACCGTGACACTCGGTTAGGGCATGCGTGATACTCTGACATAGTTGAATTAACAACAGTGAATCACTTGTAGAGATAGCCACACATTAGATTAGGTACCACACTCTGTCAAATATTCTCAATTGAAATTGAAACAAACGTGTTTGTGTGTGAATTTTATATACCTACAGCTTTTGTCCACGGCTTCGCTCGCGCCCCCCGTTTTCCTAAAATGAGGGGTTAGAAGGGAAAAAGTAGCCTAAAATCACGTCAATTCGTCGCTCTGTTTTGCCGTAAAAGAAAGACAAACATACAGACACACTTTCCCATTTTATAAATATTATTAAGTATGTATTGATGTGTGCCAGTTTGTTTAATACTCTAAGATGCCAGTCTGAACTTTAGCGGTAATTGCTGCCGGATTACCATAGTATCGTATAGGTACACCAAGCAAACTAGAATGAGCTATCTTAAGTCGTAGGCACTTTCAATTTACGCAGGATGCGACTTGACGAACGTCTTAGGTCTTAGTTTCTAGGTTGGGCGAGTTGACTTGCTTTTATTACCTAGATATACCAGGTACAACCTTTAGTCATAAATATGAAATAAAATGAAATATTTCATATATGTATTATTTAAGATATTTCTAGCGATAAAGTTAAAAGTATTGTTTCCTTACTGTGTTGTGTTTTACTGGTCTCTAATCCATGGCTCTGCCTGTTAGGGCATGCGGCGCGCGTCGCCGGCTAATGCGCTCGACTATTACGTGTGTGCGAGCCCTTATGCAACGCAGGGCTGTCAAATTAATGCACTTTCATTGTTAAATATAATTCATGTCATGACAAACCGACCACTTTATAAAATCATTTCTTTTTAGTTTTCCTTCTGTTTTTTTACGTTTAAAATTAGTTTTCCTCTTGTTTTTTTTCTATATAAAATTCTGGTATTGTAGTTATCATTAAACGGTACGTATTATATAGTGACGATGACTAGAATAGACTATCGCAGTGAACTGATGACCAATGGGCTCACCTTATGTCGAGTCGATCGTTCCTGCCAGACATCTTGTGTTAGTTGTCAATCTACTTGTCGTGAACAAAATAAAAGAAAATAAATGGATTTAAAATCAAAGTCACAAAAGATATGTCATGTTTAAAGTCTGTAGGATAAACATACTACATAACTCTAAGTAAGGTACCTACATAATGTTATAAATTCACTTTACACTGATGACTCATACAATGATAAGTATAACAATCACACTTAGTATTGTATTACTTCAAGAACAATAACCTTGCATGTAACATAACACGCAATTGTTCACATCACATTTGAACAAAAACATTGATAAAAAATCCGTCAATTGACAACCCTAGTCGCCCGTAACGCGTGATGGTCAGCTTCCTGTACTTTCCACCATAGCATACCATCAATCAAAAATATACCTTATTCCTTACACTGGAAACTCACTTTTGTCAGCCCTAAAATAAAGCTACCGATGAGTGTGATACTTTTGTATGTCGGAAAATGAACTTTATGCAGTAGAAAATAAGGCGTGTGTGAGTGTAAAATTAATAGGGTTGGGTGTTAAACTATTGTTATAGTAATGAGGTAATGGTAATCCAATATTTCTAGTTCGTATTGTTTGAGGTTTTGTTTCGACTCCGATGGAGCGTGTATGGCCATTGGATGAAAGAACGGTGATATTGAATTGATTCTTTGAATGGCTCAAATATTTTGAGATAATACGAAATGTAAATATAGTACGAAATCAGGTCCTTGTAGGTATGAGATTTTGTATGAAATAATTTAATACTGTCAATTTTCTAGAGGGTCTGATACCGCTGAAAACCAAACTTATTTTAAAGACATTACGGTCTAAAAGAAATTCACCTCATGCAGAATGAAAAAAATAATTTGGTCCTGGACGGAAACTACTTTAAAATCTAATCTTAACTACCTTCATGTTTCACTTAAAAGGAAACATTTATTATCTGAAAGAAAAAAATCTACGTTCATGTATGAAACCAAAGGCCTAATAATTATGTATGTACGTACGAGTATACTTATTTTGGATATGACTTCTTCATCCAGAAAAAATAAAGAAATACAAATATAATATTCACCAGGGAACAATGTATGGAACAGCTGGTTTTTATTTGGATCATCCAACATGCTAAAGGGGATTTATTCATGTTACCTAATTATGATGCCTTTGGGATTAAAACAACTGAAATTTAACGGTGTATATTCCTTAAAGAAAACCCCTTGTTATCAAAAGTAAAGTGACAATTAAAAAAAGCCTCTTGTATTAACACTGCGCATTAGTACAAAAGTAGCTTGTAATTAAACATGTTTCGATCAAGATATACTTAGGTATATCGGTCGTAAATCGATCAATAAATCAACATTTAATGCGTATGTTAAAGTTGCCACTTTATTACGGCATAAACTTAAATGCTACGCAATTAATGTTATTCAAATTGTTTGTTATTTAAATGATACATTACGAAAATAAATCAAGATATTGCTAAGCCTATTGCGATTGGTAAAAACTTTTTATCATTTGATCAGTTCATTAATTTCGGCTTTGTTTGAGAAATGGTTCTAATTCTTTGAATACAATTTTGATCTTTCAGACAAACCTCGCCATTAAGTATATTAGATTAATAACATTTTGATAAGGAAATATATGGGAAAATTTCGGAAAAATCGGCCATAATGACGCAGAATGAAACTTATATCCCAAAACATAGTGAGGATGGGGCACTAGATTTTTAATATCTATAGCATTTATAACCCCATCATAGTAGCGAGATGACTTCATTTCTATAATGGAGGCCTTTGCCCTGCAGTGGGACAGTCTAGAGGCTGGTACATAGCATTTATAAAGATAACTTCCATCAGTCATTATAAGGTTTATGTAACTTGAAATCACAAAACACTTGCGCGATATAATCGACAGTCAGCGCCATCTATAATATTAGCAAATAATGGAACTACTTAATGGCAAAACTAAGCTAAATCTCGAAACAAAGTCACCACTAGTTCAAAAATAAATCGCCTCAAAATTTTGCAAGTGAGCATAAAAATAAATAAGTTTTTGTAATTCAATTGACAGTTATTTAAATATTAAGCCTTAGTCATCATCTCTAACGTATTGCACCATTTTCATCATCAATGAGTTATTTATTGTGATTACATTAATTACTATTTATGCGTGGGATGAAATTATGTTACTGAATCAACCTTCAATTGTACTTCCTATCAGAGGTATGGCTAAATCCAATCAAATATTTAATGAATTAATAAAATATTACATACTGTTATTTCACAATTTAAAAGGTCAAAATTATAGTTTTGAATTTCCTAATTGCCAGAAAACATCTAATCCATTGACATTCAATAAACAAATCAATCGGACAATGATTGATGACAGAAAAACATTCATACAACAACATCACAAATAGCAGCTAAACATGATTTCCTGGTGCTTATTTTAACTTTTTTTTTACTCAATCAATCAGCAACCCTTCATGATTTCTACATGGCATCAGGTTTTACATGAAAAAATGAATGTATGTACCTACTTAAATTATGTTTAATAATTATAGCAAAGATTCTACAGAAGAAGAAGTTAGTAAAATTGGCGATCTATTCTAAAAAAAGATAAAATGTGTTCGGTGTAGGTATCTCTAAAAGTAAATTAAGGAAACTAAACTATCAGCCTAAATACTGCCCCACTGCAGGGGAGAGGCCCCTGTCATTGAAATCTAGTCATCGCTACTATGATGGGATTAGGCTTAATCACCACGCTTGCCTAATGCTGATTGGTAAATCAATCAGAAACCTGAGCTATGTCCGGAAAATTCGAAACATACTCGTACTTTTTGTTTGACCCGGGAATCAAAAACGCTGGACCCCAAGATACTTGTACAGTCGAGTTCAAAAATATGTATACACTTTAGGATCTTGTCACAATACATATTTATAAGAAAATGGAAGTCCTTTTTTCATAATAATTATGTACTGTGACAAGGTCCTAAAGTGTATACATATTTTTGAACTCGACTGTACTTAAACCATTAGACCCAATGAGTTTTATATATAGAGCAGAAATACCTACAAAAAAAACGTGCCGGTTTAGAACATAAAATGGCGGACTGACAGCTATTTTAGTGCTGCTCTGTTGATAATACTTTATCGATATCATAATTTGTCAAGTCAATACTGACTGGGGGTCTAATTTGAAGTGAAACGCAAATAAAGCATTGAGTATTGAAGTAATTTTGAGACTCAAACCAAACGATTGAGAACGTCATTTCGTAATTTGAAGTGACCATTCTTTCGTTTGAGACCGATGGAAGTTGTTTTGACAGAACTCGTCTCAAATCCTAATTTGAAAGCCTAAAATGACATTCGTAAAAATTGGATTGATTAGAAGCTTATGTTACTGGTTAAATGAAAATCAAAGTATAAATAGATAGGTACTCTTTATTGCACAAAGTTTACAAGTCTTCTTGAAGTAGGTAATAATTATGCTCTTAATATGTAATAGATAATATAGATCTTTTTATTGCAAAATTAAACTTAACTAGTGTTGCGGCAACACCAGGATCATAGCGGCAACACCAGGATCATATTCACCAATCATTCCAATCAACGAATTTTATCGCGTGATATGCGTCCGCTCTCATTGGTGCTTCATAACGTGATATCGCACAAGCGGACCAATGGGAGGCGCCGATGACGTCGCGGAAATCGACTCAACGGACATCCGGATCGCCACTGCATACAAGGAACACCTAACGCGCACATCTAATTCGTAATTTTAATTATTTTAATAGTTTGGTCTGTGACCGCTAAATAAGTATTTCTTTACTCTCTAATACCGAGTTTTCTTTCCTCCACCTCGTCCACTACAACTAGGTATACAGATATGTATTCAATTTACAAATATGGTGGTAGTAGGTAGTAGAGCTTGTAGTGATATTATCTTCCTGAGTTCAGTTCGTCGCAGTTTGTAGAAAGAGATCTGTAAGTAAGAAAATTATGGTATTATTGATAAGATTATAATGATATTATCTACTCTTAATAATAAAGGTAGGGCAATGGTAGCTCAGTGAATAAAAACGGGAGGTCGTAGCAGTAGGTATGTAATACCGGTATCATTAATAACAATCTCAAATTGACGAGTTTACGATATGTGATCAAAATCAAATTATTACAATACTCCCCAAAGTGAAATTCATCGCTTAGCATAAAAGGTTTATCTTCATCGTAAAATATTATCGATGTTTTTACTAACAACCCTAGTATAAAACTCACGAATTTTTATAACATAAAAATATTCAAAATGAAGCATAATTATGGACTGAAAACACACGGATAGAATCACACGGGGAAACAAAAGTGGAAAACATTCAAAGTTTCTATAAATATAATGAACATTTTATAATAATTAGAAAAAAATATAACATACCGTTGCAATGTTAATCTTTGCTGATTTTCGCTTTTCCTTGAGCCACATCCTATAACACTTCACTTGGACATAATGATTAAATGTTTCTTCAATATCCTGTGTAATGTGGACAACGAGTTCTCAAAAGAAAAGAAATTATTAGTTATTTTTGTCGGAAGAAACGGTGAGTTGACACTTCATGTACTTCAGAAAACTGTAACTAAACATGGCTTTTTGGCCGCATTAGGCATTAACGTGGTTGTCAAATGTCAATTTTTCCGATTAAAGAGCTGAATGAAATAGTGTCATCTCTTTCCACTTATGAAATCAAGGCTGAGTTAGATAGAGAGAACAATAGTTTTGAGAATTCCACGTCGACACGCATGGTATTTGTATAACTGATTTCTGTATAGGACAATAGGCCCGGTCCATATATTTAAGTCAATGATTAGACCAAACGGGGCGTCTGTTATATAATTTTCTATTGCAATAATTATTTGATATGCATATTTTGGCACCTTGTTCCTGATTTCCATCAACAGCCTTCTTGTTCAGGACAAACGTTAATGTTGTGTCAATTTATTTATTTATACGATGTTAATTAATAAATTAACAATTCGCAACCTAGCTACCTACGAACATTGGTATTAACACACAATGACATGAACGTACAGACAGACTAGTCACAATTATTTGTTTTGCATACAAATATGTTTGGTTGCGCACGCGCTTTATTGAGATTTTATTTGGCAATGAATTGGGGCATTGTCTCTGGTTTGATTCACTATGGCGTGTTGCCTTTAGTTTATGCTTCATAGAGTCAAGAGCAAAAGTAGATCTTGAAATAGTGAGCTATGAGGGTGTCAAAAGTCGCTTTAAATGGTTCGTGTAATATTACCCTTGTTCGCTTTGTCGCCAATTTTTTTTTTACCTTGGATGGACACGCTCCCGCGTGTCTAGATCAAAATTAAAAACCCTATACTCACTATTCAGAGGAGTTCGCGTCAGAACTGTATGTTGTCAAATTCATACAGTTCTGACGTAAACTCCCTATAGCCTCAAAGTGATTCATATACATACATACATGTATTTGGGCTTCAATGGTAGATACAACCATTGATGCCCAAATAATTAAATGTTATTTACATTTGAGATCTTCTCATATTATGTAGTTTTCTGTTGACTTAGAAAATTACAAGTTGTTTCAACACCTCACGAAGTTATAATAAAAGCTATGTATGTATATTCTGTAAACGTTGGGTTATGGCGCAACTCGTCTGAAAAAAAAACCTCATCCGAGAATTATTTTTTGGCTGGTCACTGTTCAAACCAAACCTAACCAATATTATTTCGTTGAGTAGAGTTTATATCCTTTTAAATGGTTAAAGGTAAGTATGTAAACGTTTACAGTGTATAATAAATAGCACATGATGCTAGGTATGTACGTACAGCCACACATCAAAGTAAACAAAACTGTCAATTTTTTTCAATCGACTCTCATCTTACTGTCATACACATTAGGTTGAATATCAATTGAGGAAGTTTGACAGGTTGGGGTAACCTGATGTGTGGCTGACTGTACTAATGTGTTAGTATGGTTACGTGGTCACTACCATTCACCAAAAGTACACCCTAAATGGACATGTTTATCTTTAACCGACATTCCAGAACTAAATTGGGTCATGAGTTTAAGCATTACTCCAACAACCTTCATGAGTAAGCGATAAGACGTAAATGGTCGAAAGTGGTCGATAAGACGTGGGAATGTCCTTACACCTAATTTGTGGTGTCATCAACACCTTGTTGACGATTACTGTCGATAGTGGGGACATTCCTATTGATATATTTCTTGACCAGGAAGGGGTGCCTGTATATACAGATAAAGAGAGGTGTACTCCACTACATACTTACTTACTTACTACGCTGGCTCAGCGCAGACACGGATCCAGACCTCAAAAATGGTTGTAGATATCTAGGGATTTTCAGACTTGGGGCATCGTCGAAGGGGGGTCCTAGCGGGTCGTCCCTCCTAGCTACGCCCATAGTTGTGGTTACAGCCAGGGCTGGAAACCGGTTTTTAATTAACCAGGTTAATATCTATCTCAAACAGGTTTTTTCGTAAGTGTTCGTTCGGAGCGGAACCGATTCGCGAGCAATATTGCTTCTGGGATAAACCTGGTTAATTCCACGAGGCGCGTGAATAGTGCAGCGATATATTTTGTCTGTTTTTAGGACGCGATGCGATTGGACGCGATGCTTGCAGCCACAAGCATAAACATCGTCTTCTCTTTCCTTTTCAATCGTTGCTTTTCATTTAAGAGCGGAGCGAGCGAAATCATTTTGGTTTTAACCCGGTTTTGGGAGCGGAATCATAACCTAAACGGTCTAAGAGCTTAACCAGAAATAATACCGATTTCAACGAGTGGAATCGAAATCAAAACGCTCTTTTCAAAATGTATGAAGCTGCGCGAAACCTGGTTGCGAATTTTAACCAGGTATTCCAGCCTTGGTTACAGCGTACAGCCTCCCCCGCCAATCCTCCTCTCCCTCTCTTAGACTGGAAACTGCTGATCCTAAGTTGATGGAAGAAAGTATGACGTCTCAAGTAAATTTAAGACATGCCTACAGTGCCTACAATGGTGGATCCGCGCTTGGCTCAGCGACCCGAAATATATCTTGGCCTCCGATACGAGAATTCGCCACTCTGCTCTATTCTCAGCCACCTGGCTAAGACTGGCCGGATGGCGCATTTGGTAGTGACCCTGCCTTAAACGCCAAAGGTTGTGGGTTCGTTCGTTGAATTTTATGGAACACAAAAAAAGGTTACAAAAAATTCAACGTAATACCTAATATTCACGAAAATGTACATCGTTACAACATCTTTAATTCAGCACACTTGTACTGTAGCTCGACATTGGCTGTCCAAACACTAAGTCACGCATGTGCGACCTTCATCCGAGGAGGTCGCGGAGCAAACAGCCGAAAGGACATAGCATTTCCGCGATAGTGGCAAACTGGGCCGATGACTACACTCATTGCCATTTTACGTATTTGAATTAACGATTAATGTAGGAATAAGAAAGCGGTTTTCGAATATATGTATTTGTACCTGTAACGTACAGTCAGCCACACATCAGGTTACCACAACCTGTCAAATTTCCACAATTGATATTAGAATGGCAGCCAAGGTTGGGGCGACGTCCTGTGGGTAGACCACCTGCTCGTTGGTCCGACGATATTGTAAGGGTAGTGGGGAAACAATGGACGAAGCTGGCTGTTGACCATAGGGAGTGGCGTAAATCATCGCACTTACGTGCAGTTCGGGCGTATGGGGTAACCCTTTGGCCGGGCTGCTTCTCACGCCATCTCGTGGCGTGGTGTTCGTACTCCTAGGGTGGCCTCCTGACATAGTGCAGTTGGGGCGGTCTTCGACCCTGTAGAGCCTGCCGGCGGCCCTGACATCTGTGTAGATGGACTTCTGTGCTACAGTACGCCATCTAGCGACTTTTTTATTTGACAAGTAACATTTCGCGACATTTAAACTAGATTATTAAAGCGCTATAAAATACTCGTCTCAACATAATATTACAAGTATTACGAGCCATGCAAATCGTCTTACATAACTGAGCGAAACCATAAATCATGTTGTATGAGTTGTATGGCCGTGAATCCGCGGTTTTGACCCACTTGCCGTTCGTCTCTTTCTTACACAATATTGATGTGACAAAAGAGGACAAAAGAGTCATAATAATGGATAATAAATGTGATTGATTGGTGAATTATTTAAAAAGAATATAAATAAACATTTATTTTTTTAATCCAAATCTATTACTTAGCTCGCCCTTACTTCGTACACATTTGTGGTAAAGTGTGTGGCAGACAAGCATACGGGATGTTATAAAACGTTTATCTTAAACTTACATAACAGGATCCAAAAGTCGTCGACCCGGCTTATCATCACCCAATTATAAAGATAACAGGTGCAGTGTTATCTTCAGATAATGAACCACAAAACGTAAGATAATGACGCTGTTGTATGCAATTCCATACCAAAGATTAATGAAAGATTAAGCTTAATCTTCCATGCACATCTTTTCAATTACCTACCTACCATAATATTGTATTGCTAATCATTTTCAATACTTTCTTTCAAAAATATTATGTATAGACTTGACAATACTTATAATACCTTACAGTAACATAAGCTTATAGGTTAACCGATAACACGAAACACTTGCGCGATGTAATCGACTCCCAGCGCTATCTATTGGTACTAGGCGAAGTTAAGTACCTAAAAGAAGTGAGGGCGGACCGCCTGTTACGAAATAAAAGAAGGTTTCATTTATTTTTTCAATTGAAACAGTTGTACCTACAGACAGCCACAATCAGTTACCACAAGCTGTCAAATTTCCTCAAATCATATTCATCCTAATGCGTTTGACAGTAAGATGAGACTCAATTGAAGACATTTGACAGTTTTGTATATCTACTTTGATGTGTGCAGTGGCTGTACTTACGTATTATACGTAGGTAGGGAAAAGATACGATATTAATTAGATGATCAATATCTTTGATTTATACGTAGGGAAAAGATACGATACCCGATTTAGATTATTACGAGTAGTATTTATGCTAGTAAATGGCTAACCATGGTATTTTTCTTATTGAATACAGTGCAAAAAGATTACCGTCTCAACATATATTATTATCAATATTATTATCTAACTCAATACTAAAAGCACAAATGCCTTTAGTTTATTAACACAATTTACATATTAGATAAATTTATTAACATTACATATATCTTATGTCACTAACTTATTTGACTTACTAAGCAAACAGGAAGGGAAACAGAGCCATTAGAATAAAGATCTAGGCGCTGCGTGCGCGCATGCTTCGGTGCACTCTGTTAGTTATGACAACATTGCGCATAAGGGCTTGTTTATGGCAAGGTGAGGATTTGTGTAAGTAGTTTCATTGATATTTAAGTGAATCTAAATAGATCCATATTGACATTGACTTAGGAATCTTAGGATATATATAGTTCCATATTGTATAATAGCTCTAGAGGACTCTGCGAGCCCTCTTTAGATGCTCGACGTTCACTAGCTAAAGCGCTACGTGATAGGTAGCAGACGAGCAGGAGGATCACCTGATGGTAAGCAATTGCCGCCGCCCATGGATACCTGCAACACCAGTGGAGTTCACAAGAGCGCTGTCATTCTTTTATCCCCTTCCCCTCCGGGTGGGCGGTCCCCTCACTCACTCGGCGAAACACAGCACAGGGCTGCTTCACGCCGGTTTTCTGTGAGGCAGTGGTATCACTCATGCCGAAGCGTAGCTCTCCCACAATTAACTTCGGTTACAGTTTTGTATGAGGACTCGAAAAAAATGTATGGCAAACGCAACCATTGACAGGTTGAAGTAAGAATGTGGTATTTCTGCCACCACCGCGCCCATCCGCCTCCTATTTATACCGTGTGATTAGACCCACTGTGTCTCTGAGGAAAATGCTGTACTTATTTTTATAGTGCTTTCGAACTGACAGTGATTTGCTGCAATTATGTTAGGCTGGTTATCCACTTAAAATAAGTTTACGTACCTCTTGCTAAGTTTATTTGCTCCGCGAGGAACAATACTACTGGGTATCCTGGTAGGTCGCACAATTAGGAGGCTTGCATTTTTTCATATATTGAGGATATTCTAGATGACCCCACTTCACCTGATGGTTAGCGGCCGTCAGATCCAAATTTATATGAGATTGACAGGCACAAAAGAACAGACAAAGTGTCCATTGAGTCTGTGACTCTCACCCTGAAGGCCTGCTGAGATGCCGTTTCACGCCCCGTCTAAAAAACCCAGGATTGTAAGGAGGAAACACCTGAACTGGAAGAGCATTCCATTAGGTTGCATTACGTTATAAGGCGTTAAGCGGCGAGCGTGATTAGGCGGTAGTATGGAGTGGCGTAATAAAGAAGAGGCCTATACTCAGCAGTGGGTGGATGTGGGTTGACATGATGATGATGATGATGATGATGATGGTCAGTCCCGGCTGTGGGATATTCAACCGCATTTGCGCTGAGGTGAATACTCTAGGGGTTTTAGTTAGGGTTAGAGCCCCACTTGTGTCAAGGTGAAGGCCATGACGGTTTCCTCTGGGAAAACAAAAATAAAATTTACCTACCTACTAAGTATTCTGTTAGTTCAGCGATCCGAACAGAATTTGGCCTCCGAAACAAAACATCGCCACATCGGTCGGTTCTTCACAACTTCTTGTCAATAACTAACCTGGAGCTCCCAAACACCTGTCTTAACGAGGTCTTTCTAAAAGAAGGAGCTAATATTATATATCTATACAGTAAAACAGGCAAACGAAACAGAGACTTCTTCAAACTTTCATACAAATTGTTTACGAGAAGTAAGAGCTAGGCCTTCAGGGTTTCGTCTTGCGATCTTGAGACATAGCATAGCTTAATCTGTTATAGGGGTGAAATGCTCCCCAAGAAAAGCTAAAATCTTCAAAGATGAGTGGTATTAGCTCGGGGCCCATGGACCAGTCGTACCACCTTGGTTTGTTGCTCAAGGAGACATGCGAACTTTGGTCTCGCGATTAGAATCGTATGAGAATTTGAATCTTGCATGGAACAGTTAAATTAGCGCCATCTGCTGTTTGTTGAATGGTAATGTATTGGCGAACTTCTTTCGGACGATGGTTAAGTGTCGCCACACTGTGAAATCTTAGCTCATACTGCACACAATCCTGAACCAATAGGACATTCGCAATCAGCTGTCCGACCAAACATAGAGCCGCTTTGATGCGGCTTATATCACAGCGGAGTCGTACGGCGCGGGTATTTTTATCACTTAGAAATTGAGGCTTTTAACGCGCTAGCGAGTGACTAAGTGTCTACATTGAGACATAGGGAAAACGCAATATGGCAACTTTACTACGATGGTGGTTATTAGGAACGTGCTCTTTCTAGAGTTTGGGTGATGTTCATTTTTTTATTTTTTTTTACCTTAGCCTATATTGTCCCACTGCTGGGCAAAGGCCTCCCTCGAGTCCCTCCATCGATCTCTATCCATCGCCATCTGTGGCCAATCGATTGCAAAGGTGTTATGATCGTCACTCCATCGCTTTCTAGGTCTGCCCCGTTGTCGGCGTCCATCAGGTAACCATTGGGTTACGATGTTAGTCCATCTTTCGGGGTCCATTCGACAGACATGACCCGCCCATTCCCACTTCAGCCCGGCAGTCCTAACCTACGGTGCACAAACATGGTCCCTAACCGAAATTCAAAAGTCCAAACTTAAGGTTTGCCAAAGGGCTATGGAGCGAAGTATTCTTATAAGTGTGAAGAGAGTGGACAGAATACGGAACTCTATAATACGTGCCAAAACTGGAGTCACCGATGTTAAATTTATGAGCAGAATCTACACGGGTCAGTGTTGAGCTTCTGTTGTCATGTTAAGGAAACCTCAACAGGGGAGGAGGGGAAAAGGTAAGCAGAGCACTTGTGACACCACTGGTGTTGCAGGTGTCCATGGGCGGCGGTAATCGCTTACCATCAGGTGATCCGTCGGCTCGTCTGCCACCTATAACATTAAAAAATCTGCACGTTTCGGGCAGTTTTTCATGCATTGATTCTGAATGTGAAGCCTATCGATTTGATCGGATTCCATTGTCTAAAAGTAGAAGGCAAGAAACAAGAAAGTAAAAAAAAATAGAAGTAGAATTAGAAGGGGGGTGGGAAGTATTAAGCCATAACATGTCCACGGTGGGAAATAGGTTTCCACCAATGATTCGTAGGTAGATGCTCCCTACAAGCCCGGTGACTGTACAAAACCACACGTAGGTTGACAGAACGGACCGACCGACAAAAAAAAGTATTCCTAGATTAGCTGGTTAGTTGACTTAATTGTGTATTTTTAACTAGCGGCGCCCGCGACTTCGTCCGAGTGGAAAAAGTAACTTTTTACCCCCCTTTAACCCCTTACAACCCCCTTAATATTATTATGTTGATAGCCTATAGCCTTCCTCGATAAATGGACTATCCAACAAAAAAGAATTATTCAAATCGCACCAGTAGTTTCGGAGATTAGCGCGTTCAAACAAACAAACAAACAAACAAACAAACAAACTCTTCAGCTTTATTATATTAGTATAGATAATAGTGTATTTTTTGTTACAGGTAAGAAATTCTCCATGATTCTCGTAATAGCAGGATGACAAGTGCAGGTCTTACATTTTTTTTATTTGCTGTAACTCTTACGTTTACATAGAAGTCCATTATCAATTTGATTCCATCCAAAGCCGTAGATTTAGAGCTCGGGATCCTATATAACTATACAAAATGGTGAATATTCTCCAGGCAATAATGTATGGAACAACTGATTTGATGATAATAATATAACATGCTAAAAGGGAGTGATTTAAATCAGTTTATTCGTGTTAGCTTCGGGATTGAAATGAGTAAACTTTAATGGTGTGTAACCATGGACGTATATAAGGGGGGGTCCAGGGGTCCGGTCCCCCCCCCCCCCCATTGAGGCCTGGTTTGACATAAGGTTGAATCGGCTATAGCCAAGGGCGACTTAATTAAGGGGTCTGCAAGGTTGGTGGGGTAGCAAATTGTAGATAGCCCTGGGACGGCAAGTCAACAAATCAACCTCACGTTCTTCAAGAATGCGTACATGTAATAACGCACGCTGGGTCCAGCAGGTCCTTGAATTGTACTTCGAGAGAGCCGCATTACAAAATATTATTACAATTAGGGAAATTGTTAAAAAGCTATATATACGTCCGTGTGTGTAACTATAAAGAATGTAGTCTTACGCTATTGCTTTAGGAATATAAATAAATTCACGAAGTATTTCCGAGTTGCTTGTCCATTGAGAAAATATTATATCCACTCGAAGTGCAGTAATATTTTATTTATATCAATGGAATTATTTAATAACATTACTGTGTTTATAGGGATCTCGATTATACTCTAGTGATGTTCGATGTTCATATCGATTTTGTAGTATAAATTATGTTTTAGACACAGCATCAAGGCTGAAACTGTTGAGAATTTAGGTCTTATTGACCTAAATTCTCAACATTTTCGGGTAAACTTTTGTCGAGAATGTCCTCAATCGAGAGCAAAATAACTAGATGTAATTCATTTTTGTAACACCACTTAGTTATTTGCCTTCTTTTCCCAAGAAAAAGAGATTGTATTAAAGTTATTTTGTATATTTTTGTAGTGTCAATAATCCGAATAAATTTAAAATGTAATTAACATTCTTAAAATTTTGTAAAATTAAATTAGTTAACCACTTAGACAATTAACGTGAAACTTTGTGTCTTTAAAAAATTAATAATCTGCATAATCGTCCCTCGCTAAAAGTGTTTCTGATCTATTTTTTTATTCCTGTTTATCTTCTCATAACTTTGTTTTCATTTGTTATTTTTTGGGGTTTGAATATACATCCGAATACCGTTACTATTGTGGATATGTCTATCGATAACCTACGAACATCCCTAACCCAACAATCTAAGTCACGATATGGCACTGCGCATACAATCGCAAGGCCCCACTTATGTGCCATATAAGGGACTAACCCGGGCCATATAAGGCTGCCATATGCTTCCTACATCCAAGATCGTGGATACCGAGACAAAAGGCCATTATGGAGGCAACATTAATTGTGGATAGAAAAACTGTGAGAAATATTTCAACTTAGACAACGGCGCCTGTTTTTTTTTGTTACCTACTTAGTACATCTAGTCTACAAAAATAGTAAATGAAAATCGTAGGACATCTTTCGACTTTCATTTACTTTTTTGTCTATTATGGGTGTATCTATGAACATTAATATCCCTATAACCCACATAATTATATAATTATACCCACATATTCTACAAACCATTCTGAACATTTGTTTTACGACGTATGAAAAAATTCGTCGAAATTTTTTTCTACTCCCCAAACTAAATGTTGTTAATCTTGCATGCATCGGCAAGAATAGGTCGGCTCGAACGTAGTGATACTACGGCCTCGCAGAAGAGCGTCGTGAAGGAGCGCCTGCCCTGTGTTTCGCCGAATGAGTCTGGGTTCCGGAGGCCCAATCGGGGGAAAAGAGATTAATTTGACAGCACACTTGTGATTTCTCTAGGTGTTGCATATAAAAACATCGCTTATCTTTTGGTGATCCGTCTGCTCGTCTGCCATGAGCCATTTTTACATAAAAAATACTGCTCTTATTATATCTACTTATGACATGGGTAATCGATACGGAATCCTAAAAGCCCCAAACGATTACACGTCCAAAGACAAGCTTGGAATGTTTTCTTATCTGTGGATAGAAAAAAAATATCAATAACCACTATTAAAGAGCATGACGAGTGTGTGGGTCGCGTCCGCCGGGAATCGAACCCGCGACGTGCGCGCATCCCCAAGTAGGAGCTTCCTGTAGCAGGGTTGGCAGAACATTGTTAGAAAATATTTAACACTATAGTGACCTGTCCTCACTTTTGCTATGAGTTCTAAATCATGCCAACAGATGGCGCTGAATTTTGATTGCTTTTTGGTTGGTATGTAAGATTTGTCGATGTCTATCGAATTTAGTTCTTTATCTTTTGTACTTCATCAGGTTATTCATTTATTGACTTGGCAATCACATCAAACAACGGAATCAATTTAATGCATTAGGTACTTGTGAGATATATTGTGTGATTGCAAATGAATAACCGACTTGGCAAAACATGGATCTCACCACTTTTTGCGGTAGTTTTTTTTTTTTTTTTTTTTATGTGATAGGTAGCAAACGAGCAGGCGGATCACTTGATGGTAAGCAATTGCCGCCGCCCAAGGACACTTGCAACACCAGTGGAGTTACACGTGCGCTGCCAACCTTTAATCCCCTTCCCCTCCCCTTGTTTGCGTTGCGAGACTTGGTTTTTTTTGACAAGTATTTTTTGATGGGATATACATATTATAATACTATAGATAGTTAAAGATGAGATATAGCTTTTAGATAGATAATCTGTTGCCGTCATTCTTCCGTTATAACAGCAACTTGGGCTCTCCTTTTGCTTTCCTAACGGAAGGCCCGGCATCACATCACAGAGGGAGAGCCACGCTTCGGCATGAATGGGCGGGTTTGAGTGATTGACCGAAGTGATACTGCCTCACAGAAGACCGGTGTGAAGCAGCGCACATAAAACAGGACTAAAATTTAACGGAGCTAAAAAGAAGTAAAAAAGAAAATAAATTTGACACCACTGGTGTTGCAGGTGTCCATAGGCGGAGGTAATCGCTTACCATCAGGTCATCCGTCGACTTGTCTACCACCTATATCATAAAAAAAAAGAAAAAAAATCTCACCTCGTGCCAACCCTGTGGATCATCAAACGCGGTGGAACAATAGCTCGTTGAGCCCATGTATGGGGTGTTACACCATGGCTTCCTAACGTCTCCTATGCGCGAGCGCATGCGTCAGTGGTATGTATCATACCATAACACGCCTAGTTTTACTTTCTCGGGTTGATTGGTTGACGTAATGGATGAATGGATAGATATACTTTGATTGCACACATAAAAACTTAAAAACTTATATTACATGAGTACTTACCTATATCAATGGATTAATTTTAAATTATTTTAAAAAAGAAAGAATAGGTATATAAATAAATAAATAATAAATAAAGACCAGTCTCAAACGAGGGCAACCCCTTTACAATGACAATAACCAACTGGGGGAGTCAACCCAGAACACAAAGACCCAAGAAAACTTAGAAAATTTAATTTTATAAATTGACGTAACCGGGAATCGAACCCGGGGCCTTTGGCGCTTCGGGCGAATACCTTAGCCACTGCGCCATCCAGGCCGTCAACATTTAGTAGTTATTCAGTGGAATCTCTTTATCTCCTGGTCTTTCCTCTTACCCGTTAGTTGCCCAACTGTCGGATTACAATGGATCAAAGCTGACAGTGAACTGGTCAGCGACAGAGACCTTGAAACGGCCCGGTCAGTTACGCAACTAGCACTAAGTTGCTGACAGATAACCCACATTCGGGTATACTCACTGCCCGTGACTTTACTTGTCACGATTGGAGGCGATATTGATAAGTTTAATCTATTCGAAGATTAAACTTACCCAATTAAATCGGTTTAACTACATACGAGTAAAAGTACTTAAAACTTTATTAAGAGGCCTTGTCCGTAGTTGCGCCATTTGATTGTAGTTCATTGAGATTAATTTAAGACATTTTAAACCTTTAATACCTTCATGAGCGGCGGTAAATTTCAACAGAAAGAAATAAAATACATTTATTTATTTGGACACCACAACACATATCACATGCTACAGACAATTGACACAACACAAGAAAACAAAAAAAACAGGTGACACGCTTGCTGATTTGCTACCTCTAGTATAAATAAAAACTTAAGTAGCTATAAGTAAAACTACAAAATTGAACCGTCTTCTTTCTACGCATCAACCATTGTACCATTTTGTGAAAAATCCTCCCTTTTTGTTCCGTTTATCATATCGATCCCCCCGTCATCGTTTATAAATGAGTTTATACATAATCTCCTGCTGGGTAGCAGAAGAGTTATATGCTCTATTCTGGCGGGGCCTTTTCTAACGGGAAGCCGACCAGAGGCATAGGTACCGACTAAGCCCCAGCAGATTTCCATCACTGGCCTTAAGAGGGGAGAAGTTCCTTCCCCTTCAGTCTCTTCCCCTTTGGGTAGTTCTGACCAGATAATGGTCTGGTGAAGTCCGTGTAAACCATTCTTCCCTCCCGATACCCGGAGAAGGTGGCGATAAAAGTCAGCAGATTGGGATGGGATGCGTCACTTCTTTGCATCCTACCCTTGGCAGCGTACCTGTTTTTTTTTCTGAGGATCCATCGGCCTGCGCCGAAGAAGTAGCGGATATATTCTTAATAATGCTGCTGAATAAACAAGTAATATTGATATATTGCGATCCGGAACAAATATGCGCGGGCGACGGCAGAGACCTTGGCCGGCTGGTTGTTGCGCAACACGACGTGTTGACAGATTGCCTGCATGCTTAGAGATCACCGCCATTGCAACGAGACGTCAGGCGTTCTCCATTTTTTTTAACTGTTTGGTCACAGAGCGATGGTAGTTCAGTGGTGAAACGCGTCTTTGATACGGAAGGTCGTATAGGCTTTTTCAAATCCGTCCAAAAAATCCATGATCAAATTTTTACCACTAATTCGGCTGAATGGGACAGCATCGTGAGGAACCTGCACGTTCCGGATAGTTTCTGAAACCATGATTCAGTTGATCTGGTTCACCTTTGTGACACGGGGTGCGCTTAGGCCATGATTAAAAATTTAGGGAGTCTGGCAATATTACAGTGAAGCCACTAGCATTTCTTCTGAGTTTTTCGGTGAGCTATTCTGGCGTGCGCTGTAATGTATGATGGGAATTGCAAAAAACTCATTCCACGCGCGCGAAGTCGCGGGTGGCCGCTAGTTACACATATTTCTAAATAGTATTAACTACCTTGATTGAGAGAAAATAAAGCAATTCTTTTTGTACTGGTGCTCTCATTCACTGCACTTAACAGTTCATACATGACGGTGCACATTTTCTGTTCACCAGAGTCCATTCCATCCACCCACGCATATCCTACTCAATACCAGACAGACCGCCGGTCAACGCACTTCGGAAACGGCTTGTTGAGCGAAACTAAGCTTGAAATAAAGCAATTTGCTGGTGCAATGTGCATTCAGGATGTTGATATGGTACTAACCAAATGTTAGGAGAAATAAGTAGAAAAAATTATAAGACCTATTCCAGTTTCCAGTTCGCCCGAATCAAATCAAAATCAATTTATTTGCGTAGACATTGCTTCGGTGACGCAGTTGGTTAGTGGGTCCCGTTTTAAAGCGACTGTTGCGCTTGGGGTTCCGGGTTCGATCCCCGGTTTGGGCCAATTTATATCTGAGTTTTTCTGTTCACAAATTCTCTGTGTCAGCCAGTCTGGATGTTGGCGGTCGAGTGCCGTTCACGTTAAGCCGATGGTCCTGCACCCAATCTCTCTTTCGTCGTGTCATACTGGTGTCCCATAGAAATAAGATGGTAAGGGAATAGAGATAGCACCTGTGTTTGCAAAAACACTTAAGCACTATAATATTTCCTGCGCGTACGTATATATACGTACGTATTCCTAGGTACTGACGCAGGATATTATAGTGTTCTATCTAATCTAAGGCGGCCACGTGGCCATTAAGATTAGCCGCAGTAGCCGAATATATTTGGTTGGAGTCTATTTTATTTTTACAAACAACATTAACAAATCGTCATAATATTCTTCTCTGAACAATCGCTGCATCAAATTTCACGTTGAGTCAAACACCGGATGCGATAATAAACTTGCCACTTCTACTGTTTACAAACAGTCAAACGCATTTGGACACAGTAAAGTATAATAACAGTAAAACACCTTTATGATTCGTATCGCTGGAAATTATGAGGCGACCAAGTCCCTAATACGTCTTCAGCTACGTAGAGACCAGTCTTCGTGTTCTCTACTTACTCTTATTATGGATGATAATGGGAAATACTTTTTTTATGTTTGCACTTCACCTCATCTCCCCTGAATGCCCCTGATGGAGAGTGACAATGAGGTCTAAAATGCAGCGTGCTTTCCCAGAAGAAGCCTATTCACTCTCTGATGAGTTATTCCAACTAATCCCATCCTCCCATTTCCATTCCCCAACAACACGTGCTGGACAGCGTTGCCATCCGCATTGTTTCCTCATATTTATGTGATGGTCTCTCAAATTATTCATATTTATTTGCGTGCAAAGATTTCCAGCGATCGATCTTATGTTATTATTTTTACTGTGGTTCTGGGAACGCAATCACTCCGTGCCATCTTGACAGCATTCCACTCCAATTGATACCTGTGGACTTGTTATTTAGCTGCTGGGTTTCTCGGTATTTTGTCCCTTATATTTGAATCTTAATTTTCTGGGTAGTGAGATGTGGTCGGAAGGGTAGTGTGGGACCCGCGCTGTAAGCGGGCCTTCACCTGGAGGGATGCGAAGATGGGACTCCTTTGTTGGTTTCTCGTGTCCTCTTCCCTCTCTGGCGTAGAAGGGAGCGCCCCAGGTGCTTTAGTCGGTAGACGGGTGCACATTTCTCTTGGGACACGAAAAAAAGTTAGAACAGTTTGTAAAAACAAAATAAGTCATCATCATCGGTGATCGCTCACCATCTAGTGAGCTGTCTGTTCGCTTGTCCGCTATAATGTAAAAAACAAAAAACAGAACTTTCTAGCAATGATGCCTGTGGGAATCAGGAAGGCATCCATACCTAGTACCTACTTACTAATATTATAAATGGGAAAGTGTATCTGTCTGTCTGTTAGTCTTTCTTTTCACTGCAAAACGGAGCGACGAATAGACGTGTTTTTTTAAGTGGAGAGAGGGAGAGTAACATAGTTTACTTTTTGCCTCTATCTAAACATGGGAGGGCCATTTTAAGGAAGTGGGGGGCGCGAACGTAGCCGCGGTCAAAAGCTAGTCTTTCCTAATTTCAAGTTACGGTAGTTAAGCCTAATTTCCGATCACTACTTACTCATCATAGTATCAATGTAACCCACATAATAATAATTCAATTTCCATCATAACGACAGACAGAAAACCTATTAAATTTTCTGTCCTTGGCATTCGCGCCCACGACGGCTGTATGGCGAAACCAATCACAGTAAGAGATTAATTGAACTTTTTGTTTAGGCGTAATCATTTTTTTTACTGCTAATTCTAGTTTTAATTGAGTTTTTGTCAATAAACTGATACCTTAATGGAGTTTTTGTTAGGTGCTTATGATATCTTAAGACTCTTCCCAAATGAACCGACCATAGCTACCGGTGGCTAGCAATAAGTAATGGTTATGATACAACTCTCATAATGTATTGATTTGATTCCGTAGGTAGGTTACCTACTGTAGCTTAAGTACGGTTTTAGACAAGCGTTATATACGCACGTATCCCAAGATTCCCAAGAATAAAATCGTATCTGCTAAGTAAAAACATAGCAGACAGAACAGTTACAATTTTGTACTTGGGACCCGTCGGATATTTTTGAAGCGCGTTTGGCAATCGCACAAGCGTTGACTAAAGACTTTTATAAAGTACTAGTGGCCCGCCCTCACTACGCTTCGGGACCGTAATTCAGAAATGAACCAACAGATGGCGCTGTGTCCAATTACATCTCGCAAGCGTTTCGTGTTTTCGGTTTTACGTATAAGCCTTGTCGTTGTCTATAGAAGTTATCTCTTTATAAATAGTATAGAAGATAGATATTTGGCGTTAACGTCTAAGCTTGTATCATAAACAGTACAATGATGCTAAGAAAACGGCAATAGAGGTTATCGCGTGTGAGAAAGCCGGTAGATGGCGTACCGTACAACTGGGGTCCATCTACGCAGTGGTTGGTTACTTTTGAACTGAGATTTCAAAAAGTCACTAAGCAACCAATAACGTTGACGCTCAGTCTAACAGTACGCCACCTAGGTGTTTTGACCACGCAATACGATCGTATACTTAAGTGCGTTTGGAATTTTGAGCCCGTTTTAAAAAATCCAAAAACAAAAGGCGCAATCAACGTTTGCAGAATGCCTTAAAACTAAAACGAAATGCTAAATGCCATTGAATATCATGATAGATAATACAAATTATTGCAGGTGCTTTATTATTTTTGATTGATATATTATATGTTACGTAATTGCTGTAATCCATCTCCATCAGTGTTGAAAATTAAATTAAAAATTTAAGTGAATCAGACGAAGTGATTGAATCCGAAAAGTTAACCGTTATTTAGTTTTTATACAGAAGTCTGTTATTGAACTTTTTTTGTTTATAGTTTTTTAAACGATATGTAGCAGACTAGCTAACGCATCATTGCCTCCGCCTATGATGCACTCAGATCCGAGCCAATTGAGGAATAAAATTTTATAATGACTAGAATTAGAATCGAACTCGGGATTTTCCGTGCTTGCCTGCATAGCTACTGTGACTTCCAGGTTGTTAAGAAAATTATGAATCTGGGCTGAAATTCGGCCTAGTTATATAATTTTCTACAACCGTTGGAGCCATAAAGTCCTTGAGTGGAGACCGCGACTCGGTAAACGTAGTGTTGGACGCCCTGCTACAAGATGGGATGACGACATTCGAAGGCTGGCTGGAGTGAGCTGGATGAGAGTGGCCGAAAATCGGGAGCGGTGGCGTGCATTGGGGGATACCTATGTCCAGCAGTGGACGAGCGTGGGTTGCTGATGATGATGATGATATAATTTTCTTAATTTAACCAATCTTGTAAGAATTTTAAGGGAAAGTTTTGAGTCTTCTTAACATCAATGGTATTGACATAAGATGATCAGTAGTAGGAAGTATTTGCCTGGCGCATTTATTTTTATGTTTATTTACTTTATTTTTATTTTATTTGTATGTTTATTACTTATCATATAATGTGCATTTCATTACATTTTATTTATATCAGATTCGAAGTGGTCGTGGTCCACACCCTTTTAGTTAAATTCTTTTAAAAAAACATTACTTACTATAAAATTTACTCCTTGACATTTTCCGCTATTGTTTAAAAACACTAAAAATTCTTGATAAGTATAAAAGGCACTTTCTGAAGTAATCATAAGGTGAAGAAAACTGCAGGATGAGATCTTTTTCCTGATAATAAAATTCAAAACACAATTTTTTTGATACTTTTTGGTGCAATGAGGCGACTATCGTCTGACCTTCGCAACCCAGACAAACTGAATCATGGTAACACATTTCAAATACAATCCGAACGTAGACTAAGTAATTGTAGAAATCAGGAATTTTAGGGAGATAGATAGATATGTTTTATTTATTGCACAGAAATACACCTATATGAGTGAACCAACAGCGATAAACAGTAACTTACAATAAGCCAGTGCAATAATAATAAGGAGCTATGAAACCGATAGCAAAACTATCGGATAGTAGCGGATTAGGGCGGAGCTTAATAGAGACACGTTTTATAAAAACTAAGTATCGTACCTAAGTACCTAGGTATATCAACACGGCTCCTCCAATTTTCTAAGTAAAGTAGGTAAAAATTTCGTAATTTCTATTGAAATTCCTTAAAAATGTCATATCCGAAACTAACAAATAAACAAAAATATTTTCATATTATCTGTGCAACCATATCCATTGTAACAATCGGTCCCATTATCGTATCCGATCCGTAACCGAAATATGCACATAGATTTTAAAAATCCAAAGGTGCACTGTCCAAATCAAACCACGACGTATAACGTAACAAACCATGTAAGGCGAGTGACTCTCACTAACCCATAAAATTATCATAGTCATGGAATCATAGTTTTTTTAACCTACTCATACGTTTAAAAAAATCAAAAAAGTCCACTTGAACTTTACTCCCCTCAAGGAGAATGCTCGTAGTTAGTTTCCTTATGCGTTTCAATATCGGCCCTTTAGCCTATATGGCCATAGGTCGCGTGTTTGTGGATGGCCTTACACCCAGAAATGGCTGCGGCGGTCGACGGGTTAAAAATAAGCTGGTTGGGACATTTCGAGATGACATGGGTCAAGTTAATTAAGGTAAGTTCGGTTTAAGAGTATTTACTTCCTTTTGACTTTTTACTAGTGGACGATTTCTGACGAGTGCCCTGGAGATTCGTTATACTAGAAACAAACGAGTCTATGTGCCTTCGTCTCTCCCATTATGTTAGGACTCGTCATCAGCTCTTCAACCTCGGCATTTTTCAGGAACCTCCATCTGCCATCTGCTTCTTGTTTTGGACCGAACATTTGCACAAGACCGAGACAAATGGCGTCATCTCGTATCGGTGGCCAAGACTCATTTTGGATCGTTGAGCCATCGGAGTAAGTAAGAAGCAAACGAGCTAGTAGGTCACCTAATGGTAAGTTATCACCGCTACCTATTATTTGGGCTATGTCTGCGACATAGAACTCCTGCGGATCTCATTATTTCTGACATAAACACGCAAAGATATTCCGAGCATAGCCCTCTCCTCTGCCCTCTGTGTCTTTGAGCCTCCTTAAGCGGCCCATTGTAAGTGGCTACGTTTTGGTTCCGTCCGTATTTCATCACTGGCAACACATACGCATTAAACACGAGCGGCCCACTAGTATTTTATAAACATTCTTAATACTGCATTCTAATCCACAAATACCTTTCAATTTACGTAACATTTATGTTAAACTAATTAAATTTCATCAGTCAAATCGATCATTTCACCACCTGCCGATGGTATCAGCAACCTGTTGATAGGTCCTCATTGACCGAACATCGATCAAAGGCATGACAATTAGTTTGGCTGCGGCAAGGTTGCGTGTGGGCAAGTTTGTAGACATCTAACTTATTAATAAGTGAGCCTTGGAATCGCAGTTTTATGGCAATCAGTGATATGAACAGTTGAATTAGGTGCATAGTATTCAAGGAGTTTACGTGGGTTTTTTATGTGATAGGTGGCAGACGAGCAAACGGATGACGTAGAAGCGATTGCCGCCGCCGATAGACACCGGATTTGCCCAGCTGTGGAGCAGTATAGAAAACGATATGGCTTTAGGGAACCGAAAACACGAAACTCTGGCGTTTCCAAACAAAAGAAAATTTGACAGCCGCTGTCAAAATAAAAACATAACCTGTAAAGACCTATAGACATAGCAGAAACAGAAGTTCATACTTACCACTTGTTTATACAGCTATTAAGATACGATACTATCTCAATTTATCTATTTATCTGCCGGAAACTCGAATCCCCAAGAACATTCTATGTAACGTTAGACAATTGTCAAGTCAAACGTACACCGACTAACAAATGTTGACAGTTACGGCTGTAAACACAACACACGTTAAGTTAACTCGACCGTTGGTTAATGGCGTCCGACTTGGCTTGGTTGTGACGTCAGACAATCACATGGCCGTACATGTGCTGTTTGAAAGGGTGGTACTTAACCGTGGGAGAGACACTCTTCGGCATGAAATGGCCGCCTCCACCGGAGTAATACCGGGGCATTACAGAAGACCGTCGTGAAGCAGCGGCTGCGCTGCGTTTCGAGTGAGTGAGGGCACCGGGGGCCCAACAGAACAGATACATCCTGTATAAGTATAGGTACTTACTTACTTATTACGCTGGCTCAGCGATCCAAAGTGGGTCTTGGCCTCTGACGTCAAAGTTTGCCATTTTTTGCGGTCCTGTGCCAATTCCGCCCAATCGTGCAAGTCGAGTGCTTTGAGGTCCTTGGCGACTTCGTCCCTCCAGCGGTATCTCGGACGACCCACAGGACGTCACCCCATTGGTGGTCCCATATAGGCTCTTTTGGCTGCACGGTCCTCTCCCATTCTCTCCTCGTGTCCGAGCCAGCGTTGCGTATAAGTATGCGATTTTTAATTGTAACGTGGCTAGTAGCCCATCCTCACTGCGTTTCAGAACCAATAAGTTGGCACTGGGCATCGCTTGCATCGTCAAGTTTGCATTTTCGGTTTACGTCCTTATCCGCTCACGGACACTTGGCAAAAATCTTTTGAGTGCGCAAGGTTGTTTTTCTAACATGCGAGGGCGTGATCGGTATAAGCGTTGTGGATGTTTTGTAAGCAACTGGAGTTTGTCCATTCGTCCATCGTGATGATAGTCAAAACCATTTCACTTAAATGCGGTTACAGCATTTTTAAGAGTTCAAGCACCCTAGCTATTGTGCGTAGTTCTCACAATTTGGCTTGATACTAGTCATGAAATATCAAATTCTATACATTTCTCTGTGGAGACCGCGTCTTGGTAAACGCAGTGTAGGACGACCTCAGGCCAGATGGAGTGACGATCTGCGCAAGAGGGCTGGCTGGAGCTGGATGCGAGTAGCCGAAGATCGATCAAAGTGGCGAGCATTTGGAGAGGCCTATGTCCAGCAGTGGACTGCAACAGGCTGATGATGATGATGATACATTTCTCTAACTAGTCTCTTCCTAACGCATAACTCCGCCCTGTAGTCTTGCGTATCAAGCGATTTTGTGAAAGGTATAATACTAGTTAGATTTCCCAATACTTCTGTTCTTTGCATTCCCTTATAAAGTCATAATTTTAGCTGTAATCAAATAAATTCAGTACAAAATGATCGGCAGATACCAATGAAATGAATATTTAATCGGTTGCAATTGAACTGAGATTGGTTATTGGAAATTAAATCCTATTGTCATAGTAATAAGTGGTAGGCTTTAAATGTGCTTTCTGGTTATATCCTGGGCATAGTTTATAAGTAACAATGCCATTACAAAAGTCGATTAGAATTCCTAAATATTATTAAGAAGTCACTGTTTGAGTAGTAGCGGTCATTGTTTTGATTTTGATTTAACAGTGGGAGAGCCACGCTTCAGCATGTATAGCTAAAATACAGAAGAGAATTTACTTATAATAAGAGAGCGCTTTGGCCAACTGTAAGCTCTTATTATCATTGTTGTTGAAATAAAGAAATATAGGTAAAGAAATAAAGAGGTAAATAACAGCCATAAATGTAATAAAAATAATAATCTTCTTACTGTTAAGAAATAAGTTCTGTACCTAAACATCGACAAGCTTTTAAAAAAATTGAAAAGGCAAAACCCTAGCGCGAAACAATAAAAGCCCAGCGCCATCTATTGGTCTAACTATGTCCCAAAACGAAGTGAGGGCGGGCGTTCTTACTTTTAACTTGTATCACTCCTTACTTTTTAATTTTACTAGTTTCTTTGCAATTTGTTCACTCCTCTTTTTGTCTCTATGTTGAAGATAATAATATTTAATCACTATGGTTACTCAAGAGTCAAGACTGATGGCATAATTCTATTAACTCATCGTTAATGAAATAATGACAGGAATTTGATAAAAAATGTTATGGACTTGCATAAAATTCTTTGTTCTAATGGTTACTAATTATGTATTAAGCATTCTGTGCTAATAGTAATAGGATAAAAACGTGTAAACAACAATGCTGTTAACATTAATCTACGTTAATTGATAGCTTGTTATACTCATTCATAAGCACGATATTACCTATTGTATAATCAGAACAAGCTATTTACAAGTTAACTAGGTTGAGTTGTGAGAAAAATATATGCGAGGAGGGAAAGAGACGCCGACAATATACGCGTCTACGCGTCTCCTTCCTCTTTGTGGAAAAGGCTACAGCCGGCGAGTGGGTACGATTCCACCTTTAATGATTCCACCTACGATTCACCTGCTTCCTTCCTTCGGGGTCTTTCTCGCCGGGGCAGGCCTGTCGCACTCCGCGTGTAGGTATCGAACTTGCAAGTACATGCGGCGGCCCTCCGGAGGGGCCAATTAATAGAAAATCTCGAGCGAGCGGCGACACACGCGCGAAAGTTGCTTACGATAGAAAGAGAACTCACTTCTAGGTATGAATAATTGTAGGCATTGAACGTTGGGCGGTCGGAATTTCAACGTTATGTTATGGTAGCCTGAGTCTTTATCTCCATAAACTGTTTTTTGGAGTGGGTTTTCTGTACTTGTACTATTATGTATTCTGTGGCCGGGGTAAGAGTTTTCAATCTATGTGTGCGTTTTTACCATAAGCTTATGAAGTAACCTGCACGTTTCGGATAGTTTCTGAAATGTGTAACCATGATTCAGTTGGTCTGGTTCCCTTGTTAAAAGGTTGTGACGTCGGACGGCAGTCGCTTATAATTACTAGTCATTGTAATTACCAGACTCCCCAAATCTGGAATCATGGTCTAAACGTATGCAGGGAAGCGACTGCTTTAGATGCAATTGGGGATCACACGCCGAGATGAGGTGAGACGTATTAATTGAGGAAGATTAACAGAGTCTACAAACTCAAACTCAAAGCATCTATTGGCGATTATAAAGTTGTGCAATAAACAATATCTTCCATCTAATCTCGTTTAATGCCTCGCTGTCAGTGAAGCCGCAGCCTTACCGGGCGTCCTTACTTCTGTATTAGCATAAACCCGCGGTTGTGTAATGAACCATTAGCGGGTGATAAGAAACTCGCTAAGTTTTATGACCTTAAGTAAGGAGGAAATATTACTCGGTTTTGTGGTTGATTTAATTTTACTGAAAATGGCGACAGGTAACTATACCTACCTAACTGGTTCTTAATACAGAAAATAGAATAAACGGCAGTTAAAAAGCTATTAGGTACTTACGAGTATAAACAAAGCATATTTAAAATTCCTATTCACAGATGGAAATCTGTTTCAATGAATAATAGTTTATCGCAAATCATTCTGCTATCAGTATCAGTACCAGGTATTGCTTACTTAAAACTTAAAATATGCATACAGGGTGTATAGCTGTGAATATTTACGTCTCTTCGTCGTCTCGTTTTGTTCTATAGGTTTTGTAAATTTGCATAAAAAAGTTTCAACGTTTCAAACAAAGTCGGTCACATGACATTCGTCATTTTGTATAGGGAGCTGAGAAATTTTCAACGAATTTTCAAAAGTCGTATAGCATGTTGTTCAGAATAAATTGTTGGTAGAAAACATGGTATTACTAACTTTGTGCATAAGTATAATATTTTTTGTGCTACTTACATTATTTACTTTCAAAGTTATGTCAGGCCTGTCCCACTCCGCATGTATGTATCGAACTTGCAAGTACATGCGGCGTCCCCTCCGGAGGGGCAAATTAGCAGAAAATCACGAGCGAGCGGCGACGCACGCGCGACAGTTGCTTGCGATAGAAAGAGAACGCACTTCTAGGTATGAATAATGGTAGGCATTGCTCGCTGGGCGGTCGGAATTTCAACGTTATGTTATGGTAGCCTGAGTCTTCATTTCTATAAACGGTTTTTAGGAGTGGGCTTTCTGTACATGTACTATTAAGTATTCTGTGGTTATGTTCAAGACCCTTGCATATTTCACCAATAAAGAAAAATAATAAAAATTGCTACTCGCGAACGCACATAACTTGGACCACGCCCCATCCCCGCCAGCGAGCGCCCACGCATACCTTCCGTTTGTGAATGCGACATTATCGTAGCTTAGAGTTTAGACCTTATGGTTTTTTTGACTACACAAAATCGTAAGTTGTGATTAACATAAAACTAATTACAACGTGTATGAAAACGAGGAGTTCGAGGAGAACGGAAAACTTATTTCATGATAAGAATAACTTCATTTAAATAACTATTGAGTCAAGCAACTTAAAAGATTAATTAAGTATTTTAAATAGTGGGAGAGCCATGCTTCGGCATGAATGGGCCGGCTCGACCGGAGTGATACCACTGCCTCACAGAAAATCGGCGTGAAGCAGCTCTTGTGCTGTGTTTCGCCGAGTGAATGAGGGTACCGGAGGCCCATCGGGGGGGAAGGGGATAAAAGGTTAGCAGCGCACTTGTGACTAGAATTTCAACATTCTATACTAATTATAAAGATATAGTTAAATTGTAGCCCGAAAAGATGAAACACTTACGCAATGTAATCGTCACTTAGCGCCATCTACTGGTGAAGATTGGGACCAATACCAACTTAGTCCCGAAGTAGAAACGATGGCGGGATACTAATTATTAAAATAACTCGCTTCTTCGCTTCATTAGGCTCAATAAGTTGTAATTGTTACTGTTAACATCGATATTCTTGTACTTAAAAAGGTCCATACAGATGCAAAAGATGCCCCTGACGGAAACGAAACTCTAAAACCAAATCAACAAGGCACGATGTCCTTCCAGATGTCGCAATCAAATGACAAAGTTACAGGCATTCAAAAGGCGCCCTTTGACGCATGCGTGATCGAGCAATAAGCAGCTGGATCAACGGTCATGCGCACTTCCATTGTGCGAGAAACGAACTTGTTCTACCATTGGAACTAGCTAGAACTTGTTTGGTTGAAAAAAAGTCACATACACTTATCACATTCAGCCTTATTTCTTTCATCTCATCATCATCATCGTCAGCCTGTTGCAGTCCACTTCTGAACATAGGCCTCTCCTAATTCGCCACTCCTATCGATTTTTTGCTACTCGCATTGCCAGCCATTCAGAGCAGATCGTCACTCCATCTGGCCTGAGGGCATCCTACATTACATTTTACCGAAACGTGACGTTTCACGAGACGATTTCTTGCATCTATACTATTTATAATATTTATATCTTTAACAACCCAGCCTTTAGATAATCCAAAAAGACGAAACATCAAACCAACGCGATGCAATCGATATACAGCGCCATATATCGGTACAGAGTGAAACTAATATAGCAGATAGAACAAAAAAAGTTAAAATGCTCACAACTAAACTTATAACTTTTTTGTTTATAGTAGTTATTATCGTTTGTATCCTCGAGCTTATTTCACTTAACCAAGCTATTGAACCAATAGTAGTCGCCAACAGATCTGCATAGATAAGCATTTCAATAGCGAGGGAGGTCTCGCCTTGACTTGTACTCGATCAACAGTTGCAAATACGACTGTCGATGAGACAGCAGATAATGAACGATTTGATCACAATACATCTCAAAAAATAAGACTTGATACGTTGAGATCGACTGTCTAAATAAAAGGTTAGCTGCATGTGAAGACTTCAATTGGAACAATAAATACACCGTTAAACTTTAGTCTTTTTAATCCTAAAGGCCGTCATAAAAAGTTACAAGAACAAAGCCCCTTAAGCATGTTAGGTCATGAAAAGAAGCGAATAAAAATTAACGGCGTATTAGTAAGAATGGTCCTACAACATTTTGAGAATAGCTCTCAGTAAAATTTGACGAATTTTGAAAACTGTCGGATGAATTTTGTAAGATGATATTATATATTCGTAATATAGGTAATATTTATGAAGTTACCGAAGATATTTATTACAAAATTAATACCTACTTACACATTTATTACTAACAAACACTCTGCAAAAATCCAATCCCCAGTTCCATTAGCATATATTATATAGGACGAAAAACTCATAAACAACTTAAAACAGCGCGTGAGTCGGACCAGTTTATAATTATTCGAATTAATGTTTTAATTTATTGGTGATATATTTGAAACCGTTGAAATGGGACTCCTTATGCTAAAATGGATGCCATGGTTGTAATAATATTGTTGATTTATGAAGCCAAGCTTGAAACGAAAACCTGTGACTGTTAATTTAATTTCTAAGGGGTTAAGGATTGTTGGTTCAGTTTTCGATTAGGTAACAATACTTTTAGTTATTATAGAAACTGTAATCCTGCTATTACTTACTGCAGTTTGTTTGAAGAACTTAGGAAAGTAGTAGGTTATTAAAATATCTGCAGGTTTGTTATTTTATTCAATTATGAAAATCAGAGATTAGTTGAAACAATTTTAATTGTTTTTCTTTTTTTAAATATTCCGCTCACATTTGTTATTTATTTTTTTAGACGTTATATTTTTAACTGAAAATTTTGGCTATTGGTTCTTAGATCGTCACAGGGCCCATAAGCCTTTAAAAAGGCATAAAACAATTGATTTTCCATTGTGTCTGCTGTCTGGGCGTTACCACGTTTAACCAATATTTTCGTAAAGTATCTATCTTTAAGATATTTTTATCGAGATTAGTCAAATACCCTATTGTATCGTTGATTTCGATATTTCTTTTATTTACTTCTCCAACCAAATCGCAATAACTCACACAGTCAGTACACAAACCTGCAACAATTCATCATAAGAAGATTGTATCGTCAAATTGTTTAGGTTTGGCGATACTACTCTATGAATAACAATATGACATTTCAATATGGAATCTGACGCGCGCCCACGGATGTCGTGGCACACTTACAAAGTTGTCTTGTTCGTCTTTATTGGATTGACTAACAGGTACAATACAAGCTTTTAGATTGAGACGTAGTTCAATATTTGGATGTTATTGAAAATAATGACAATAAATGAATACTAACGTCGTTTCATATCAATAAAAAAATAGATCATGGAACACTCCATTTTATTGAAATTTTGTTAGAAACTTAAGGAAGTTAGCTTTGAAAGTGCAAAAGTATTATTGTCTAATGGTGGACTGGTAGATAATGCTGTAAGTCTGCCAATAGTATCTGGCGGATTTATCGTCTGTACCTATATTCTGTTGTGCAATAAATAATAAATTAATAAATATTTTGATCGGCTTGGAATAAAATAAAAATTAGAATATACATTTAACTCATACGGCCACAAGAATTTAGTAAATAGATTCTGTATGTATGCTTTTATTATCATGTAGCAAAAAAGTGTTTATACCTAAATCCAGTAAATACAGTAGATAAAATATAAGATGACCGGTAAAATTCATAATAATAACGTTCTACCTATTCATTTATTTCCAACCTAAATAATAATTTAATTAGAATCAATATCTGGAAGTGATTAACAAAATTGACATAAGCTATTATTTAAAACCAAACATACCAGGTGCTCTATGCAAATGACCTTTTTGATGTCCATTTTAAATTTATTAACGCTTTAAAATCCGTCAGCTCTCTTTGCAAAAAAAATCTATTTAGGTTCGTCTAAAACGCTTATCTTAAAATAGTTTGTAGCAAAAACTAGTGTTGTAAAAACCTCGATTTCCTAATGTGACTCGTTGAGAATTCGGCCGTTACATAATATTTTTCGCATTTGGGTAGAATTTCTCTCATGTTATTATTTAATAGCTATAACCCGGTAAATGAGCATAGCGAAATATACGCACGCTATGGCAATAACGAAGATGATTTGGTGCAAAAATTATACAACGCCTTGTGAATGCTTTATTTGGAACGGAATGAGGCATTTAGATTGTAAAATTTTTAGATTTGTTCAAAAATTTGTAAACGAGTTCAGAGTATTGTTTAGGGGTCCTTCAGGGTTCTATCTTTGGTCCTTCACTTTTAATGATTATGTTAGGTAATCGTACACATTAAGTTACACTACATTTGCAAAGAAGACATACAGAGTATTAATTCTTTGTATATTTTGTCCACAGAGTCATGGAGAGCCGGGTGGGTCTGGACTACATAGTCGAACATGCCGAGTATGCGGGGAAGCTTGCTGCCGCGCTTACGTCGCCCGCCGCGCCGGTCAAGAAGCAGGTAATTTTGATTTCATTTTTCTTTTTTACCCGTTTTTTTTATGGTCAGTAAAATACGTAACTTTAGCACTCATGTCTATCGTTTTGGAGAATATTATTTTGTGTGCAGTGTAGTCGATTTATTCTTTCTTTATACTGAACTGACATCTCTTCAGTAATTATCTATTGACTCCCGTAACTTAAAAATCTACACAGATTTCAAATAGATTTTCATTTGTTTCAGGTTTTCGAGTTGCTGTCTGCATTATGTGTTTACAATGCGGACGGATACGCTCGAGCCGTCGATACTCTCGACCGGTACAAGGTAAACATCATCATCATCATTTAACATCAAATCAATACATGTGACCCTATCACGCATTTAACCTGCTTCACGCTCCAAAGGGTCTAGAAATATGTCCCCCTTTCTTTGTACAAAAACATCTTGCGATTCGCATCTTTTAAAGTCATCGTCAGTTAATTTCTTCTAATCAGGCTACTATAGTGTAGAAGATAAGGATTCTTGGACATGCTAATGTCCTCACCTATTATTTGTGTATAAATTTGATTCCATAATTTTACTTTGACGATTATCTAAACAATACAGACTATTAAAGATAGTATTGTATATGATTATGTTACAGTAATCGTAATAATGTTTTTTATATTTTTATATCAGAATAAAAATTGTTGTGATCAAAATTTGGAAAGAGTAACTACTGATTTTCTGGCTGGTTCTTCTGGAACAAATCGACTTGGAATCAGCGGTAGCTTACATAATATTTGACATTCATAAAATAATAATCATAATATTATGTATCTTGTAATACCATGTTTATGAATAAATAAATGATTATGATTATGAATAAATGTTCTGTATGGACTTAAATTGTATGAAGAATATTTCTATTTCTCCAGACCATCAAAGGCGAGAGGTACCGTCTGAACGTGGTGGTAGAAGAGCTAAAGAATGCCACCACAGTGGACTACAAGACTGCGCTGGTGGCCTTCATCAACTGCATCATCATCTCAGCCCCTCGCCTGCCCGACAGGAGCCGCGTCAGGAATGAGTTTATTGGTAGAGAACACTTCTCATTTTATCATCATCATTAACTACATCAATATCTCGCTCTTTTGCTTGCTAGATAGGCGAAATGAGTTTATTTGTCAAAACACCTCTATAATACCATCACGATCATCTGAAAGTGAACAGGTGCCTTTTGGGACTGTCAGAGCAAATGTTGTTCTGAATGGTTAATAGTAAGACCCACGCTTTGCTCTGGTTAAAGAGCTATAAAATGTTTACAGATAGGTACACACTATAGGAGGTGAGAAGAGAACGAGGCGACCTGATTGAGACATATAAGATACTAACAGGATACTACGACGTGAATGCTCTGAATGGGATTTTCACTATGAATGAGAACAAAAATTTGAGAGGGCACTCACTAAGGATAATACGCACTAGAAGTGTGAGCAATCCCAGATATCACTTTTTGCCAAACTGTGTCGTAAATGCGTGGAACAATCTTCCTGAAACTGTGATAAGTGCTCCTACAGTGAACTCTTTTAAAAATAGACTGGACAGTTTAAATTACAAACAGACTACACAAGTGCAGTGATATACACGCATCAGCATTTTTGCTGCTAGTGTATCAATAAATAGTAATAATATTTGTTTCTACTACTTAAACGACAAATTTTCCTCTCTTCCCAGGTCTCGGTCTCCTTCCAACATTGAACAATTTGAGGTAAGTTTTTTATTGCTTTACATTTTGGGAATTCTAACAAAACTGTCGCAGCAAAAACAGTCGTTATAACCGACCACAGACGGGAACCAAATTAAACATACAATACCATAATAAAATGTTAAGTTGAATGTCTGTTGCGATCAAGTGGCGGTTATGGTGTTTTGTAAAGTGTCTAAGTTTTTTTTTATAACTTTCATTAAAGCATTTACTGCTAAACGACATGATGTAGAGACTATAAAAATATTAAATAAAACTGGTAACATGAATTCAGTAAACTTATAAGTAGCTAGTATCTAAATAGTGTTTTAATATTCTTTTCATAATGAATCCTAAAGCAAGCTGTGATATTTTAATTGTAGATTAATTGAGAACAAGAACATTAATGTATTCAATATTAAGGAAATGACACCCATGTTGGAGGACTTATTAAAAATAAATTAATCAAAATAACGAACACCCGGTTGGGTGAAAAATATCTGTTGACGTAAGGTTTTAGTTCAACAGATTTTAGTCAGTTCACAAAAAACCTAACACCGCTGAGTCACAGCGACATCGATTGAATATGACGAAGCTGTCAAACTATAAATTTTATAGCTTCACAGTAAAAAAACCGTTGTGTCGAATTTTATTGTCTTTTTTATCGGCACTTGATATGTTTTTGCTGGTGGTTTTTGTCTTCAACGCCGGAGTCACGGTAATTCGATAAGCAGACGGAATAAAAACTCGGCGAGTGAATACTGTCGGGGAGATTAAATGGTTGCAGTTTAAACGATTTTTAATGACTGATTCTGTAATCGATGTCGTATTACGATCGTCAATAGTAGACTCTAGGATGTGGGACCCTAGAGTTGAGGAGAAGTCTACGATACGAAAGCCTGCTTTAAATAAATAAATTCACACAATATATTATGTGGGGCACACAATGTATGGGACCTGACTCCGTATAGTAGATTGAAGCACTTGTATTACAGATATCAGGCAATAGAGAAAACACAAATATGAATCACAAATATAAACATGTATATAACACCCAGACTATGAACAAACACAAGTGTTCATTACACGAATGTTTGTCCAGGGTGTGGATCAAACCCTCGACTTTTGGTGTGTGAGCAGGGTCGCTACCAAATGCGCCATCCGCATTACCATTTAAGTAATAAATCTGACACTGGCTATTAGTTACTTATAAAATGTAACTAATTTGTTTATTGTCCCTATTATGTGTCCTTTTTTGACTACTTACGAATTTAACGACTAAATTGTCTAGGTTTGTTATCAGCCGCTTGATGGCGGAAAATATAAAATGACGAATTTCTTAATAAGTCAAGTTATACATTCAAACTCCTCGACTGTACGTCGTCTGCGGTTTGATGAATGGAAAAACGGATTTAGTTCAGTTATTAATAACAACTTATGTTAAGCAGATGCTTCAAAATCTTGTTTTGATGTTTAAGGTCAAAGTTAAAAAGAAAAATATAGACACTGACTTAATGTTTTTAAATTACATTTATGTACTATTGATTTTACGTAGAAAAGTTCTGGAGTGGGGACCGCGACTTGGAAAGAGTAGTGTAGGACGGCCTCCGGCTAGATGGAGTGACGATCTGTGAAAAGCCGTTGATATAGACTGCAAAATGTTGTGTAGGTAATGTTGCAATAAGGCAGAAAATAAGAGTACCTAAGGAATGTATGGGAATATAGAATTCAGATCTAGAAGCTCACAAATTCCTATCACAAACCAGTCTAGGACAAGATAATCAAACAAATACCGTCTGAAGCCGGGTCGTTTATCACCGCGAAATTAATCGTTAACCGAAACCAATGGCAACCTGTTTCTGTTTGTTATTCATGGTTAGATAGAGACAGGTACAGTTCTAGGAAGTTTTAGTGTTTTGTTTAATATGTAATGTAGATAACGGGTAGATTAAAATAACGACTCTTTCATAATTAATTAAACGTTCCAAACATCCCCACCTAATTGTGACAGGTAGATCGGCTAACTTTTTCTAGCGCTAATGACGGTAGTTAACATTATGGCTGGTATTTACCAAAGAGGTTACCATCTCGTGGAAGTTACCTATTATTTGAATTATTATTTTTATATGGGAAAGAAAGAAATACTTAATCGCGATCGATAACTTTTGAAAATTCGCGTAAAAACTAGTTTGTGTAATACAAAGTTTGTATGCAAAGTTGAGTGTCACGTGACTTTTTCATTTTGTATGCGGAGTTAAAATATTTTTGGAAGAATTTCCAAAAGGTGTAGAATAATAAATGTCGTTTAGAACGGTTGGTAGAAAACGTCGTTGAAGGGATGTAAATATTCACAAACAACCTGTAGTTTTCATGTTAATATCCGCCATGTTTTTTTATATAAAAAATCACAAGATTTGAGGCTGTAGCAATTTGGGATAGTGATTAATTCACGCAACATTAAGTACTTAATAATAATAAAACAGAAGTGTTAACTCTTGGCCGATGGACATTTTTATTTTTCGTATCACTGATTGTGCTTAAACCGTAATTAATTGAAATAATGGGCATGCTCCCAAATAAAAATCTATAACAAGGGTCGAACTCCGATTAAGCCTTAACGATCCCTTCTCTCAATCCTTAATTACCATCATCAGCCTAAGGGCTCCAGGCTTCTCCATACTTGGAAACCATCTAAATTGTACAGTCATGCGCGTACAGACACCTCAATCAACTTTGAACTGTAACTCCTTGATAGAAGCGCGAGAATCGCTTGGCAGGCTACCTGCGTATGCGCGTACAGACACCTCAGTCAACTTTGAACTGTAACTTCTTGATTGAAGCGCGAGAATCGTTTGGCGGGTTACCTGCGTAGGCGCAGGCTCCTAATATGGCGCTAAGACCGGACCTGTGAATAATACCTGCTGATACACTTGTTTTTGTGCTTTTATTTTATGTTTAGAACATTTTGAGGCTTAGATTGGGTGGAGTTTGGCAATAAGTAATACTTAAAATAGGTATTTAATCCTTTTCATTTGACAGCTGCAAATCTAAAAAGGATAGGTTATAATTTAGCTCTTAGTTGCGGGAACGACGTTTTGGTTTTACTTAAAGGCGACTTTAAGCGCTAATGTATATTCCAAGAAGTTTCTAAAAAATTAGCCATTGTAGTTCTTTGGATAAGAAGAATAAGAATGCTACACTGAAAGGTCGTGGTGTGCCTATCGACAGTTTAACGTCCAATACTGTCGATAGTAGGTATTTTGATTTTTGACAATTGAATAAATTAATAAACACCAATCAACCTGGTCTCAATCTAGGTCAACCCTCCTCTAGTACAGGTACTATGAATACCAGATGACGATAATTAACTGGGGGCATCAACTACCAAACCCAAAAAAGCTTATAAAATGTAGATTCTTAAATTTAGTACTATCAATATTGCTGATCTTTCTTTTACTAACGATATTCAATCGATAAGCGTGATCATCGATTTTTTTTTCGATTCTTCGAGATTTAACTTTCGTGGCAGTCTTCATAATCTTCTAGATATACTATTTATTAAGAGATAACTTCTATAGACAACGACAAGGCTTACCTATAGGTAAACCGAAAACACGAAGCGCTTGCGCGATGTCATTGAGCACAGCGCCATCTATTGGTTCGTTTCAGAATTACGGTCCCGAAGCGAAGTGAGGGCGGGCCACTAGTCTAATAATATCTTAAATAGTTATATTATTTAGGGAATTAGATCTATCAGCAGATAACACTACAGTTATTGCCTTTTTTTGTCTGGCACATATATTATATTCTCATTCTGTTACCAGACATGAGGCCGCCAGCCATCCAGACCTGGGGGTCCAGCTGGATGTCTTCGAGGAGCAGCGCGAGAGCGACGAGGCCCAGGGTCCTGGAGGAATCAACCTTAACTCGCATCTGGACGTCTTCTATGCTATACTCAAACAGGTCAGCACAAATAAAGTTGAGTGATTCCCACCACCTTCTGCCAAGGCAAGGTGAAAGCCATGATGGTTTCCCTTACGAAATCAAAAAAAGGGCCTCCGGTACCCTCAATTACTCGGCGAAACACAGCACAGGTGCTGCTTCACGCCGGTCTTCTGCGAAGCCTGGTATCACTCCGATCGAGCCTGCTTTATTCGAAGAGTGGCTTGCCTGCGATAGGATCATAAAGTGCAGTTTTGGAAACAGCTTGCCGGCTTCTGTATTTCCAGAGAGCTACAATTTGGGTGTCTTTAAGTCGAGAGTAAATAGGCTTCTTCTGCGAAAGCACGCTACATCTTAGACCACATTGTCACTCTCCATCAGGTGAGATGAGGTCAAGTGCAAACCCATCTTATATATATAAAAAAAACAGCGCATGAGCTGTAGGCCCCGCCTTCATTAACTCAAATCCATTCAGTAGTTTTGGCGTGAAAGAGACAGCAGACAGACACAGTTACTTTTGCATTATAAGTAATATTAGTTAGGATTAAGCCGTCTCACGCAATTATGACACAAAAAAAGCTATACTGATCTGTAAAAACTCTCTTGAACAGGTCGCCGACACCCCTCAAGAGATCCCATTCCTGAGCATCCTGCAGCACCTCCTGGCCATCGATCCAAAGGAGCCGGTCAGCGACATCGTGTGGGACACGGCGGAGAAGCTAGTGCACCGCGCCACGCTGCTGGAGACCAGGGAAGATGCTGCGAAACTGCTGAGGGCGCCTAGCGTTCAGGTGAAGATAAATCTATATCATAAGAGTAGGGTATTATTGGGCATCAGTCTGAAAACCAAAAGTGAAGTAGAATTCCCAATACATTTTTGAAAAAACCAAATGTGAAGTAGAATTCCCAATGCGTTTGCGTCGATTGGTTTCTCAATTCTCACCACTGTCTGTCCACCCGTTAATTTATTTTTAAAGAAATTAATCTCATATTCTACGCCAGGGCTTATAGGTAAACCGAAAACAAGAAACACTTGCCTGTTACAATCAACGTCCAGCGCCATCTATTGGTAGACAGTGGAACTACTGTCCCGAAACGAAGTGAGGGCGGGCCCGCACCCGCGAATCACACGCTAAGATGATAAAGAGCGAGCCTGAAACTTGACTATACGGTAGAATGGATCTTAGATTCATAACTCAGAAAGATAATGTCTGCAATAGGTATTCAATGAGATTGTTCTGTCCAGGCTAAGATGGGGTGCACATGTCAGCACAGAGACATGTCTGGAGCAGGAAGGAAACAGAGCCTGCAACGAGCCCTGTCGCCCCCGCCTCCCCCGCCGCCCGCGCCGGCGCCGCCCCCGCCAAGTAAGTAGTTCTGACAACTTGTAGAGCAAGACTCCATGACAGCCAAACTTTTCATTATTTTACACGTATTCTTGTCTACCGAAGCAGATCCGGGCAGAGCGGAGAGCAATATAGTTTTTTAAAGTGATACTTAGGTGGCACATGGGTAGGCGATTCACCTGATGATAAGCGATAGTTGCCACCCATAAACACCCGTAACAGTAGAGTCACTTGTGCGCTGCAAATCTTTAACTCTCTCTCCCTGATTGGGCTTCCGGTGCTCTTACTCAGCGTAGGTAAACTTCGCGCAGGCGCTGCTTTACCAAATGCCAATTGTCTTTTTGTTTAGCGTAATAAAGTTTATTTTTAGTTTGTTTCGTGGCAGTAGGTATCACTTTGTTTTTTTAGATATAACCAGTCCATACTCGTATTTGATTATCCGAATCGATCTCCGTCCCTGCATTGTACTGTGTATGTTAAAAATAGGTCCCTAACTTCTTACGTGAAACAAGTTCAAATTAAAACTAATAGTCTTATTTGTATTCCAGTGATCCCACCCCCACCGGCTCCAATGATCCCACCTCCTCCACCCCTAGGCGGCCCCCCTCCGCCCCCCGCACCGCCACCCCTGTCTGCGCCCGCGCCGCCTCCCGCGCCAGTCATTGATGTCAAGCTGCCTCAGCAGGAGACACCGATCCCGAAGACCAAGATGAAGACTATTAATTGGAATAAAATTCCTAATAATAAGGTAAAAAACTGAGTTTTTTAAATAGTATATATTGAGGACAATAAAGATGATCTCACTCCGCCTGATGGTAAGCGGCCGTGAGATCCAAATATGAGGTTGAAAGACACAAAAGAACAAACTAATTTACCTATTCAGTTGGTCATCCTCACCTTGAAGGATACGCCAGCATTGTCTGAATGGTATGCGAATGGCAACGCTGTCCAGCACGTGTTGTTCGAATGGAAGGTTTTATTATAGAATAACTGGTTCATCATTACATTTAGGGTGAATGGTAATATATAATACCAGGCATCTAAACCTTTATTCTTAACATTTAGAAAACCCTCATAATCTCTGTGTACCTATCTATAGTCTCTAGTATGAATAAGACGCAAGATTCTGATGGTCTGCAGTTATTGGAAAAAAAAAGATACGGTTCAGCAAATGTTATAATGTCTTAAGAATATTGTATGTTATTTTGATTTCAGGTCATCGGCCAAAACAATATCTGGTCAATAGTTGCGTCAAGTCACAAACACTCGCCGAAGACGGAACTGGACTGGACTGAAATTGAAGGCCTGTTCTGTCAACAGGTAAAGCCATTGCAAATTTACTTTTCATTAGCAATAAATTTTTTTTTGGAGAACCACCACTCCACCTTTTGAACTTTTTGTCGATACTTTTTGGTAGTTTATCGAACAAGAGTCCAGCTTTTTTCAAGCGTCCAAGCCTACAGCCGTACCTTTGTATATGCCTTATTTCGTACGTCTGCTGTAAAGCTTGGACGATAGTAAATATTTATGCATTACAACATAGGGTGTTATGATGCGGATATCAATCTTGGCAACTTTAGTACTTACACAACCAAAACTATAATTTATTTTACAGATCCAACCCACAGGATCGGCTGGATCATCACCACGCCTGGGCAGAAGTCCGATATGCGATAGCTCCGGAGAAAGAAAGCCTAGAAAGGAATCTTCAGAAATCACACTTTTGGATGGGAAGAGGAGTTTGAACGTCAATATATTTTTGAAGCAGTTCCGAAGGTATCAGATTTTCAAATGCTCAGTCAATATAGCAACCCTGTAAATATTAAATATTGTGTGTTCAAATCCGAAATAAGGTGATCCGGCTGAGAACCAAGGTCATCAATATAGCTTAACAGTTTTCTGAAGCGAAGGTGAAGTGGCAGTGGACTGGTCATATCAGCTGCAAAAATAGACGGGTTCCAGACCGTAGTATCTAGAAACCTAGTGTAGTATCTAGGTGACAATCGCTTATCATCGGGTGATCCATCTACTCGTCTACCAACTATCACATAAAAAAAAGAAAGCCCTCAGGTTGGCGGGCAGGAGCTGAATGGAGTAGCGAAAGATCTGTATGAGTGGCAAACATTTGGAGAGGCTAAGTCCAGTAGTATACTGTTCTACATGTTAATGACGATGATGATGGATGTAGATTTGTAGATAATAACCTAAATTGTAAATTGTTTATCCCGTTCATCATTGATGATGATATTAACTAAGCCTGAGATCACCATATCTATGTCTTCTTTTATTCCAGTTCCAACGAAGACATAATCCAGCTGATCCGTGAAGGTTCTCACGATGACATTGGTGCTGAGAAACTCCGCGGTCTGCTCAAGATCCTGCCTGAGATAGACGAGTGCGAAATGCTGAAGGCTTTCACGGGAGACGTCACCAAGTTGGGGAATGCTGAGAAGTTCCTGCTGCAGTTGATTCAGCTTCCGAAGTAAGTTAATTCTTGTAGTAGTTTAACCAAAGCTGTGCAAGTAACTGAAAACTGACTTGTGCAAGATAGCCAAGAGGAGCTGGATACAAGTAGCCAAAGAGCGATCAAAGTGGTGAACATTTGGAGATACAATATCATCTTATATTATCTAGCAGAGGATCACAAACAGGTTTAAAAGCCGAAGATAAATAAGAATATAATTATAATCTAAGCATCTTTAAGGCTAAAGTGAAAAGGGTTCTTTATGAATAGCATCATTGATCTATCCCAGTTACACATGCGGGCAGTGTTTAGTAAGTCATTTTATTTTTTCAGCTACAAACTGCGAATCGAGTGTATGCTGTTAAAAGAAGAATGGGTATCGACAGCTGGATATTTAGAAAGTGCCATAAACGCTATATTAGTTGCTGGTGATGATCTGATGTCTTCGAGAGCTTTGCAGGTAATTTTGACATTATAGTAATTTTGGTTGATTGATATCTAAGATGGTGGCTTTTGCCCTGCAATGGGACAATGTATTGGCTGATACTTATTTGTTTTACTACTAATTTTGATTAGCTGGGACCAATTTTGAAAATTCTTCCACCATAACTTTGCTTGAACTTTTCTGATTAGTGCTATATTTTACTCCAGACAAACATCAAATACTTAATCCACTCGGGCAATGCTACAAATTCTCGTAGTAGGCTAGTTTACTTCATAATTTACCAAACTTTTACAGGAGGTGCTATACATTGCTCTAATATCTGGTAACTTCCTGAACGCGGGAGGATACGCGGGGGGCGCGGCGGGAGTCAAACTCTCGTCCCTGCAGAAGTTGGCAGATATTCGCGCCAACAAGCCGGGGATGAATCTGATGCACTATGTCGCGATGGTAAGTCCAACAAACAAATAATTAAGATTAGGGTGCACCTTCTTTTCCACTGGCCTACCATGACTCAATATATTTTTTAACTTTAGTTACTAATAGCCGCTCTAACATCCCAGAATTTTCTATTGCAGCAAGCCGAGCGCAAGAACAAAGAGCTGATACACTTCGCAGACGACACTCGCGTCCTGGACGAGGCAGCTAAGGCCAGCGTAGAGCAGTTGTACAGCGAGATTAAGACCTTGGACCAACGCATCGGAGTGCTAAAGAGAGAAACGCAGCTGCCAACAACGCAGCAGGATATTAAGGATCAGATGGGGGATTTCTTGCAGGTAAGGACATTAAGGGTAGATGAAGTGATTTTAGACAAGCCGTATCAAATAAGAGACGTGCAACTGTTGATGTGAATAAGTTTTGGAGTAGTGACCATAAACGGTAAACGTAGTGTACCCTCTCTTTTTATTATCAGATCTCACAAAATCTGAATGATACTCAAATGCATCGTGCATGATTTGTAAACGGCTTGAAATATTTTTACTGTCCTTTTATCTGAAGATGTAAAATACTGCTGTCATCCTGAATATTAATAAAATTCATCAAAATGATAATTATGATACGTGTAAGTATATCTATAATATACTTTAACTTTCTTCTCCAGGTCGCAGAACAAGAAGTGTCAGCATTGAACAAAGATATGGAGGAAGTGGAAAGCATGAGGAAACAGCTGGCTGAATTCTTCTGTGAAGACCCTGTCTCCTTCAAGCTAGAAGAATGCTTTAAGGTTCGCATTAATAACTGATATAATACTTTAAAGAATCTCTTGGAGATTCGAGTAGACAATTTTGAAAATGAAGAAAAAAATATCAAATCATCTACGTATCTCTACCATCTCAAAGTAACTACAACCAATGTAGTTCATAATGCACAAAGATTAAGGCCCTAAGGCGAATTATTTAAGCCATTAAACGCTAATTTGACCATGACAAGAATGGATTTGCTGCTTTATTTGTAAGATATAACTGTATACATCAATTTTCTTAATCTGGTGTTAACCAGTCAAGGATTATGATGAGCATCTTTAGCTTTCACTCGTTTGCAGCAAAAAATAACGTTTTCGTGCAAATAGAACATAAATCTCACCAGATTTTGAACGTTATCATGTCATTGGGTCTGTTTTTCCCGACCACTATAACTTGGATATCTTTAAGGCAAGAGTGAACAGGCATCTTCTAGGCAAACGCGTGTCATCCTAGACCTCATCGTCACTTTCCATCAGGTGCGATTGTGGTCAAGCGTTGGCCTATAGTCTAATAAAAAAAAAGAGCGAAAATCAATTAAATCTGTTATAGACTCATGTCTTAAATATGTCCTTTTCTAATGCAGACATTTGTGACCTTCTGCAACAAGTTCAAGTCAGCGGTGAGCGACAATGAAAGGCGGCGAGCCAATGAGGAGCAGGCGGCTGCGAGGAGGAGGGCCCGTGACGCTGCGGCAGCTAGGACTAGAGGCACAGGTTAGTAAAGCAAGAAGTTACTTTATAAACTTGGTGTTAAGGTCTTACACAATGATGGTCATGAGAAATTTGTTTTTGATTTGGAAGGAGTTTGTTTTTCATCTGAAAATTTATAATAGCGTGGGCCATATTTTGAAATCATTCGAGACAGTAAAGTTTTCAATTCTTTATGCTTGCTTATTTTGTTGGTAAATCCGGTCAAAATAGCACTATGCATTTTACGAATTAAAAAGCAATTCAAAATTTAGAATTATGTAATTAATTAATTTAATGAATTCTTGGGACTTCTTTAAGAATCTTCGTTGCATTATTTCTGAAAGTTAATTCAGCATACTAAAAGCCTTTTTTCTCCAGGTGGAAGTGTCTGCAGTACGCCTGTGTCGGAGTGCGAGTCTCTGATGGAATCTCTCCTGCTGGACATCAGGAATGGTCTAGGAAGGAGATCTTTGAGACGACCTCATGACCCCTCTCCTTCCCCAGGTGAGTCTTCGTCAGAGCCTAAGATCCCAGTGCTCGATTCTGCATGCATCTGTTTTTTGATGAAATTAATGGGTGTCATGAGTGGCAACACTCGCTTACCATCAGGTCTGTCTTTAACAAAATTTTTGTTAATCGTCTTTTTTCCCCTCAGATGTGACGCCGACGGGTAGTCTGCGTAGGAGAAGCAGAGCCAGCCCTGGCGATGATGAGGAGGGTCTATTGGAGTTCCTCCGCCATAGCTCACCAGCTGCCAACGACTTGAGAGAGCGGAGTGCTTGGGGGAGTCTCGGTAAGTTTTAAAGCTTTTAATTACCTGGCAATGTAGGTATGTATGTAATGTGTGCTATTTTTGAAGCAGATATCTAATCTTTTTCCAGTTGAGTTGAAATTTGGTGTAACATGTACCAGTACCTTTGTGTGACAATACATCATAAGCTGTGTGACGTCATTCTAAATGAATGTTGAATTTTTCACGTGCACAATTCTATCACATTCAGCCAAACTTTTATTGCTTGCTGGTAAAGAACTTTATCTTTTTTTTTATTGCTGAAGTAGGCAGACGAGCATGCGACCCATCTGATGGTAAATGGTAACCGCCGCTCATAGACATCAACAATGCCGAGGCACAATCATGCCGCTGTCTACCGTGAAAGAAGTACTCTTTTCAAACCTCGTTAAAAAAGGACATGTCACTTTCAGAAAATCATAAGAATAGAAGCTCAGAATTCCTTCACCAATAGTGTTATACTTTCAGATCGATCCTGGTCCCGGCGAGGAGCGACTCGCGCCAAGCTCGACATCCCGGAGCGCGAGCGCGCGCCCTCGCCCCGCGCGCCGCCCTCCCCCGCGCCCCCCGACCCGCCCGCGCCCACCGCCAAGCCCAAGTGAGTACACGCGGTACTAGCGCTACAGGCGTAACCGGTTCAATACTGACCAAATAAATCAATTCACACAGCATCTCATACATTGACCTGACTCCGTCCGTATTATGTAGCTTGTGTTACAGATATCACACATCAGAGGATCACAAATATAATACTTAAATACATATATTACACCCAGACACTGAATAAACACAAGTGTTCATCACACACGAATGTTTGTCCAGGGTGGGGACCGAATCCACAACCAATGGCGTATGAGGCAGGGTCACTACCGAATGCGCCATCCGGCCAGTCCAACAAAGACCAAGTCCAACATAAAAGGATATTTTTTTAATAAAAATAAAGATGCGCACATTAAATTACAGAAAGTTTTCATGTCATTACACTGAGTTTTATGTATTTTCCAGGGAATGGCGTCAAAAGATCGAATCGTGGTTACGCGCGAACAGCCAGGAAGAGAAGCGCGACGCCGAGCTGCGCGAGCGCGCGCGCCGACTGCAGGCCAACAGGCGGTCCTTGGAAAACGACTCCGGTCAGTATTCATCCTTACCTTATCTAGTCCGCCCCGGGTGTTACTTTTTAGGGGGTGACAAATGGGAGGTGAAGAAGAGCATATACAGTACCAACCAGATTCAGTAGCGTAGTATTAATACTAGGTACTACGCCACTGTACTGGTGTAGGTGGGCGGCATTTTTTAAGTTAAGGATCGGCTTGTTGAGTCGAGTTGAAGAATCTGGGCTTCATCCTGGGGGTAGAGGAATAAACTCTATGCCACTGACCCTATTCTGGATGACGACGATTGCCTTAAACATTGAGGAAGGCATGAAATCTTGTTCAAGAACCATGGTGGTTGATGGATCCAGTATCATGAAAGTCAGCTCAAAATGTTTACCAAACCACAGGGATGAAAATAACACTGCCGTTTTTGTGAAGGTGTAAAGATAAGAGAACATTATCATATCATCAAAATATACAACTTTTTCAGAGAGCGAACGAAGCACGACACTGGACACGCTGCCCGAAGGTCGGGCAGAGTGGAGGCCTGCTGTGCTCCCCGACAGCGATGTGGTCAAGGCCATCGAAGCGGTTGAAGGTAGGACAACTTTGTCATCTTAGATCTTATAGTTATAGAACGAACGAACGAAACGAAACGAATAATATACTGTGCCAACAAAATACTATCTGTTTTGCCAAATAACTACTTAATATATTTTTTCTTAACACTCTCAGTTGGTTGCATTAACTCTTCTTCTCAATCTTTATAAACCACAAATGCTTGTTTACAGATGTGCAGCCACAGACTAAAGACCGAGTACCGTGGCGTAAGACTGAGGAGAACGAGGAAATGAGAAGAATGAGAAGGCAGAGGTCCCGACAGCAAATCGAATTACCACCGCCCCTCGTTTCCATCAGCGAGGAAGAAAAGCGCAAGCTGCCCGACATCACGGTCACCAACGAAGGAAGCCGCTTGGAGAGAACGGATAGAGAAATAGACGCTGACAACATCGAAACACCGCCAGTCCAGCGAAAAATGTTCAACCCACCTCCAGAAAAAGAAACTTGTAGAAAATTCCAACCCTCTCTATCGAAATTCAACCTGAAAGACAAGGCTTCCACAGAAATGAAGGATCTATGTCAAGAAATATTGGGTGATGGTCAATTCGACAGGTTCTCTGCTGCTAGAAGAACGAGAAGGTATAAGAGAAATACTGACTCAAGTTCACCGGAAGACGAGAAGAAACCTGAAGTTGTAACTTCAGAACTAGTGGCAGAAACCCAAGTAATTAGACCTTCAAAATTAGAAGTTCAAGCGTCATACGCTGTAGAGACTCCTCAGGAAGTAGCGAAGCCAATTGACCAAGTGGTGAAAGACGAAAAAGAGAACCAGACTCAAACGCTGGCAGGATAGGCTCAAAACTCAAAGTGCGAGTACATCGACCAAAGAAACTAAACCTTCGTACTCGAGGATGAGGCGGCAGACTTCGATAAACCAGGAGGACGTACAGAAAGCAATTAGAGAACTGAAATCTCCCACAGAGACTCCAACTGGAGTCTGGTCTAGAAACGCCTATAGGAAATCAATGAGCTCGAAGCCTGATAGGCCCGCGGTAGAAAGGACCACTTCTCCAAGAATGTCCAAAGTCAAAAGCGAACACGAGCTCAATGACGAAGGCTTCGAGGAAACTCAGAGCCTGAACTCAGAAAGCGCGTCCCAAGGCGCATCTTCAGGCTGCAATGTAGAGTGCGACTCCCCAGTCCCAAAAGCAGCCAAGACCCCTGACATTCCAAAGAGAATATCGACCAAAGAGACCAAAACTCCCCCTCGAACTCCCCTAGACCCGAAGCGAGGTGTCCCCAAAAGAACGAGCTCGTTAAGAGTTGAGAGGTCTACTTCTAGGGCTTCTTTACGTAGTTCACGGAGTTCTTTGAACAGTTCTGCTTCAGTGGCCACTGTGAAGAGAGCACCAGCTCCCGTGAAGCCGACGCCTAAGCCGGCTCCGAAACCGGTATCAAGGATGCCAGCTTCTAGATCCTCCTCATCGGGCAGTTCAGTAGGTGCAGCTAGACCCCCATTGAAGAGCGTCCCTCGGACCTCAAACTTCATGAGGCCCACCCAAGCCTCCAAGGGCCGGGGAGGTCTGACCCCCCAGCAGGTTTTGAGGGCCAGTGTCAAGTAACCAAACGATATGTCAGGGTAATATTTTTGAGTATCTATTCGTAAGATAACTTAGCTTAGTGCCTTGTTTAAGGGCCTTACAGGTGTGTCGACTTTCGATATATTTTTTCTGCCTATTTAACTGTTTAGAAATTGATTATCTAAAAATTTGAAAGTAAAAAAATATAAAAAAGTAATTACATAAGGTTAACAATAGAACATAATATTGAAAGTCGATTGACCAAAAAATTAACACATTGTGTATCTAGAAGTGAAAAGCTACTCTTATAGTATTTTTCGTTAGAAATGAGTAACCCTACATAGAGTGTAGGGTTGTCTCTTTTTAGCAAAATGAAGAGTCAGATTCTACATGAACACATATTAGTAGTATTAAATAAAAATATAAAATTATTAACCAACAATTTGTAAAAAAAAAAATATTATTGGAATCTTCAGATGCAAAATTAGGCGCTAGAATCTCAGCATAATCTGAAGTTTTCAATGACTGATTATTTTAGTTTAAATTAATAAAAATATTTTTTCAATAGATCTGCGATTAGTTCCATTGATTCGATTAATTAATAAGATTTTTTATATAATTCGACCCGTACGTAAATTGTTACGACTCTATTATAGTTAAGTTTTCAGAAAATAAAATAAAAAATATGTTTATGTTATTTTATAAAAAAAAAGTGTGCCACGATGAAGTACGGGTATTTTAAACATTATTTAAATTACCAGATTTCTTTTGTATTTAAGACTATTCGGATTTGTAAGACACAGGTGCAAAATAAAACTGGATAAAACCAAAAAAATCTGGTTAAACCGGTTCTTAGTATCTTATAAGAATCCCAGTGGAAATAAAGTCATTAACTTAATAATTATAAAAATATTGATTTATATGAATGCTCGTAAATATTTTATATAAGTAATTAAATATATTTAATTTTATTATACAAAGAAGACATAGTTTAAATGATCTGATTTTTATACGTAATAGAACCTACATAACGTTTAGATCTTGATCAAAAGTTATAATGTCACAAATTGCGATTCATACGCTCTATATTTAATTTTAATTAAAATAATGTAAGACTCTTAACAACAATGTTTTATTGTATTTACTAAACGGATACAATAAACTTATATACATAAAAATAACAATTGTTTTATTTCAAACTGACAATCCACAACAATTCAATATAATAAATACCTAAATTAAATGTACAAACTAGTTATAAATTTTATTATCAAATGCAAACTTTATTAATCAATATTAAACTAATCCCCTGTACTTATCAAATAGGTAGGTAAGCTATTCATTAAATAAAACAGTAACTTATTTTTTACTAGTTGCCCGCTCTCAAATCGATCCGGGACTTAGTTTTGTGATAATATTCAATTACCCAAGTATCTCAATACGTAATATTTTTCCATACCTACTCCATCATACTAACAGTAAAAAAGAAACAAAAAAAGTAAGTAAAAGTAACAAGAAAAGTAATGATTTGATTTTACGAGAATTTAATTTCTCAGCGGATATCCGGATTTCTTACCAGCTACCAATGAAAACTTATTAAATTTATCTCAGTAACTCGATTTAGCCAATCAAAGTTCAGGATGGCACTGCTTATCCGAATGAACCAATCACAAGCCGTCGCGGGCGTCAAGCGATGATAATTATTTACCTACCGTTTAATTTTTTTTCAATAAAGTTCAGTTTCATTGTTGTCCTTTTGATGCGCAGGAAATTTGTGTAACAGTCATAAAAAATTTAGTGACAGATCGTATTTTGATTTTTGTCATAATTTGTAAAAAGGAGTTAATAATTAGTGTGTTGCTATTTAGTAGGACTAGATATAAGTAATGTGTAAAATGATTTGTGTTTATACGAAGTGACCACAGGAGCACAAGAGCTCGTACGCACTTGCAGTAGCAGAGACTGAACTACCTACCTACTTACCTCATTATACCGTGAGTACGTTTGGATTATCTAACGTAGATATTATTATTGTATTTTTGTATTTAAACTTAAGTATGTCAAATCAAATCAAATCAAAATCTCTTTATTCAATTTAAGTCCTACATTTATGAATGTCAAATTTTATAATCTACTGCTGATTCGGAAGGTCAATTTCTACCGAGAAGAATCAGCAAGAAACTCAGTAAAACTTAATCTTTTCAAATTTGTTATCATAAAATGTTATGTAGGTAGCTATTTTAAAATCTTACCTGTTAAACCAAGTCGCCGACCATACAATATTATTGCCACAGACATTTGGCAGATTTGTTTCTTGGATATGTGGCCGTCCGTTGGTATTGACAAAGTTTAAAAATACAAAAAATTGGACAACTGTATTACTTAAGTTAGAGTAAGGCAGTATTATTTCACAATTAGTTAGGACTTTCGTAGAAACCAGTAGGTACCAATTTGCAGTCTGCTGTTCCTACGCTGTTTAGTTTATTTTCATGTTTTGAGGTGGACTTACTATTTACACTAGTTAAAATTATATTTACAACATCCCTTCGTCTACTAGCTCTTTAACTAGATCCGTCATTTTCCTCCGGCACGTCGCGTTGGACTTTTGGAGCCAGTGGGGGGTCACGCCCTCTTCGTCAACCTCCTGAAGAAAAAACATTTTTGAGAAAAAAATAGTAGTTACTTAATCTTAAGCATTAGGACTTCCTCCTAAAATATTTCCATAGCACTCGAAAAGACACGGAGAAAATTAAATCTCGTTGATGGCTTACATTTTGACGATTTAAAATTTGTCTGGTCCGTTATATCGGGATTCCCTAAAATAGGAAACTCGTCTTTGATTGAGAAAATATAAAAATTAGTTCTTTGTTTGTTATTCTATGTCTGTCAAACTCGTATTTGGATCTCATGGCCGCTTCCCATCAAGCGGAGTGAGGTCATCTTGATTGTCCTAGATACTCAGTTATAAGAAAAAGTTCTTACAGCTTGATAGAGGTTAGGTGCATCGTTGCTGTCGCAGCTCATGATGGGGTACATGTCCAGGGCTAGGCCGAGGCCAAACCTGCTGCATCGCCTGAACTCTTCTTGCGTCCTGAAAATTGGTAATCATTATTAAGTATTTTCAGGGGACGGTTCTTGCTTCATTTAATATGCTTCATAAAAATATGAGTGTTGGAATGGATCTACTAGAACGAATTTTCCCCTGCCCGGCTTACAAGGTCGAACGAGAACTTAATCTGGGCGGAAGGCCTTAATTGAGGAGTATCTGTTCCAGGTATCGCTTCTGCTAACTACGGCTATTACATTTTGTAGAGGATAACACAAAAGTCTAGATCACAAATCATACAGCACATCCCTGTTAAGAGTGGAGTTCAATGACATTGAGCATGGTACATTCTGGTCGAGCCGACCCCTTGATGTCGAAGCTTGGCCCTCTCATGGCTTATCAGTCAACCTACTATCTTCATCTTGTCAACAACTTACAAATCATAGAGCACATCTCTGTTAAGGGTGGAATGGAAGACGGAATCCTCTTCACTCATCTCCACGAGCCTCCTGTGCAGCTCGTCCACATAGTACTCCAAGAGGGAAGTCAGGTGCTCTTCCCTCTGAGCCCGGTCCAAGCACAGGTAAACGATGAACGCCAGGTCCAGCGCTAGGGATGCGTAGCGTGCCAACTGGAAGTCCACGATGCACATCTGGGAACAGTTTTAGTGTTATCATATCTGCTACTAGTTATGTCAGATCAAGACAGAGAACAAGAAAAAGAGGATAGATACTTTAGAAATGTGGTGCTGGAGAAAAATGCTTAGCATAAGTCGGAACCAAGTTGGAACCAAACGTTTGGATCCAAGAATTCTATGTAGCGCCTTTATTTTTCAATGCCTTATCCTCACTTTGTCTTGACATGCTTCGAGATGACTCATTTGTGGAAAGGCTTGTTAGTGCAAGGCAAAGTTGAAGGCAAAAGGGCGTAGGCAAGTCATTAAGGAGCTGGCGCTCAAAAGTGCTTTTAAACACTTTGCTCAGTAGTCCACTGCACGAATACACTGCAGGCATGCATCTAACTATGCGGGACGCATAACTACCTCAGCAATATCGCCATCCGCATATCTGAACAAAAAGTTGTTAGTCCAGCAGTCCCCATGGCAGATTCACTGCCAACGGTTCTTTCGGCGTCACCAGCTCTACCATAGTCTGGAAGAAGGTCTCTTCCTTGCAGAAGTCCCGGAACTTCTCCAGGTATTTGTCCTTGTCTTCAGAGTCTTGGAGCTCTTCCTCTACCATGTCGATCGCGTTGCAAGCGGCTTCTCGGTAATAATTTTTGTAGTACTCCTCGTTTTCTGACACAAAGAATGCTGAAAAGAACATTCGGCAATTAATGACTTCTACCTACCTACTCATATATCTAGTTGCTGACTCGTTTCGGGTATGAAAACACGCATTTGGAAGGAATAAGCCCGTTTCTTGAAGGTCCCTTAGATTAAAACCGTCAGGAATACCACTGCAACTTACTATTCCACAAAACTGATGAAGTGGTGGACAGGAGGTAGGTAGGTACTTAAGTCGAAATTACGTTTACTGTTATTCAGGTAATGCCATCTATTATACACCCAAGGTCCCAAGGGCACGTGGAACCTGCCTAATTTCGTCTAAGCCCAAGGCCATAATTATGGTCTAATCATAGGGTATAAAAATATTATACCCTATGATTAGCACAGTGGGACAGTTTCTGTTCTACTACCTATTTGATTAGTAAAACATTGGATAGAGCTCTTACCTTCAGAAATGCCATCCTTCACATTAACCAGCTCGTAAAAATCATCAGGGTTGTGGCACTTCATCGCCAGAGACAACGCGTGGAACTGAGACAGATGCTTCAGCACGAAGTAGCTCTGTTCTATGCTCAGCCCTAGGGTACGGTCTGGCATGATGAACCCTTGCTGCTTCAAGTCCTTCAGAATGACGGCGTCGCTTTGCGCTAGGTAGCATTTTGGAATGGACTTGAATGGGTGTTTTACGTTGGGCCATTTTTCTTGAAAGCTGGAGAGTGCTGAAAGAATTATTCAGTTAGTTGGTTCATTCTTCAACGATGTACTTATATTGGCAAAGAAGACTATGACAGCAAGTGATTGTTGTCAGCTGCGTATTCAGTCAATCATCGTCAACTGAATAGTTTGTGATCTTTTATTCTCATCATTGATCTCTTTACGACAACCTAAAGGGTTTTAGTACCTACAGAAGTACAGAGTATCTACTACCTAATTCAACCTTAATTATAATCCTACTACTATTATAAAGGCGAAAGTTTGTAAGAAGGATGTATGGATGTTTGTTACTCTTTCACGTAAAAACTACTGAATGGATTTGAATGAAACTTTACAACAATATACAGGGTGTATCTGTGAACGTTTACATCCCTTTAACCACGTGTTCTATCAATCATTCTGAACAATATTTGTTCAACAACTTTTCCAAATTCTTCCAAAAAATTTTCGACTCCCCATACAAAATTACCAAGTCACGTGACCGACTTTGTATGGAAAGATGAAAATTTTTTATGCGAATTTTCATAAGTCATAGAACAAATATTGTTCAGAATGGTTGGTAGAACACGTGGTTAAAGGGATGTAAATGTTCACAGATACACCCTGTAGTTTATACATCAGAATAACACATAGGCTACAATTTATAAAAATATATTGTGTGGATTGTCCAAAATATGACGGTAAGTGTCAATAATTAACTCCACGCGTACGAAGTCGCGGGCGGCCGCTAGTAAGTACATAAATTAACATCTTGAAATGCTAGTCTCATTCAGAAAGTGAGATAGGCGGTGCATCCCATGCCAGTGTAAAGTAGTGAAAGTCCCTCCAGATTTTGCCAAGGCTGTTTTGTAAACGAACTTTTTTGTAACTTAGTTTGTAATACACGTACCTGGCCAAATTTTGTTATAAAAAGCGACCTCATTGCAAAATAGCACGTCACTTTTGAACGCATCTCGCAAGAGGGCGCTCTCTGGAAGACTCTTATAGATGATGGAGCCCTTCCAAGGGGTCCCGACTTCAGCCTCGACCTCAGAAGGGGCATCTTCGTCACGTCGAACTCCGCTCAACGAAATTCGGTAGAGGACAGATGTGTAATTGTCTCCACGTTTGGAGCCTGGAGCGCCCTGGAATAAGATTCATCTTGAGTCCATATCATTTGGTTTTCACTCTCCAGATCTTGGACCATGGTCAAAGCCTATACAATGTCATGACCAGGAATGATGTGATGGTGATGATACAAACCTTTCTTAGACTCCCGGGTTCTAACTGGATCAATGGCCGGGTAGGGCTGGAAAGTACCTACCTACCTGTGTTTTTCTGTAAGAAATTCTCAGTGCTCGCTCGACATCTGAAAGTTGACGCTTTAGTGTGTGTGCCGAATTGCACGTTATGCCGTTGGGGTGATCCGTCTTCGGTCGTGTCATTCTGGTGTCCCATCAAAATAAAGGGAATAGAGAGAGCAACTGTATCTGCTTCGCATGTGCTTCGAGGGCTGATTGTTGCCACTGGCAGCCACAACATAAACATTGGTTATGAGGATACAAACCTCAAAATAGTTGATAGTGACATCAGGATAGTCCTCCTTCAGCAGCTCCTGTATAAACTCCAGGGTGAGCTCAGTCATCGCTTCGGGAGTGGACACACTGCGGATGCCGCGAACCAACTAAAGTATAGGCCAAATGCACTGATGTACCCTATAGAGTCATTATTCATTTGTACTGTATTGTGGCTTTGGTTTTTTTATATTTGGAGACAGTCTGATATTTTGGAGACAGTCGTGATTTTTTATGCGGAGATAGATGAAGGGATAGAGTGTAACATAGGCTACTTTTTGCCCCTTTCTAACCCTCCATTTTAGGGAAGTGGGGGGGGGGGGCGAGCGAAGCCACGGGAAAAGGCTAGCCATTTTATATTACGTTTTTGTACAATACCTATTTTGATCAGGTCATTTTAAATAGAAAATTTGTCAGCTTCTGTAGGTATACGAGTAGGTAAATAAACGGTAAATTTTAAGAGTTTGATGTCAATTTCAAAGGTCTATAGGTTTGAAGATCGCCACGGTAGTGAGATTTTTTTTATGTGATAGGTAGCAGACGAGCAGGCGGATCACCTGATGGTAAGCAATTGCCACCACCCATGGACACATGCAACACCAGTGGAGTCACAAGTGCGCTGCTAATCTTTTATCCCCTTCCCCCCCGATGGGCCTCCGGTACCCTCACTCACTCGGCGAAACACAGCACAGGAGCTGCTTCACGCCGGTTTCCTGTGAGGCAGTGGTATCAGTCCGGTCGAGCCGGCCCATTCATGCCGAAGCATGGCTCTCCCACAATTTTATGAGAATGACCCAACGTCAAGCCTGTGTGTGACTAGATTAACATTCGCTGGTAGTTATTTAAGATCCTTCATGTCAGTTAAGTGCTGTTTTCCAACTTACTACCGTGAAATCTTACAACTTTTCCCTTGGCAAGTAGACAAGTTTTTTATATTGAAAACTAGCGGCCGCCCGCGACTTCGTACACGTGGAGTTAATTATTGACACTTACCGTCATATTTTGGACAATCCACACAATATATTTTTATAAATTGTAGCCTATGTGCTATTCTGATGTATAAGCTATATTGTGGTAAAGTTTCATTCAAATCCATTCAGTAGTTTTTACGTGAAAGAGTAACAAACATCCATACATACATACTTACAAACGTTCGCCTTTATAATAGTAGTAGGATAAGTAAGTAGGTACTCGTAGGTACCAATTTTCACCGATTCAATGAAGGTGAACAATGGTTAAAAACTATAATAATTATTAGCACATAAAAAACTATAAACTCCACATTTCGTTCTGATTTTGTTTCATCATCAATTACTTATCGATTATGTAGATGGCGCTAGTGTCGATTGCTTCGCGCAAGTGTTTCGTTTTTTCGGGTAACCTCTTTAGGCCACCTATTAATTAAAAAAAACTGGGAAAGCCACACTGAGTTGGCGTTCTTATGGTTGCCCTATCAGTGGTGGGGCGTAGATGAAATTGCAACGGGAGGGGTCCCAGTGATTGGATAATGCGCATGAGCACGTCAATCAATCTCGCCAGTACTCAGCGAACGCTATCCGTAACGTCCTTCCTTTTGCGTAACTTTCAGAAACAATAATAATCTATCGTCGATACTATTTATAAAGAGATAACTTCTATCTATCTATCGAATGCAAAAGTCATGTTCCATTTTGAAATGTCAAACTTTAAGTGCGATGCAGCGCTGAAAAATAATTTAATCGTCTTTCTATGCATCCGAAATTCACGCAACGCTATATCTCTTCTAGGATGGAGTTTGTTCGCGAACAAAAGGGCGTAAGCGCCGTGATTTTCATAGCACTTTACGCGTTTCGTTCAACGTACCTCAACAAAGTGTCATTTTCTTGACTAAGCTACAGATTACAGAAGGGACTATTCGTATCTGGGATTTTTATACCTAACTTGAATCCTTACGTTTTATCTAATTTGTGTGTATGTAAGTATTGTCTGATAATTTATGATTAAAAAGTACCTACATACGTAATATTAAAACTTCCGTCAAATGAGATTGTGCCAGTTGATATATTTTGTTAAATGAAACGAAGAGATACCTTTCAAGTACAGAAATTTTATTCTCCCTATAGGGGCGATGCATGAATTATTAGGTTTAAATAAAAGTCGTAAATACAAATGATACTTTACATTTATTTAATTACCCTTAAACAAAATAAGTTCAGTTAACTTTTGCCGTTTAGATAAATAATTAATAATCTGATCAGTTTTAGCTTCATGTTTTAAGCGAATTGTTGTGTATTTGTTTATGATGGCCCGTATCAAATGTATTCGGTGATTTAAAGTGCATGGTTGATTAAATGAATTTTGTAATAAAGATGAAAATACATTTTTCTGAAAAAAATGTGTCAAATATAACAGTAATATAACTGAAATTGTATTTTGAAGATAGACTAATGCCTCCGCTTTGTTTCGTAAGTTTTCTTATTACTGTCTCTGTCGTCAAATATATTTCAAACACGTCCTCCGTAGAGTACGATAAGCCACTCATATCTTTGATAGTTATTAGTTTATGATGTGGCAGCCCCTCTGTTGTGGTTAGGCTATCTACACCTTGACGTTTTAAAGACCTTGCCAGAATCCGGACAATTTAGCCAGATATGTATCCAACTATCAGCTGGGAACCAAAGGGGATCGCTGTTCGCCATTAAGTGTATCGGCTAAAATTTCACAAATGTTATCGGCTTCTATGTCAGATTCTAAAGAGCGAGTAGCCGACAAGACTTCAAATTTCTCATCTTCATGCCTGTCTGTAGCTGTTGTGCCATTAATTATGTCAATTGAAGAACCATTTAAAATATTGATGTTATCTAATGGAATACAATTTCTGGAGAAAGTTGAGCGAATTTCTAAGTGGTTCAATGCTTTTTTATAGGCAGCTCGAAATTGTGAAACATTGGGATTATTATTATATCCACCATGTTTTCTTATAATCCCAAAAAAGAGCTCCAAATGATCCTGACTAAGTCGATACGCTGAAAAATTATTGAGAACATTTTTTTCTTCGACTAAATGTTGAATAATCGTTTTCAGTGATTCTATGCAAATGATGGCGCCAATAAATCCGGTCTTGTGTATAGAATCGACAACTTTTTGCTTTGAAATAGACAATATAATACGAGGCGCCAAATCTATTTTTAATAATATAGGTAATCTATCTATCGCCAAAATATAGGTAATCTTCTTTACTTTCTCAAGATAATCGAATACTTCAGAACTGTTTTTTTCATCAATTGGTCGCTTAAATCCATAAAAGTGACATTTTCTTGAATTCATTATATCAAAAACGTTGTTCATAATTGTCAAAAAATTAACAGTTGCTGACGAGTCTAGAAAACGTGAAGACTTGAGTAGGTACCTGGTCACAAAAGCAATGCTTTTGCTACACTCATAATACCTTCATAATTTGATTACGAAAATGAAGGTGGCGTAATGTTAGCTTGATAGCAAATGTAAGACCCTCACTTGTTTGCAGTTTATTGAGATTTATCAATGACTGCCATCTTATTTTCCCGCCATCTTCATCAAAAAATAGTCTCTTCTTTCCAAATGTGTTTCTTATTAGTTTGATGACATGGCATGGATCAAGAAATATAAATACTTTCTCTTGAGTACTTGGGTGCAGAAAATGTGTTTTGGGTCGTTTAAATTACAGCCCAGACTTTCAGCAGCTTTCAAATTGGTGGGACACCCATTAAACGTAATGGATGGTTAACTAAAACTCCAGCAACAAGACATTTTTGTAAGCAGGTTCTAATTAAGTTGGCCTTCGTTTCAGCAGCAGCTATGCCAAAGTAGCCCACAGGGAGCTTCCAGTTTTCTGTCAGCGATACCAACATAAATACTAATGCCTGTGACGCCACGTGATCTGAACCATCACTTTTTTGAGGACCTGCTCCAAAATTAACGGCTCTAAGCATCCCTTGATTGTGATGCAACCTTTGCTAGCAAATTATTTTCGGCTAATTTATCCTTAAGTGATTTGACAAGAAGGGCCAAAGACGTACATTTTTTTCTCAAATTTCTGTTTTGTCGCTGAATTTTTTTTATTTTAACGACTTAATTTGTTTTTAACATTGGTTAAATTTTGAACTTTTCTTTTGAGTATTATTTTTCCTGGGCTGTCAAATATTGAGTCAGACTCGCTAATAGACTCCGAAATCGTTTCAGCACTCGGGGACATATTACCTCGCTAAAACAAACAAAACATATGTTAGTGTTGGCTGAAATCATGCATAATTATCTTAAAATTTACAAAAGGCACTATTGTACCTACTTAATTTTAAACTTACATACGTCACAAGGAACTGCAGACTTCTTTAGAAAACGCCTTCCCGATTTGGTAAAGTATATATCTTGCTCGCGAAAATGCAATGAGCATATATAACTATGATCGGATGGTAGCCAGGTCTCTTCACTCCGGTCTTTTTGGACAAATTTTATCCACTGTTCCCTTATTTCTTGACTCGGACTTGGGAACCTTATAAAAACAAAATATCAACAATTCAAATAATTATTCTATAAAAGAATAACACATGAAACTGTACATTACACAAATATAAAAGAATACAAAATGTCGAGCATAAAAACTTTTTACCAAAATCGTTACATCAAAAATCTGATGGTAGGTAACGCATTAAGACATCACTAATTGATTTATTTGTACTCAAGCTCCCAAAAGCAAATTGATGAATGAAACGGTATGTAGGCAAAGATTTAAATCATCTTTGTATGTAGGTAGGCATGTAACAACTTTCTACAATTTCCCTTCTGTTCATTTTACTCTATGTCAAATGCGACAGTAATGGCGTCTGTCAAATTGTGCTCGTATTTAATTTTGAAACGAAAATATCTAATTACTCACCGGTGGAAAGTTATCCCTTTGCACTTCGCCGTATTCCTAGAATTATTTGTGCAATATCTTAACACACAGCTTGGCATTTTTTATGCGATTTATAGTACTTTTTCACATGAACAATAGAACTCTTGGATGGTCAACCCGTCCGCGTCAGTAGGTAGCAAGCGACTGAATGAAGTGCGGCGCGATCGCCGCAATTGAATGGAAATAATAGTGGTGTCACCTCGAGTTCTACTTATACCTCTATGGTCTGATACGAAACGATACGTCATTTCGGAGGAATATTGGAAAATTGAAGACTGCCAAAGTTTGATTTCTAAGAATGACCCATCTATGCCAGCAGGTCTGATAGGCATACCATTCATCTACGCATATTAGGCAAGCGCAGTCTAGTCTAAAAGGGGAGCTCCCCCCCTTCTAGACTGAGAATGAGGGGCAACTTTTGAGGTCTGGTCATCTCCCAACCATACGTCATAGACTCTAAGAAGTTCACTTTCTTAATAATTTTATCTCATAGGGAATCGATCGAACCCAGGACTTTCTGCGCTTGGGCATCAACACCTTGGCCGCGTGACAAAATGTTTTTGATAAAATTGAGAACATTTTTGTAATTTGCGTGTGTATTAATACCCTATAACATTAAAATGTAAATATAAAATTAAATGTTATATTTTGTAAAACGGAACGTTTTTCCCACAATTTTTGAGTTATTTAGGTATTTTAACGAACAATAAATCCCTCACGATAAAAATGTATCATTAATAAAATAATTAACATTTATTAAAAAATGAGCTACATTAATACTATTGGGTTTTTTTGGGTATTTGTGTATTAGATCGATTTTCAATAAAAATTAAGTAATCTTGTTTTCTAATTGACTGGTTGACGTTTCAAAGACTTTTTAATCGGTCAAATAGCGTCTGCAAGTGACATTGACAGGTTGATCATTGCTCTTTTTCGCAGAAAATTTCGTAAAGCGTAAAACGTTGGAGTTTTCGAAAATATTGCTCAAAAATTTTGTATAAAAGTGATTAAGTGTTTCTTTTTATTCGACCAATTGTGAGTGTGTACCTTGTGATAAAATGCCAGTGGATCAGATTCAATATTCGGAACGATACACTGATGACGTTTACGAGTACAGGTAAGAATTTTTCAAAGTTATTAAACCTTTTATTCTAGTGAAATTTCCATTATGTAACTATTTGTAAGCGATTGAAACCTTTAACAGAATAATGTACTTCGTTTTTAAAACTATTCGAAGTGATCTTATTATGTTATAATGACTCAATATTGCAACCCAATTGGCCATGGTCAAGGCGTGTTTCTGATAAGAATAGAGCGATTAATTGCGCTTCAAAATGCATTAGGCTCCTTTTCCTTTAAATAGTTATCCAGCAGCTAAGTTTGAAGACGTTAGTGATATTTTTTGTTGAAAACATGATGAGTGCAATCTGCAATGCCCTAAGTAATACCTCTATGAATTTTCCAGGCATGTCATCCTACCTCCAGATATCGCTCGCCTAGTGCCTAAGTCTCATCTCATGACGGAGACCGAATGGAGGAACCTCGGGGTCCAGCAGAGTCCCGGCTGGCTACACTTCATGGTGCACAACCCTGAGCCTCACGTCTTGCTGTTCCGTAGACCACGAACTGACATTCCAGCCCCAGTTAATGGGCTCGATACGAAATCCAACTCGACTGTCCAAGTATGATCGTAGGAATTGTAGATTTTCTAAACATAGGCTTTACAGATGGAAGCATGCATTTTTGAATATGAAATAGACAAGATTTAAAGTTATAAAAAGTTATTGTAACATTAGTGGTTAACTGGTAAATTAATTCCCAAGCTGTTTATTGCAAATTTATTGAAATACATTAAATCTTTAGCATGAGCTCTCTTGAAAAGCTAAAAATTGTCAATAATGTAAAAAATTTGGATACAGTTTTAGTATGAACCAGTTTGTTTTTAACATTGGGGAATTCAACTCTCATTCTATGCATCTCAATCTATATAACCTTGTACATTGACACAACTCAGTTAGTTATTTGATTTGTTGTTTGAATATACATAGTATGTATATTCCTATCAAATGGGTTCTAGTTTCCGTAAATATTGTCATTAATACCTTACTAGGTATTAATGATTGATTTTACTCAATAAGTTTCCCATATTGCCTCAAGACTCTCATCTGTTAGCCTCTAGTTAACTATATAAATACAATTGATATACCATACCCATAACCATACTCATAATGGGTTATTCTTTGAGATATTCATTTTGTGGCAGTCCTCAAATTCATATTATCTGTAAAATGTATGTACAGCCACACATCAAATATACACAACTGTCAAATTTCTTCAATCGACTCTCATCTTATTGCCAAACACATTAGGTTGAATATCAATTAAGGAAATAACCTGATGTGTGGTTGTCTGTATGTCAATCATAAAATACAGTTTAAAGTTATACTAATTATAGAGAAAACCTTCCATTATAATAAATATATTTCAAGATTCTAATGTTCATTTTCGCAGAATATTGGATTTGATATCTTGAAGAATGACCCTAATATTAATTTATTTCATTGTTAAATGGCTTTCTGGTTAAAATAGTTTGTATTTTCGTACTTTAATTATCATGATTACTGCTTATAAAATTGTATCTCATATTCCTGTATCAGTTGTATTTATATGATGTTTATAGAATAGATAGTAATGTTGAATATTACATTATCGAAATGTATCAGTAAAACTTTATGGATAGTTTTTACGAGATTAAAAAATAACACCTGCTGACACCTAGTAGCGGCGGTATTCACTTACCATTAGGTGACCCAATTTTCTATTTGACTCTCTTGCCCATAGAAGAAAAAAACATTGATAAGTTTAGAAACATCAGGATTGTTGCTACCATTGTACTCTATTCCTTAATAGATTCTGTTACAAGACTAAATAAAAAAAAGAATACCACAAAGTAGGTCATGTTTATACTTTTTATTTGGTATAATGTTATTATATGAAGGTGTCAGCTATCTCCAAATATTCATATCAAGGCATGTTTGTAGCTATCTATTCTATAATTTAAATAAAGCATTTAACTTGCTTTGCATTTACCAAGAAAATTATCCTACATGAATTATTGATAAATAACTTGTGATAAGAGTAATAATTAGAAATGTTTAAGTTATTTTTTATATTGTTTGAAGCAAAGTGGACTGAACAACAACTAATGTTGTTAAATTATATTATAATGAAAATATTTACCCTGTGCCTTTACTCAGTGTAGATGCCTGAATTGTTAGCAAATAAATAATTGAATATGTTAATTGATATAAAAATTGTGTTTTTATTCAAACTGAACACATTCACCATTCATGCACATGTAATGCATTGATCACTTAGCATAGTCTCTCCATGTATTATATACTTACCTACAATACACAATGGGAGTCCCAATCGCGTGTGAACAATCCGGTAGATGGCGTAATGTTAGACTGAGGCGAACTTTAACGTCATTGGTTGTTAACTGACTTTGTCATCTGACATCGAAAATAACTTATCACCCGTTCTATAGGAAGCCATCTAGCGATTTTTCCCATTGTACGTATAGCAAGTGTATTGGGATGTCCATGTATTAAAGCGAGATTCCAATAGTAAGATATGATTTGCAAGGCTTAAAGTTATTGTAAATAGTTATATATCAGTGTTAATCATACACTGAGCGTCTCTTTTGTTTGGTTCTCGTTCGTTATTGGTCCTTATCCTCCAATCATATCCTTAATGTGTTATCATCTTTATATTCTTGTATCTATATAGGTCACATGAATATGTAATCAGTAGGTGAAATTGTTTATCATATCAATCGCAATTATCTTTTAAATCGAAACAGGTAAGTAGGTACTTAATATTGCAATCATTACGACATGGATGACGTTCCAGTGGGCAATAAAACAAACAAATACTATGCTTGAATGTTTATTTGGATTTTATTAACTTCTAAAACATTATAAACACAGTAAAATATACAAATAAATGCGGAAGTAGTATATTTTATAATGTTGCCAATATTAAAAATAATGGATTTCGAAAACAAAACTATTCGTCCTACACAATAAACAAATAGAATAAAATTATTAACAATATATTAGTATAAATTTAATTATTTTTCTTCGTTAAAATAACATAGATTGTGCTTTTTTCTTAAATACTATATTAGCCAAATTAATGATAAAATATTAAGTAAAACTCGCGAGTTGACCGGAATCTCAAATTGTTGCCGATTAAAAAGGAATAATACAACAAAATCAAAATTCCAGTCCACTTCGACGATTAAATAATAAAATATAAAAAACCATGATATGGTTAAATCGGAAGTCCTTAATTTTAAAGTTAGCGTCAACAGAGTTACTTAACATTCGTATAAAAGTCATCTCTCCAATATAATCTTATCTATAAAGGTATGTAGGCTTATGTTGGACACGTTACAAATCTTCGAAACATTTGAATGGACATAAAAGTTGCCACACTCAAAAATTACCCTAAGTATAAACGTGTCTGTTGACATGCCATTGTCATAGTGAAAAATTGGATACAAGTTTAGTCTAAGAAGAATACTATCTGACAGTCCGAATCACACAACGGAAGGAAAGAATAGTCGACACTATTTTGCATAGAAGCAGCTCGATTAGTTATAGTTTTTTTTCTAACGATACATTTTTGATAACTCGATAATATGTAAATACACAAACATGCATATAAATAGCATGCTTGATATTGTTTTGGCTACATCTACTTACTACCTGAACTGTAACCAATGTTTTGTCTACAGCCGTTCTGGCATACATTGTACGGTCGGGGTATTCGCCGCCTGGTTACATTAACTCCCATCACCCCATAGCTTTTGAACCCTTAGTATTACAACTACGCATGGGATAGGCAATTATTACATTAGCGTTTTCAGGCGACGGAGACCACGCGCGTTTAAAATGGAAACAATCTAAGTATAACAGTACATTTTCCACTAAAACGTAGGCCCATCGTCCGGATTCGCGTTTGCATCGTCAACTTGCATTATAAAAAAGTCTCAAAACAGGGTTTAAAGCTAACTTTGTGATACTATTAAAGCTCTCAGCTTTTATTCCAAGCTGACTCAACATTTGACCGTACAGTCATTTCAAAAACCAATAACCTGAGTCTTTTTCGTGATATTTTATACACATGCCAGTATAATACACAGCATAAAATGATATGGAAATTTACAAGAAGTGATATGATAGTATAATGGAGATTGTACTAATAGATATGTACTTAAACAATTAATAAATGTTAGTATCGATAAATTTGGTACAGTTTTTTTAATATAAATGCTTGTTAGCTGTCTTTTTCGTTGGATAGCTTCGTTCTGGCAACACTGTCGTGGTGACCATAATTAAAAGGTTCCCTATTGCATGGAAGAAAATTTAAAAAGAGGTAGAAAAGTAAGCGACTCCATCACGATACGTACTGCAACAAATTTAGGCCCTTATTTATACAATAAGCGTTGCATACGGATATCGTCTCGTTTTCGATAGCTATCAAGAACTAAGTTCGCTTGCAGCGTCTAGTTCTCTCTAGCTGACTCCAATCAGGCTTCTGACACTGTGAACCGTCACCTTAAAGAAGCCTGTTGTTAGAAAATGATGAATGGAATGTTAGAGCTTTTGTATAATAAGGCAGTTACAGTCATAGCATGTGCAATTGTTAGTGATGAGTCGAAAATTAGTAAAGGAACCAAACCGATAGAAGGAGGATTGAAATTGGAAGGTTCTTTTGTTGTCGACAGTGTTGCTAGAGAATTAAGAACAAATTTTACAAAGGAAAGCGGGTTTGTCGTCTCGTCCCGCGTTCAGCACCATGGTGGCTCTCGATGTGTGGTTACTCCTTGGCGGGTGGTTTGCCGTTGGTGTATTGTGGCGGAGCGTTGGAGGTCTGGTTAGGCTGGTCCTCCGTCATGACTGACACTAACTCTTCGACGGCGCGTCCTAAGTCATCTGAAAAAGGAAAATTTCGTATTTTGAAACCATTTTTTAGCAGAATTGTTTTCTAAGTACCATTTTTAAATAGTACGAAAATGTTTGATGGTTAATCCCAGTTGTTCTAGCGGGCTAGTCCCTAGCTGGTACTTCGGAGCCCGGTGCCCGCTTGAAATATCAGGATTGTATTTATAACTTGTTTTGGTTGTCTAGGGATAATTTCTTGTGCCTGATTTTCTCGAAGAAGTTATTGTGCCAAAAAATTATCAAAGTTCTTTACCTCAAGGTATGCGTCCTGTTAGGTTTGCAAAAAAACATAGAAAAGAACAATTAGAATCGTTGCAACGACAACCTCATCATGCAAAATCTATCAAAACCATGCAAACTAAATTGTGCCACAAACCATAGTGCTAAATACTGGTTTCATAAAACTGGAACTCTTAACTTTCACTATGAAGTATTTTGTGACAACTTTAACAACAGCGATATCGATGTAAAGCGACAACAGCTAAAAACAAAACGTGAAGACTATAAACAAAACGGTGAAGATGCTAAGACTGAAAAAAAATCCGAAAACTCAAAGCCACACATCTATCACAGTAGGTACTTGAGGGAGAAGGCATACTGAATATAAGTACGATTACTTAAGTTTCGGAATCGGATCGGATAGGTCAGGTGTATTAGTTAATTGAGTCTATTTTTTTAAATTTAATGATAAATAGTTATCAATAAATTATTTCAATTTTCATTTGATACTGCCTTAGTGTCGAGAAAAAATATTGGCTTAGGATCGTTGGTACCAAAATAATGTGTATTTTCTTGAATATGTACTCTTTAGTCAACTTCTATCATTACCACGAAATTGTGTGGCAATAGAATCCACTCCGATATAGAGAGAGCAAAGTTCCAAATAAAAACCTACTCGTCTTCAGTAATGCCTTCAACACAGTAACCATCCAACTCCTGACCTGCGCAGTGCATGAGCGAGTGCAGCGCGTGCGGCGGCGGCGGCGGCCGCTCGCCCTCACGAGCGCCCTCCGCGCCCCAACGCGACCCGCCATCTTACATCACAGTACAACGTTACCAACGGCACAACTCACTAAAGTTACAGGAGGAATAATATTGGACCCAATATGGAGCCTTGAGGTACCCCTCACTCATGCAGAAGTAGTCACATACAGGATTCATTTCTTTCTTAGATCACAATAAAACGTTACCAACACAACTCACAAGTTACAGTAGGAATAAAATTGGCCTTAGTATGGATCCTTGAGGTACCCCTCAATGATGTAAGAACTTACACATAGATTCAATAATAAGGGGACACGGGATGTAAAAACATTTCTTCGAAGCTGTATATCGGTATTCCTATTAAGACGGGGTTCTACAGGGCACAATTCTCAGTCCTAAATTATTCAAGTTGCAGTAAAATCCAATACTCACTGGTTTGCGACTCGTGGTAGAGCCCGTTATGCATCTTGGCAGGAGAGTCCGTGGCGAGCTGCGACGCGGTCACCGATCGCGTTTGGAGAGGTGCCGGTGCGCGCTGGGGGAGACCCCTGGGCAGGCTGGAAGAGATGGATAAACCGTAAGTAAGCGATTTTATTTTATGGGCTGATTATAATTAAATGGTAAATTCATAAATTGCAATTTAAAAACTCAGAATCTACAAATGTATGAATCAATCGATGGTTTTTTTAAGAAATGCATTGGATAAAGTTACCATTTTATAGTGCGATGTACCGTCACACGTCATCGTTCACAGAAATGAGGCACTGTTTAAAAGGTACATTATTGTATTCTTTGTTTGAGTATGTAATTTGTTTAATAACTCCATTTCTCCAATACGTTGTTTTGGTCTTTTTAGCTTTTCTCATCGTCTATTAACTTTTACAAATGATCACTGTCAGTCTTACCTCATCCAGCAGCCTCCTCAGCCTCTGCAACTGCGCCTCGAGCTGTCTGTTGTGCTCCTCCAGGATCTGCATGCGCGCCTCCAGGCGTCCCTTGTGCTGGCGCAAGAGTCTGGCTTCTGCCATCATGTCCTGTAATAGGATTGTGAATTTTATTAGCAATATAAATTGTTACGATGTTTTATGTGTTGCAAGTTTTGAAATTATGATGTTTTGTATTTTAGAAATATCGTTTTGGCATTATTCTTAATATCAAGACTTTATTTGACTTGCTTAAATGTAGTACCAGTGAGTATTATTTTTTAGAAAATTCATCATCCATCAGGTGATCCGCCTGCTCGTCTGCTACCTATCACATAAAAAAAAAAAAAAAAAATAAGGATTAAGGATGTATTTTTTAACACATGAGTCAGTTATTTCATCCAAAGCATTTCATTTTTAACAAAGATATTTTAATCCTCTTTTCAGTAGGTATGCAAATTTTAGTCATCATAGGTTGTAGAGCGTATCGTCAACTATTAATACAAGTTTAGGTTGCTGTACTACAAGTAGTTTTTATTTGCATAAACTTTATTTTCTCCGTTTGTGCTTGTGCTTATTGCATTTTTATTTGTTGTGTTAAAACTTCTTGGTTACATTACCTGGTCGACAGGAGCGTTTCGGTTCTCGTTGACATTGAGCTGCTCCTCAGGAGTGGAGCCAGGAGTTTGTTTCGCCTTCAGCCGTTCGTATTCAGCTTGCAGGCTCGCGTTCTCCTCTTCCAGTTCCCTGAAATTGCCGTAATAATGTGTTTAAAACAACTTAAGCTTGCTTCTTTCTAAAGTTGATGTACGACGTCCGAGAAGTTGTCTCAATTTGATGTAATTTATTATCATTATGATATTAAATTTTGGATGCAGGGTGTAGTTCCCTCGGATTTCTGCCACAAATTTATCTATCACTTAAATCTCTTTCATGGCGGTATAACTCTTGACAAAGTGGTTGTGGTCATCACTTCAGGTGTTGGCAAGCTACAACACTCATTTACTGCCGCATTTATTTGGTCAGTCTATCTTAAAGGTGACAAATGGCGACATCTCATATCGGAGGCCAAGACTCATTTTGGGTCGTTGAGCCATTGGAATAAGTAGGTAAGTAGGTATCTTAACTGTGACCTTCTAGGTTGCAGACTGTTCAGGACCAGATTCGTTGGCGCTCTTTGGTGGCCCTATGTGCAACATTGGCAACCGATTGGCCTTACCTGATCATGGCCTCGAGCTCGTGGCGCTGCTCGCGGTGGATGATGGAGACGACCTGCACGGGCGAGCGCGGCGCCTCGTCGGCGTCGCCGCCGCCGCTGCCGTTCAGCGACTGGCAGTACGCCGCGATCAGCTGGTGCTCCTCATCGCTGCAGGCAAGGGAAGTAATTCTTTATTATAATTTTCTATGTGGAGATAGTTGGAGGGATGGAAGGTAACGTAGGCTGTTTTTTGTCCCCTTCTAACTCCTATTTTGGTGAAGTGGGGGACGCGAGCGCAGCCGCGGGCAAAAGCTAGTCACAATAAAAATTAAGCAACGATGTGAATGATGTGTCGCTCAGCGGGCTATGGAAAGAGCTATGCTCGGCGTTTCTTTGCGTAATCGAATCCGAAACGAGGTGATCCGGCAGAGAACCAAAGTTATCGACATAGCTCATCGGATTAGTAAGCTGAAGTGGCAGTGGGCCGGCCATATCTGCCGCAAAACTGACTATCGTTGGGTTGACGAGTTCTGGAGGGGAGACCACGTATTGGTAAACGTAGTGTAGGACGGCCTCAGGCCAGATATAGTGACGATCTGCGCAAGAGACCTGGCTGGAGCTGGATGCGAGTAGCCGAATCAAAATGGCGAGCATTTGGAGAGGCCTACGTCCCGCAGTGGACCGGAACAGGGTGACGACGATGATGGACGTTGTGAAGGAGCCTCACCTATCAGGCGTGTCGGCAGTCCGGGCCCCGCGCTCGACCTGCGCGAGGCGCGTGGCGTAGAGCTCGAGGCGCGAGTGCATGTCGTCGCCGCCCAGCGCGCCGCCCGCGCCGCCCGCGCCCGCGCCGTGCTGCGGCGACGGCGCGGGGGACTCCAGGGCGTCGCCTGCAACAGACAGACAGGGTGATGTTTTGTAAGTATTGAAAAAACTTTTTTATTTTTATTAGGAACAACAAACAATTACACTAAATGTTACTTAACATTTTATAAAAAGCACATCTTATTACCTTACAGTGTACGAGTAATCAACCCCGTTGTCTACAAGTTGTAATTAACAAAAAAAGGGGGCAATAACAAACAGGTAAGTAAGTAACTCATTAAGTTTCCTGTTGAAATGTGATATGTACGTAAGTATTCAATGGACACTTTGTCTGTTCTTTTGTGCCTGTCGATCTCATAATTGGATCTCACGGCCGCTTACCATCAGGTGGAGTGGGGTCATCTTGATTGTCCTTGAAATAAAAAAAAGTTTAGTCCGCGGCATGTATGTATAGCGAGGACCTTGAGTGCGCAGAAACCAATTTTAGTTGAAAGCCTTCTTTTTTACAAGTGCGCAAACTAACGGTCATCGCTATATTTAGATGCCGTGGACCATAGAAAATATACTCAGAATCTCAGAATACCTTTGAGTAAAGCAAAAAAAAAATTTTTCGTATATTTTTTTCGAACAACCACGCCGAAGTCCCGGGTTCGATTCCCGGTCAAGTCACATTCGATGATTACATTTTCTTAGTTGCATTTATAGTAACATCATTTAATAGGTAGTGGAGTAGGTTCAAAGCTTATTTAAATAAATAAAATTGACATTGGCAGAAATACATCACTAATTTGAGCCTTCCCTAAAACTAATTTAAATTCATCGTCTTACCTTCCAGCACGGTTTGCACGGGCAAGTATCCCACTCGCGGGTGCTTCTTGAAGTATCTAGCCGACTTGAATTTGTTGCGCAGAGCCCTTGTGAAGTCGCGCACATCCTCACCAGATGTTGTCTGAAAGGTATCATAGTTTTTTAGATTTTTACATTGCATTAAAGAGGTAACTATCAAATCATTTAAAGTTTCGGCATGAGTGGGCCAGACAGACCACATAAGTATTATCCGGAAGGTTGGCAGCTTGCAACTTGTGACTTCATTGGTATTGCGGGTGTCTATGGGTAGGCCGACCTAGGTATCACTGGAAAGAAGCCGGTGACTGGCTACAAGTAGTGCAGGATCGACCAAAGTGGAGTTCTCATGTTTCGGAGGCCAAAACTCGTTTCGGGTCGCTGAGCCAGTGGAGTATTATCAGGTAATCTGTCTGTTCGACTGCCAACTACGTTAAAAGAAGAATAACCTCAAACATGTCATAATACTTACAGCTGTGCAGTATTCTTGCATGGGGTGGGTTAGCTTGTGGTTCTTGGCCTTGCGTCCGCTGAAGAAGCACTTCTGACACATGTCAAAGTTGAAGCACTTCAGGCAACGGTATCTGAAATGATGAACGAGATTTGAAATAATAAACGAGGTTAGCACTGGTATTGGTAATCAGGGACAAGAGAACGACCACGGTATTAACAACACCTGGACAATAGATAAATCTGGCTGGAAAATCGTTGTTGTAGCGCATGTCCTTGTATTCTTCTTCTTTGTTTCTGGTTTCCATAGTCTGTGGTGTGATTCCGATTGCGTTCAAAGCTGTCACTTTGTAGCCCGGAGCACGCTTAGACCCAGCTCAAATGGGACGTGGGCTGGTCACGTCTGTCGCATGCCAGACGAGCTCTGGGCCAAAATAACCACAAAATGGGTGCTGAGACTGAGGTCTCACCGGAAGCCGATGATGGGGTAGTCCTTGCAGATGTTGCACTTGGCCTGGTGGCGCGCGCTCTCGGCGGCGGCGAGGCGGTGCAGCACGGGCAGCCACACCATGGACTGCGGCTCCTTCTGCAGCCACTGCAGGAAGTGGAACGCCTCGATGAACTGCAGCTGCCCGTCCGCGTCGCGCTCCAGCGTCTTCTCTTTGGTGTCTTCTTTCTCCTTTTCTTTTTCTGCAAACATCGAAAAGGTAATTTTAAAACTTCTAGTGACTTCTGGATGTAACCCAGATTTTGCTGCCTCGTAAGTCTAGTCCATGCCCCTACCCCCTCCCTTCCCGCTAAAAACCAGTGCAAACGGAATAGTGATATAGATGCCACCTTCTTTTTCTTCTCCGACTCCCCTTCGGATAATAACCCGCATCCATTACGCTGCTATGCTATACTGCAACGAAAATGATGAAACAATTTTGGAAGAGGCAGAATTTGTACTATTTGCTGCCTGAAACTTTGCCTGAAACCAGGCACAAGTCTACTTTGCCTCCGAAGAAAAGACAGAAAGATACTAACAAACTTTTTCTAGAGTTAGACTATTTATTAGAGACTGAAGTGTTTCCTAACATCTCTAAAATTCTAAATGAGAGGAAGGACTTGTTAAGTCTTCTTTACCTGTGGTCTTCCTATCCAGGGTGCCTCCTTTGGGTCCCTCCTTGGTGGCAGCAGACGCCTGTTCGAAGCAGCTCCTCACAGAGGGCTCAATGTTGGACCCTCCGAAGGCTGCCACCTCGCCTAGTTGCCGTGGCACCTTTAATAGTTAAACGTCGTTATTAAACAGAGGAAAGGCTTTTAAAAGTAAGTTTAAGATAGCTTGTATTCTCAGAGTAAACGTATGAACAAGGTTTGATTCAATGATCGGATATCGATCAGTTCTTAAACAGCCAACACTATAAGAAGTCACTGATCGCAACTCTGAAAATTCCTATGAATGCACAAACAAGCAACTTGGTATTTTATACCTCAATGGTATTTTACCTGTATGCAATCGTGTAGTAATAATCCTAATTTTCGTTGATCGGCGCGACATGACGGGTCAGCGATAAGTCGGAATAGATATCTGAAAGATAAAGGATCATGATTAGCTATAGTCCGCTAGGTACTGAATACATAGGTACATAGTCAGCCATTGAGAATCTGCAACTCTTTACAAGTTTTTCGGCAATCTCAGGATCAAAATAGGTCGTATACTAGTTGTTCCTCCTTTTTCAAGGCATCGTCATCATCGGATTGATCTTGGGCTTTATTCTAAAGACATGGGATAGATATAAATTGTTCAAGGTCTTCGACGAATTCGAATCCTAGTTTCACCATGTTTGTTACCTGTACTTCTCCTCCAGATGTCCCTTGCACAGCAACACCAGCCCGACCTTGAAGCTGAGCACCCTGATCTGCCCTGTCCTCTGGCTGTCGTATACATTCAGCAGCCAGTTGATGGACAGATCCAGGCAAAGAGGCACGTTCACCAGACTTGGGTTTTCTGCTGCTATCACCTGGAAATAAATCGTTTGAATTATATTACTTTGGAGAGCCCAAATGGTCGCGCGTGGTACAGGTTTCAGAGAATTTTCTCCCTCTAATACTCCGGCTGTGATCTTCCTGCAGTGGATTTTCCGAGGGACTAATGAAGTTATTTAAAAATGATTGCTAAGGTTTTTGGAGGGTTAACAACCTCAAATCCACTGGCGTTGCAGGAATCCAACGAGGTTCAAAATTCAGCGCAGGTTTTAGAGTTTTCAAAATTGGCACATCCTTAAAGATAGAATTCGAGTAGGTAGTTGCGAATCAAACATACACAACACATTTACAATGCCAGGTTTACCTGATTTTTAGGAGCACGCGTAAATATAATCCAGCCGATCATCGAACTAAAAATCAATCTTATAGAATAAAACTTCATAATCCTTGATTTTTCGACTTACCTCGTACAAAGATGTGAGCACAGTGATCATGTCAGGGATGTCGATTAGCCTGTCGTTCTGAGCGCGAAGACCGTGCGAGTCGAAAGCTTCTAACGCAGCTGGCAACTGTAGCATATGCACTGGAAAATAAACCAAAATATTATAGTATTGTTCTTATAATTACCGCGTGACTGCAGACCTACAGGTGAGCTCGAAATTTGGGGGTAGTAGAAGCATACTCTTTCATGGATCTTTCGTAGATATTTTGACCTATAAATGACATCCCTATGTGTTTAGACTTCAGAGATGATCATGTCCCGAGCTCACCCGAGGCTCTTGTTGGCTTACTGGTCTTTTTACGAAGTATTGGCTAGGGTGAACAGTTTGTATTCTACTCATGCGATTTATAAAGAGAATAATCGCTTAGTTAACGTCAAGGCTTAATGTAATAAGAAAAGACAAAACCCTTGCGAAAAGTAAACGACTCCCAATCACTAACTATTAGTTCTGGTCTAAGTTGAGCCAGAGACAGAGGGTGGGCCGTTATTCATTAAGAATAAAGAGGAAAATTGAATGGCTAGAGACAAGGCGAGGTGAACAGAAAAGGCGAAATACTTGAGATATGCAATCGGCATCCAGCGTCATATTTTCGTACTGGTCTAAATTAGGTCTCGTCTTTTAGATGCATCTGGTGAGCCAGTATACTTACTGCAAAGCGCCTTCTGCACAGTCCTAAGCTTGAGCGCGGTCCTGTACGCCGAGAATCGGACCTCGTTGAGGTCCGCGAGGGAGTTCATCAGGTCGATCATCTTCGGGTGGTCCCAGTGGGTCGTCTCCAATTCGTGGCTGGAATAGAGCAATTATTGATGTTAAGAACAACAAACAAAGAAGTTTTAAGGGCGATTCCCGCAATGGGGCATCTGGAGTGCCCACTTAGAGTAAAGATGGAAAAAAAATCCGGTTAGATCACTCTAACCAGTCACTATCTCTGGTCCGGGGTAGACGCAATAAGGTTTGGCCTGACGTCATTACATGCTCGGATCCAGAGCTCTAAAAAGGTTGTGGGCACACCCTCCCCCCTTCTCCCTCTTCCCTCTTACTCACTAAGTCTACGGAAATCTCCGTAGGCTTAGTAAAGGTTCTCCTGCCACTACCAGCTAATCCTGATCGAAGAAAGCGTGACGTCACAAGTCTGAGGTTTTGTGCTTTGTGAAGGTATAACATGCTTGTCAATAACCTCACCACCACGGATACAAAAGACCGTGGAAGAAATTTAGTAGAACCCTGGGCTTCAGCACCAGCTTGCGACGCAACCGAGATTAACGCTAGGATGGAAGATGGTGACTCACTTGATATAGTAAGGAACATTGGCAGGAGTGACAGCACGCTCCCATGGAGGGTCCACCGACCCAGCAAGGAAACCCTGTGCAGCTCCCGCGCCACCGTCGCGCGCGACGCCAGCTAGCTGTCTCGCTCGCTCTTCGCCGCCTGCGCATAGCGCGCCCACCCTGGAAAAGAGATGACATAATTGTTACAAATGGTTCTTGTAATGTGTAATCATTAGTCTGAATTCAGATTCTTCACGACCTAAGATCCCTCACAGGTTAACATCCCTCATGACTCAAGATTCTTCACGATAATAAGATTCCTCATAGTCTCATGATCCCTCATGGCTAAAGATCTCTCACGATATAAGATTCCTCATGGCTTAAGATTCCTCATGACTTAAAATAAAATTCTTCTTCTCTCGCCATGGCCCGTTGTGCAGCTCTAATTTCATTGCTTACTTACTAACCTTGTATTCATAGCATAGGTAGCTTTGGACCCTAGAAAATTACATGCTGAGAGAGACAAACCTGGTATTCAAGTCATCGAGCCGCGCTAGCAACTGGTCCGGCAACTGAGTCTTGTCTCTCGCCAAGGCTTGCGCTTGCGCGTGGAGTTCGTCAGCGAGCCGCCTCAGCGGCGGCAGTTGCGCTCGCGCACGCGTGACCGCGTCTAGCTGCGCGCGCGCGTCCCTCGCGTCGCCGGGGCCGCGCCACGACGCGCGCGCCGCTTCCGCGGTTTGGACGCGCGACGCGAGCTCGTCGAGGGAGGTGGTGAAGGTGCGTACACGCTGGAAAGAAAGAAAGTTTTATTAGTTAAAGGACTTTTCGACACACTGGAACACAAGGGAACTGGAACACCGATATTGTTTGAATGCAAAGTGTAGGTAGGTTATAATATACTCGTTCTACATACTTTTTATTTGGCCTTATAGGTAAACCGAAAACACGAAATACTTGCGCGATGCAATCAACGCCCAGTGCAATCTGTCGATAGACAGTGGAACTACTGTCCCGAAACGAAGTGAGGGCGGACCACACAGTTATTCATAAAACGGTTAATGCGACAGTCAAAGGCCAAACGATTGTGCGATGTAATCGCCTCCTACAGCCATCTATTGGTACTAGTCTAAGTTAAGTCCCAAGTAAGTTACCTATTTTGTAAATTATTGGCGGGCGGGCCGCTTATTTTGTGATAAGTTTAAGGAATTCCAACGCCCAATGTAAGTAGTGGTTTAAAAAAGTACCAGGCCGTGTGATTGAGTGTGATTTGGGTCGGGGTCCCGGGTTCGATTCGGAGCAACAGTAAGTTTCAAAATATAGCTCGGGTTTGTGATGATCACCAATCCGCATTAGGCAAGCGTGGTGACCAAAGCTAATCCCATCATAGTAGCGATAACTTTATTTCTATGGAGGCCTTTCCCCTGCAGTGGGACGGTATATAGGCTGATACTTTTAAGTAACACCGTGCCTCATTGCCAAACATCACTAGTTCCAGCGCAAACAGGTGTAAACTGTATGTCGGCAACAATGTGCTGTGGCAGTGACCTTGCCAGGCGACGTGCGCGCGCGCATCCTTGCGCTCACGGCTCGGGTTACACGCGGTTCTACTCGAGGAACTGCGCTGTTTTCTAACTGCACTTGAATCACGTATTAAAGATTATATAAAAAGTTTTTCGGTCGGGAAAGACAGCAAAGGACCAAGGGGAAGAAGGAGATTGAGAAGTCTGACCAATTGTAATAAGTAGTTGCCAAAGAAAACTCGGATTCCATCCATACCACCTGGATGGATGGCGGCCCACTACCGTGCGCTTTACTCGACACTTTCTGCCACGCACCTCCTCATTGTGGAATCAACTTCCCGCAGCGGTATTTCCGAACCGGTACGACATTCAAATCTTCAAGAAACGAGCCTATACCTTCCTAAAAGGCCGGCAACGCATCCGCATTCTTTCTGGTGTAGCTGATGTCCATGGGCGGCGGTGATCACTTACCATTAGGTGACCCGCTTGCTCATTTGCCTTCCTATAATATAAAAAAAAAGAAAGAGGCGAAAGAATGTGGTCAAAGAAAAGATTATAGCTTTTGATTATGACCAGCCCGGCGCATTTGGTAGTGACTCTGTTTATACAGCAAAGGTCGTGAGTTCGATCCCCATCCTAGAGAAACATTCGTGTGATGAGCACTCGAATTGTTGTCGTGTGTCACTTGAAAAAACTCGTTGTGAATCTATGTTAACATATTTATATCACAGGAAATTAAGATTAAAATTCCTCTTTAGATTTTTAAACAGATTTAAGTAATAAGATTTTTTTATTTAATTCAAGGCGAGAAAACCTGCACATTTCTCGTAAACGTCTACGATTTAGATGATTGCGAAGGTCAGATAGTCGCTTCATTGTAATTATCAGACTGATTGTGGCCAATTCGTACCCTGCCTCTAGTGGTACCTATAGACGCATCCGGGATTATCACTGATAATGAAGATGTGAATTTTCACTTCGTAGTTCATATTTTTAAATCTAAATCTTTTTTCCATAAAAACATTACGATAGAACGCATTACACTTCCAGCATTAAGTTGAAAAATTCCCTGCAAAAATACTCCCGGGAAATATTTCCCCGCTAAATGGTTTCTCAAAAAATTATAATACCTTTTAAGGTTGCCCTGTTCCGTGTGACGAATACGTGTGTTATGCATTAGAGTAACTTGGGTAAGTGATACCACAATACAAAGATGGGCAGTAGCAAAACGATAAGCCAAAAAGTTGCGGAAGATTTTGGATCGCACAAACGCTGGCCAAGTAGGCATTTTCGTCCACTCGACATTGAAGTCGAAATGGAATTTTGTATGGACGAAGTATGAAATATCTTAATTTGATTTCAAAGTCGAGTTCACGAGAATTGGCCCCCAAGTAGGCAATTCTCGTGCACTCGACATAGAAGTTGAACCATTCGTCCATACAAAATCCCTAATTATTCGACTACAATGTTGAATGCACGAGAAAGGCGAATTCTCGATTTTCGACATTCATCTCTAGGTCGAGATTGCAAGTCTATCTCTAATGGAGATATCATTACTGCTCAAACCGCTCGGTATGAACTAACGTTCGCTCGATAAATTCCTTGAAGAAATTAGACAGATTGAAGAAATTAGGCGTTTCGGCGAAGAGTCCTTTCAGCCGATCTCTACCTAAGCGTTGACAGTAAATTAATATAACGAACTGCTGGCTTAGTACGTTACACTGTGATACACGGTATTTGGTAGGTATTATACGAGTAGGTAAATGCAATCTGTCACAAGAGTAACGCTGTGAATTTTTAGCAGTTAACACGGAGTTAGGGCTGATGGAAGTGTCATGATAGGTACTGGGTTTCATAAAAAATACAAAGATTTTCTATACTATTTATAAAAAAGTAAAGACTATAAACAGTGACAATGTTTAAAGGTTATTTATTTATTCTTATGGCGTTTACAGTCGTTCAAATAAATAATATCCAGTATCCAAAAGACAGCGTGGTTTTCCAGAGAAAACAGGTCCGCTTTGTCACAATGGTATTTGTGAGATGACAATTTCCAAAAATATTAAAAATAGGGATACTTAATAAAAAATATGATACCGAATTAACTGTCCATTGTACCTTAGCAAATGTATAATTTTATGCTACCTATGCCCACGAGGTAACCATTTTCTCTCTCTTCTCTTCCTCAGCATTACTTAGCCCACCGTTCGGGCTTATGCCTCTCCACAACACCTCCACTCGGTTCGGTCGTGAGTTGTCCTGGACCATAAGTTGCCTGCGTTACTTCGTAAATCATCTTACTATCTGGCTGGTGGTCTGCCTACGCTTCTCTTGCCCAAACGTGGTCTCCAAGCTAGAACACATTTGCTCCATCTTTCGTCGCGATGAAAACACCTTTCACTTTCATCATCATCATCAGCCTGTTGCACTTCACTGCTGGACATAGGCCTCTCCAAATGCTCGCCACTATTGGTACCTTTCACCTTTTATTTTGGTACAACATAATACCACTTCCAGTTACTTTACCTCAACCCAACCCTTTGCCGGTCGCCGCCAGCGTCGGATAATGTACCAGAAAGCTCGCTTTTTCCACCCTAACACAATTGATAGGCTCTTGTATCGCCAGGGGCTCCCCCCCTCCCCCCCTCTCGGCAAATTGGCCACGATTCCGTGTTAAACTGACGGTGTGATGTGAAAAATAGTCGTCAACGAGTGTGTTGGAGACGTCGCGTTTTAGCTCACGGTTACGATTTTTGGGGGGATTTGGGGGATGAGCCGTGAGATTCGTTCTCGATGTTTCTGAGTACGAATTTGGGGAAAGGGAGTGGAAATGGAGCATTAAAGGAGTTGATTCAGCGTGAATTTTAGTGGCACTCGTAATTTTGTTGAAGACCTTTAGTTGACACAGTTCCGCGTATTCGTCGTAGAACCAGCTACTGATTGCATAAAGTGAGTTGTACCAACAGCCGCACTCATACTTTCAGAGACGTCAATCAACTTTAATATTCAATTTTCTTAATTAGGTACTTTAAGGGTATTTAAATAAGAGTCAATATATTTTTCTGAAATGACAATCAAAGTTAATTGACTTCCCTGAGTAATAAGAAAAATAACTATTTGCTGATACTCATTTACAAATGGCAATGATGATCATGCCCCATAGAAGTGAATAAACATGGATCAAAATAAAACCAGCCGCGGTGAAAACGCCCGCCATTCCATTTAAGAGCAATCGTCCAAAATACAATTATTGTGTGAGTGTGGCGCAATAATTAATCAATTGCCATTGATTCCTTCGCCAGTCGGCCATCGAGGGCCTCTACACGTTAGGCTAGTGGGGCGAATGTTCGCACCAGTTCGGTGTTTGGACTCCTCGGCCAATTTTTGCACCAGTCGGTCATTGAAGGCCTCTACACTTTAGGCTAGTGGGGCGAACGTTCGAACCAGTTCGGTGTTACCAGGCAGGTAGATGATGAGATATAGGTATTTGTTATTATGTAGATACACGGTGTATCTGTGAACATACTTAATTACATCTTAAAGGGACCGCGTCTTCTATCAATCATTTTGAACAATATTTGCACTATGACTGAAAATTCACTTGAAGCATTTTCAACTTTTAATACAAAGTCGGTCACGAGACTTGTTAATTTTGTATGGGAAGTCGAAAAAATTTTTGTCGATTTTTCAAAAGCCATACAACAAATGTTATTCAAAATGGTTGGTAGATGTAGGTTAAATTGATGCAAATATCTACAGATACAACCTGTATTTCGTAGAATAATAAATTATATTATAAAGTGTACATTGAGGGATGTTTACGTAGCATTTGCACGTAGTTTTGGTGGGTTGACTCGGCAAGCGTGTAGACGCATCATCATTACGGAATACGTTCTCATTCGAAAACTATAATTAAGGCACACAGACAGGGGTTCCTTAATGAAATGATCAAGGGTTTATTACAGCTTTTAAGTAATAACTTATGGTTTTACCGCAGGGGATAAAGAAATAATCACAATAGCCATAAATGTTACAAAGTTTTATCAAAAGAAAGTACTAGGATCTCTTTGTAGTCTGTTTATTTTATTTTTTACGCAGCGTAGCAGACGGATCACCTGATGGTAAGCGTTTCCGCAGCCGACACCTGCAACACCAGTGGAGTTACAAGTGCGCTGCCAACATTTACCCTAGTTCCATCCGAATAGGTTTCCGGTACTCACAGCGCTCTCCGGTACTCACAGTACGACAGCGCTGCTTCACCCTGGTCTTTTGAACAACATAATGTTCAGAATGGTTGGTAGAAAACGTGGTAAAAGGGATGTAAATATTCACAGATACATCCTGTATAACTAAGTAAACTAGTTGCCCGCCCTCACTTGATTGAACTCAACTGAACCAATAGATGGCGCTGGGCGTCCATTTCATCTGTGCTAGCGTTTCGTATTTTCGGTTTACTTATAACAGGCCTTTTCGTTGTCTATAAAAGTTATATTTCTATATAGGTAAATAGTAATTCGATATAACGTACAGCCACACATCTAAGCATACAAAACTGTCAAATTTCTTCAATCGACTCTCATCTTACTACGCATTACGTTGAATTTCAATTTAGGCAATTTGACAGATTGTAGTAATGTGTGGCTGACTGTACAGTTATTGTTAAAAACTTGTCAGTATTGTGTGGGCTGCCCTGGTGGTCTGATAAACGCCAGTCGTGACCCTTAGTCTATCAACGTATCACGAAATGGAGCAGTCACACAGACCGACGCCCTACCATAGAGTATATGAGTTACTGGTACAGAGGGTTAATACCATAGTAAGCCAGTAACTATGTGAAAGTTTCTTTTGCTAGCGACAGGCCTTATTTGAAACAATATTCATTAGATGTTTCGGGTACCTATACAATAAGTGGCTCGTGGTCACTTCGTGTCTTGACGTAGTTTTTCTATTAGTTCCAATCTTTCCCAATAGATGGCGCTAGGTGTCAATTATATCGCGCAAGTGTTTCGTCTTTTAGGATTACATATAAGCCTTGTGGTGGTTTATAGAAATGATCTCTTCATAAATGGTATGATAATGGTTTTGCAATAAACGATAGAGTAACTATTGAGTATAGGCTTGCCCTCACTTCGTTTCGGGAGATTCGTTTCAAGAAGTGGCAATAGATGGCGCTGAAGGATGATTATAACGCCCAAGTGTTTCGTTTTTTCGGTTCACCTAATAAGTCTTATCGTTGTCCAGGGAAGTAACCTTTTTAACAATAGTATAGAAGATAGTGAGTGTCTTACTAAACTTCAATTTGGAATTTTATTTTGTGACTTTCGAAATTTCCTTTTATATTTATTTTAAACTATATCGATTTCGTTTATATACGTACTGTCGTTGTCTATAGAAAATACTTCTCTATGAATAGACTTAAGCGTTTCAGTGCCTTGCTAAAAATCTTTTCAATTCCGCACTAAAGTTAGCGATAAACGTTACTCGGCAAAGAAAACACGGCCAAACTGTTACAGATAAGAAGTGTCATAAAATGAGCTAAAGGAATGACCAGAAACCAAGCGTCTCTAGAGACCACCCTATATAGAAATAGGGATGTTACGAATTCCATTCCGATATGTGTAACTATTGGAATATTATTATTTCGGTTTCGGTTATAAATACTATACTATATTATTTCGGGCCATCCGTTACTTTTAAATATTTTTTGTAATTTGGATCTTGGTTAATATTCTCAACAGAAATAAATGCGAAAAAATATTTTGTAAAACTGTAAAGCTATTATTAAATAGATGATATTTTATGTCTATGGACCTAAATTGAATAAATTCATTTCAATAACCTCCGACGCAAAAAAGACGGAGTGTCCTTATAAGTTTCACATGTCTGCCTGTTTGTTGTCAGTCTGTGTGTGTGTCTGTCTGTTGCATTGTAGCTCCCGAACGGATTTGGATTTTGTTCTTTTTTGTTTGAAATAGTCGGGCGTGCTCTTAGCTAGATTAAATAGCTGCCAATTTAAGATGGCCGCCACCACAAAATGATGAATTTCATATTTTCACTTAATTCCCGTAATATAGGTATCAAATGAAAGGGCTTGAGTGTAGTTTCATGCCAAATAAGTTTCTCTGGACTCTACCACTATCGAGAACTATTTGAAACTTTAATATCGGTTTCGGTTTCGGTTACAGACCTTAACATCCCTGATGTAGAGTAAGTACTCTGTGGACCAAAGCCCAGTTTTTTCATACTAAAATAACTCCATAATAACACGGTCCGCTGGTTAAGGGCTGTTCACATAGATATCTCAAAGTTGTATTTATTTTTGGGAAGTCTACGTAGAAATATAAATAAGTTTGATATCCTTCGGAGCTCCAATTAACCGTCTGTAACAAAATATAAACACCTCTACTCTAATACTAGGTCTATAAGGTATTTGAATGAGGTTGTATACTTATTAGTGCTCGTGGCTGTACGCTTCGACCATGATCCAGGATTTGAGAAATCAGCTCAATATAGTTAGTTAAGTATTTCAACAATTAATTTTACCTTTACCGCCGAGCGAATGGAACAAACCTAGAAGTGTATAGGTACTCGGATTCGAACCTATAACCAGGGGCGAAAGAGAAAGAGTAGTGAAACATGGATCGAAATAGCGAATATAAGGAGGCCTATGTCCAGCAGTGGACTGCAACAGGATGTTGATGAAACTTAACACCGTAAATCATTAATTTAAGATGCAGTTTATTTTCAGAGCGCACTTGTGACTCTACTGGTGTTGCAGGTGTCTATGGGCGGCGGCCATCGCTTACAGGTCATCAGGTGATCCGTCTTTTTTTTTATGTGATAGGTAGCAGACGAGCAGGCGGATCACCTGATGGTAAGCAATTGCCGCCGCTCATGGACACTCGCAACACCAGTGGAGTTACAAGTGCGCTGCCAACCTTTTATCCCCTTTCCCCCGGGTGGGCCTCCGGTACCCTCACTCACTCGGCGAAACACAGCACAGCGTCTGCCGCCTATCACAAAAAAAATGCAATGACAACCAGCGAATGTCCCAAAACTAAGTGAGAGCACGACACTAGAAGTTCATAAGTCCATCTAGGGACATAACCGGCCCATCTAAATTCAGTGGACTGAATACTGATCCTGGCCAAATGACCAAATCAATGATTAAAGCCTATTTTGCCCGCTATTTATCCATTCATCTCTCGTATGACGGACACAGCTTAACATTCCCGATGCGGGATAGATGCGGGCGTCTATCGCGATGCGGGCGTCTATCGCGATGGTGGATCTGGATGCCCGGATATCCGGATATCTTCCCGAATATTTCGGGTAGCCGGACGAAAAATCTCGTACACTATATACGACGGAAGAGGCTGCGTCGATTTGGATTTGAAGCGAGGAAACACGAATCGGATAGTTTATCAATGTTTTGTTCTGATACTTCCATAGTATCAACCAATAATAAGTGTTCTTTCTAGTCTAGTTGATTTTTTAAATATATTTATTTTCTATACATTAATTTTATTGCTTATATTTAAAAAAATCAGAGGCGTGTTCGATTTCAATCCGCGGAGAAAGAGCAACATGCTCTAAGTGCAACATTTACTACTAACTTTACTCCTGCAACGTTGGCCAGACTGGCTCATTAGCGCGTATGGTAGTGAGTGACCCTGATTCTTAAGCCAAACATCGTGGACTCTTTATCCGTTGGGGGTTGGGGGTTTGGGAAAGGATACTTTTCACAAAACCCTCTGTTGTCTGATATCCGTGATACAAGTGCTTCAGCTTCTTAGTGCGGAATCAGGTCAATGTAATGATGTTGTATGAATACTACCTTTCCAATAATATAAATGAGAAAGTAACTCTGTCCGTTACTCTTTCATGCCAAAACTACTAAACGGATTTGAATGAAACTTGGTATACAGATGGTCTAAAGCCTAGGAAAGGACATAGGCTACTTTTTATTGCAAAAAGGGTGTTGTAAGGGGTAAAAGGGGGTTTTAATTATTATTAAATAATTATATGCTACATACTATTCCACGCGGTCAAAGTGGCGGATAACAGCTAGTAAGTTATAACTAAAATTGTCAATCATCTTAACGCACCGCACGCTGTGTGGCCGTGTGAGGTGTAAGGACAAGATGGCCGCCGGATAATGGCGGGATATCGCGTGACCGATCTGCGGCCGCTCCCAATGTTATTAACTTGCTCACGAATACTACTCGCAATAGATACTATTCGGATATTCAAGTTTAATTTCAATAGGAATCCTTACTAACTTGCTGGTAACTAATTTGATTCACTAATACACACAGCTAATCAATTAATTGACCACTGTTTGAATTTTGAATCTCTGTATTTTCAGATTAAGCTCCTTACCGAATGGTGCCATAGAATAGGTAATCGAAATCCTGGTTGTCCAGTTGGATGATTTTTTTTATGTCACAGGCAGACGAGCAGTCGGATCACATAATGGTAAGCGATTACCGCCACACATAGACACACGCAACACTAGTGGAGGCATAAGTGCGCTACCAACCTTTTCCCCCCTGTTTGGGCCTCTGGTACACTCACTCATTCGTCGAAACACAGCGCAGGCGCTATTTCACTCTGATCTTCTGTGAGGTCGTGGTATCACTCCGGTCGAACCGGCCCATTCATGCCGAAGCTTGGCTCTCCCACATATGAAATATGCGATATCCACAGTTGGAGCAAATTTTCAAAACGGGTAAGTTTTCTTCACGATCTTTTTTTCTCTTACCACCGATCTAATGGTAGAAAAGAAATAGTGTGTATTTTTTAATTCTTTCTTTATTTTTCAGATTTTTAAATGCAAAGGTGCTCGGATTCAATCTAAAAACCTAGCGTTTGAAAAGCTTACACTATTGTCTACTGACACTATCTCCGACTAGTTACAGGTATTTTGTAAAACTAAAGTACTTACAGTAAAATGCAAAAAGCTACTGAAAAATTTTTCACGAACACCTGCACGGTCAATAGCAAAAGGTATTTCGATGAAATACCTGAACACAGTTTCAGCGGGACTAAGCCCGGAAAAATCTAGATCTTTCAGTTTCAGTTCAAAACGTGCCGGATTCCACAGCCTCGATACTCGTTGGATTTTTTACATTTTTAGCTTTCGGGACTCGAATACGTTTCAAGTGATTAAAGTCAGTTTTAACCCCTGACGAAAAAGCGAGGTGTTATAAGTTTCACGTATCTGCCTGTTTAGTCTGTCTGTAGCATCATACATAGAGCTTACGAACGGACGTACATACTTTCGGATTTTGACTTTTTTAAACGTGAATAAAATTGATCGCGAATGTTCAAAGTTTAATGAAAATAAATCCAAGATGGCCGCCGCAACATTTGATTATTATTTTAGGCACTACTCCTAAACTAAGGGGGTATAAAATAAAAAGATTGAGTAGTAAAGTACCTACAAAGGGTTAACAAAAAAATTCAAAATGGCTGCCACCAAAATATAACGAATTAATTTGTTGTATTTGATTGAGTGTCTATTAAAAGCGTGAAAATACGACAAAAGTATACATAAAAACCAAAAATCAAGAAATATATTTCAAATTTCAAAACCCTCGACTACTAAAAAATTTCTCGACGACTAATTAAAACAAAAACTTATAACGTAAAAAGTTAACAAAAAAACAGAACTTATAAAAGAAGTTTTTAATGTTTTAAAAATAAGTTAGATAAATGGCACACCTACATTAGCTCATTATGTATGATACCTACAGATATTATTATACAAAATGTAAACACTTCAACTCTATGCAATATCGTAGATAAAATCTCGTTGGCACTTCGTGATTACAACACCCAGTCTCGCACGTGCGCAGACGCCAAAATGCAATTGCACGCCATTGCACTGGAATGCGATATGGACAACGTCGTGCGAATATTATGTATTTAGATTTATTTATAGCTCCTAAGTATTGTGGAAAATATAATCAATCATGTTTGTTAGTCACACACTTTACCCTAATGTCCGGCTAAATTGGTTGTACGATCCGATTTTACGTTTATAAGATCTGTTAACATTTTTTTTTATTGCTGAAGTAGGCAGACGAGCATGCGGCCCATCTGATTTACGCCTAAGGCCATGGCATTACTTCATTTGACCTGATCTATTCATGGCGAAGCGTGTCTCTCTTATTCCCAGTCACGCCCACTGGCATCGCCCCCCCACTAGGGGCAGCTGGGAACTTGTAAAAAGAATGCCCCCGATGCGTCTTTTGAAGGGGTTGGTAGAATTTTTAAAAAATTTTGAATCGTTCTCTCTCCTCCACTTGAGATGCCGTCTAGTTATACCTACTTTACGACGCGTCGTAAAGTAGGTATAACTAGATTTTTTTTCATAATGTTGGTAGAAGTTACCATTTAATATTTATTTATTTGGCACAACACAAGTGGGTCATTATTTTAAAGAACTCCCAGCCCCCAGTGGGGGCAAAGCCGGCGAGGGCGACTGGTAATAGCCGCTGTGACGGTCAAGTATTAACAGTTTGAGAAACAATTATTATCATTGCGGAAGTATCCATCAAGATCGCAACAAAATCAGTTCACTCAAAGTCACTTCCTCGACCACGTATAGTTCCAAGTTAGTATGACTCAGTATGAAGGGACCCGTTGCATAAACATTGTATGCAACAAAAATAGAGTGCAAGGTCGGTGCGCGCGCGCAGGGATAGGGTTACCACTATGAAACAACCAGTGAACGCACGCAGCTACGGTCGCGTGGAGTTTTTATATGATTTTGGGGGCAGACGAATAGACAGATCACCTGATGGTAAGTGATCAGCGCTGCCCATGGACACCCAGCTTAACCCAAGAAATATGCTTGCTTTTGTTTTTGGCAGGTTTGACATTAACTTTTTTAAAATAAATTATACACTATATCAGTGTTTCTCAAACTGTGGGTCGCGACCTCCTGGGGGGTCGCAAAGCTTTTGTAGGAGAAAAATTCTTAGCTTTTTTATCTATAATACTTAGTAGTAGTATCAGCCTATATACTGTCCCACTGCAGCAGGTCAAAAGCTTCTATCATAGAAATCAAGTTATCACTACTATGATGGCTTAATCACCATCATTCATGTATGAATATTGAATAGGATAATACAAACATGATAAAAACCAAAGAGTTGGTCACAATAATTAGATCAATATGGCCGCAGTACAAAATATAGTACAAAAATACTGCAGATTGAAAACCCTAATAGCGCTTTGCCTGCGTAGGCTGCGCTTGCGCCGATTACTGCGGGGTCGACGCACGCGCTTAAGGGAGCGGCTTCAGCTATCTGGACCTTATCTGTATCCTTACATCAAATCAAACACGATGTAGATATCGAACCTAACTGTTGCATAAATATGATCGTTTGCAGATTTGGTGGTAATTCGAAATGTAGTTTGGCGCTGATAAAATCAAGTAGCATTAGGTAGACTTGGCTTGACACGGCAGCGTGCGAAAAAGGGTGTTCGTATTCTGTGAGGCTGTGGCATCAATGCAGTTGATTTTGCCCAATCATGGTGAAGCGTGGCTCTCGGTCAATGTTGATCATTTGATATTGATATGATCAAAAACAAAGGTTTTTATTTACACATTGGCAACAAGGCCGTCCAAGGTACCGCTGGAGAGATGAAGTTGATAAAGATTTGCGTGGATTCCTGGCTGATGACTGGCAGGAGGTGGCGCAAGACCGTTGTAGATGGAGGCTCTTGTTATCGGAGGCTAAGGCTCACTTAGCCGCAGAACTGACAACCGTTGGAGCCATAAAGTTCTTGAGTGGAGACCGCGACTCGGTAAACTTAGTGTTGGAGGCCCTGCTACAAGATGGGATGACGACATTCGAAGGCTGGCTGGAGTGAGCTGGATGAGAGTGGCTGAAAATCGGGAGCGGTGGCGTGCATTGGGGGAGACCTATGTCCAGCAGTGGACTGCTGAGAGCGTGGGTTGCTGATGAAGGCTCACTTTGGATCGCTGCTCCAGCCTAGTTAATTAGTTTTAACACATCTTAGCGAATATTATTCATCGGGACGGGATAAATGCTAAATTAATAGAACAATATTTTATTTTATTATACAAGTTCTCTTCGTCGCCTTAACTACTCTAATACGGAAGCAAACCCAGAAGATAAAGGCTATCGGGAGCCAATTAACAATATCACGAGCATTGACCATACAGCACCATACTGTCTCGCTCGCACCCCTAGCCAGAGTACCAAAGAAGAGGACAACACGATGTGAAACGGTAGCAACCTAATCTGGTTACATGAATTCTCAATAATTTTATGATAAAAAAATGTACGAGTTGCCAGGAGAAGGGAATTTCCAAATTTGGACTTTACCCTTTAAAATTATCTTAACTAAAGAATAATAATGAAAAAAAAACAGCAATGTTATGAATAGTGATCGGAAATTCTGTATTTTTTTTATCTATTCAATTTAACGACGTAAGGCCCAAACAGCAGACACAATAGAAAATTAATTGTTTTTGCCTTTTAATTTTTTTTTGGGTCATACGACGATTCCCAAATATAAATTTAACGTCGTATGACCCAGTTACTGTTTACACAGTTTTAAAGCAATAAACGATCCTGATCAAATGTTTGTTTTGGACTAAAGGTATGTGGTACCTTTAGTCCAGTAGTACTAGTAGTACCTCCTTGTCTTTTAAGGTCTTAAGCCCGGATACACGAACAAGGTTACCCATGGTCATTGGTCACTCAAGAAGGCGTTACATTATCCCTATAAGACATGAGTGCACCGCATCTATGCAGACTCGTTTAACTGCATTTTTCTGCGGCTATCTGCATATAAATATAGAGATGTCATGTTTAAGAGTTAGTTAACTTGTAGGAAATTAGTTGTGGATTACCTCGAAAATAAACTTTGCTATTGTTAAAGTCTGATTCTTCTTCTTTGGGTGCCTCTTCAATCCTGAAGGTTGGCCGCCAGTGTCTTGAACATCTCTCTATCTTTTGCGAGATTGAATAGTTGTTCAACACTGGCGATTCCGGTCCACTCCCTTATATTACGTAGCCACGATTAATATCTGATAGATAGTTCTTTTTTATGATATAGGAGGCAGACGAAGAAACGGATCACCTGATCGGAAAGCAATTACCAACGTCCATGGACATAGACACCACAGGAGTCACAAGTGCGCTGCTGAACCTTTAAAAAGAAGTACGCCCTCTTTTTGAAGGTTTGCAGGTCGTATTAGTCCGGAAATACAGTTTGGTTGGTCAAAGTTTTTGGTTTAACAAAGTAATATACTCGTAACTTAAATTGTTTCTGTAGCACGCTTAACTTACGCAATACAAAAGTACATAGTGTCATTTTTTTATACTAGAGGCGACAAACGAGTATGGCGTTTCCACCTGCTGGTTAAGTAATCACCGCCGCCCATGAACATCTTGATATGCGTTGCGGGCCGTCATAAAAAAGTTACACTTTTCTCTTGAAGGTCCCAAAGTCATAGCCTTCAGAAAATACTGCAGCGGCTAATAGCCTTCCACAAAACTGAGGTTCGTGAAGAAAATTTCATCTACCGAAACAAAACTAAACAACTCCAAATCACTTGCTTGATTGCTTTACAAAATAATTCATTATTTAAAAAACAAACGCTAAATCCAAACGAAATAGAGTCTTTATTAAAACATGAACACTTAACTTCATAATCGGATTAGTAAACTAGCCTAATGCCGCGGCTCCGTCCGGCGGACCGCGATATCCTTTGTTCAGTACAGTCAGCTATTTATTATTCATCTGATTGTGGTACAGAGGCTTAAATGTAAGGGGATTTGCGTTGTTCATTTTTGCGGGGATGTCGGAATAAAATGAGTTAAGAGTCAGGCTCGCTCAGTGGTTAAGGGTATTTAAAAATAGGTACTTAATAATCCTTTAGGCCATTCTACGAGATGTGACTTACGTGGCAGAACTCAAATCCGATATTCTCCCGAAATTTACACAAGTATGTTCAAATATCTGCAGAAATTTATATTCTTTTAACTTACTATTTTAAACAAAATTTTTTGTTCAGAATTTTTCAAATTTACATAAATTCAACTTTTGATACAAAGTCGGTTATTTTATACTTAAGTAGAAAAATTTCGACGACGTTTTTGAAGTCGTAGAACAAAATGTTGTGCAAAGGAAAGTCAATATACTGAGCCACTACCAATCTATACTAATTATAAAGAGATAACTTCTATAGACAACGACAAGGCTTATAGGTAAACCGAAAACACGGAACGCTTGCGCGATGTAATTGGACACAGCGCCATCTATTGGTTCATTTCTGAATTACGGTCCCGAAGCGAAGTGAGGGCGGGCCACTAATAAAAAATATAAAAAAAACAAGTATCAAAATTATGGTTGAAAAATGCATCAGTATGCTAACTTTAAACCTTACATATTTGGTTGCAAGTCAAAATACCTTAAGTGGTGATGACACCAAGTTAATAATAACTTGTCGCGCCGGGAATCGAACCTGAGTCATTAATTGGCAAACATCCAGCCAGTGCGCCGGCGCAGAACATTCGCAATGCGTGGGAACACTTGTTAGCACACTGGTTCTCAAAGTGTTTACTGTTTCCCTTATCATTGCCAGACCTGCCCCTATTCAAGAAGTAAATAATCTCACCAAAACATAAATGTGAAATGGTAGCCAAGGTAAAAAAGTTTTGTATGTCAAGTTCACCGTCAAAAGAAATGATATCTAAATAGGTGCCAAGTTCAATGGTGGGACCTTGTTTACAATCTATGAGAAGTGCTCACATAAGCACTGATGATGATGATAATGATGGTGATGGTGAGTGAGGGTACTAGAGGTACAATTTGGGGGAATGGGGATTTAAAAACTTTGCAGCGTACTTGTGTTTGTACTGCTATTGCTGGTGTCCTTAGGCGGATGCAAACGTTTATCACCAGGTGAACTATCTGCTCGTTTGCCACCATTTACCAATAAAAAAAAATCATTGAAGTTAGTTTCGAAATAGAAACCTAATAAAATGGCTGCCTCCAAAGATAAAAAGCATGTAAATGTTGGGGGGCCTCTTGCAAAATCTAGGGGTCTTATAATCCACAGTTTGAGTACCACAGCCCAGATTAGAGTCCAGAATGCATAGTAGATTTAGTGCCTGGGTGTTTAGAGAAAGTGGGGCTATATCTCATGATCTTACTTATGATAATGTATTGGAGTTTATTATTAGTGCAATTTATTACTCTTTGGTGCTAGATACTGGACTAATACAGGAGGCCTAGATTCGATGTCCGGCTTGGGTAACTTAGAAATATTTGATATTGTGGAATAAAGTTTGTACATTATTTATGATTTTCATTAAAGTAAAGGACATTTATTATTATACCGTGAGGTTTTAATAAACTAATCTTAAGTTGAAGCGCATTATGTCCGAACACGAAATAAAAGTTAATTAATAAAAAACGAGTGTAATGTTGCCGGTTTATGATTTTAAAACTTTTTAGGACCTTTGTAAAACGAGTAAGATTAATCTGTGCCGTAATAAGGATACACTATAACGGGCACGTTATGATGTTACCCTATACGGCGGTTGTGTCAATATTAGTTATGTTACGTACGATAAAGGGAGATTCTTCATTTTTTCATACAAATTGTTTACGATACGTATGCGCTGCAATTTTTCAAAAGTTTGTACTTGGCTTCCAAGTCATCCATGCGTTCTGCTCGTGGATGCCCAAAAATCTAATCTAAAAGTAGTCTTTAACAATATCCATCGTCATGCTACAATATTTTTGCTATCCGTACTAAAATAACCATTGTATTAACAAACCACATAATACGAAGTCCATAAAACACCCGCACAAATTATTAGATTACTCAGCCAAAATCCGCAAACAAAACAAAACAAAAAAACAATAATCCGAGCATTAACCAAACAATAAGTAAGACAATCGCGTCGACGCCGGTCCATTGTTTCATTTCGCAACAAATCCGGTTATATCCGGACGTGTCCGGATATATCCGGATATGTCCGGTTTTACGCGCGCTCCCGCCGTTTATGGACGGGGATGTGGGAACCGGAGTTAGGGTTGCCACTGTTGCCAGGATCTAGATCGACACAGAGCTTTCTAGGAGTTCCAGAACACCTTCGTCTACCGGGTTTTGTCCGTCAAAATGATATATTTTTGGAATAAAAGTAGACTTCACTGGTGATGATGATGTGATGCCATAATACCATTGTTATTATTACCATCAGTACCCAGGAGGGCCCCATTCTGACATCCATCATCCAGCATAGGTATCATTCCCGGTTGATTCCTTCGGGCCCCCGGAAACAGTTTAACCCGGGCCCCGATCCCGGATTGGGAAGTCTGGTAATAACAATTTATCGACTGCTGTCTAATCTTCGTAACCCTGAGACAGGGGAACCAGACCAGATGGATCAACACATTTAAAAATCAGTACTTAAATCAAAAAAATTGTAAATTATCACAATATTGACACAATGATTTTGATGAAATTATATTGAATGAAAGATTTTTTTTTCATGTCATAAGTAGCAGACGAGCAGACGGATCACCTGATGGTAAGCAATTGCCATTCTTCATAGTCTTCACTCCGGTTGAGGTGGCCCGTTCATGCCGAAGCGTGGCTCTCCCACGGAATTATTTATTAATTTACTTTATCTTTGTTAATTTCATGTTGATTATTGAAAGTTCAATCTAAACATTTTAGTTCTGTGCCATTTAATATAAAGTTCGAAATTTGGCAACCCTAATCGGACCGAGGAAAAATTACGTGATGGCAAGAAGTGAAGTCATAAAGACTCCTAAACGGGGACCCTGAAAGCTGTTACTATTCCTGAAAGAATTTCACTATATTTCCACAGTATGTAGGAAAGAATCAAGACAATACGCTTGTAGAAGTATGTGATAGTGAAAAAGTTTCAGTTTATAGCTTTTTATTAGAAAAAAAAATAGTCTAAAGGTTTTTATCTATTTTTAAAGTGACCCAAAAAACCAAGATCAAGTTGAGAACCACTGACATCATCTTGCAAATCTCGCAAATTTTATCCGCTCACAAAAATGGAAATAAAACTAAAGAACGGTTACAACTACCGTAAACCATATCTATGGGCATAGTTTACAACCAATGACCCCACGACTTATGGCAAAAAAGGAAACAAAGAATCCCAATAAAAAAATCCGAAACACATAAAATATCATCAAAACTACGTACTTCTGACTCATTCTACCCATATGGCGCCTGTTTCAAAACTTTCGCTATGACAAAAACACACCTTATCGAATAAACAATAGAGTTTACATTCAGATAAAGAGAAACGTGCCAATCCTTATAACTCTTAAGTGAGCGAAAAACGATATGTCCTAACTTGATAATATGACGCATGGGATTTTCAGCGTTGTTTCTTTAGAAATAAGTTTCAAAATCACGTGTGCTACTTTTTTGTTATAAGTTGGAAGGCAGGGGTGAGTAATCGTAGGGTCCGCTAAGAATATAGTTTTTTATGTATAGTCGTTTTTTATTCTTTCCCTACCGGTCATTGTTATATTGCAAGAAAGGATTGCGGGCTATAGATTTTTTATGGCTATATAAACGGATTTGAATAGTTTCTTTAGTTTTAAGGAATATTATGAACTTACGAACTTCTGCAAGGATAGATAGAAAATTTATGTGCGTTTTGGTTTTTTCCGCTGCAAGTATCCTAGTGATAAATAAATAAATAAAACGAATCGAAAACGCGTAAGACAATGCGATGGTGACATTTAAGCAAGAAATTGATATTAACAATATTTGGGACATAATATATTTTGAATACAATAGTGAATTCTGAATTTAAATAGAAACAGACGGCATGAGGTCGAATTACCCTGCAAAGTACAAAAATAGCACTTGTGTCTCAGAGATAAAGATGATGCTAAGTCCAAAAAGGTACTAACTCCACGTGTACATTCAAAATGTAATCTTCTGCCGTATTGGACAATTCTATGTGAGAATTTATTGTGAAATGCAAGCTCAATGTAGCTGATATTTGTATGGGGACATTAATTTTATGCAACACCTTATGCAGGTAGACTTAACAAGCAGAACCGAATGTAAGGCTAGTGACCTAAATCCTTCTACAATCATTTTATCCGAACCTTTGAAAGTTTCTACTATAGGTGTATCTGTAAACATTTACATCCCTTTAGCCACGTGTTCTACGAAACCATTCTGAACAAAATTATTTGTTCAATGACTTTTGATACGTTTGAAAAAAATTTCATACTAACTTTTCATTCACGTGACTTGCTCATTTTGTTTTGAAATGAAATGAAATAAGTATTTATTTGCTTGCTATGTGTATGTTTGTATGTGTATGTTTTTGACTAATTTCCAAAAGTCGTAGAACTAATGTTGCTTAGAATAGTTAATATAAAACGTGGTTAAAGGAATGTAGCTAAATGTGAATAGATACAGCATATATAATCGTAAAAATAAGCGACTGCAGCTCTTTTAAACGGTGTTAACGCAAACAAAGCCTAAGTAACCAGGTTATATGACACTAAATACCGAGTAGAACTAATATTGATTCTAGCACTGTCCGTGTGTTTGTCACCAGACTTACTGTTACTGTTTGGTTTTGAGCGTTGAAGTATCGGGTTTCTTACCTGTAACAAAAAATATTTTAAATTAGTTATCGTAAAGAATAGCATTTTAATACACACTGTATATAAAATAGGGTGATTGATACATATAAGCAGGAGCAGTGGTAACATTTTCAAATTTCATTGTTGGTTTTTGTAACATTGACATTAAATATCTCATCAAAAAAACATTGTTTTTTTTATGAACATTGTTTTTTTTTGACGACCCGATTGGTTCAGTGGTAGTGAATGCTGCGTCTGGGCCAAGGGTTGCGGGTTCGATCCCCGCACAGTACAAACATTTGTGTGCATGAACATGCGTGTTTGTATTGGTATTTTACCACAATATAGCTTATACATCAGAATAACACATAGGCTACAATTTTTGAGGTTTCTACGAACCTGAAGTCCACGCGAACGAAGTTGCGGGCAAAAGCTCGTATCTCATAAAAAAAACATTGTTTTTTTTATGAATCGGTATTCTCAGTGTCAGCCCGAAGTATGAAAGTTGACGGCTTTGTATCCGTACCTCGGAAAGCACGTTAAGCCGTTGGTCCTGATTCTTCTTTATTTCAGTTGTGATGCAAAATTAAATGGTGTCCCATCAAAATATTGGGGGCAGATAAAATATAGTGCATAGCTTTTGCCCGCGACTTCGTTCGCGTGGACTTCAGGTTTGTAGCCTATGTGTTATTCTGATGTATAAGCTATATTGTGGTAAAGTTTCATTCAAATCCATTCAGTAGTTTTTACGTGAAAGAGTAACAAACATCCATACATCCATACTTACAAACTTTCGCCTTTATATATACGTAGTAGGATAGGATTAAAAATCTTAGAATTACAAAATATAGGTAATATTTTACAGAGTGTACTTATGTCTGCGCAAACACTATAATAATATCCTGCGCACGTAGCTGATCGATGATACATTTATCATTTAATGAATCAGTTGGATGTCATTAAATGATAAATATATCATTTTCAGTAAAAAAAGATACCTACCCATGTTGGCCTGACCAGGGAATCGAACTACTGACCCCAAGCACAGCGGTCACATTAAAGCTGAATCGATTCTCTACCGAGTTGACCAAAGGCGACAATTCATACCTACTCAATCAGCTGTTTAACTTAACCCTTTCAACAGATTAAATCCGCATCAAAACTTATGGATTTCAACTTCAAGTCAAAGTTTCGCAAACTTAACCAAGTTTAACCTCACTCAGGTCAAACTTATAGCAGTCAGTTTGTCCGTAAATAGGACTCTATCTTGGAATAATCTGATTGGTTAAATTGTGGTAAGGTTGGCAAAACATTGACATAGCTATTGACAACTATTGACTGTGTGATCTATTGAAATTACGAGTATATCTTCTGAAATGGGGGCTATTGCGTGTGAAAAATCTATACATAGTAGAACTAAGTCCATCTACACGGTGGTTAGTTGTTTCCCATGCTTATTCTCTGACTTGATAAACTGATCATAAATGTACCTAAAGAGTTAAAAATAAAAATACAACAACTATTAAATTTTATTTTATTAGGGAAAATTAAAGACCAATTTTTAATGCGTTAACAATATTCAAACTGATGCTAATTAAAAAAATCCACAGATAGAATTGAAGAGTTAAACAGGGCTAAATGTTATTACTTATATGTAGTAGTATCTACTTATAAATTTTAAGAAGGTTTTACCAAATTATTCATAGCAATTTCTTCTAAATCGAGTTGACAGAAAAATTCTTCGCCTATTACACAAATAACATCATTACTCACTTTGACACATTAATTTGTGGCACATTTCACGGATGTCACCATAATAATAACTAACATCTATTTAAAAAAAATCAACCTTATAATGAAGTGCACAATGTTGAAATTTGAGTGTGTATTGAACTTTCTGACAACTATTTGTCAGCGTCATGCGTGTGCGCAGGAAACGTCAAATTTGAATTTCGAATGGCCCTTCGGGGTAGGGTGACCATTGGTATTTTGTGGACCAATCAACCATTACCAAATCCGGAGTGTATTGGTGGATAGTAACATACTTCTTAAGCCTGCGCATCGTGTAGAGTAGGTACTTACAGTAGCCACGCCATTGCATTTTTATTAATGTAATAATTTATTTATTGAAACGCCAACATAAGAAACAGCATTAACCCCCTTTTTAACCTCTTACAACCCCCTTTTCGCAATAAAAAGTAGCCTTATGTTCTTTCTCAGGGTATACCAAATTTCATTAAAATCCGTTCAGTAGTTTTGGCGTGAAAGAGTAACAGACAGACAGACAGAGTTACTTTCACATTTATAAACTTTCCTCACTATGTTTTCCTTACCACCGAGCGGTGTTGTCTGTGGTAAATAAATGGTTGAATCGGCATGTCCGTTAAAATCTTGAACCCATAGCTACCCTAAGCATGGCCACAATACGCAAACTACCATGACTCACGTGTGTGTTTGGACAGTTGTCCTTCGAGCTTTTGGACGCATAAAAGCTCACTCAAAAGCTCATTACAAATTTAACGGAGCTTTATTCTTCGAAGTTTCAAAGTCATTGGTCTCAGCGGCATATGTTTCATTTTGTGTCTTGAGAGGTTCACAAAACACATCTACCTACTTGTAAAAAGTGTTTGCGACATAAGGACGGACGGACAGATAGACAAGACAAAACTATAAGGGATCGTTTATTTGCCATTTTGCTATGAAACCCTAAAAACAACAAACAACCCGGTTTAAAACTTCGGCTTTGCGGCAATAGCAACATATTTACAAAGGGATAAATTTTATAGACATCGACAAATCTTATATAGGTACAAACATGAAAGACGCTACACTACCGCGATGCAATCTACACCCAGCGTCATCTATTGATAAAAATTGGAACTAATATTAAAGTTAGAGCTCGAAAAGTAGATAATAGCTAAATAAAACATTAAGTTATTTCGCCTTCCAGATAACAATATACAAGGGGGACACACTTTCAGCATTGAAATATTGGCATGCTATTAGCTGCTTGCAACCGAGTAGGCTGAGGGAAATCTAGCCGGGTCCCATCGATTGCAGACGCCTACGCGCGGCGGAGCGGGTCTGTGGGCACAGTGAGAACTATCACAGTGAGGCGTGTCTCCTAGTACCTAAAACTTATAGGATTGCAATTTGCAAATCATAAAGTAGAGATGCGAATATCAACTCTAAAGATATCGCTATCAGGTAATCAGTCTTAAAAAAACTTAAAATGCTTGCTAGCTAAGCCTAGCAAGTCCGGCCTTGCAAGACTGCAAGGGGTTTGCTAGGACTTTTGGTACATTGATTTACTCTCTTTGTCCCTTTAACGCTTCATCTCAGTCCAACCAAATCAAATCAAATCATTTATTCGCAAATATGGTAGGCATAAAAGCTGATAATTTATGTAAGTACATAGGTTGGCAAGTGGGGCATGCAAAATTCCAAGTATATCACATATCCCACCCACACTTCGTTTCAGCAATGTTTCCTGATTGTACCAATAAATGGAGCTAAGTAGTGATTGCAACGTGCCTAATTTGAAAAATTCACCTTTTTACACACCTATGCACATAAGCCAGTGAAACAGTACTTACCTACTGTTTCACTGGCTTATGTGCATAGGTTGTTCCGCAGCCTCACTGTTTTGTCTCATACTGTGCTGTCGGCGCCTAGTTAAATTCTGTAATGGACCATTAAAGGACTGAGAAAGACCACATTGTTCGAGAGAAACCCAAGTTTAGTTTAGAAGACATTTTGACGACAGATTTCTAGTAAAATCATGAATTTATTTTCATTACTTCCTAGTCGTAAATTAAGTATACTTTAATTCCTAGAGATTTAGATTATAGACCAACTAGACTGATTTTTGGGGTCAACTACAACATTACGAAAAAAAGTCTTTAAGTGTTTTTTTATTATACTACTCGTATAGGCCAACGCTTGACCACAATCGCACCTGATGGAAAGTGACGATGATGTTTAGGATGACACGCGTTTGCCTAGAAGATGCTTGTTCTCTCTTGCCTTAAAGATGTCCAGATTATAATGTGTTTCAGAAAGAACTGTGGAGGTATGTATTTTTATATAAGAGAAGTTTGTTTGCAATGTCGTAGTTATTTTCACGCGAAAGTAAACAATCAAGCCAATTGATGGTTATTTGCCTCCAAAATAAAAAAATATAAATACTACTACCTATTCCACTTTTAGGACTCTTTATTCCTTTAGGATTAAAATATAATATGTCTAATTTCTTCATCAGATTCTCAGCTTTATATCGAACATCATTGAACCAAGATTCGTATGAACCAATTAAGATAATTATTGTACTGGTATTCCTCACTGTCCGTAGTACAGTTAAATTTTAAATCAGAACCAAATTCCAGATTTTTGAGTAATTGGATTAATTAATAAATGTATCTGACAGCAATGTCAAAAATAAATAACTGCTTATTTAAATATTTTAAGACATTCGAGGAAGGCCTACAGTTACAGAAAACTGGGTGTGCGTAAATGCTATATTTAGGTACGTCAATTTAATATTTTAAAAATTACTTTACATCGGTTTAACAGAGCGACTTTGTGTGGTGCAAGCGTTAAGAGATTTGAGAAAATATTTTAATGCAGCAGTAAAGTCTTTTCAATACTTAAACTTTAACATGGCATAAGTAAATACAGTAAAGTATCAACCTTTATACAGTCCCACTTCAGGGCAAAGAACTACATCACCTCTATTTGTAGACCTGTAGTAAATGATCCCACAGAAGTAATCGATGACGGCGCCGATGATCCGCACCGATTATATCGATATATCGAGCCTTATATCGATTCACCTGCGCTGCCCTACCAATGCATATCGTAAGAAATAAATTAACTCAAAACGTAACTTCTCGAAAGTATGAGATATTGCAAGCGCTTAATTAGGTGATCCACTTTGCAAACAATAAAACAGCCCAGTATTCCTTACGCCATTGAAAATATAAATTATTAGCAGTACACATTAATCAAAATATCTCTTTATCTCATAAATTAAACCGAAACCAGTTACACTCAGCAAGTACGAGAAATAAAATAAAAACACGCAATCATGGTTCAAATATCGCGTGAGTGGAACATTTAAAATAGGGATGTTATTTTTGAAGTATCGATAATTGTGGTAAAAGGTTCGACCTTTGATGTTACCGGGGAAACATCAACTCAAATAGATGATTAACTTGGTTCAAAATTAAAATGCTGGTCTTATATGTTAAAGACTCAAATATTTTTATTTAATTGTTTTTGCAAGAAACAATTGTATCCTAAGATTTATTTCACAAATATTCATCATAGTATTAATATATTTCTGGTATTGTTTTGTTAAATATTTCAGTCGGTTTCACCTAACAGATTCTACTTACTTCTAAGTCCAACCACTCGAAAAGTTTCACTCGCTCGCATTATATATGAATCCCAGATGTAGGAACATTTTTTTATGGTTAAGATAAATACGTTTTAAACATAAATTATGTAATTTAGTAGGCGTGTACGCATAATTAAATCACTTTAATTAAGTCAACAGATCATCTAACACTTGCGCCACGAGTTGTTTGATTGAAAAACTCTGCTCACCCTTTTTATGTGATAGGTAGCAGACGAGCAGGTGGATCACCCACTCCATATCTCATAAAATCATAAACTTAGAATGCCAATTTCTAGCTATTAATACCGTTATCGATATTCTCTACACACATCACATCCCTCACTTAAAATAAACCCCAGTATTTTTGAGCGCACTTTCAGTGGGAATCGAATTTATTGCTTTTGCGCAATACAAACGGAACCCGAATGAAATATAAAGTGATAACGTTTAATAACCGCTGTGGAAACTGTAAAACCTGATTTTGGGGATCACTCTCAATCTCAAGGTAATAATAGCTTTTGAGATGAGAAGTTAATTATTTCATCGTGATTGAAAATCGTTGTCTTTTAATAGCCGCCTGATACCACCTTCTCCTTTCTACCACCGGACAATGCGGAAGACGAAAATGGAAGTTCCACAGTTCGTACTAATCGTTTCGCTTCTTTTTTTTTACGAATTGCTAAGGAATGGAACAACTTGCCGGCTCCTGTATACCCAGAGACGTAGGTAGGTCTCTGGGTATACAGAAGCCGGCAAGTTGTTCCATAACTCTCGGCTTAAAGACACCCAAATTTTACAATTTCAAAGGCTTCTTCTGGGAAAGCTACATCTTTTAACAATTATTACTAAAATGCTAAAATACTTTAGTACAAAAAATTGGAGAACACTGACGCTGAACAAGATGATGATGTTGAAGATACATTAAAATTAAGATATTGTTAAAGTTTGCAACCGTTCACGTTTTCGACCTAAAATTTTGATATCATACCACTTTAATATCCTTGATCGTATACTTACTTGAAAGGGCTGCCCTACCACTATTGTTTTTTACTTTTAAAACAAAGAACATCCGCCAGTATTGGATTACCTACGTTCAACAGCAGAAGCGCTGTATATTCCACAGTTTGTAGCTCTTATACCCAGCAACATAGCTGCCAAAATTGTGCATTAAGCTTTGCTGTTCGTTGTACTTTCCCACGCTACCCACAAAGTCTGATAGCTACTGAATCTATAACATACGGTACAACACTTCCGCCTACCTCCTTAGAACAATCAGCAGGGATACATTCTGAGTAAATAGTTCTTATTGTTAAAGACATAAGAGGCATTTCTCGAAGTCTTGATAACGATTCCACAAGTAACTGAGTATGTAGATATGAATGAACCGTTCTGGCTGGTTAGGTCGAGTTGGTGTCTTGTGTAATGTTTATGGTCTAATTATTTTCTATAGCAGTGAGAAGCATGAACTTAAAAACTAAACAGTTAAAGATATTAAGCCTGTAATTGGCTCTAAATTCAACTCTAACTGATAGTTAATATTTATCTTTTCAACAGTAAAAATCTATTATTGTCTATTAACACGAAGGAAATTTTACGCTTGGTAATAAGGAAATAGTGTGTATAATAGCTAAGATTATGCTTTTGTAAGTACAAAGGAAATCTTTTTTTAAATGTTAGAAAATGTCTTTGTTTTTTCTCATTTAATGTAAATGTAAGTACAATTGTACGAACTACAATCTGCAGTCAATGCAATTGTGATTTTAGCCAGCGATATGCGGAACAAGAATATTGCATCAAAATAAGAAAGTCATCAATATAGACCGATGGAAAAAAATGCACCAGGAAATATACTGTAAACCTTTCCTACAGTAAACTACATACCATAAACCTTTCATATGACCCATAAATCACACGCCGTAAGTTATAATAAACACAAAGAAACACGATTGAAATATTAACAAGGACAGTTACATAAACTCCGACCTGATGAGAATGGTGACGAAGTTTAAATTGTTGAATGGTTGTTCAATTACGTATTCGATTTGGATCCATCCCAATAGTTGAATGACACGAACAAAATGTAAACTGTCCAACCATTGACTAATAGTAAAACCATAGAGTTAGTAAAGCCAGTGATTCGAGGTATTATTATGTTCAACTTTAAAATCGAGGTGGGGAATACGCTGTTTTTTTTTCGCATAATACGTTGATTCGTAGGTTGAGGACTTCAGGGTTGACCGATGGTAGCTCAGTGGATAGAAAACTTCCATACGAGGGGTCGTGGACTCGTGGTCCGACTGTGAGCATACGCCTATGAATTTTTCAAATGTGCAGATAGACGTTTCTACTATCAGCGTGCAATGAAGGTGAAGGTATTTTACTCCAGTCTCCGAAGCATACGCCTTTTCCTTATATCCTTAATGCTTGAGCATAAAAGTTTTAAATTAACCTTTAACCTGCTTCTAGCTCTCCTTGTACTGTGATAATAATATCGTAATTAAAATTATAGACATAGTGACGCCATAGCTGATAAAGAGAAGAAAAATATTTGAACCGCTTTGTCTGAGTATTATCATTTACCAAAAGGAAGGAAGTTAATTGTTATATCAACAAAAGCTTGTACTACATACGTCAATGCTTTAGAGCTTATCACAAGAGTGATAAGGATGTTAGCTAGAACTGTCTAAACGTCAATCATATGGCGCTTTTCAATTCTGTTCATTTGGGATTATTTTAACAATAGTAGTATTATAGTATGACGACCCGGTTGGTTCAGTGGTAGTGAATGCTGCGTCTGGGCCAAGGGTTGCGGGTTCGATCCCCGCACAGTACAAACATTTGTGTGCATGAACATGTCTGTTTGTATTGGTCTGGGTGTTTTCTATGTATTATAAGTACCTATGTATTTACAAAAGAAAAGTATTATATGTATATATTTGTAATCCCACTGTTGGTTCTGATATCTGTAACACAGGTGCTTGAGCTACCTATCTCAGAGTCAGATCAATGTATGTGATGTAGTGAAATATTTATTTATTTATTTAGTATTATCAGTGCTTACAGAGATACAAAGTACGTACAACTGACCCAATGGCGCATTTGGTAGTGCCCTTCCTCGTGCGACAAAGGTCGTGGGTTTGATTTCTATCTTACCCAGGGCAAAATTGTCATGTGTCATGAAAACTTGTGATTGTTCAGTGACACAAGTGCTATCAGTAACGCTACTCACTACAGAGTCAAGTTCAAATTCGTCAATTGATATTAAACCAAAAGAGCTTGACAATCGATTGAATGACAAAGTTTTATGCATGGGTGTGTGAAATTTTGTGTCTTAACATTAAAATTCTTCAAAACATTTTAACTTCAGATATTCTCGCTGGCCTAGGTCATAATCGATCACTAAAACACTATAGAAAAATATTGGGCCTACAATATTATACTTCCCTGTACAACTCCTTACGGTTCTATGTAAACAGACTTACTTTGTAAAACAATAAAATAACGAATTTATTATTTATTTACAAAACCCAAATCTGAACCTAATAAGCTAACTAAATCCACAAACATTGGCAAACCGCCCAACCGAGAGACTTTATTAAAAGCCTCACAGAAATTCGAATAAACAAACTCTTACGCAACAAACTTCACTGTTATAACAAAAGTAACACCCGATACAAAATAATGTAATCAACGAAAACAATCAACTTTGGAAAATATTATTCACAAAGTTACCGAAGTTTCTAAATAAATAAACAGTTAGACAGACGGTTTGATCTGGTTAATATATGCGGAGTCGGTGAATGACCTGCGTCGAGCGAATTTTGAGAATTAATTCCATATTAATTTATTCACAGACGCGGAAAAATGTGCCAAATTTTAATGCTGCAGAGATTAGGTTTGTGGCTCAAATATGCTAATAATAAAGTTTACTAAATTATAATATTAGATTCATTCATCACTTTCGGTAGTATTCTTGACTTGACAAACTTGATTCACTGGCCTGATGGCGCCTGAAGTTGTCTATTGATTTATATTATTTTTATACATCAACGGTCTTCTTACGAACGGTATCTTAATGAAAAGGAATAGCACTACATCTACGCTCGTAGCTTAGCTTTTCACATGATACAAAGTTACGATAAAAATTTTAATATGGAACATTTTATTACGATTTCAATCGTTCTTTAGGTGTCGTCATAAAGAATTTGGAAAATAATTTCTCCAATTCAATCTTGAACTCGTTGGCATTTGCGACATAATTATGTTTCTCATTTGTTATCGTTATCTCCTTCTCTTGATTGTCCGCAGACAGAATAAGAGCACTTTAACTGCAATTCCGTGGTTCAGAATGTATTGTTATTTATAGACATGCTACTTACTCAATTGGAGGGAATTTCGCTGCATTTGCCCTGGGCTGACGTATTTGGGTTCGAAATAAACTATACTTTCCATTCAGTAGTAGGCTTGGAGATATTTATAGCTAGTATAATATACATTCAGTACTTGGCTATCCTTATCTTTGCAGCTTGTGTAAATAGGCAGATAGGTACTAATGTTCTGAGAAATTTAGTGTCACTTTGAAGTTGGTAGTTAGAAAATCATTATTGTGCAATCTATTTTATACTCAATGATTTCTTAATTTGAATCAGAAGAATACGGAATATTAGGCATCAATCCTGCATCTACGTACAAAATATTGAGATAGTTAAAAGCATAAATAGTCGCATTGAGCTCATTTATATTTTGATTCACAATCACATAATTTGTATGCAATGAAAAACACCTTATTTTTCTAAAGAGTCCTTATTCCTGACACAATTAATGCATTCTTTAACGTCAAGCCAAGATGACCGTTCAATCTAATGAGAAAAATTCTTGGAATTTCCAACCGCTTTGCAACTAGCTAAGTGGACAAGTCTGACCAAATTTAGATGGAAAAAAGCTATTAGCCTCCAGCCTCCATGCGAGATTCTTACGCGACAAGTAGAAACTGGAACTAGTCCGGGTGATTGCTTGTAATGAGGTAGTATTACACTTGTTTATTTTGACATGGGAGCTAAAAATGCAAAGAAATTAAATAGAATACTTTGCCAATAACAACGCGATAGCCAAACAAACAGATTCGAATACAAAAAAAAATACGCAGGTTCATCTATAGCTAAACGATACGATTTGTATACGCTTTCCACCTGCCAAAAATAATTGAAATTTTCAGGTTAATGTTGATGAAAACTGGAAAACATTTTTGCTTTTAGGCGCATTTCCAAAAGACATTGAACAAATGTTGTTCAGAATGAATGCATGAATGGTTAAACACATGGTTAAGTATCACAGTCTATATACCGACTTAAAAGGGGATACTGAAGTAACTAGTTTATATTACAGACATTAAAGAAATACAAGTTTTCATCTTATGAATATTTGTCTAGGGTTGAGGCATAGAACCCCTTAATTTTGACGTATTAGGCAGAGTCCAGCTCTAAAACAGTCAAGTGTTTAGTTATTAGTTGACTACCCGTTTAGCGCGGTTCTTTTGTTGAGTTTGGGTGTTTGTGGTTCCTTCGTTGTTTCTGGTTTCAATAGCACAAGGGAAAACCTTAGTTTGGGATCAAGAGTTATGTATGTTGTCTCAATTATTATTTATTTATGATTATAAATTTAGTGATTCTCTTACCGTCTCCTCTTCCTCCAGCGCACTGATCAGCTCATAGTACAGCATCTCAGCCTCCTTCGAGATATTAATCTTCTCCATCTCGCAGTTCTGCGATATGTCACAGCTCAAATCCGATTGCAGATGCATTTTCATCGTTTTGACCACTTCTTTTATTTACACTAACACTCGTCACTACACTTCACTTCTCTTTGGTATTAACATTACTAGATTCTAGTATGATTGTGTCATGGATAGGTTCGGTAGATTTACTGGGAATTTCATTAAAAATATTATCAATTAATAATTTTATATTAGATATTATATCAAAATGTCTTGGTCCAGTAATATTCATATTACTTGGTAGAGAAAGGCCTAAAGATGAATAGATAGATATTCTTTATTGCACAAAAGATTAGAGAACTGAATGCTATGGACATTTATAAATACAATCTCGGCGTCTCATTGCTAATAGCGATCTCTTCCAGACACAACCTTGGGGTAGAGGAATAATACAGTGAATTAACAAGGGATAAGGTAGTGCAGATATGTTAATGGCGGTTAGATGTGCCCCTGAGTGTAATATGAAATATTTGTCTGTTCTCTCATTAAATTACTTAATTTCATGATAAATAAGCCAACCTATCCAATTTAGGTATCATTCATACGAGTATTGTGACATACAACCCTAAATATATCGTTTATGATGGAAAGCTTTAACAACCATTTGACGATCTCAAAAAGTAGATAATAATCTTGAAACGCTACCATCACTTAGGGTCATGATGGCAAAGTATTAAAAACAGATACAAAGTAAATAAAAGTGTCGTATTCCAGGGAGTAAGTGCCTTATTTAACATTGAAATGTTACAAAGTTTCACAATAACATCGCTGAAGTATGACCTATAAACAATTTTACAGATCTGTGTCACAATGTGAAAATAACAAGAGTATGTTTGGCACACGATCCGTTTGCATTCTAGATGCATTTAAACATTCGAATTGCTGCTGATTTTTAATTCAGAGTGTATCTGTAAACTTTACATCCCTTTATCAACCATTCATAACAACATTTTGTTCTATGACCTTTCGAAATTCATCGATTTTTTCGTCTCCCCATACAAAATGAATAAGTCACGTGACCAACTTTGTATGAAAAGTTTTTTTATGGGATTTTCCAAAAGTCACAGAACAGATGTTGTCCAGAATGATGGGTAGAAGACGTGGTTAATGAATACAGATACAATCTGTATTGATTTTTAACTACCTAGATGATTTCATTCAATATTAAGCTGTACCTCCAATTTATTGAACGAAACGTTTCACCGTATGAAAGTTGTAAGAACTATCTTACAATTCTTGAAAAGCTTACGCTACCTAAAGTTTGTATATTTCAATACGCTATAATACTTATTTACTTCTAGTAAACTTCAATTGAGATAATAAAGCATAATATTATGATTATGAGATGAGATGTATTTATGCTGTCCTTGTTTTGTTTTTCTGTTTTCATCTTATGTCAATAAATTGTAAATATCAACCAACATTACTTCAATATTGTGGATAGAAGTTTGACTTTTTCAATTATCAATTTCCTCTTTCCTACTACTGATTTTAAACGAAATCAAAATATATATCCTATCAATACTTTCAAAATTACTAACGTTTTGAATCTTTGCCAGTATTATTACGAAACCATTCGACTTGATAAATTTCAAAGTCAACAAAGCTAGATAGTTCTCGAGTGGAATTTAATGTAAAAATAAGAACACTGCGAGTGTAACCTTTGAGTCTAAGTGAATTTAATATTGTTGAGAGAGGTCAATTTATTTCAAAGAGTGCATTTGTTAGAGGAAGAAGCATCCCTTTGTTAAAAGGGATATTTATTGAAGTGTTAAATTAAATTTTTACTTATTACTTTAGAGAGTGAAATTCTTAAAAAATATGAAGAAATCAATTAGCTATCTACATAATCTATACTATTTATCAAGGTGGAAGGTGGAGGTCTGTGGAAACAGGTGGCTTATAACGAAGACATCCCGTAACGAATGAGAATATACCTGTCACATTCAAACAAAAGCGCGCACAGCGCGTGTGAAAGAGAGGGGAACTCCGATTCGGTCGTAACGTCCACTTCAAATTAGGCCCTCAGAATACCAGCGTCATGGCACTCCGGCGCCGTGACAAAACAGCTGAGTGGCAACCATTTTGGTAGCATATCACAAAAGAGTTTTTTATTTAATTTTGTATTTTCTTTTATTTGTATTGTGTAAGTGATGTGTTTACTAAATAAATGATTATTCTATTCTTTCTTTTCTATTCTAGATAACTGTTATAGACAACCATAAAGCTTATGTAACCCAAAAAGTCAAAACACTTGCGATGGTAAGCGATTGCCGCCAGCCCATAGACAAGTAGGTAGTAGTAGAGTCACAGTGCGCTGCCAAACACTTTAATTTTTCGATGTCTACAAAACTTAACTTCTTTATAAAAAGTATAGAAGATGTTACCAAATTCGCTTTTACGGGACCATTCAAAGAAATGACTTCATTAATACATTATGATCAGATAAACACTTAACTGCTATCATTAGACTAACGGCTAATTAAAATATTTACGTTCAAAAATTATCTCAAAGTTTGAGTCGAGCACTTGGAATTTGACGGTTGGTGTGAGATGCTCCTTTTTTACTTGATTTGAATCTTGGACCGACTATAAATAGCTACAACCAGTCTGACACTCCATTGGCACAATGTAAAAGTATGCAGTGAGTTAAGTTCGAAATAGTGTTAAATACATAATTGAGATATCAAAATGAATTTTTCGCATTAAAATACGCAATGTTTTGAAAAGTAGGGTCAGTTTGAAGATATTTTTTATTAAAGAATTGATATCTGATGCCGACTGAATGTGAACTACTCGTAAACAAGTCAAAGTCATAAAAAAAAACAAAAAGTCTTCAATCATGGCGGAAGACGCCTAAGTCACTTTACTATGTGGGGGCTGACGACAGAAAGCGTCGCAGAAGATTTGTTAGCCGCCATGGGCAAAAGTCTTTAACTGTTGGAGAGCCACGCTTCGGCATGAATGGGCCGGCTCGACCGGAGTGATACCACTGCCTCACAGAAAACCGGCGTGAAGCAGCCCCTGTGCTGTGTTTCGCCGAGTGAGTGAGGGTACCGGAGGCCCACCCGGAGGGTAAGGGGATAAAAGGTTGGCAGCGCACTTGTAACTCCACTGGTGTTGCAGGTGTCCATGAGCGGCGGCAATTGCTTACCATCAGGTGATCCGACTGCTCGTCTGCTACCTATCACATAAAAAAAAGTCCCTAAAAGTGGGCTACGCAATGAATAGTCACTTGCCGGTTTTCGCTACACTATGCCATCACAGTGCGGCCATGACTAATTAGTTTATTACCAGAGGCGAGTTAATTTCATAATCGACGACTCGCGCATTTCCACAGGATGTAAGCAATATGTTGTTACTCTTTTCATCTCTGCTGATACGCTATTTAATGTTTAGAAGTATGGGGTTCTGTGGAGTAATTTATACCACTAACAAAGAGGTGAATAATTATAACTATTAAATTATTAAAACGTCGCGTTAATTCCCGTTTAAATAATTTACAGTTATAATGCAACGTGAAAGTCTAAAAACTAGGTGAATAATAAATTTTGAGATAAATTCTATATACATCGCTGAACCTTAAATACAAAGCAAGAAGGCAAAACACTAGCGCGGTGCAATCAACGCCCAACGCCATCTGTTGGTAGACATTGGAACTAATGTCCCGATACAAAGTGAGGGTGGGTCGCTAATCTTTTTAAACAGTATATATTAGATTTGCCCATGTCAGGAGATTTTGTTGACATCAAAATCCTCACCACCGATAATCCATACCAATATTATTATTATAAATGAGAAAGTGTGTCTGTCTGCATGTTTGTCTTTCTTTCACGGCAAAACGGAGCGACAAATTGGCGTGTTTTTTAAGGGGAGATAGTTGAAAGGATGGAGAGTAACATGGGCAACTTTTGCTCCTTTCTAACCCCCCATTTTAGGGAAGTACTTAGTAAGCGCGAGCGAGGTGACGGGCAAAGGGTATCTTACTAAGGCAAAATGGTGCGACAAATTGGCGTGTTTTTTTAAGTGGAGATAGTTGAAGGGATTACTCTCCATCATAGGCTACTTTTTGCACCTTAACCTCCCATTTTAGGGAAATAGGGGCGCGAGCGAAGCCGCGGGCAAATAGCTATTTTCTAATATTTATCTCATTCACACTTCGGCTGGTCAAAGCGGGTACCAAGCTAGTTATTCCTAATTAGTGGTTAACTTCAAAGGTAGCGCATTTCGGAGCGACCACGTGGGCGGACCGGTTTTGATGTTTTTCGAGCCTGCTTCAAGTCGCAGGTAGAGTTCGAAATAGGGCCTAAGGGCAGGGGTGATTTATGAGAGAAATAGTAGCCAGATCTTTGAGTCCACTTGTGACCACGGTACTGGAATGCAATAGTCAAGCAGTAAGTATATTAACAACCAGCGCGTTAATTCTCGTAGTAAATTACTGACACCCTATATTATGTGACCATGATTTAAGCAAATAAATGATTTCTGATATCAAAACTGCACATTTTTTGAAAGGTTATTAATTTGATCAGTAAAAGTTTTGACTTTCCTTCTTACAATGGCGATCACTTGTCATATTTACGGATATTTAAACTGTGTTCCCCTGGATTGGGCTGCTGGGACCCTCACTCACTCAGTGAAACAGAGCACAAGCGTATTCCAGTATTGACTATGTCAAAATTTATTGTTTGTTTCAAAACCCTTTTCTGACATTTTAAATTTTCCATTAACGGAATCTTTCCAAATATCCCTATTTATTAATTCAACTGCAACATACATAATGTAAGGTTCTTCATCTTTTAGCATTCAACGAGAAACTCAGATTCAGGTAGTATTACACACTAAACTCATCTTCGGAATCTTTTCTAAAATCCCTATTTCCCCATTCACCTACAACGTACCTTGTGGTAAGGTAAGGTTCTTAGTCTTTTTGCATACAAGCGAGACGCGCCTGATTTAGATCGCCTGGAATGCGGGACGCGGCGGGATGTGGCAAACCGAGGGCCGGACTGGCTTGAGAAATCTTTAGATTCACACAACATCTCATACATTATTTTTAATGATATAAGAATAAGATCTGCAACCTGATTCGGCTACGACGGCCGATGTTAAAGATCAGCCTCGTACGCAGGATATATTACAGTTCAAGTGTGCGTGCAAACACAGGTGCACTCTCTATTCCCTTATCCTCTTAATTCGATGGGATACCAGTGTGACGCACGAAAAGAGATCGGGTGCAGGCGTGCTTTCCGAGGCACGACTATAGAGGACTTTTTGACTAGCCTGCTTAGGCACGACGGCCGCTTGAGGAGGCCCACCCCCACCTCACCCTGGACCCGGGAGGGCCAGGAGATGCAGCCCGGGCAAAGACCCTCGGCTCAAGGCCCGCACTCTCGCCCCGGCCAGAATGACCGCCATGATGATGATGATGGGGGTACAAGACCGCCAACTTCCAGACTTCAGGCTAACAATGAGGAAGATTGTGAGCAAAACGGTGTCTGTCTTTAAAAACGCCTCATAGATAGAAGATAGATAGTGACATTTATTCGCATTAAAAAACTGACACACATAATTATAGCGACATCTCATACAGGGATCATTTACATCCCTTTAACCAAGTGTTCTTCCAATCATTCCTAACAACATTTTTCAGTGACTTTTGAAAATTCACATAAAAAAATCATCTATCCATGCAAAGTTTTTTCCATTTTGTATGAGGATTCGAACTTTTTTTTTGATGCATTTCGAAAATTCGTTGAACAAATGTTGTTCAGAATGTTTGATAGAACACGTGGATAAAGAGATGTAAATGTTCACAGATATAATCTGTATAGCGACAGACAAGAATTATATTGATAGTTGATCAACTTAACATTGCCAATTCTACTTCTCCAACTTCGCAGGTTAATCTTGAACGCGGAAGTCAAAATACGGAAGTCGCACTTCCAACGGGCCTGGAATTAGCGGCAAACCCAAAGGGTTAGTCAACAAAGCAACGTACTGTAAACTATGTTAAAATGTCGCTTGAACGTAGGGCTAGCCCAAACATAATGCATAATTTACCGTGGGAGAGCCACGCTTCGGCATGAATCAACACACAAGACAAACAACACAGCACACATAAGTCAGCTTAAAACAATAAAGTTTCTGATTCTGAATGGGCCGGTTAGAAGTGATACCACGGCCTAACAGAAGACCGGCGTGAAGCAGCTAAGCAGCGCAGCGGCGTGTTCCGTCGACTAAGCTAGGGTACCGGAGGCCCAGTTGAGGGGAAAGAGGGTTGAAAATTGGCAGCGCACTTGTGACTCTACTAGTGTTGTAGCTGCTGGGGCGGCGACAATCGCTTACCATCAGGTGATCCGTCTGCTCGTCTGCCACCTAGCACTTAAAAAAGACAGCATTAGCAACTGCTATGTCTTGAAATACTTAATACTGCCAGTGTAAATTTCTGTGGCAGCAAACGAAAATCAAAAACTGTTTAAAAAGTGGTAAATTCTTTAAAAACCACTAAGCCTTATAAACTGAAAAAACAAAACGCTTGCGTGACTTAGTCGACACCCAACGCCATCTATTGGTATGTACGTTTTGACAAATAGCACAATCCACAATATAAAGTCTATCAATGGTGGCAACCCTGTATGTAGTTTATCAGGCAGAGTTCCAGGTAGCGGCTATTTTAAGATGTCCATGCGGGGAATACAACGCTACAGTCTTTCTTTGTACGCGTTCTGTACTGAAAATCACTTTCTCTTGCAAATACTTTATATAAACGGGATGAAACACGAGGAAATTTAAATATAAGTACATTCTAGCCGAAGATCGATCAAAGTGGCGAGCATTTGGAGAGGCCTATGTTCAGCAGTGGACTGCAACAGGCTGATGATGATGACATTCTAGCACTAACTGCTTGAAGTTTCGACCGCATTACGACAGCCGTGGTGACAGTTTAAGATAATGAGCATTAAGATTAATTACGTCTCTGAGCGCGCCAGTATGTCCCTTACTTCGCTAACTATCAAATATCAAAATATTAAAGCAACACTGTCCAATATTTCTTTATTTATTTTCTCCGATTTTATGCATATTGGAGATAGCAAATTACCTACTCATTGCATTCAAAAACATAAATTTTAATCTACCCGAGCTCTCAAAGGCTAAAGACCGTTAAATTCAAATTGTGAAAAATAACTTTTAATTACTTAAAAAGCTGTAAAAAGCTTTCGCAGAGTTCAATGTTCAGGGTAGTGATGGGGCGAGCGACAAACTCACTCGAATCACTTTAAAATCTGACTTAGATAAGATAAAAGAAGATAAGAAAAAAAACATTTATTCCATACACGACACAAAACAACAATTAACTTTAAGCTGTACAATATACATTTTTCAGAATTTATTTTCAAGTCATTTATTTTCTTTATTGACCACAGAAACAAACAATACGATTGAAATAATAACAACATCTTTGGGTGGCAATCGAACGACCCTTTGCAAACCAGTTCAATGCTCTAATCCAACTGAGCCAACGGAGACTATTAGTATTTAGTAAGTCTACAAACTTTGCAAATGCTTTAAACGTTTTGTAGGTAATTAAGCATAATTTCATCATAGTAGTGATGGCTTGATTTCTATGATGGAGACCTTTACCCTGCAATGGGAGAGCATAGGCTGTGATAATTATTGTTAATTACTTTTTCATTTAATCGATCAGCCTGGATTTTTATGTTTTTACGCTCTTCGCAACATAAGATTCGACCACTGTGTCACTCGAGTGACTCGTGTACAAGTGGCCTCAAGCCATCACTAGTTCTGGGGTAATCTGCCATAATTGGGAGAGAGGGTGTAATTTCAAGTATTATTTTTATTTTGGGATTTAGGGTGCGCTCTGACTTGGAAGATAAAATTATATGAGTGGATATGCTGAGTGAAGTTTTAATTTTAGTTCCAAGATAAAACATAAGGGTGCCAGAAAAATTTTTGGAGTGTGATTGTTTTAAACTTTCATGGTAACTAATATACTTTTTTTTAAGTGATAGGTAGCAGACGAACAGACGAATCACCTGATGGTAAGCAATTGCTGCCGCCTACAGACACTCGCAAGGCTCTACCAGCAGAGTCAACGCGCTGCCAACCTTTTATCCCCCTTTCCCCCCAATCGGGCCTTCGGTACACTCACTGTCTCAGGTTATTATAATTATAGGATACCTACACAATTATGTCAAGCAGTAAGTACGTAACATAATTATACGCTTCCCGTCCCGTCTATAAAAATAATAGTTATAATGTGACGCGGAAATTTTAAGAACTATTTATTTATTCATACGTAGTGTAGGAACGACCTCAGGCCACGATCTGCGCAAGAGGGCTGGCTGGAGCTGAATGCGAGTAGCCGAAGATCGATCAAAGTGGCGAGCGAGCATTTGGAGAGGCCTATGTCCAGCAGTGGACTGCAACAGGCTGATGATGATGATGATTTATTCATCACCAACCATTTATCATTAGGTACTCTGAAGATCACAGATGTTCAAGATCGGCGACCTCCTTGCATGTTTATCGCCTCTAGCTAAAAAAGTCAACGACAAAATGTTTATCTTTTCAAGCAGTGATTTGTCTCTTCATTAAGTACGTGTACTTAAAACCTACTGGACTAACGTTTCTTTTAATTAACACAGACTCCGTTCACAATTACCGTTCTAAAGTTTGTACTGCCACTAAGTGGTACAATGAGATACAGATTAGTAAACCTAATGTGTGTTTAGCGATATGACTCTACGTACAGCCACACATCAAAGTAAACATAACTGTCAAATTTCTCCAATCTATTCTCATCTTACTGTCATAAACATTAGGTTGAATATCAATTGAGGAAATTTGACAGTTTGTGGTAACCTGATGTGTGGATGTCTGTACATACACAAGGCAACAGTGAGAGTTAAAAAAATCGTAAAACATTTTTTAATTTTATCAAGTCGACCGTGATCTCGGTGTCATGGGTTCAATTCCCGGGTCGAGCAAAAATATGTTTCGAATTTTTCTAACATTCCTCGGTTTTTGATTACCAATCCGCAAGCGTGGTGATTAAGCCTAACCCCATCATATGACTTGAATTCTATGATGGAGGCCTTTGTTCTGCAGTGGTATAGAATACAGGGTGTATCTGTAAACATTTACATCCTTTTAACCACGTGTTCTATCAACCATTCTGAACAACATTTGTTTAACAACTTTTCTAAATTCTTCGAAAAAATTTTCGACTCCCCATACAAAATGACAAAGTCACGTGACCGACTTTGTATGGAAATATGATTTTATTTTATGCTAATTTTCAAAAGTCATAGAACAAATGTTATTCAGAATGATTAGTAGAACAGTTGGTTAAAGGGATGGAAATGTTCACAGATACACCCTGTATAGGCTGATACTTAACTTACTTGACATGTATTAAAGGTTATACTTAACTGCTTTCTCATACACAAATGTCTTGCCCAACCAAATTATCACCCAAAATCTCATACATTTTGTTAATTATGTTCCTTACGGGACTTTCCCGTAAATACGAAAATGAACACCAAATTTTTGTGTTATTTTAAACCTGTTCGTATGCGCTAATGAGCTTATTAAGGTTTCGGTTGTAAGTTTGGGCTGATTTACTGCAGACTGCAGTATTTGAGGTTGAAATTCCAACCAAAAAAATACAAAATATTTCAAATTCCAAAGTATCGTATGGTGGAAGAGGGCTGACTTTTAATAGTTGACGCGATGGAATGCGATCAAGCGGTGAAGAAGACCACAGGGATTATTTATTGCACAAAGATCTTAAAATAAGGTAATATGCTAGTTCAATGTATCTTCCAGCTAATCTCGGGGGTAGAAGAAATAGGTACCTATATAGGTAGACCGAAACTTTTATTATACCTATTATATACTTTAAATCAAGACAACTTTAGGTTTTAAGTGACAGAAAACCGGCGTGAAGCAGCTCCTGTGCTGTGTTTCACCGAGTAAGTGAGGGTACCGGAGGCCCATCGGGGGGAAAGGGATAAAAGGTTAGCAGCGCACTTGTTGCATGTGTTCATGGGCGGCGGCAATTGCTTACCATCAGGTGATCCGCCTGCTCGTCTGCTACCTATCACATAAAAAAAAGTTACTAATTCCACCAATGCAATGTAGGCCGATGCAAAAAGTAAACATAAGAAAGTGAATTTCACTCGAAAAACGAAACTTTGACATCGGACCCGCGATCTGAATACACACGTGATCGGTACCATTTGTATGCGCACGCGCAGTCGGGTTGGAGGGAAATGCGAAGTCACGGAAATGACCTAGCTTTTAGATTTTATTTCTGCGTATACACTATACTTTTTAACCGTCTTTTTCGAAGGCATTATCAGTTTTTTCAGTATTATCAGTAGTTTACATGAGTATGTAAACAAATATTTTTCCCGTAGGATAATAGGGTCTATAGTTAAAAAAAAAAGTTATCAATCGTAAATAGCTATTTAACTTTACTAAAAAAAACATAGTGCTTGTAAAATTTGAGATTCGACATTTATCCTGGTTTCCATCATCAGATCCTGACCTGGTGAAAATAGGACCATCTCCGAAGTAAACTTTAGCCTGTAAAAAAAAACCGTCTATATTTGACCGAGATATCGGTGACCATACAAAAAAATCATAGACACAAATTGAGAATATTCTCCTTTTTTTAAGTTGGTTAATGATATGACAGTAATTAAACCATACGAAGACACCACCAAACACCATTGTCGAACAGAGTACAGTCGCCTGCTATGTAATGTCAACTCCTCGACTCTTATACCGGGACAATAAGGTTCATATTTGAATACGTATACTTATTAGTGCCGTGCTGTACAACGTTTACTATTATCGCTGTATAGTTTAGCATGTTTCACACGCAACTTATAACATCCAAAGCAAACACACACAATACTCTGACATGCGCCTGCGCAGCTTCTATTAACCGGCCATTGTTCCAACGTTTGTCGAATATCGGGTAATTCGATATAATATGTAGCCGAAGTAGCCGAAGATCGATCATAGTGGCGAGCATTTGGAAAGGCCTATGTCCAGCAGTGGACTGCAACAGGCTGATGATGATGACGATATAATATTACCCGAATACCGAAGATGAAGTGCTTCTAAAGCAAGTGAAATAGATACGCTTCGGCATGAATTGGCCAGCTCGACCGGAGTGAAACCATGGCACAGATTTTCAGAATCCGGGACAATAAGCACTAATTAGTGGACACGGGACAAGAGGCAAGATTTTGGGACAATCCCGGATTTCCCGGCAGTCTGGTAAGCCTACAAAACCGGCTTGAAGCAGCGCTTGCGCTGTGTTTCGTCAAAGTGAGGGCACCGGAGGCCCAATTGGGGGGAAGGGGCAGCGCACTATTGACTCTACTGGTGTTGTTGTCTATGGGCGGACAGATCATCAGATGGTAAGCGACTGCCGCCGCCTATAGACACCTGCAATGCCAATGCGTCACAACTGCGCTGTCTACCTTTAGCCCCGATCCCCTAATTGGGCATCCGGTACCCTCACTCACTCAACGAAACACTGACTGACACTTTTTTGGCGCTTATTTTTTTTATCTATCGATAAATTATGTATCGACTGTTTAGCTACACTATACCATCTATTGTCTGTGTAGTAAAAGTCTACTACTTGTACTATGCAAAGACCGGAAGTGAGTGAGTCAGAGCGTCGGGCTTGTCTGGCCCAAACTGTTAAAACAACCGGTTCAGAACGGTTGCGTACAAAATGTCTTGATTAGAGATAAGATACAAATCATGTTTGTGTTGATGACTTTAAAAAATTAGTATACAGCATGCTTATTTAAACGTGTTAGAACTTATTATCTCTAGAATTTGTGCAATATCTATACGATGTACCTAATTTGAAAAATAAGTGGCCTTCCCTAACGAATGAGGGTTTTTGCAAATGCAAAATCCGAGAGATGGCGTTACGTTGACGTCAGGTTCAACTTTGACGTTTATATAACTATAATATATATATAACTTCATAATTTGACATGGTACGTTCAAAATGTAACCCAATCCACTCCGTCGTGGACCGGAACGTACAACGTAACGCCATCTGATCGAATTTCGCCATTTGCAATACCATGGTGAGAGCCACGCTTCGCAATGGAAATTAGCCCGGCTGGAAGAGGTAACGAGTAATGCGATTGCCAAGTCAATAAATTAACCGACTTGGCAAAACATGGATCTCACAACTTTTTACAGTAGGTGCGAGACTTGGTATTTTTCGACAAGTATTGTTTTTAATTGGATATATTTTTGCAGGACACGTTCAAAAAAATCAAATGTAAAGTGGACTCCTGTTTCCACACAGATGTCAATGTGTCATCCCCATACATCATCACTCAATTTGACACATGCAAAATGTCAAAATGCATAGAAACTTGTCATTTTCATCTGTCAGTTTACTTTACATGATTATGAATCAGAGTATAGACTCCCATTTGATCCAGTGTACCTACTTGTAGGAACCAAATGAAAAGGAAAAACATTAAATTTTAACACAACGATAATGTTATCAGGAGTCAATACTAACACCAGTACCATGACTAATTCCTAACATTTGACATATCATTAAGCTATACATCCCGATAATGAGGGGTTTTGCGACCACAGACAGCGGTAATGAGTCCGATTATGGCCTGTACAAGTTATTAACGGGTTTATAATGCGTTAGTTCTGTTACTAGTAATGGTAATAATGTCTGTATTGCAGCGGTTAGTTTAGGATTGACACTCATCATAATCAATAGCATACTCGTATATACAGGTTGTCACATAACTCAAGGATAAGAAGCCGTAAGATGGACATGGTCAAGACAACTTCACGAAAAATAAGAAAGAAAACTTAGGTAGTTTTTTTTTACTGTGAATTTTGGTACACCCTGTCATATCCACTGCCAGCTAAACTTAACCAAGACAGCTTTACCACATTGTACGGCATTACCAATACATTGTTTCTCTCCTCAAGCGAAAAGTTGTCTGTGAAAAATCGCTACAGATTATCTAAACTGAAAGTACTTACAATCAGGTACAAAAAAATATAACTTACACTTTCTTTCACCCTGTCACGACACTCACGCCCATTGCCAACCTTATCAAACAAATCCAAGAAGCTAAATCATCAGATTCTCACATAGATATCTTCAGAGATGATAGTCACGGTTTGTTTTACATAAACATCATGGCGGGACGTGACAGGACTGCGCGCGCGCATACACACACACATACAACTCACACATACATTCATCGTTTGTGATTTAAATTATCGCCATTTTAATTAAATTGTGCAATTGTTGTGGTTGTGGTCTTTGGAAGATAATACGAGAATGCGTATTTTGTTTTTTCTGCTTGTCATATTAGATATATTATTTATTGAAATAAGCAATATCTATTTAAATATATAAATAACACGCCCCGTTGGTCTCGCTAAGCGCGGTGTAAGTACCGGGTCGTGGTCTCGGGGTCCTGGGTTCGAATCCCGGGTCGAGCAAAAAAAATATTTTACGATTTTTTTTTTACATTGCTCGGGTTTGTGATCACCAATGCGCCTTTGGCAAGCGTGGTGATTAAGCGTGATCCCATAACAGTAGCGATGACTTGATTCCTTTGATGGAGGCCTTTGCCCTGCAGTGGGACAGTATATAGGCTGATACGTGCTGATACTTTACACAAATGAATATTAATCCAGTATTCTATAATGAAAAACATGTTAATTTATTAAATTTGATTCTAAATTTAGATAATAGAACGACTTGACTTTATACCCTAAATCCCCATGATTCAGAGCATCACAACATTATAAAGCAAACACATTCATTGACACATGCTCAATATCGAGTCATACGAGACGGAATACAGATAACAACATGACACGCGGTTCTCAAACTGTGGGCCGCGGTGACCACTGGCTTATAATGAAGCCGTTCGCGTTACGAATGAAAATTACCTGTCGCGGTCAAACTAAAGCCCGCTTGTCTTTATTTGACGTTCAAATTGGAAGTTTGAAAAGACTGCAAATATTGCAACAATACCATCCCTATATTCATAATATTAGTAGAAAATTAAAAAAAATGGTTGTGAATGAATTGGTACGACTATATGCTAGGATATCGAATTCCAAAACACAGTAGGACGGCAAAATAGCCTACAGGCGGCAAATGTGTAAATCCGCCACTGAGTGTTTAGATTAATTTCTACGTTGCCCTGCAGTTGCACTTTTTTTGAAATCGGTCCAGTATTTTTCAGATTGATTCGTCACCCACAAATCTTCGATTTCATGCTACTCCATAAAAAGTTGTCCGAAACTTGTCCATGACGTAACTACTTAATAATTAACTTAGATACCCCATCGCACCCTATTTTGACTTCCTAAAACGCCTTGGCGTTTAAGATTCAATGTAAAGTAAACCAGTTAAGTGAATTTGAAGTTTGAGAACCCCTGGGCCATACAGTAACTCGATAAGCCTATTAGGAATCAGATCAGAGCGAATGTAATCCAGCATTGCGACATGACCTCTTTCCACCTCGCATTCAAATCAAAAACGGGATTCCAGTTAAAATAAAACTAAAACAACGTGAAACGGAACGCACCTGTCATTTCAAAAAGATCCGAAAAAAAAAGAAAGTTGAAAAAATATAACACGGCGTTCAAAAAAGGAATTTTAGTCGTCATAAACAAAAGTAAAACGACTAGAACGAGATGGAGCCGTCATTCAAATATGGAATTTTTGTTGACAAAAAAGATTAAACGTTAAATAAAACTGTTCACGGGCTGTCTCTGTCATTTTGTAAGGATTATAGAGTCGATTCGGACCGTTACCGAAGAAATCAGGGCAATTAAAAAAATAACATTATCTTCAGATCAGCTGTTGTCCAATATTGTAATAAAGTTATAGAGGCGTGTAACATTCCATGACTTAAATAAGTCCGGTAAATGAGGTTTTTTTCAGTTATTATTATGTCAAACATTTATTGAGCGGATTGCAATTCATGGACACCCGTAACAGTAAAGTCACAAACACGCTGTTTACTTTAAGCTTTCCTTCCAGACTTAACAGAGACTCAATTCGGGGATTCAATACCCCTTCTGGTACCCTCACTCGACACAGACCCTAAGCGCTACTTTATGGCCGGTATTTTGTGAGGCCGTGATATCACTCCGGTCGAGCCGGCCCATTTATGCCAAAGCGTGCATCTCCCGCGGACAAAAGCTAGTTGTTTATAAACTATTAAACTGTTTACAATTAAATGACGACTTTTTTGTTATACCATTTGAAGACATGACTCATGGACAACCACTTAGATGTGAAAATAAAGTTAATTAAAACCTGCCTCTGCTAATTGATAATTTAATTAGAGGCTAGATGCTGATAATATTGATTGATATTGAGGTAGATATATAAATATTCAATACAGTCAGCAGAAGTATTTAGAGCAATTAAAACTTTGGACCCAAATGAATATAAAAAAGGAACTCTACATTTTAAAAAATCAGGTACTACTATAATAAGATAAGTATTAAGAAACGTATCTAAATATAACACACTTAATTGAGTAATTAAACATTTTATAATTTAAAGGCCTTCCTCCATCATTTCTCAATAATCTCTTTTTCAATTAAAAAATAAAATTAATTCCAAGAAAATCAGCACTGAACCTGTTTTTTCTACAAAAAACGTAAAACTGCACTAATTCGATTCGGAACACATATCCAAAGATGGCAGCACATTCACTAATCACTTGTCACAAAACTTGTTTTTAAAAAAAGAAGATCGCGTTAAATCGTTTTTTTTTTAAGTGCGGCGATCGCGTTTAAAAAGGTGTTTATTTTTTAATATGCGCGTCGCGTGCGTGCGGCGCGCTCTCCGGCGCCATGACACTGCGCGATGAAATGCAAACGCCTGCGCGCGCGCATACAGTATGCGCGGTTGTAGGGGCGCCAGGAGTTGAGATAATGACGGACGCAGTCAGGAGAATTGGTTGCCTGTCCGGCTTAATTAAACGGTGTTAGACTTGTATCTTTAATAAAACTTTTGTTTTCACTATGGAAAACATGATATGACACTGCGCGATGAAACGCAAACGCCAGCGCTCGTGCATAGAGTATGTGCGGTTGTAGGGGTGTCAGGCGTTGAGATATGACGGACTCATTCAGAAGAGTTGGTTGCCTGTTCGGTGATGTGATAGGTGGCGGACGATCAGACTGATCACCTGACAGTAAGCGATTGCCGCCGCCCCTAGACATCCCTCGCGATGGACGATGAGGGAAAGTCTCAGGGGTTTTAGTCGGTATAACCCCGCCGTCGGTGGACGGGTATGCGTAACGCATTTTCCCTGGGTTACCAAAAAAAGTGTCCAATACTGGTGTTCGCCATTTTGCGCCATTGTCCGGCATTACCATGAAAGCGTGGTGACCCTTGCTTAGATTATAGTAGGTCCTGTTGGCTCGTTCCTGAGCGGTTTTCAACGGGCGATTGCTTCTGATAATGAGTGCGGTAATTGAACTTTTGACTCATAAAAACTTCGGGACTTTAGGCTGGAAGTGACTAAATCAAAACAAAGGACTTTCTTTGTGCCGTTTCTTTGAGATTGTCAATACAAATTATGTAAGTTTAAAGTCAAAATATTTTGTTACTCTTTTTTTGATGTGATACTAAGGTGTGTAAAATATGCCAACTTTTGATTGATGTGTGAATAAACTGACCACACATTCCGTTTTGAACAAGACTGTCCCGTGTTTCAGTCTCCGGTCCTGTTGTCCCGAAACAAAGCCGCGGGACACAAAATTACCTTTTTTTTTGGAAAATTGTCCGTTGATTGAGAAAATACTCTCGTGTTTTTTTCGAAATGGCGACGGAGAACCCCCCGTCGTAGACTATATAATGAGCCACTGGTACACGCAGTCCTGTTTTAAACAAAATATAAATTGTCTGTTTATCTTTGTTGTACGTGCCCCACATCAAAGTACAAACTGTCAAATTTCCTTAATCGACTCTCATTTGAGGAAATTTTACAGGTTGTAGTAACCTTATATATGGGTTACTGTTAACAAAATTATTACAGCTCAATGGAAAATAATTAGTGTCTTCTGAACAGTTGATCGTAGTCGTTTCAAAGATGGATGTAAAATAAATCAACTAAAATATTAAACAAGTTCTAGCAGACACGCCAACGAGGCAAAAATAAAACGAAGTTTCCCGCGGTCTCCGTTTAGCTAAATCCCAACAGACACTCCGCAGTCTCAGTGATGTGACTAGGCCCGATTACCACTCGGTTCATTGAAGTTATTAAGTACCTATCTATATACTATTTATGTGAAAGATGGCAGAGGAGCAATGGTAAGCGGTTGCCGCCGCTCATAGGTACCACACAAATGCGCTGCCAACTTTTAACTACCTTTCCACCTGATTGGGCTTTCGATACCCTTATTCACTCGATGAAATACAGCACAGGCGCTTAGGTTTGTTTTTTAGATTTTCGCTTTGCATTTTTAGCATCTATACTATTTATAAAGAGATAACTTCTATAGACAACGACAAGGCTTATAGGTAAACCGAAAACACGAAACGCTTGCGTGATGTAATTGAAGACAGCGCCCTATTGGTTCATTTCTGAATTAAGTTCCCGAAGCGAAGTGAGGGCGGGCCACTATAATTATATAAAACGGGGAATAATAAGGAATAGATTCGCAGCGACCCAGCAGATGACGCCGCGCGCATCCAGTACCAGTTTTTATCCAGATAGCTCTCAGAGCGTTAAATAAACGTATTAATATTGGTATAATTTAAAGTACGACTGCAACAAAACTAAAAAGGTTTCAGAATTGAAAAGCACAAAACCAATTTTGCATAAATAGATTCATATCACGCCAGTGGCTGGACAGATACAAGTGTTAAAGGGTGAGACAAGTTCACGACCAATGAACCATAAGATCTATAGGGATTCGTCATCAATAGGCAGCCAAGCACTCTTCCCCCGCCTGATGTGGTTTAAATCATTTTCCCATCTCAATGATCTCGGGTTGACCACTTTTAATTAATTTGTATTTGATTATCATTTTGAACTCAATTACCACTGTTGTACTCATTTACCACTTTTGTACTCGATTACCACTTCTGTATACGATTACCACTTTGTTAAACAGAAATTGTGGTAGCATCACTAAAATGTAGGTGTATCCACCGAAATTAAAATGTATAATTTTGCGGTCCGAATCGTCCCCGGCTAGTTTAGTTTAATTCACTGCGCTAGAGTAACATTTAGATTCCAGGAATTGCATTTTTGCTTGCAGTTGCAGTTTGAAAAAAAGTTCCGGAATCAGACCCGTTCTAACCCCTTTTAACATTGCGTGTAAGAACAGGGTAGTATGAGCTTTAGTATGGTAAAACTTAAGATCGCATTTTGTTTGCGCTACGGGGATGTTTATAAGCTAGTAATGATAATGAGCTAGGTACCAAAATTAGAAAACCAGAGTCACCGACATAGCCAACCGAATTAGTAAACTGAAATGCCAGTGGGCTGGTCACATTAGTCGCAGAACTGACAACCGTTGGAGCCGCAAAGTCCTTGAGTGGAGACCGCGACTCGGTTAGCGTAGTGTTGGACGCCCTGCGACAAGATGGGATGATGACATTCGAAGGCTGGCTGGTGTGGGCTGGATGAGAGTGACCGAAAATCGGGAGCAGTGGCGTGCATTAGGGGAGACCTATGTCCAGCAGTGGACGAGTGTGGGTTGCTGATGATGATCATGATGATGAAAATTAGATAATACCTCAGCTATAATAGGAGTATAGAAAAATAGTATGAAATATAAAGAAACCTTCGTAAAAAGATCAATAAAAATGACCTTAAACTTCTTGGTAGTCAACATAAATTAAAATTTTCTGAATCGCCCAATTGTTGTTAGAGAATGCTGTAAGGCATCAAGTCCGCCAATTGCACTTTTTCTTTATTGCAATAAAGAATAAATAAATAAAAAACCCATAAAGCTTCACCATACAATATCAACTTCCATTCCCTGACATAATACATTCTCGTAATGGTAGAAAGTTAGTTACCATTTAAATGGACTCGATACGGAAGCCCGGTCCCCTGAGATGCATTGTGCGAACAGCTGACATCCTGTCCGGTCAATGAACTCTAAAATATACAGGAAATATATACTTCTAAACTCGATAATTTAATATTTCACTACATCACATACATTGATCTGACTCTGAGATAGGTAGCTCAAGCACCTGTGTTACAGATATCAGAACCAACAGTGGGATTACAAATATATACATATTATACTTTTATTTTGTAAATACATACTTATAATACATAGAAAACACCCAGATCAATACAAACAAACATGTTCATGCACACAAATGTTTGTACTGTGCGTGGATCGAACCCGCAACCCTTGGCCCAGACGCAGCATTCACTAACACTGAACCAACTGGGTCGTCAATAATATTTATAAGGAGGTAAATTCCATGGACAACGCAACGCATTTGGGGAAATTAAAACAACAATCCACTAGCGCGATTTAAACGACGCCCAGCGCCATCTATTGGCACAGATTAAAACTAATGTAAATGCGCCAGACAATCGCACTAATCAACCTGGTAACAGATGACGATAATTAACTGGGGGCGTCTACACAGAACATCCAGACCCAAGAAAACATAGAAAATGTAGTTTCCTAAATCGACTTGACCGGGGGTCGAACCCGGGACCTTTCGCGCTTTTGGCGAACACCTTAGCCACTGCGCCATCGAGGCCGTCAAGAATAAGGCAAACTTTGATCTATAAAACTAAATTCGTGTCTGTTCCAAGACAAAGTGAATACATACTATTTATAAAGAGATAACTTCTATAGACTACAAGGCTTATAGGTAAACCGAAAACACGAAACGCTTGCGCGATGTAATTGGACACAGCGCCATCTATTGGTTTATTTCTGAATTACGGTTCCGAAGCGAAGTGAGGGCGGGCCACTAGTATAGTCATAAAGATAATATATTAAGAAGCAAAATATCAGAGATGATGATGATAATGATGATATCCTCTTCTAAGTATAATCTAACGACAGAGACAAAATGTTTGAGCAGCACTCAAAGAAGAAGAGACTCAGATTCGGAAACTTTCTTGTTTGTGAAAAGCAGCATGCTTTGACTAAGCCATTTTAATCCACAGCAACCCGGTATACTTATTAAACTTTCAGTATAATAATTAAAAACTGCCACTTCCACAATATTCCTACTTTCAACTTCAAGTCAAACAGTTAACTTTCATTTGGACCGTTTAAAGGCTCACTCGCTTACTTAATTAAGTTTTAGTTAAACTTGCAATAGTTTGGAACTATATTCATTAGCGTTGTTGGGATTGCAATGTCAATATTGAATACCTAATTTAGTTGTTAAGTTTTAATATCTGCATATAGCTTTATTATTATTGCCAGTGTTGTTGCATTAAATTACAAAAGGCAAATAAAACATCCTACTAATATTATTAAACGTGAAAGTTTAGTAAGTATGGATTGCTCCTCTTTCATGCCAAAACTACCGAATTGATTCTAATGTTTACAATAATACAGCTTATACATCAGAACATAATCTACAATTTAGACACGCCAAAAAACGGTCACTTTTAGCAATAATATCATTATTGTTACTTGTCGCGTGTTAAAATTCCAATTTACTTGCATCTAAATAAGTCTGTAATGTTTTACTTCCTTAAAAATATCATATTGTCGCCACAATCAGTGTGAATTGGATGGCGGCGCTAGTTTCGTCATTGTAGCTCCTTAAAAGCGCGTAATAAATGCTAGTCTGAAACTGAATTTAGTACCGACGAGTTTAGCTTAATAGATCAAAGTTTGCCTTATTCTTTAACATAAAAAAGGTATTCACAATTGCTGCAGCAATCCTATTCGACCGCAACCCTTAAAATTGCAAACTTTTCTCACCACTTTAATCAAACCTGCCTTTTTCCCCTCAATTTCCCCACACATAGATCCCATGAATTTTTATCAAAGCCCAAACGAATTTGGAGGTAAATCCGGGCTGGTACGCGAGGCCATTATTTATTTAGCTCGTTGTAAGTGCCACTCAAAACAGTGTCTTAATTAACCAGAAACTGAGAAGAGCTGCAGCGGATCGGGTGTGTCTGAGGGAGGGGCGAAAGCGGAGATGGTCCTTCCATACCCCAACTACCGACTGATGACGGCATAAGCATTCAAAATCAATGCGTAAATAATTTATAATCGATTCATTGCGGATGACGCCTTAAGGCGTCATTTAAATCTCTATGTATTGCGTATGACGCCGAATGGCGTCTTAAAAAATTGACATCTGATGCCGACTGAATGTAAACACTCATAAACAAGTCAAAATCATAACAAATAGCAAAATGTGTTCAGTCGTGGCGGAAGACGCCTAAGGGCGTCACTTTACTGTGTGGCGACTGACGCCAGTAGGCGTCACAGAAGCTTTGTTAGCCGCTATGGGCAAAAATCCATAAAAGTGGAGCTAAGCAATGAATGGGATAATACAGAGCAGAGGGGCTAACACGATCATTTTAAAGAATTACCAGCACGCTAGCACGAAGTACCTTTGTCGATGGATCGTATCGTTCTCAAATATATTGGATACGTGTGAATGGAAACGCTCTCGTTACGATACTATCCTTTTTGATGTTTGCGCTGTCAATTTTAGTCATGCTTACGTACGATTCAGGAAGCTCTTCAATTCTTCATACAAATTGTTTAGGATATACGCTACGATTTCTCCGAAAAGTTTGTGATATGCCCTTAGGAAAGTCCCTCTATTTGTATAATCAAAATACCATTTAGAAAGTTGAGTGAAATGCAACAAATCCGAAATAATGTGTATTAAATGTAAAATTTATAAATGCATGCCACCAAAGATGCCAGACAAAAGTATTACCTACACGCTTCTTTTTCTTAAGAGTTTATATCTGTTTGATACATCAAAAGAACATTAATCATACTAACAGCTTCATCATGAGTTCACCTATGCTGGTGTGTGGTCATGTTAACGTATTAGGATAGTTTGTAACGGGAAACCCTTATCGTCGTAAGACCCAAAAGCCTTTTAAAAGGCATACAACAATTGATTTTCCATTGAGACTGCTGTCCGGGCCTTACGAACTGAATGCGGACCACTGATAGGCAAACGTAAAAACATCTGGGAAAGCACTTACTAAGTCCCAATGAAGCTTAGGATCTCAGTCCCAAACAATAAATTCATTTTCTTAAAAGTGCATCAGGGTTTAGGACTGAATTGTAGATCTCTCTGATCAGATCAAACTGATCTGAGAGATACTGGTCTGAATAGGACCTGCATACTGATTGAATAAACTTTTTTCATTCCATTTCATATTGTTAGGCAAAGATGGCAAGCCAAGCAACGTACCTTATGGAAACTAATTTGAAATACTCATTTAAAAACACGCAACATCTCATACATTGATCTGACTAATTATAAGCACTTGAGTTACAGATATCAGACAACAGAGGATCACAAAATATAACACTTAAATACATACGAGTATATTACACCCAGACACTAACAAACTCAAATGTTCATCACACGAATGTTTGTCCAGGGTGGGGATCGTACCCACGACCATTGGCGTATGAGGCAGGGTCACTACCAAATGCGCCATCCGGCAAGTCATTCTAATTATAATGACAACATAAATTTATCATCGCCATATTAAATTCCAATTTAGCCGCTAAACGTTAATTTCATAGCTTGTCATTATAACAATATTTAAACAGTTAATAAGCTATAATTTTGTTAAATATGTAATCTGTTTGATATTTTGAACAGTTTAAAATTATTTAAGCTTTTAGAGATTTACCGGTAGCAAGAGATTTGATCGAAATGATTTTGTGAAATTCCGTACAACTCTGTGTATTACAAATGAATTTATAATTACGTAGTGTAAATTATTTAGTTAAATGAGATATGTTTAAAATACCTACGTAAAGTAAAAAAAAATCTGTTGGGCAAAGGCCTCTATCACAGAAATCGAGTCATAGCTAGGTGGGTACTACGATGGGATTAGGCTTAGTCATGACGCTAACGCGCTTGCCTAATGCGGATCGGTGATGATCATAAACCCGAGATATGTTCGACAAATTTCCAAAAGCCTTAAATAAAATAAATAGGTAAATAAATGCGCCAGACAATCACACCAATCAACCTGGTCTCAAACTAGGGCAACCCCTGTACTATGAGTACCAGATGACGATACTTAACTGGGGGCGTCAACCCAAAACACCCAGACCCAAGAAAACTTAGAAAAGGTGGTTCCTAAATTTGACTGGGTATAGAACCCGGGACATTTCGCGCTTTGGGCGAGGCCGTCGAGGCCGTCTTTGTAAAATGTTGCTCATAGGTAGAAAACGAGCTAAAAAGAATGTAAATGTCTACAGATACAACCTGCACAACTATTCTAGTATGTACATTATACTACCTATGTTGTTCGCTCTCGCTCGCTCTTATGGCTTACGCCTAACATTTCCATCTCGGTTTGCATTTTCCCGCTGCTCATAAATTCATTATTAAATAGCGAACTACCGGCTGCTCGTTATGAGTTGAATTTTATTTAATTTTTCCTCCGCTGTCCCTCCCAGAATACCTCTTAGAATTACAACTTCCATGGAACAGAATTACTCTTAAGTCGTGTTTTCATTTTGGTACAGTGTTTATACTGGCATTCCGTTTTGTCTATCATATAAATAGCATTATTCGTGTTAGTTAGTTTAAAATCTCTCACGGTAAAACTTGGCTCTACTCTACCGTGTTAATCTAATCACAACGTAGACTGTCGTTCGAATCAACCAACAACCATTCTGGCAAAAAAAATGTACAAAAAACCCCTAACTACTGTATTCAGTGTACCTAACTTGGCTCTCCACTACCGAGCCAATCTAATTACGCCGCTGTTGACTATCAAACATCGTATTGTCGGCGACAATCAATTTAGCTGGCTTCGCAAATATTAATTAATGTATTAATCGAACGTGGTTGGTTATCAGTATATAACTAATTATACAATAAGTAAATGATTTATATCTGAACTCTAGACTAAAATTCGCTTACTACTAAATAGACAAAATTATATTTGTGAAATTATGATTGATTAGCTGAGTGTTTTACACGCGTGGTGAAAGAATTCTTGGATCTCATCTAAGCGTGTTTTGTTATGTGATAGGTGGCAGACGAGCAGACGGATAGTAAACGATTGCAGCCACCCATAGACACGTGTTAACCAGTAGAGTCACAAGTGCGCTGTTTGCCCCAAATTAGGTCTCGGGTATATTCACTCAATCGACGAAACACAGCGCAAGCGCTGCTTCACGACGGTCTTCAGTGAGGCCGTGGTATCACTCGCTCGAGCCAGCCTATTCATGCCGAAGCGTGGTCTATATATTCATTAACACGGAACAACATTTTTAAATTGCCCAGCGCATTTCTGATTAGCGCTTTTTTCATAATATAGGAAGGCAAACAAGCAAGCGGGACACTTAAAGTTAATAAAAATTAAAGTAAGTTGGTAAGCGATTACCGCCGTCAATGGACATTAGCTACACTAGAAGGAGTGCGGATGCATTTAACACCGGGGGTGTTAAAGTTGTTACTGTGGAAAAACTGCGTATCATGGAATTATCGAATTAATCTCAGCATCATGCGCAAGCGGACTTTAATTACTCTTAACAAAAAGTTAAATATATGTCCAAACCTCCCAAACTAAGTAGTTATTAAAACATTAGACGAACCAAAGATAATCTAACCCCAAACTGCAGCAGCGCAACTAAATCACAATTAGTCCGCCCGGTCCAACGTAGAGCCGTGATTTAAGTCGCATTTGGTCACTCGAGTCATCTTACAATTTCACTCCAATCGAGTGTAATTACACTAGGTATCTCAACATGTTATCCGATTGCAAGTTAACTTGATTATTCGTGACGTTTATAATCAATACCTGTTAGGTTTCGAAAAATTGTTTGGAAAAAATTATATACGACAATTTCTTGACAGTGTGAAAGTCTCAGGATTTTTCTTGTTCATGTATTTCCTATACATGAACTGAAAGACTATTCCATGACTTGATGGCTCGGGGCAGGGACGAGGAGCTAAATCTTTTGGTGCGCGCCGCCATTGACTCGATAGTATGTGGATGGCAACGCTGTCCAGCACGCGTAGCAGACTAGAGAGTTATCTGGCATATTTCGTTTTTTTTTCACTCGATCTTAAATTATTTCCGACTTCACTTAAGTCGCTTATATTAAAGTCAACTTTGGTGGCATCATTAGTCCACAAGCTCCGCTGATGCACTAATAACGGAACGGTTAAATTACTAATCGATACTAGAGTGGGCAGGCAGCATTTTAGGGTTATATATCTAATTTTGATAGAATTTTAGTGCAGGTCCGTGAGTTTTGTATGAGTTAACATGATAAACTGGTCTTAAGTTAGATTTAAAAAAAAGGACGACATTATTTTATTTTATAGGTACAAAGGCTTCGCTTGAATAGGTTAAGATTTTTTTCGTCAGTAAAAATTATCGAACTTGGCTCTTTGTTTTAGGTTGAGTTAAAAGTTGTAAATATTAAAATGTGATTAAGGATTTTTTTAAGTTAATTATTATAGGGAATTAGCGCCTGCGCTATGTATCGCTGAGTAAGAGAGAGTACAAGAGGCCCAATCGGTGGGAAGGGTGTTAAAAGGTTGGCAGCGTACTTGTGACTCCGCTGCTGCGGGTGTCTATGGGCAGCGGCAATTGCTTACTATCAGGTGATCCGCCTGCTTCTCTGCCACCTATCACAAAAAATACACCCAAAAATTCTTAATTTGTGTTTTCAGATCCACTCACTAGTGGAAATTTAACCTTTTTAATCGACTTTCTACAATAATAAATTAGATACTACTAATTTAACTACCCGCTTTGTCGTAAGATATCGTATAGAACATTTCTCGAAGTAAATTTGTTACAAATTAAATAGACAATTTATACAGCTTTTCCTACTTCTGAAGTCTAGGATATAACATCATAATCTGCTAATATAACGAAAACATACCAACATAATTCTTTTGCATATCAAACGAAAGTTGACCGCAGATCCCCGTCTTATTTTTGGGTTATTAGAAAACCCCAGTCCTAGGTTCCCAGATAATCATCTACAGATTACATTACTTACGCATGGTGCCCCATAAGGGTTACCATGGCAACCGTCCCCTGGGAGAGGGGATAGCTTTCAGGGGTATAGGGATGCGACGGAGCATGTAAAGAAAAAAAAACATCGTTAAAAGGACGTCCTAATCCATTACTAGAGATAAGGTTGGAGTCTCGGGACATTTTTAGACTAATATTGGACGAAATTGGTCAGCAGAAATGATACAAACGAGTGTTATAGAACTTAACTTAAAGGTTATGATTGGGAATCAGTTAGGTCATAGTTTTAGTAAAGTATCAGCCTTTAATTGCGCATTCAGCATTTAAGTATCAGCCAAAGAATTGCGTGGCTGAAGTGGCAATGGGCAGGGCACATTGCGAGGAGAACAGACGGCCGTTGGGGTGGAAAGGTCCTTGACTGGAGGCCACGCGCAGGAGGCCGCAGTCGTGACAGGCCTCCCACCAGGTGGACCGACGATCTGGTAAAGGTCGCGGGAGTCCATTGGATGCGGGTGGCACAGGACCGATTTGTGTGGAGAACTTTGGGGGAGGCCTATGTCCAGCAGTGGACGTCTATTGGCTGAAATGATGATGATGATGATCAGCCTTTTATACTGTCAACAGGGCAAAGGCCTCCGTCATGGAAATCAAGTCATCGCTACTATGATGGGATTAGGCCTAATCACCACGCTTGGATCGCGTGATCACGCGTGATCAAACCCGAGTTATGTTCGAAAAATTCTGAGATCACGGCGCTTTAACTACTAGACTAATTGGTTATTAAATAAATCCTATCTCTCTCTAATATAACTCGTTTGCACTCTTCACGAGTTGCTTACAGTTTTCATATCAAGTATGTTTTTTTCAAAAAGCTGATCTCCTTGAAAATCTGATCGTTGTTGGGAACACGGAGGGTAAACGAACCCGAGGACGATCCCCAACCAGATGGACCGATCAAGTGAGAGGAGCATCTTCAAATAAGTTTTACTCGGTCGTCAGAGATGCCATGAATAGGCACCGGTGGAGGCAGATAACACAAGAGAGGTAGGTACAGACAGCCGCACATCAGGTTACTACAATCTGTCAAATTTCTTCAGTCGAACCTCACCTTTATGTCAAACGTGTTTGGTTCAATATCAACTGAGGAAATTTGACAGATTGTAGTAACTTGATGTGCGGCTGTCCGTACAACCCATCCACATTTCAATTATGACCATGATCATCAGTCATGAGGGAGCGACCAAAGAGAGAAATAGAAATAAAAATATTCTTTATTCAATTGAAGTCCTTATAGAACATTTATGAATGTCAAATATTATGTAAGCTACCGCTGATTCGGAAGGTCGATTTCGACCAGAGAGATGTTTTTTCAAAAACATATACTCGATGTGAAAAGACATCACTAGCACTATGCTATCTCCGACCCATCTGTGAATATGTTAATGCATTGTGGAAGCGATATCGGTATTGGTAGAAAAAAATATGGGCCACTATGTTTTGATTGAATCTACCGAAGGAAAAATGGGACCCTAATAATTCTAAGGATTTAAGCAAATCCAGCCCCGGACTCCTATATATGACTCTGGACATAAACTAGAATGATATTAGTAGGAAGCTTTTAACCTAAGGAAAGCCATGCTTCGGCATGAACGTCGAACCGCGACACGTACGTAAAAAACGGAACGCACATATTGTATGCGTTAAGTTTATGTGACAAGATGAAATAAATTAAGTATTTAAACTTGACTGATTTATTTCATCTTGTCACATCACAACCATCGAGATACTGATCCTATGGCTCTATATTATTATACTAAAACTACTTTTATTAAACTAAAATATGATTAATTAATTTAAACTTAACTAACATTTTACAAAATAAATCTTTACTAATTGCAGGCCGTGGTGATAATGTAATGGTAAATTGTTGTCACGCCGGTGCTTATGCTTGTGTCAAAAACGATTAAGATCATGTCTCTTTTTGACCTTAAGATGGCGCCTATCTTCTTTTTCCTACACTTTGTTGGTCTTTGAGCAAGACATCCTCCTAAGCAATCCTAATCCTCTGGTCTATAGACCCATGTGCCAAGACCGATCCGAATAGCTTGGCAAAGCAATATTGACGGAAGACATGGAATTGGCCGTCAAAAACGATCAGCGAAGCGTTGGGCGCGCGCCAGCCGCCATTGGCATGCTAATGTGACGTCGTTATTGTGGCATAACTGATTGCCAGGCTTAGGGACTCACAGGGCATGGGAGGACAGTGAAGAAAACAGCCCTTATCGAGTTCTGTTCTCAAGATTATTCAACCCTAAGTAAGGCAATTGAATTTTTCCAGCAAAATTAGCCCGAAAGCAATAGATAGATACCATTTATTCCACCATAAGTAAAATTGAACTGTACTGAACGCCGACAGGGGGGTGGGCCCAAAATATGATGGGCCGGATAACCTCTACAGCTTTTCCCTCGAATGGCCACAAGCCACAAATGACATAAAAAGAGACCGGTGGAGAGATTCGGGCGAAGCCTTTGCCCAGCACTGGGACAGTATTTAGGTAGGTAAATAAAAATAAAAAAGTGAATATTATAACCTCTGAGGTCTTATAGACAACCTTGGGGCTGAAAAAGAGTACAGCGAATTAAAAATTGGAGGCAAGGCATGGTCTGATATGAAAGTCGCTACAAAAAAAAGATTGAGACAAAAGGTGGTTTTGTTATTATACGATTTATGGATACGATACAATTTTGTGTCTCTGGTTAGCTTGATAGCCGGCCGGAGATATTTCACTGAAGTTTATTTCACTGGGCAACAGGAGACTAGCTAGGATGTTATTGACTATACGATCAAGATTGGTTACCCTATAATTTATGCAAGAATGTAATCTACAATGATGATGATGAAAAAATACTGAAATCAGTATACCGGATTCGTTTTCTGTAGGTAACAGAGTGAAATGTATTAATTTTAGAGATATTGCTTTTAGTATCTCAGCTATAACACCCGTTAACTTAACGCAATATATCAGTCATATTATATCGTTATGATCATAGACATTTATTACTTTACTGAACTTTAGTACTACGGCTCATTATTACTCTAGGTTTATGGTATAGTTATGATATAATATATCTTCTATAAGATTTATCAAGAGGTAAATTCTATATTACGAGTAACAAAAAGTTTCATTTTCATTTTAAAACAACTTTCGACGAATTTCAAAGACAATAATGTTAAAAGGGATGTAAAATGTTCACAAATACAGTCCATATACCTAAGGAGATAAAGGCTGTATCGGCGTATATTTACTTCTTTTGAACCACGTGTTCTACCAAACAATCTGAACAACATAATAATTGTTCTATGACTTTTAGAAATGCGCATAAAAAAGTTGTACTTTTCATACAAACTTGGTCACGTGACTTGGTCAGTTTGTGTTTGGGAATTTCCAAAATTCGTAGAACAAAATGTTGTTCAGAATGGTTAATAGAAGTCGTGGTTAAAGGGATGTAAATGTTCACAGATACACCCTGTATATCACCCGTACGTAATATATCAGTCATATGTTTTGATCATTCGCATAAATTACCTTACTAACGGCACTTGGGAATTACGGCTTTGCTTTATTAATTAATGACTGTTGTAATAATTTTATGATCGGTTTAATTGTTTTCAGAGCGTTGTAATAGCATTATTAGCCATTAAGCAATTCGGTGGCCATTGTACTTAAGCTGATAATAAGCACTAATGCGGTATAATTGAGATAGGCCGTAAATAACTTCACTGAAGTGATACCACGGCCTCACAGAAGACCAAAGTGAAGCAGCGCCGGCGTTGTTGTCTAATGATGTATTTATTGCATTTTATGCATTTTTGTTTGTGTCAAAAAAAGTTTTCGAAAATGGCCACTATATTACGGCACAGCTGGCAACTAGACAAAAGGTTACCAAAGGTGCAAGTGAATCTTAAACCTTAAATCTTACCTTTTAAGAGTTCAGCTTTAGTTGACAAAGTTCTTACCTGCAAAAAAAGAATACATAGATTATAAATACAGAATCTTTATTGCCTTTTTAACTTAGCATACTACTCGATATGAAATGAGAAGAAAATTTCCCACAATTTTTTCAGCATTTCTTGCAAAAAATACTGTCCATCATTTGCATATTGAGATGTAACGTTAATGATGTTAAATTCTATCCGCTCTGCATTTTATCACTGCACAGTGCAATATTACACCGTGCACAAATGTGAATAATGCAACACATTTGCGTCGCAAAATCGAGACAACGACCGACCGCAAACAATTTGTTTAATAACGCTCGCCGCACGCAAAAAAACTAACACACCACCCGAAACAATCAAAACGAAACTTTAGAGCTACAAATTTACGGTTGAATTTGAGAAACGAGCGAATATTAAATTTCGGATTAAATTCGTTTACACCAACATTACCGATTTTGCGGTAAACCGTTAATTGGTTAATCCAATCGGAATTATATTAAACAAAATAGTGTTTGTGGCTACAGAAAGGGTTTTTAACCATTAACCAGGCTATGTACCATATGAGACCACCAGATTTTGAACTTTATGCAGTTATGATAAGGTTGAAAACCAATGAAAAAAAATATGTTTAAGGCCTGGTTAAGAGTTAAGAACGGATTTGAATTATTTGGAATTTAACCTCCAATGCAAAATTTTAATTTTCTATCACCTTAATCGCCATCTTCTTATATTAATTCTTAATCAGAAAATAACACAGAAATACCCTGATGCATGCATTTTGGCCTAAACTGTTGGTAAGATAACAATTTTCTTTTCCTAAAAACGTTGAATTGAAGAAAACGTAACAAGGCATTTTTTTGTCCCCAGGATCTTTTTCGTAAAAGGATCAACATGGTACTATTAAGATGACTACATACTGATTAACTCATACAAATATTTACACCGAATATTTTTATATGTGATAGGTAGCAGACGGCCAAACGGATCATTTAATGGACAGCGTTTGCCGCCGCCCATAGACATCAGTAGAGTCACAAGTTCGCTAAATAAGATTCTAAATTATACATAAAATTAACATGAAAAGCAAATATTGTGCACAAATATATCTCAGTTCGAAGCCAATCTCCATTTTGAGTCAGCGCACAGTAAATTAGCAGTGTCCGCTGAGGTACATCACGCTCGGCGGGCTCGCGTTGACTGACCGCCGCCGCAAAGTGTCCCTGGCTCATTAACTCGGTCGGGTGGTGGGGGCTGTGGTCACGTTCTCGCTTGTAACGTCCAGTTTAATGTTGCTCAAAGATAGGTTTAGTTTTAGTTTGGGAAATGTTGGACTTAGGTATTAGAAAATATAGATAAGAAATGATGCAAGAAGTGCGAGTGTAAGGAAAGAGTTTTCATTGCTTTTAAATAAAAAAATCCAATTAAAGACTTTTGTTAAATTTAGTTCGATTTGTTTCAAATGCCACCTACCAAATAAAACAGCCACTACTAAAGACTACACGTACGCTTGCCTGGGACCTCCCCCTCCCCCCTTTTGCTGTAGCCGATATAATGAGCCGAAACGTCGTTTCTGTCATTTCATTTCAGAAAACAGACTCTGAATGAAACTAATTGGAGACCAGCTTCAGAACATGTAAATGTATACTAAGTATGATATGTACAAGGATGTTTGTAGATACTTGTACATTATCATACTCCAGCACATACAAGCATTATGTTGGATGGGTGTGCAGGCACGATGCGTCGGCGGCCGACACGCGGCGCGTGTGCGCGCATACATCAAGCGGGGTGTGTTAGGGGTGTGCTGGGGTCCGATATCCTGAACCGATTTTTTTAGGATCCATTATTTAGAAGATTTTTTTAACATAGCTCAGGTTTGTGATCACCGACCCGTATTAGGCAAGCGTGATCAAGCACATCATAGTAGCGATGACTTGATTTTTATGATTTAGCCTTGCAGTAGGATAGTATTAAGCTATTCAGTAGGCAATTTGTACTTGGACTAATGCAGAATTGGGATAGGCCGTAAATTTTTTTTTTTTTTTTTTTTATAGGATAGGGGGCAGACGAGCATACGGATCACCTGATGTTAAGCGATTACCGTCGCCCATGAACACCTGCAACTCCAGGGGCTTCACAGGTGCGCTGCCGGCCTTTTAGAGCGAGATATGCCCTTTTCTTGAAGGTTTGTAGGTCGTAGTGGTCCGGAAATACCGCAGGTGGCAGTTCGTTCCATATTTTTGTCGTACGCGGCAGAAAGTTCCTGGCAAAGCGCACAGTAGTGGACTGCCAGCCATCCAGATGAAATGGATGGAACTGCTGCCGCGTGGAACGATGTCGAAACGAGGCGGCAGGAATCAATCCGAACAATTCCTCGGAGCACTCCCCATGGTATAAGCGATAGAGAATGCACAAAGACGCAACATCTCTCCGCAGCGCCAAGGGGTCAAGCCGACTAGTGATATCCCGGCAATCGACGATTCGAGACGCTCTCCGCTGGATCCGGTCTAGAGGAAGAAGCTGGTACGCAGGTGCTCCTGCCCAAAGATGAGAGCAGTACTCCATATGCGGCCGGACTTGCGCCTTATATAGCTGAAGGCGATGAGCCGGAGTGAAGTACCGTCTCGATCTATTTAGCACGCCAAGCTTCTTTGAGGCTAATTTAGCCTTGCCCTCTAGATGGTCCCGGAATTGGACTTCGCTCGATATGTCGATACCAAGTATACCAATAGTGGCTGAGGCATTTAAGGGGGTGCTCTCAAAATTAGGAAATGCGACCCAAGGAATTTTTTTTGCGGTGAACACACAAACTTGTGTTTTGCTGGGGTTGAATCGGACCAAGTTAAGTCTACCCCAATCTGAGATTTCGTTCAAACATGCTTCCATCTCAGACACAAGTTTGTTTCGGCTCTCGATGACGTTTTCCCGAGAAATGTTAGCGCAGCCGTTGTAAAACGCATCGCCCGCACTGTCATCCGCATAGCAATGAATATCGCGTTTATGCAAAATATCATTGATATGAAGAAGGAACAGTGTGGGCGATAGCACACAGCCTTGCGGGACTCCAGCATTTATGGACATAGTGTCGGAGCATTCACCGTCAACTAAGACCTTGATGCTTCTATGTTCCAAAAAGCTAGAGACCCATTCGCATAATTTCTCGGGAAGCCCATAGGAAGGAAGCTTCGCGAGAAGCGCCTTGTGCCAGACCCGATCAAAGGCCTTCGCAATGTCCAGACTAACCGCCAATGCCTCTCCCTTACTCTCAATCGCCTGTGCCCAACGGTGAGTCAGGAAAGTCAGCAAATCACCAGCTGACCGACCCTGGCGGAAGCCGTACTGTCGGTCGCTAAGCAACTCCTGACCCTCGAGATACCGAAGGAGCTGGCTGTTAATTATGGATTCCATAACTTTTGAGAAAAGGGAGGTTATGGCTATCGGTCTATAATTGGACGGATCTGAGCGGTCGCCTTTCTTGGGGATCGGGTGGACTAAGGCCGTCTTCCAGGACGTCGGGACAACGCCAGAAGAGTAGGAAAGCCGAAAGAGTCGCGTGAGTACCGGTGCCAACTCCGGAGCGCACATCTTTAGCACAATGGGTGGGATTCTATCGGGCCCACTCGACTTGTGAACGTCTAGAGACATGAGGGCTAAACGCACCGAGCGTTGGTGGAAGTGGATGTCGGGCATACACCCTATATAGGCCGGCTCGAATGGAGTGATACCACGGCCCCACAGAAGACTGGCGTGAAGCAGCGCCTGTGCTGTATTTCATCGAGTGAATGAGGTTGCTGGAGGCCGAATTGAGGAGCTTGAGGGGGAGGGCAATTAAAAGTTGTCAGCGCACTTGTTGGTGTCTATGGGCGGTGGCAATTGCTTGCCATCAGGTGATTCGACTGCTCGCCTGCCAGTTATCACATAAAAAAATATCAACGTGCCGATAGGATATAAAATCCGATACCCATTTCGGGTACATCCCTACCGATCACAGAGTGAAGCCGTGACAGGACCAAATGTGAGGGCATTTTTTAAGCTTTCGACAACGAACATTTGCTGAATGCAATAGACATAAAGGGTATGAAAGGGGCATTGTTTGAACTACAACTGGGTCAGAAACCGACTAATACGAGGAAGGAGTTTTGACGATTTTGAAAGTTTTAGAATCATTGTTCGAATAAGTTTGGATTTTCGCAGTAGATTCCTATTCGATTGAGTGTACATTTTGTAAATAGTAGTTACAGGTGTAGATAATTTGAATTTCAAAATTATATGCTTCTACATAATATGGTTTGAAATTTCGAAAATTCCATTAGCGCTGTTGCGAATGGGCCTTTCTTGGCCATCATCATCATCATTTCAGCCAATCCACTGCTGGGCATAGGCCTCCCCCAACGTTCTGCACACAGATTGGTCCTGAACCACCCGCCTCCATAATTCCCGCGACCTTCACTAAATCATCGGTCCACCACATAAACAAATATAATTTATACAATCAAGTCACACAGTAGTGTCACCAGCCAAGTCCGCTCGCGATTTACGTTGACAAACGTGCCTAAAAGGTCAATTTAAAAATTTGGAACCCAAACAAACAAATTTGCTAAAAGCGAAATTCCAACGTAAAATACTGAAAACCCCTGAAAACAATGTAACTACCGAAGCGGCGTCACCATACATTCGTTACCCAAACGAATTTGGCGACCACTTTAAAATATCGCGAAAACATTTTTTCCCACGAAAAATATAAAATGGCCGAATCAAATAAATGTAAGCGGATCGGTTGTTTGTGCGGTAACTCAATGGGAAATTCGCAATGGTGATTCAATCATTTTTGAGCCAATAGAAATTTAGATATTGTTTTTTCTTTAATCTTAGCGTGTATATTCGGCTCGACTCGACTGGCCAGATGTCGCATTTGGTAGTGTCCCTGCCTCATACGCCAAAGATCTTGTGTTCGATACCCACCTTAAGACAAACATTTGTGTGGTAAACTTGTGTTTGTTCAGTATCTGTTATATTATAGTTATGTAGTTAAGTAGTTATTATAATATGTGATTTTCTCCCTGTCAGCTTTCTGCAACATAAGTGCTTAAGCTACTTAGTAGTTAGTACAGAGTCAGGTCAATGTATGAGAAAAAAAATCCAGATGCTTAAACCATGATTCAGTATTCAAGGTCTTGTAATTACAATGAAACGACTGCATGAATGAAACGAAATCGATAAATAAATAGACATAATGCGACTCTACCACCGGTATCGGAAAGTCGATTCTGACGAGAAGAACCAGCAAGAAACTCGCCAGTTATTCTTTTTAATCGCCAAAAATCTTATTACAAGTTTTTTATCCTTATACCACCTCCTAAAGTCCAATTCACAAAATGAAGAAAATTTAAAGCTAAAAATGGGGTAGCCGGAGCAGTGCTAGACTGTTTTCCATCGAGCGTGAGAGCATTCCTTTTAATCATTATTTCATAAAACAACACTGCATCTCCAATACAAATTGCACCCTTATCTGGAAATGGGAACAAATTCTGCACCGATAATACCACATAATATAAAAAAGAGGGAGAAATGGGAAGAGGGGGAAAGAAACCCCGAAACGGATTGTGGGCGAGAACTAACGAGGTTGGAACCTAACCGCTGTGAATCTTTTATTTAGTGATGTAACTCGACTTCATCGATACTTTTAGTGTGTTGAATAATTTGTGGAGTCGCTCGCGGCGTGGTGGAATAAATAATAGGAGCTGGAAATAGTTTGTGGAATATTCGGTGGTGCAAAAAAGTTAGGATGTTTTACTTTAGTATAAAAGTAAAGTATCATATACTTTCCCACTGCAGGGCAAAGGCCTCTATCATAAAAATCCATTTATGACTACTATAATGGGATAAGACTTAATTCCCACGTTAGGCTAATTACTTTAGTTTAGATATAGGTATTATTATTATATAAGTGTAGCCATTCCGAGCTTCATAACGATAGTGAATTATACGTTAAGATGACAAAGACAAATATTCTTTATTTCATCGGAAAAAAATACTAGTTTGGTACAAACACAATACATTTGTGTCATGAATTTGCCAGATTATTTTTTACTACCTATTAAATTTGAAACTACTACATAGGTAAGTCTCGGTGTATATTCATTGAATTGATCCGGCCGTGATCTATGATCTCGGGGTTGAACCCACTGCCCAAAGTATGTTTCGAATTTTTCGAACGTTGCTCTGTTTTGTGATCACCAATCCGCTAATGAAAGAAAGAAAGAAAAATCTTTATCTGGTCAGATATTACAATAAATGAATAATACATTGAAATTTAAAAACTAAATTTAATTGGACCAAAATGGCGCCCACTCAGCATATGGCACGGCCAGGGGAGTAGCCCCGATCACACCGCTGGTATTCTGTGGAAGCCAGTTTGCGCGTGGTGATTACATCTAATCCCACTATAGTAGCGATGACTTTATTTTTATGATGGAACCCCTTCTCCCTGCATTTTTTTCCACTGTAGACTTTTCTTCCGCAAATTTACATTCATAAACATTATCGATATTGGAATTTACTCAGCACTACCCCTCTCATCGCAACCCAGTAACGAGTCGATAACGAACTAGGTTGCATTGTTATCGACAAATGCAAAGCAATCCTATCGAGTATCGATACGGTGACACATTCTCTTATTTCCCTATATTTCCTTGCGGAATAATGGAGTCACTCGCCTGTACTCTAGGATTGGGGAAATGTGTTTGTTTGGGTTCTTTAGTTGTATTAGCTACTATTGAACTGATTTTGGCTAAGAAATTAGCAAAAACTTGAGAATTAAACTGTCAGTCAACGATCAGCCAAGACACAGGAAATAACTTTCGACTTCTTGTCTTGTTACGCTACAGCACACAATAGATGGAAACAGAACATTGGCTGCCTACTTCGCATACTAAACAGGCTACGCAATATATGCAAGCGTTACATTGATCTCGACAAAATTCAGCGTTTTTTTTTATGAGATAGGGGACATACGAACAGACGGATCACCTGATGGTAAGCAAACACCAGGGGAGTCGCAAGTGCGCTGCCGACCTTTTAAGAACAAAATGCGTGAGGCAGAGAAAGACAAAATCATACAAGTACGAGCGAGACACAATGCGATATATTGCCTATTGCGTAGGTCAATGAAATCTTCAAAATCAATCTGACATTGAATTGAGCTGAGTGTATACTGTACAGTCACATATTTTGAGGGTACAGATGCAGTAATACTATTTTTTTGTTTTTTTTTTCAGGGGAAACCGTCATGGCCATCACCTTGTCACATGTGGGGAACAAGGTGGTGTGTGGGACTCTAACCCTAACTCTATGTTATCTATGAATATCTTGGCAATATGCGTAGCGCCCCTAGCTTTAAGGCACAAGATTGCAATGCTACTTCAACATTACAATGAAATTAAACAAGACACTAGCAGCATAGTTAGAAACTGAAACTAGCATCTGTTATGCTTGAAAAGCCTTTAGATACACATCTCAGATGCGTAACTAACTTAGACATGTTTATCTAAGTCTTAGCTACAGTCTCCGGACGCAGGTTTCATTTGGGACTGAAACTTTCAAGCGAAAGCTAAGGGCTTAACTGCAAACTAAATTTTGTGGTAAGCACTAAGGACAATGTTTGGAAGATTTGTCTTAGCGATTCAAGCTTTTAATTTAAGAAGCTACAACCGAATTGAGTACATGGATGGCGCATTTAGTAGTGACCCTGCCTCAAACGTCAAAGGTCGTGGGCTCGATCCCCACCCTGGACAAACAATCGTGGGATGAACACATGTGTTTGTTCACAGATGTGTGTATCTGGGTGTTACATAATGTATTTAAGTATTATATTTGTGATCCATTGTTGACTGATATTTTTGTAACACAACTGCATAAGCTACTTAGTACGGAGTCAGGTCACCCAATAAATCAGATGTTGTGTGAATTATTTATTTTAATTGGTTTCTTCTCATTAGTTACTAATCTCGGTTGTATTCGTAATTTCCATCAGAAATGTTGTTAATAATTAGAAATCTCTTTTAATAATATTCATAGTATCCATAGTGTGTAGCATTACCTACATAAAAGTATTAGTATAAAAGCATGTTCTGTATGTACCTACGCTGTTTTGATATTTGTAGATGTATAATGTACAGTGACTTGTTTGTGTACAAATTCAACTAAATACAACTAGGTATACTAATAGAAATTGATTCCCCTGATAAAAATGTAACCCAAAAATGGGTGTGGCATTAAAAAGTACCTATTGATACATTCTCCATCAATGAAACCGAGCTTTCAATACTGACATTGCTAACCAATGATGCGTGGTAGAGATGTCATAACTTTAAGTCCCATTGTGCATTGTGCGGGCAATTACTGGCTAATGGGGACGTGCGCACGCGCATAACGATAGCTTTGTTACTTGGCGCATTCACTGGAAAGGACATTTCACTATGTGAGGTTAGTAAAGTAAAGTATCAGCCCATATTGTCCCACTGCAGGGCAAAGGCCTCTATCATAGAAGTCAAGTCAATCAACTTTCTATGAAGTGAGGTTAGGCTTAAAAAAATCTTAGCTCTGCCGCCAACTATTTAAATTCACACAACATCTCATAAATATTGACTTTACTTCGTACTAAGTAATAAAATAAAATGCGCTAGAAAATCATACCAATTTTATTAACCTGGTCTCAAACTAGGGCAACCCCTGTACTATGAGTATCAGGTGACGAATTAACTGGGGACACGTCAACGCAGAACAACCAGACCCAAGAAAACTTAGAAAATTTAGTTTTCTAAATTGACTTTGAAGAAGTTCTTCAAAAATCATGGATGTATCTTTGCTGCAATAAATTCTTGTAAAGTTTATACTGTCTAAAGTCTAGAGAGTAGGTAAATAACATGTTTCTGTGTACGTATGGTCATGGTTGGAGCAAGTGATCTCAATTGATGCGACACCGCTCGTTGATCTAAAATGCCTTTGACATTCGACTTGATTCTCTCTTTCAGACTGTTACTAATAAGTACAATGATGGAAGTCATATCACTCACTATGTTTGACGTGTTAAATTCAAGATAAATTTACATTTTACAAATTTAACATTTCTAACAAAAATATCATTATGATAAAAAAAGAATGAGTAAGATTAAGGTGGACTTTAATAAGGGGTTCCATATCCATAATATAGATTTGTAAAATACTACCAATAAAGCGATTATGACCTGTATTTTTTGTTGACACAAATTCAATAAGCTTTATTCGAGATCTTAATTTTGATCAATCATTTGTGTTTTATTCCCCAAAAATCCCTCGACCTGCCACTTCCAGTTGGAGCTCTATTTCAATAACTTAAGGTATATTTCAGCATGATCGCATTCCATTCAGGTCGCAGGCGTGATCCGCGCACGGCGATGGGTATTAATCGCTGCGCTTGCGCGTGTTTCCTGCTACAATTGTCATAGAGTATTTGAAGAAGAGTCACTACTCTGAACTTAGGAGACTAATCTATAGGAAGCCCAGCTTCGTAGTCTTTATTATCTCTTAATCAATCAATTGGGTACTAATGTACAATAAATAAAAAAAAAAAAAAATGTGTATTTTAGCAAATAAATAATTTTATCCCGACCCGTTTAGCGCAGTGGTTTCAGCGGCGCCGGTTTAGACGTAAGGGTCGCGGGTTCGATTCCCGCACCAACACAAATGTTTGTTGAAGAAACAAAATTTTTTATGAAAAAAAAGTCTCTAGTCGAGTTGGTTACTTGCGAGAACATTTTTTCATCATGACATGTGTTTGTTATGGTTTGGTGGTATGAGGCTCACGATTTGAGACTGGCCTCTTATATACCTATCACTGAGAATGTAATTTGCACTGCATTGTTATTTATTATCACTGTAAAGGTTGCTCGCAAATGTATCCACAGTACGTGCTCCTGTACCTAACTTTTTCTTTTATACTAGAGACAGCAAACGAGCAAGCGGGTCACCTGCTGGTAAGTAATCACCGCTGCCCATGAACAACTGCGAGATCAGAGAGGTCGCTGATGCGTAGGTATGTACAACTACTAAAACTGTCGCTGATACTAGAAAAACTTAACGTTTAAAGTAGTTTTACCCAGTATCGGATCTGGCTTTGTCTCATCTTTGACCATTAATCAGCGGTAGGTAGGGCGAGCTCTGGGCATAGAATCAATCTTCTATAGAGGCCCTTTCATTGGCCGGACGTCCGGATACAATGTTCAAAGCTACGGTTGTGATGTTAAGCGAAATAAATACTATTTAAAGTGGGACGTTATGTAATGAAACGCGTTGAGGATCAAACCTACGGACCAAACTCCCTGTATATTATCTTTACTATTTATAAAGAGATCAATCTAGTCTAGATTAGTAATAGTCTACATCAAGGATTCTAGGTAAAACGAATACACGAAACGCTTGCGCGACGTAACCGACTCCGAGCGCCATCTATTGGTAAGTTTACTAACAGAACGAAGTAAGGGCGGGCCATTGTCAATATTTTTATTGTGTTTAATGTAGGATTGTTTTGTTATTATTTTTGGTTCCCTCGTTGCTTGTGAACTTATCTAGGAATGTACCTATTATTTATGATTTCGATATAAAAAAACTCGTCAGTTAGGTACTGTTTTTAATTGCCAACATTTTACTGTTAATATATGTGACTCATCATCACTTAATGAACGCACGAGGGAAGCGGCCATCAGAGAAGAGTGGCAGCGTGTTCTAAAGCTTGCAACCAATCCCTGAAGTGATGACCACGATCAAGTCAAGAGTGATACCGACTTAGAAGAAGAGTTGTGTGGATTCTGTAGGTAACTGTGAAACAAGCCGCATCGGCTGATGCAATCCAAATATTTTAATTAGTATCTAGGGGTTTTAGTGTACAAATTTGGTGTTACTTTGTGCAGTGAAGTGCCGCCGCAGGGTGATATTAATATAAGAATCATTGAATTGTATCATTTTTAACACTGCTATTGTGTGTCGAGTGAGTTGTCACGTGAACAACTTGCTTTGACCTAATAGAGTCTTAAAACCTATGACTTTGTTAAAAATAGTTTCCACAGAATCCTTAGGACATTAAAACGCTAAACACCGGCGTTTTATTGAGTGACTGTGACTTCGACTGACTTCGACTGTTGACTACACTTTATCAGCATAACACTTGACATTGGCAAAATTAAATGTGTCGTGAACACAATACAGGCCATATAACAAAAAAAAAAGAAGAGTTGTGTTACCTGAACGGCGTCGTCGAGGCACCTTCCCCAGGCGTCGCTGCGGTCCACCAGGCTGTTCCACTTGTCAGCCAGCTTGGCCACCTCCCGGCGGATGGAGCGCGCCAGCTCGCGCGCCTGCTCCTCCGCCGAGCGGTAGCCGCGGGAGTCACCTTCGCTCTCTCGGTTCTCTGTTGACAAAAAGATAGTAAAGATAAGATAAGATAAAAAAAAACATTTAATTGTGGGAGAGCCATGCTTCGGCATGAATGGGCCGGCTCGACCGGAGTGATACCACTGCCTCACAGAAAACCGGCGTGAAGCCGCTCCTGTGCTGTGTTTCGCCGAGTGAGTGGGCGTACCGGAGGCCCATCGGGGGGGAAGGGGATAAAAGGTTAGCAGCGCACTTGTTGCATGTGTTCATGGCGGCGGCAATTGCTTACCATCAGGTGATCCGCCTGCTCGTCTGCTACCTATCACAAAAAAAAAATTGTTACGCACACACGAACACATAGGACAAATACAAACAGGCTGGACAACACAACATAATTTCAACATTTACGTCGTAAAACCTAAAAGCCTCATACGAGGCAAAAACAATTGATTTTCTATTGTGTCTGCTGTCTGGGTCTTACGACGTTAAAACTGAATCCAAGAATAAGACCAAGGTTAAAAAAAAAGAAAACACAAATTGCTGTTAGCCATCCAGCTCCAGCCATCCAGCTCTTACGCAGATATAAACATAAGAATGTCTTAATATTGAAATCACAAATCCAAAGCTGGGTTCCACAAACACAAGCCTAACATTCCACCACGCAGGCTTGCGCAATTAAATTCATCCCTCTGAAGTTAGTTACTCAACCATAATAAGCGAAAAATGCAGAGGAGATAAAAAAAATAGAACTATTCAGTCGGCCGGCCTGAGCCTCGTTTGAAGAGGCGAGTGGAGTGGAAATGTGAACTGGTATTTTAGTTCTTTTAAATACGTAGATGTTTTAAAGATGTGGTCCGAAGTATGACCTATTGCAACTTATAATACAAGGCAAGATCCAAGGAAAGAGGAGCCCAGGGAGAAGAAGAACTTCTTGGCTTACAAAGCGCCAGTGGTACAATAAAAGCACCCGTTCTCTGTTTAGAGCAGCTGTGTCAAGGGTTCAAGTCGCCACTATGATCGCCAACCTTCGTTAGAAGATGGCACTCAAAGAAGAAGAAATTTTAATATGTAGAACAGTAGCTCGCCCTCACTTTGGGACCAAATGCGAATGGGGCGGAATGCGAATAGGCAAACGTTTACCATCAGGTGATCCGTCTGCTTGTCTACCACCTATCAAAAAATAGGACCAAATGCAAATGGGATCGAAATGCAAATGTGATCCAAATGCGAATGGGATGGAATGCGAATAGCATCAAATGGGAAATGCAAGCAGACGGACATTACTTACCACAAACAACGAGTTAATGTTAGCCCAGAGTCGAAAGTCAACGATTTTGTACCTCCGTAGCCTTAAACTTTAGAAAGCACATTATGCCATTGGTCCTGCAACCGATCCGTCTTCAGTCATGTCCTATAGAAAAAAACAGGGAAAGGAATAGATACCGAACTTAATTTTGTGCAAACCCTTACCCTTATGGACGGCCCCGAATATCCTGCATATTTAAACTTACACAACCGAAGGCCTAACTTGGGTGAAAGGGGGAGCTTTAACGTTGGCAGCGCATGTCTTCTGCGGTTGCAGGTATTTTTAGCCGGCTAAAATCGCTTACCAGCATGTGATCAGTCTTTGCGTATGTCACCAATCACATAAAATAACTAGTTTTTAAAACTATTCAAGTAAGCTAACACAAGTGAACGCTCCAAATTCCTGAACGTGGAAGTAACGACGTAATTATTAAATTCCCGCCTTTTTCGCTCGCGCCGCTCGCTCGCTCGCTCCCATTGAGCGGAACGAGCGATTTGAGCGCGACTATTGCGACGTTTAGTTTTAGGTCGGGAAAAATCACGGTTTTTTGAATAGAAAATATAGGTGATCTTTGGAATGCGTATCAAGTATTATTTTTTATTTACACTTGTTTGAATGAACTTGTTTTAACGAATCTGACCATGGATTTTAGATATTGTGAGACAATGACACCGGGGTTCGTTATTATTTGGTAAAAAAGCTGGTCCAGTCGTCGATCCTTACCACAAAAATGATCTAAAATTATTTTATCTATGAAAATTTAAAGAAGAACATTTTAAAGTAAAGTTAAATTGAAATTGTTTCTTTTGACTAAGATAATCTCAATGAGTTTTTTAATTCTAGGCAAATCCAAGAACATTCCAACAAGTAATTTTTTTTTATTTTCTCAATCAGCCGAGCTTAACATTGAAAGAGGATTAATTAAGAGATCCTCACATAGACCTCTTTTGAGGACACACTGTAACGAAGAATTTCTTTGAGGGTTCAAATACAGGATATCGAATCTTTTGAAAGTACCAAAGCTTTCACAAATAATATTCTAAAGATGCCTTTTTCATTACAATTGCTGAAAGACATTTTTCAGCTTAATGAGAATCGAGGAGAGATTTCTTTTTGTTGGACATCTGGCGTAAACTATTGATTTGGTTTTATATCCTTAAAATACGAAAGCTATTTGTATACCTTTTTCTCAATCGTGACTAAATATTATACTCTCATTTAATGCTTATCTCTCAGCTATATCTGGCAGTTTTGGACCAATTAATGGAAAATAGAAACGCAGGAATTTGCTGCAATCCACTGACCATTCTGAAAGGAATGGCCTAGTCAAATCAGACCTCACTATTACGAACGGTACTAAACTTAAACTTGGTTTCAAAGCACTATCATGTCCATATTGAATGACGTGTCGTCCCGAATAAATACCGACCGGGGTTTTTTATTTATTCCGACTTATCGTTGAACCGCCATATTTAAAAACTGTAGTATACCTGCTCGTAATACGGCAGATTATGCAATCCAGCTGCGACATATATACAAAAAAACCAAGATGGTACACCGGACCATGGTCCAAGCCACACGGCTCGGTGGAAGATCTTCCCATTTCATGGGGAACATTTTCATTCTCCATAGCATCACTCACACTAAGAGTGGGTTTGACGCATACCGTCCCATTCACGAATTCAAAAATGGTCCAAATCGCATTCGGTCCCATTCACATCTCGTCCCATTCACATTCCGTACCATTCGCAAAATAGTCACCTACCCCAATAATTGAGAACAACAGCAAAATTCAACACAAACACCGATACGAATCTCGACAAAGAGGCTAGATCTCAACAGCATATGCCCGAGATCGCTAATTGCGAATCTCCAATAGCAATTGCTATTCGCGACCGGCGATCGCCAGTAATGGGATTGTACCAATCAAACGATCAGCTGATGGCGGTGCCCTTTGTAAATAGGTCGCGGTGGATTTGTTGCGACTATTTTTTGGTTATATTTTTGGCAAAATTGGATACAGGGCTTTTGAAAACTAACTAATTTGGATCTGGATTTTTCAAATTTATTTGCATTGGTCAATGGTGGAGAGTAAATTGCGAGGGATCCTGCACGTTTCGAATTATTTCTCTAACAGGAGACATCCATAAACAGAAGGGAAATCGTCTCTCCTGGTATTGTCATGTTATGAGAAGAGAGGAGTAATGTAACCAAAAGAGTGATGGGTACCTATGTATGTACATGTGTGGAGGATGGAATGTGTGAAGAAAGACACGTATGGAAGAAGAAAACATACTACACCGACTCTCATTATCTGGAAATAGGGTAGGACGATGTCTTCCACTTATCCAAAAAAAAAAAAATACTACGCCGACTCTTATTACCTGGGAATAAGGCAGGAAGATGATAAGTAGACATGAAAATGATTCTGAACATGATCAATAATGATTTAATTTGTCTGGTCCCTTGCCGTATGCTGTGTAGGTTAGACAGCATGTTTTTGTGGATTACCTATAGGCCAACGCTTTACTACAGTTGCACCTGAAGGACAGCGACGATGAGATCTAGGATGATACCTTTAAGATGCCTGTCAGTCTTGTCTTAAAATTGACCAGACCCCAAATCCTGGATTAATTTTCAAGCGAACCTTCCGCGCAACCACTGGACAACTCCACACATTTCTTCCACAAAATTTTCCATTCCAACAACTCCACATGTCTACCTAAAGTCACCGCCTAGAATTCGGGCTAAACCCTCTGTCCGTCCGTCTGTCAGCGGCGGGGCGTGCGAATCAATCGGAGGGCAGTGGTGCGAGGAACACCGCTCTGACGGACTCCATAAGCGGATTTGTGTACACACGATAGTAAAAAGGTCACAGTAGGTGTGAATACCGATGTGTGTAAGACGAAGGGGCAAGGGCTCTTTTAATATGCGCCTATGGAACCCTCATCATGGCGCGGTTGTTCAAAGCTGTCGCTTCACTGCTTGGCGGATCCTGCATTTGGTAAGTCTGGTTGGTTATTATTTATGCAACTGTCTTCAGAACCGCGATACAGAGAAACAAATTGGTCATATTTCTCTATCTGAATTCTGCACACGATCAGAAGCGTTATCTGAACTAATGTGTTGTTTGAGAAGCTATTTGAAATGTGTAAGATACCTAGCCGAAAACGGACCTTACGGCCGAATCGGAGTTCCCCTCTTTTTTAAAGCACTACGTGTCGCCTTTGTACGAACGCGATAGGTGTACCTACTCTAATTGTTACGGTACAACAGTTTAGTTACAAGCCACGAGTTTTTGATTAGGTATGATTTTCAAACCGAGGCAGATCTCCTGGCAGAAATATGCACAAATATTGTAAGAAAACCAAATCAAAACTATGGCATCGAAAACATAGGAACTGTTTTACCGATAAGCACGATTAGCGGAAATCTTTTTATCGGTCCAGTTGAGGAGTTATTGGTCAGTTCTATTCCAGCATTCGCCCAGTGCGGACGTCTCAGTTTATGTCTCCTAAAAGATTTAAATAACAGATCTCGGACATCTCAGATTGTTTGAATATGTATCTTTAGATGGATTTTCATTGAACTAGGAATACTCACGTTCAGTATCACTGGTGTCTGACAGAGGGGGCTCGTTCGCAATGTATTGTCTACCACTGAGCAGGTTACTCTCTACCACAGGCCGCTTGTCTTCAAGCTGCCTTCTGAATGCGCGGTGATCATCCTGGAACAAGATAATTTCGTTTTAGTAAAGTGAAATATAATATTAGCAGACAAGATTAGCTAAGGGCATAGCAGACGACGCCGTGTGCCGTGTGACCACGACTGTTGTAACGCAGTCGAAACGTCAAGCAGTTAATGTGCTTCACATAATGTGCGTTTCGATTTTGATAGCGCCTACCAAATGACTTCAGTTCTAATTCTATGACTATTGTACTGCATTATCTAAACAGCCTATAGTTATAACAATGACGTCCTCAAAATAGTTGTAGAATCAGCAAAACGCGCACAACGTCCAATTAGGCGCGATACGTCGGATAACTAACGCTATGACGTCACACGTTTATAATTTCGGCGTCAACGCGAATGCGGAACGTCAACGTTAGGTAGTTCTGCGGATAGGGAGCACGGGAAAAACGTTATTCTAGTAATACTACATTGCTCATTATCCTATACATTGCCCTGATTAGATACTGACGTACTAAATTACTACTTAATTGTCACTAAAGTAAAAAGTTTGACTCTTATTTTAAAGGCCATAAAAGACTATCCATAATTAAGATAATGAAAATTAACGTTAAATGTAGCACATGTGTGTTTTGTAATTTATGACATGCAATAAATGATTTGATTTGATTTGATGTGTTGCTGATGAAACAATTTTATTGAAAATAAAATATTTATATTTTCAATAAAAAATTTTCACATGTTTCGCCAAATGCCTATAAAGGTATTAAATAATCAGCTCATTAATATAAAGTTTGACATTTGGAATCATCCACATCCATCCGAGTATAAGACCTCTTCTCTATGACGCCAGACGGTCCCCAGAATTTGGAATACAGTCATAATTAAAAACTCATATTAAGTATTAGATGTGTAGGTGTGACACCTACTCGTAAGTGTCTAGATTTATTAATATCCTTCTATATAGTAGAAAACGTTTACATTGTTTCTACATTCTGCGTAGGTTAGGGTATTTCATTACATTCTCCAAAACTGTAGCAAACATTGAAGCTCAAATTTTAATTCCACCCACCAATTGAACGTTACAATTTCACCGCCAAAATTAAGTGTGAATATCATTCAAATCGAATTAATCGCACCACGGCCCCAGGACTAATTGAGCACGAATAAGCGGCAATATTACGCGCGCCATTTTGTCGATTCGCGCACCACAAAATGGCGGTCGCTCGAGCAATACTGAATCGTACACATGGATGGTGCGGTGTTGGTAACATTTTGCTCGCCAGTTAATTAATATGACAGTACCAATTGTTGTTTGCGTACGGTCTTGGGGTTAAATAACTGACAGAGGGGTGATTTACATTTATAGGACAAGTTTTTGGGTTTAATTTCGTGTTTTATAGGACAATAAACGATGGAAGTTTTAATTAAAAATCGAGAGAGAACATTTTTAATCACATGTTCATGTGGAATTGACGTATAAAAAGTAAGACGTATTTTATAAAATAATCCATCAGAGAAATCAAGTCATCGCTACAATGATACTTAAAATTTACCGATTAATCGTTCACAGAAGCTTAGACCTCTTCTATTTAAAATAGGTTCTTATGTCAATTTCTGAGGAATATGCATTTAAAGATTGCCAAGGGACTGACATCATTGAGAACTTTGTACCGATTTGATGATTTTGAAGATTGATCTGCCATGGCACGAAATAGAGCGGAATGGCGCCTCGTTGAGTTGGAGGCCAAGTTCCACTAAAAGTCGCTGAGTCATAAGAAAAAGTATGTAATATTTGTCCAATAAATACTATCTATCTATACCTGTTGTTTGAGCAGCGCCGGCAGATCGCCACGAGGTGGCGCCAGGGCGTTCAGCTCAGTCTCCTTTCTGATCACCCATTCAGTCAGCTCCCTGAGAGACAGCAGTAACGCTGACCAGTGTTCAGCATTGCTCTCCAAGCGGTTTCTGTGAAGAAAAGAGAGGTTTTGGTTTAGTATTTGAAATAACACAAGTATTAGTGGACGTAGAAGGAAAAGATGGACTCGGGGATTCAAAATACCAGGTAGGGACGTAACTACGAATAAATTATAATAATAAAATAAACATGAATTAAGACACAAGTGTAAATAATGTGCTCGTTTGTCATCACACGATTTTTTGTTTAAAAGGGGAATCCAAACCCACGACCTTTAAAACGTGTGGCACATTTTGTCAAAACAGTTACCCAAATGTGAAAGCCTATTTACTATAGTCAATTTTCAGAGGCCAAAGTTGCACAATTTAGAGGAACCTTCAATAAAATGATCACAGAAAGCCTCTAAAATCAGGCGGCGCGCACCCAAATATTCATAATACTATAATAATTTTATTAAGCCGTAACAAACTTCTATCTGTCGTAAAATCAGAGTCGTAAAGTCAGAGGTTCTCGCCCGGGACGATAATTCACCATCTGAAGTTGTTGAATCCGGAACATGGAGTAAATTCTGAGAGTGATTGTTCAAGATTCCCTCTAATTGTTGAACCGTTACTGACAAAGTGATAACATGAAAGTTTGTTACACATTAGTATAGATAGATCTACAAATTAGGCATCTTTTCTTAATTTTTCATCAGCATTATTTTGCCCAACGTTGGGCATATCCCTCTTTACATCACCTTTACTATAAGCATTTACGTTCATTAAACTTAAGTATATTTTACTATGCTCTAACTGAATTGCCACTTAACTATAATCAACTGATTATTGACTCCAAATTATACAAACTCTTTAGATTTACTATTTCGCAATTTCGGCATTTACCATTTTGATGTAACATTAACGATAGCAACCACAAAATAGTTTTGATGTCCTCATCATATCAGCCGCATTTATAAATCGATGTTTGAATTTATTCTTCCAATTTGCATTACTAGATTAAGCCATGATTGTGTAACAACCCTTATATGGTAATTTATATCTAGTGTCCCAACATTTCCAATTAACGATTGTAGTTTTATCTGTAGGGATACTTATTTTCGAGGTTATGTTCATTCTCAAAATTAGTGAAATGAGAAAAGGCAAAAGGTTCTTGAAGACATTTCATATTATTGAAAGTTTCAGTTCAGTACAGTGTCTATTCGATGACGGAACTTCAAGATATTTATGTAAATGGTGTATTAACCTTACTTCTCTGGTCACATCTACCAGCGTACGCAATGCAGGGTCCCAAACTTAGATTAAACTAAGTTCCTATTCTCAATGACATTCATAATAATAAAACAATTTCTTGGCTGGGGCTTATCCGCATAAAATCATGCGCCATAAAGACAGAGGCTTCCGCGGGAAAGACGATAACTCAGAAACTTGCCTCTGCTCGAAATAAGCGCAATTGTTGAAATTTTGGCCGCGACTCCACTCCTTAATATGTTTAAACCGTGACTGCGAGTAGTGCTGGTTGAAATAACATCGATGTTTTACCAGAGAAGGAACGAATTGTGCTGTGCTGCTTTGATGTTCAGGGAGAGGACGAGCATATTTTTTTACTCCCATGAGCTATATGGCCGAACAGAAACAAAACACTAGTTATCGATAATCAATTTGAGCACTAGCCATATGACCGACAATCTTTGAGCTCGTCAAGTTAGTACCTACTAATCTATGGTGGCTCAAAGCTTGTGTGAGTTGTTAGAAATTTGCATTACAAGCTTGAATAAACTAATCTTCCGATATTTAGTTGGTCTGAAAACAATCTATCCTAACAATAAAGAGGTAAATTCTATAGATAACGACAAGGCACATAAAAGCGTCAACTTTAACGCTTAACGTCATCTAATACATACCAAACGAAGTGAGCGGGCCCACTATTATATCGTCAACTGATAGTGTGTCCTTTGTATAACCACGTTGATCCTGAAAGCGAATTCGTAACTCTACCGCTAGGATTACGCTAACGCCATCTATTAGGTATCTACATCACATCAACGCAACTGAAAATGATATTATTTTATTCATGAAAAGTGGGATTGCATTTGTGGTATCAAAATACAAAATCCATCGATATCAGAAATTTCAACCCTAAAGCCAATTTTATAAATCTCAGGCTTTCCGTTTGAGCCAATTGCAGCAAGTTTTACACTTTCCCGTTTTACTTAATATTGCTTAAATTTACACCAAGTTAAACTACAGCGCTCGTCGTCCTATTCTTAAGGGAATAAGGACGGATATGGAATGATAATGAAGAGAAAATTGAGAAATCCTTTCTGTACTTTCATTAAGCTTCAAATTCAGGACTTCTAATTAATTTTGATTAAGATTTTGGTTAATAAAGTGTAAATTATGATAAGATGTTCAGAGACTAAGTTGTTGCTATTAAGTCAGCTTAATTTTAGACGACAAAATTGATAGTATGAAATCAGCACTTAAAAAAGATTTTTCTTCACCTTATTGCAGAACATTTGAACTACAAAATCTTATAGAAGTAAGTACAATTTAATAGGTCAGTATGGCAATGACAAAAAAATCATAGCTTTTGCCACATAAACGTACTTTTCTTTTGTTTGTTTCGAATGTTTCGAACATAGCTCGGGTTTGTGATCACCAATACGCATTAGGCAAGCGTGGTGATTAAGCCCAATCCTATCATAGTAGCGATGACTTGACTTCTATGATTGAGGCCTTTGCCCTGCAGTGGGACAGTATATAGGCTGATACTTCACTTTAGTTTACTTTGTGATATGGCACAATAATCATAACTTTTTTTTGATACAGTTACATTAGTTAGTTTTAACACTAAAAGGGACCTTTAACCCGAAAGTGGAAACAAATAAATAATACACAAGACACTAGGTACGTCATCTCAAAGGCTCTGGCGGGACATCAAAGCATCACAAAGGGTCTGACCGCGAGCGCATACCACCTGATCTGGTCAACCGCACGGCTAACTCAAACAGGCGTGTGGACTTAGCGCGGGGCTTCGGGCGCGTTGCTTTATCTTTCCATGGCGTTGTTTAAACGTATGTAGACATACGAATCAAGCGTGGTTGTGTGTGTTTTGATCGTATTTCGGCCTACTTTGAGTGACAGGATGTAATTACAACACATTTTATCAAATAACTGTTAGGTATTTAAGTGTGCACTGTGCATAATCACTCGTCTACATTGATGATACTATATTAGAGTGCAAAATTTATTAAATCTTTTGAAAAAGTTCAATAGATCAAAAACTATAATTACGACGATCTTAAGTATACTATATTGTGCTATATAATTTAAGCAAAGACAAATAAAGTAAATGTATTATGACAGAAAAAATATTTTCCGCATTATATTATTTAAATCCAAAGCATTCTGCAATAAGAGGGAATTGAAGATCTATATCATGCAGACGCTAAAAGATTTCAGACAATATGAAATTCTTTTGTGTCAACTTGTATTTGAAACTACGTTGCGTTATGAAAATGTTAAAGGGCTTAGAATTTTTAATAAAAGAATGTAACTTCTGGTTTTTTTCGCGAGCAACAGCTAATAAAAAACTTTTGTAATAAAGAGTTTATAAAGTGCAAAATGGGAAAGAAAATTTAATAATATAGTGACAATACCTATCTAAGGTCAAATGTTTTTTTCTCCAACTCGCAGCATTGCCCAATGGACTAAAATTATGTTTCCTCTATACTATTTTATCAAAAGCAACATACTCCTCTCTACATATACCGCCATATACCGCCTTATTGTACTGTCTATAGCTGTTGTTTCACTCATGTATTCTATTTCTGTGCAATAAAGAATATCTATCTTTCTACTCAAAGAAAGTCCATGTACCTACCTACTTTCTAAAAATACATAGCTTTCTACCAAAAAAATAGTTTCGTTAGGGTTTATTTCTTGCGAACATACAAATCTTTTCTGTTAATAATAAGACAAGATTTTGGATTCCGGTAAATACTCCTAATAAATACATTGACATTGAATCAGACTTCGTAGTATTCTGATTCTGATTTATATATTGGTTCAGCCGTTACGTTTCTAGGAAACTAAAGTCGTTTCATATCGAACCATTCTAATTTCACATAATATAGTTCCCAGCCACCTAGCGAACTGGTGGTCCCACACCGCTTCCTAAACTATAAACAATTAATTGCATAGCAATAAATCTGAACCCCACATTTTATGGCTAGTAAAAAGTACAATAAACTGATTTTAAACCGGCACCGCGCCATCTTGTTTTATGTGGCAGAAGCCCCGCGAAATAGAGGGCCACGTATGCAGAATCCCCTTCTTAAGTGTGGCCATGAGAATTACGAGAACAAAACTGGCTATTGTGTAAGTAACTCTAAACACAACACAACAATAGTACGAGTAGGACACAGAATACATTAATAGGCATAGAAAATGAGTATAACAAAAAAAAAAGAAATAAGAACAATATTAGGTAATGTGGTCAATAAGGTCAAAACTCAGCATATGCTGCAGCTGCTTATTGAAGCGACTGCAGTGCTGATTTTCAGTCTGGACCAAGGTGCCGGTACACACCCATGACTGTCGTTAAACTAACACGTTCAATAGTCAGGAGCATTTATATTATGCTTTTGGAACTCCTTTCTTGTTTATTTTCTAAACGTCTCCGTTTTATTATAAAAGCCCGCCCTCACTTCGTTTCGGGACATTCATAGTCAAACATTGGCAATAGATGGCGTTGGGAGTCGATCAAATTGCGCTTGTGTTTCTGTCTGGAGAAAGTATCTTCAGAAACAAACGCAGACGTTTGGTAATGCTCGTAACTGATCTCGCAATGTCTCTGTTTGCAACCGCTCACCCAGTAGCCCCAAGCCAACTAACATTTTACTAGCAATCGAAACCGAATCAAATGCACTTTACACCCAAGATACACGTTTTATCATCCGCAAAGTTATCTTCGTCTTTCTGTTCTCCCTTCACCAATCCATCTTCACCCTTACCACAATCGGACTACGGTTCACACATCAATGCGGTAACTTGGGGATTTTAACGGTCTTTATCGCGGGTACTAAAAGCAGTTTTATGTGGTCGACTGTATCGCGCTCCGGATTTGCTTGTGGTAATGCTTGTTTTATAATGTGGGTTTGTTTATGGGAGACCTGTTAGGTCGCAGAACTACTTGCTACAAAGACATTTTTATTTGTGAGGATTATGAAGGTCAGATAATGCAGTTGCTTCATTGTTATTAACAAACGTACAGACAACCCACCATTAGATTTTATATAAACGCAATGACAAGCTAAGATGATGTTAATAGGGTGATAATGTCATGACTCTTTTTTGCATCTTACGAGCGTGTAGCTTACATTAAAAGACACAGCCATTTTCTTCGAACTCGAATCGAGCCATAACCTTCGATAAAATATCCAGATCCACAATTCCATGACAACTACTATAATGCCAAATATCTCTTTCCAAATGGAGCCTTCATTGGCGCATACGTGCGCGCGCGCAATCTGTAGCTATGCTCGAAGCACATCACTAATAAGCACTACTACCAAACATTACCGACAAGGATTGGCAAGTTCCTACGGATGCATTAACAGTCGAGCGAACAATCAGGCAGCGATTTACATAGTAGTGTTGTCACGACGGCGATAGTATATCGATAATATCGTAACATCGAAAATCCGTCATACTGTCGATAACCCTATCAAAACTATAGATAGACTTTTTACGGTACTTAAATAGTACCGATTGATAAAAATAAGTAATAGTATTTCCTAAAGATCAGTATTGCCAAGATAAATTGCCAACGATACCATCATAAAACCAACAAATCGAATGTGCGAGTTTACTCACGACATTTTCCCTCATCACATCTCCCTTTCTTATTAATTTAAGAGCGTTGCTCTTATCTAAGGAGTAGTCTCTATTCTTCTCGCCACAAACTGGGCGTAGGTACGATTTGAACAAGAAATAGAAATATTCTATTATACAGTTCAAATTCATATAGAACATTTAGGGATGTCAAATATTATGTAAGCTACTGCTGATTCGGAAAGTCGAATACAAGGATTACATTACTACAGAAGATGCACCATCCAGTAAGCTACCAGCTCTGTAATTTCTACCTATCTGGGTATTATGAACAGCCGATCGCACAATCCGGCTGCGATTAACATGACAATGTCTGACGCGATATACTCGCCTAGTTGAACCTAATACAGGGTGTCAAGAAATCATCATAGATATCGGAATATAATATGTAACGTACGTACGTATTATTATATTATATATAAGTTATATATATGATCATCCGTACTGACGTTGTTTTTTCTTCTTTTACAAATGGGTTTACCTGTGAATAACTATTTTTGGCTCCAATCTATTTTTAGTTTCTTATATTATTTGAATATCATATTGTTAAGCGGCTGTTTTGTTATCCTTGATTAATAAATAAAATAAAAATAAATGTGCATTGTGTTATACTCCAAAATGTAATCCATCTAAGGACTGAGAAGAGCGTTAACTGTGGTAGAGCCACGCCTTGGCGTGAATGGGCCAGCTTGACCGGAATGATACCACGGCCTTACAGAAGACAGAGAAACAGCGCCCGCGCTACGTTTTTCGAGTGAGTGAGGACCGGAGGACCAATGGGGAGAAGGGGGGTTAAATTTTGGCAGCGCACATAATATAGTTCCCAGCCACCTAGCGAACTGGTGGTCCCACACCGCTTCCTAAACTATAAACAATTAATTGCATAGCAATAAATCTGAACCCCACATTTTATGGCTAGTAAAAAGTACAATAAACTGATTTTAAACCGGCACCGCGCCATCTTGTTTTATGTGGCAGAAGCCCCGCGAAATAGAGAGCCACGTATGCAGAATCCCCTTCTTAAGTGTGGCCATGAGAATTACGAGAACACAACTGGCTATTGTGTAAGTAACTCTAAACACAATACAACAAAAGGTAGGACACAGAATACATTAATAGGCATAGAAAATTAGTATAACAAAAAAAGGAAATAAGAACAATACACAAGACAACAATATTAGGTAATGTGGTCAATAAGTCCACACTCATCATTATGCTGCAGCTGCTTTATTGAAGCGACTGAAGTGTTGAGTTTGGACCAAGGTGCCGGTACACACCCATGACTTCCTTAAACTAACACGTTAATAGTCATGAGCATTATGCTTTTGGAACTCCCTTCGGTTTTCCTTTCTAAACGTCTCCGTTTTATTATAAAAGGCCGCCCTCACTTCGTTTTGGGACATTCAAGTCAAACATTGGCAATAGATGGCGTTGGGAGTCGATCAAATTGCGCTTGTGTTTCTGTCTGGAGAAAGTATCTTCAGAAACAAACGCAGACGTTTGGTGATGCTCGTAACTGATCTCGCAATGTCTCTGTTTGCAACCGCTCACCCAGTAGCCCCAAGCCAACCAACATTTTACTAGCAATCGAAACCGAATCAAATGCACTTTACACCCAAGATACACGTTTTATCATTCGCAAAGTTATCTTCGTCTTTCTGTTCTCCCTTCACCAATCCATCTTCACCCTTACCACAATCGGACTACGGTTCACACATCAATGCGGTAACTTGGGGTTTTTAACGGTCTTTATCGCGGGTACTAAAAGCAGTTTTATGTGGTCGACTGTATCGCGCTCCGGATTTGCTTGTGGTAATGCTTGTTTTATAATGTGGGTTTGTTTATGGGAGACCTGTTAGGTTGCCGAACTACTTGCTACAAAGACATTTTTATTTGTGAGGATTATGAAGGTCAGATAATGCAGTTGCTTCATTGTTATTGACAAACGTGCAGACAACCCACCAGTAGATTTTATATAAACGCAATGATAAGCCAGATGATGTTGATAGGGTGATAATTTCACTCTTTTTTGCACCTTACGAGCGTGTAGCTTACATTAAAAGACAGCCATTTTCTTCGAAGACGAATTGAGCCACATCACCTTCAATAAAATATCTAGATCCACAATTCCATACTGAAAACTACTATAATGCCAAATAGCTCTTTGCAAATGGAGCCTTCATTATGCGCGCGCGCAATCTGTATCTACGCTCGAAGCACATCACTAATAAGTAGTACTACCAAACCTTACCGACAAGGATTGGCAAGTCCTACGGATGCATTAACAGTCGAGCGAACAATCAGGCAGCGATTTACATAGTAGTGTTGTCACGACGGCGATAGTATTTCGATCTGTCGATAACCCTATCAAAACTATAGATAGTATTTTGACGATACTTCAATAGTACTGATTAATAAAAATAAATAATACTATTTGATAAAGATCAATAGTATCGCCATGATAAATTGCCAACGATACCATCATAAAACCAACAAATCGAATGTGCGAGTTTACTCATTACATTTTCCCTTTCTTATTAATTTAAGAGCGTTGCTCTTATCTAAGGAGTAGTATCTATTATTCTCGCCACAAACTGGGCGTAGGTACGATTTGAAAAAGAAATAGTAATATTCTATTATACAGTTCAAATTCATATAGAACATTTAGGGATGTCAAATATTATGTAAGCTACTGCTAATTCGGAAAGTCGAATACAAGGATTACATTACTACAGAAGGATAACAATCCAGTAAGCTACCAGCTCTGTAATTTCTACCTATCTGGGTATTATGAACAGCCGATCGCACAATCCGGCTGCGATTAACATGACAATGTCTGACGCGATATACTCGCCTAGTTGAACCTAATACAGGGTGTCAAGAAATCTTCATAGATATCGGAATATAATATGCTACAAAATGTTATCCATCTAAGGACTGAGAAGAGCGTTAACTGTGGTAGAGCCACGCCTTGGCGTGAATGGGCCAGCTTGACCGGAATGATACCACGGCCTTACAGAAGACAGAGAAACAGCGCCCGCGCTACGTTTTTCGAGTGAGTGAGGACCGGAGGACCAATGGGGAGAAAGGGGGTTAAATTTTGGCAGCGCACTTGTGAATCTACTGGTGTTGCAGGTGTCTATGCGCAGCGGCAATCGATTAGGTACCATCAGGTAATATCGTTTGCTCGTCTACCACCTATTATATAAAAAAAAATAACTCAAAAAGTCATAGAAGAACATTCGCCTTAGAGCAATATTTTCACAGTCTGGATCTAGACGGCAGCTAGTCAAAAGCAAGTCCAAACAGAGTATTTAGTATTTATTATTTATTTATCATAGGTACACTTACAGATTACTATCGTACATGTATAGAATTCATGTTAAAAATAGAATAAACCAGACAGTAACCTAAGATTAGTGTACACAGCGTAGTTTTTTTTACAAACAAGACGTAATTAAAAACCTAGATAAGATAATGGATACAAAAAAAAAATACAATCAAAATACTAATGTGTCCCAGTAACAAAGAAAAACTCTTCAACGTTGTGTTACACTGTATGAGGCTGAGGGTGACTCGGCCTCCAGGATTTTTGAAAATCTGTTATTGAAAACATCTATGTCTTTGCCACTGCGATTCAGTTCGTTGTAGGACCGACACATGCGTGTTATTGGGCTGTAAAAAGACGTATTATTTTAGTAGGAAGCCTTATGATTTGACAATTAGTACTCATTTAGATCTCAATGCCGAATCATTAATTGCATACCGCATTGCATACCAGAATAAGGATCTCACTTCTTCAAAAACAAAAACAGTACTTTTACAATATAAGGCTCTCATTTCCCAAATTTTTTTAAGGTACTCCGCAAAGTGTCTTCAACAGTACCCTGTATAGTTACTTATCATTCGGTTAGCATCGGTTAAGTTAAGCTCGACTAGCAGATTGGCGAGACATCATTGAGTCATGTAAATTCATGATGCTTTAATACTGGAACTAGGACATGAAACTCGGGTTTCTCATAAGAAAAAACTCGTGTTGACAAGCGCGGATCCACCGTGGCATGGGCATACCCATAACCTTAAATTTACTTGAGACATCATACTTTATTCTATTAACTTAGGATCAGCAGTTTCTAGTCTAAGAGAGGGAGATGCCCATAACTATTTTTGAGGTCTGGATCCGCCCAGCTCTGCGTGTTAAAAGCCCTAACTGAAAATGTATATGGACCTAGATATATTACTCATTGATCATTTTTATAATATACTACCTAGTCACACAGGACGTGGTGCATCGTTTCTCCCGGGTCACCAGTACCTGCCTTACGGCGTACTGGTGACCCGCCAACAACATACCAACCGGCAAAACTTTTAAAAGTGGAGTAATATTCACTTTTAAAACACTGTTCAACATACAAATTATTTGATTTATTCTCGTTTAATAAAGTCTAGCGTAAAGTTTTGTTAAATAGCTGTAATTGCAAAGGTCAATGAATACCATGTGGAGTGATCAAGAGTAAATGTCCATAACAGTATCTACATAACACCGATAAGTACATATTAAAATAATTTATATTATCTACTAAAATACGTGACAACCTCAAATTCGTGGACGAATCCCACAAAATACCTACATAACCGTACTCTGTCCCTTGCCTACAGGAATTCGTTAAAGGACAGAATCGCCGCAGGCACCCCATTAAACCACCTGAAAATTACAGGACGACCAATTTCAGGGGAAATGATGGTAGCCACTCTCTTCATTCCGTCAAATTCACTCAGAAACGAAATTAAGATGGCGAAATTATAAATTGACACTATTTCATAAGCAAATCGAGTTCCATCAGAGATATTAATTGTATTTATGATAATTTCCCTTTCAGAATAGATTGTGAAGTCTTTGATCTCCTATTTCATTGCTCATTTAAAGTTGAAATAAAATAATTTGTTAGAAAATGTAAGTTGTTTCAAAAGGCGGCACTCATAACGCCTGCAAAATAATTACGAGCAATGTTTCAGAAACGCATTGCAGATATTTTAGTGCAGGCGTTATGCCATGAATGTTTCTCTGAAATGAAAGTTTGTTTAAAACTTTCGCTAGTGCCAAAAAGGTATATTAAATATACTTATGGTTTAGTGAAGATTTAAGTAGACTTTAGTTTTATTTACTAAGACTGTAACTACATAATTATATCGGTTCTTATGTTGCGTTAAGTTTTTAGTCAGTGCAGTCAGGAAAAAATGCAATAAAGCTTATGTGAGAATAAGTTCGTGATAGATTTGAAACATATTATACTTACTAGTGTATGCTTGGACCTAACTCTACGACCTCCCGGTAGCACACGCTTTTTCATACTAAACTGCCATCGGCTATTTGATAAGGGTAGTAATTTGAACATCATCATCCCGTGGTCAATAGACCTAATTGTTTTAAATCTCCAAGTTTCAAGAACTATGACGTCATCTATACCTATAGTCTTAACTTTGCTTTCCCTGTCCACTACATACAAGTATATACCGTCTTTGTATGCATCAGAATTCAGAGGCCTTGCTCGAATCTCTCGAATCTCACATAGTTGGCTTGCAAGTATGCCTCAAAGACGGAAGTATTTGGGCGTTATTGCTGGCCCGAACTTTGCGGTCGCTGGCCAAATGTTTTGCATTTAGTAAGACCCTGTGGTTATTTATACTTTAACGGGGGTTTAAGGAATTCTTGAGTCTTTAAGAAACTGCGTTATGTATTGGGTAAGTAAGTAAATAATTAAATTATAAAGTCCTTGAGTGGAGACCGCGACTCGGTAAACGTAGTGTAGGACGCCCTGCTACAAGATGGGATGACGACATTCGAAGGCTGGCTGGAGTGAGCTGGATGAGAGAGGCCGAAAATCGGGAGCGGTGGCGTGCATTGGGGGAGACCTATGTCCAACAGTGGACGAGCGTGGGTTGCTGATGATGAATTAAATAATATTGCAGTACCCTTACAGGTTCTATAGTGGTTGCTTTATTATATTTATTTACCATCTGTTTGTACACTATGGAAGCAATAAAGAATTGAGTATTGAGTATTCAAGATAAATTGACCACAGTTATGAGAATAGATACAAAACAACAAGGAACAGTAGCAGACATGAAACTAGTATTGATATTGAATTTATACATGAAGAAACTTTAACACAAAGATAGGTTTTTTATGTGATAGGTGGCAGACAAGCAGACGGATCACCTGATGGTAAGCGATGGCCGTCGCTCATAGACACCTGCAACACCAGTAGACTGCGCAGCCTACCTTTAACCCCCTCTCCTCCCAATTGGGCCTCGGGCACCCTCACTCACTCGACGAAACAGCGCAGGCGCCTGCTTCACGCCAGTCGAGCCGGCCGGGCCCATTCATACCGAACGTCGCTCTCCCACGGTTAAATAATGCGTCAAGAAAGTAATAGTAAGTGTTAACTCTTCCTAGGGGATACATCTGTGACGACCCGTTTAGCGCAATAGGTTCGATTCCCGCATTAAAACAAAATAAAGCTTGTTGATGAAACAGACATTTTAGTAATAATGTTATTTTTGATATTTGTGTTAGATCACGTTTCTGCACAGTGCAAGGACTACTTCACACCAATCTCACGAGAAAAAGCTACACCATAGAAAACTGCAAATGGTCACCCTCTACAGTTCGCTTAATAGTACCCAAACAAACTAAAAACTTCACACCTAGAGAAATGTATCGCCCCGTAAAACCCCTCGAAGGTCCCACATCAATTTACCCCCTACACCCCCTACAGCCCCCTACAGCCAATGGCGGCGAAATGTGTATCGCGCCCAATAAATTACTAGCAATGGCCATTTGGTCCCAGTACGGGAATATATTAAAATGTATCAGTTTTTAATTCATATAACGAGTGTTAAAAGTGAAGAATTAACAAGGGGTTTCAAGTATTCGTGTATTTTGAAGTAGGAGCGAATTAGGGGGGCGGATGTAATTACGAAAATACTAAGACAAGCTGCAAAAAATACAACAACAACAAAAGTACCGGGGGCCCAATCCAGGGAGAGGGGCGGTTACAAGGTTGGCAGCGTACTAATAGTTCCACTTGTTTTTCGCTGTGGGAATTGCTTTCAAACCAAATCTTTTTTTTTCAGTATTTGAATCCTCAAGAATCCATACTCCATACTATACTAATATTATAAATGCGAAAGTAACTCTGTCTGTCTGTCTGTCTGTCTGTCTGTCTGTCTGTCTGTCTGTCTGTCTGTTACTCTTTCACGCCAAAACTACTGAACGGATTTAAATGAAATTTGGTATACAGATGATCTAGACCCTGAGAAAGAACATAGGCTACTTTTTATTGCTAAAGGGGGGTTGTAAGAGGTTAAAATGGGGGTAAAAAGTTACTTTTCCACGCGGACGAAGTCGCGGGCGGCCGCTAGTATGATATATTTTTTGGATACACACATGTGGATCCCTATATTTTCTGTATTATGAAAGTCATGTTTAGCAAAGTAGTTGCGTAAACGAGCTACCTATTACCTATTATAATATATAAAAGCCTAAGGCGAGCACAGATGGAAACTATTTACATTTGACTGATGGGAGCCATTTATTTCCATAACATCCCATTTAATAACAGCTTCCAGCAACTTTAACTGTTCATGTTTACACTTTAACGAGCGTCGCGTATCCGAACGCTTTCAAAACGTCACTCACGAATGACAGATCACCATTTGGCGGGAACGGTCAATATGGCCGCCAGGAACAAAAAAGTTGGGAGTGGAAAAATTTCCTGTTTTGAAGCATTTTTGTTGTTAGTTTAGATAAAGGCTGCCTTTGTAGATAAATAACATGTTAGCCGTCGACTTGTGGTCCCTAGTTATTATCCAATGCTAATGATAATCGGGAATCATACATAATTTATTACAACTTAGACGGAAATTAGCGCTACATACTCGTATGTAATTTTTAAGCACTTATTTATGTATTTATTGCTTGACGTTTCAGCTGTCAAACAAGCAGTAAGTATTATAATTACCTATAGTCTAAGATCCGTAGAACATCGACCTTCACCGAGCTGATAATAGAATGAAATATCCTTTATGACAAATTTTATATACTAGAAAATATATTAAAATAGGTTTGCTAAAAAAATCCTGGACAGACTATTTTTAATTAATTTTTTAAAAATAATATTTAACTAAATTTAATATTTAATAAAATTTTCATTCTTACTTAAAGTATAAAACGTATAGAATGTGCCGCCATTGGGTTGTCTATTATTTACCTGGACAGAGAACTCGGTTGTCAGGTATAAACAGGTATGTCGATGGCAGTTTACCTTCACTTGAAATGATAATAAAAAAATTGGCGGCACATTCTATACGTTTTATACTTTAAGTAAGAATGAAAATTTTCTTATTATCTTAATGTTGCAAAATTTAGTTAAATATTTTATTTTTAAAAAATTAATTAAAAATAGTCTGTCCAGGATTTTTTTAGCAAACCTATTTTTAATATATTTTCTAGTATATAAAATTTGTCATAAAGGATATTTCATTCGATTATCAGCTCGGTGAAGGTCGATGTTCTACGGATCTTCTACTACTATGTGCTTTCAGTTTTTTTAACCAAGACATTTATTTTATCTGTGCTTTTATCTAAACGAAACTAAACGGCTTTTATTTCTCACTGTCATAACATTTCTTAGCACAATTACACAAGATGCTAACAACGCAGCTCTGAGATACAAAGGTCTCGTTTGTCCAAAACTGAGTGGTACTTTGTACACAGCTAAGTGAATAACAGTAAAATATGTTCGATCAAAAGCAAAAGATGTTGCCACTTAATAGTAGTAAATACTAAGAGCTCTCGAGTGCATGGGACTAATTTTGGTGTACTCCACATTACAATCGAATTAGAATTTCGTATGGACGAATGTATGAAATCTCTAAATTCGACTTCAATGTCGAGTGCATGAGAATTGGTCTCCAGATCGCGTCTCGGTAACATAGTGATCCTTCACTATGTTGTATGTGTGTAGGGTGTCCTTACCCTGAGGTCATATGGAGTGACGATTTGCGCAGGCTGGCAGGAGCTGGATGCAAGTAACCATTGATCGATCGGACTGGCGAACATTTGGAGAGGCCTATGTCCGGCAGTGGGCATAATGAGTACTTAATAAGAATTTGGGCTTGTAGAGTCAGACATTAGCTCTACATCAGGTTTAGCTAATTTTTAAAGGAACTCGTTTTGGACCTGCTGAACGTGGTGAAGCGTAGACCAATAGTAAATCAATGAAATAAAAATTACGACTGATGATAAAAAAATGGATTCATGGATAAACAAGGAAATAAAGCTGACATCCAAGCTTTAATAAAGAAGGTGACGCTTTAAAAAGGAAACAAGGTCAGGCCTTTGTAAAGGGATGCCTCAGGAGGCATTTCTTTACTGCAATCCCGAGCACTGTGGCCTAGTTAATCCTTTAGCTCCGGTGCATCTAACTGTTCCTTGGGTCACGTTCGGATGCATATTCTCAGACGTTCGCGTCAGCTGCGTCTTTGTGACGGCCATTTTAGGGTTGCCAACCCAAGAATGGTAAATTAGAAACATATTCGTTTTTTTTTTTTTTTTTTATTGCTGAAATAGGCAGACGAGCATGCGGCCCATCTGATGGTAAATGGTAACCGCCGCTCATAGACAACAACAATGCCGAGGCACAGTCATGCCGCTGCCTACCGTAAAAGAAGTACTCTTTTCAAACCTCGTTTAAAAAAGGACACGTCATAGCGATCAGGGAACACCGCAACTGGAAGGTCATTCCACAATTTGCACGTTTGGACGCGTTAGCGATGATCATTGCCAAAATTTACTACTTTTCACTAGTTAGTAAATAAGCAAGCAAAAGGATTTAGTTTTTTTTTTTATACCAATGGTGATAAACGAGCATACAATCTCTCTGATCTCGCAGATGTCCATAAGGAAAGCGGCCGTGAGATCCAAATATGAGGTTGACAGGCACAAAAGAACAGACTAAGTACCAATTGAGTCTGTCTCACCCTGAAGGCCTGCTGAGATGCCGTTTCACGCCCCATTTACATAAATATACATAGTCGTGCACAAAATACTGGTGGCTTATAACGAGACCGCCCCGTAACGATTGAGAATATACCTATCACATTCAAACAAAAGAGGCGCCAGCCCGTGTGAAAAGGATGGGGATAAAAATTCGGTTAAGAATTCCGTTTCGTTTTAAGCCCTTTGTTTTCAGTGTCACCGGTAAAAATCCACAAAATAAAAGTGTTATTTTTAACAAGCCGAAGTCAATAGGCCAGCTTTGTGTTTCTAGTCCAGTCAAAATAGATTTTGATTCAGCAAAAAGCGCCAACAAACTATTTTTTTGTTTCCAAATATAATTGAAACGAATAATTTTGGTCTTTATGAAAACTCACTTGCTTCCCAATTTGTTACCTATGTTTATTTTAATAGTTGTTTTGAAATTTAGGTAAAGACAGATCAATGATAATTAAAATAATTTAAACAATATAGTACAGTCGAGTTCAAAAATATGTATTTAGGACCTTGTCACAATACATATGTATAAGAAAACGACTTCCACTTTCCCATAAATATGTATTGTGACAAGGTCCTAAAGTGTATACATATTTTTGAACTCGACTGTACCATGATTGAGTCCAGTATTATGTAGATGAATTATAATTTAAGACAAAGAATGTGTACGTACATGGATAATATAGATTACCGGTGGAAAATCAATTCCACCATTCTAGCTTTGTAACGTGTATTATGCAGTACTACTGAGTCCGCCCTCACTTGATTCTGGACCAAAAGGTGTGCGCTGAGCGTCGATTGCTTCGTATAAGTGTTTGGTTTTTACGGTTTCCCTATAAGCCTCGACGTTGAAAATGAAATGCTATTAATATTTTTGTAAATAGTACAGTCAACTCCAAAAATATGTTAACACTTTGGGACCTTGTCACAATACATGTGTCTATAAAAAGTAGAAGTCGTTCATATACATTTATGTATTGTGACAAGGTCCTAAAGTGTATACATATTTTTGAACTCGACTGTACCATGATTGAGTCCAGTATTATGTAGATGAATTATAATTTAAGACAAAGAATGTGTACGTACATGGGATAATATAGATTACGGTTGGAAAATCAATTCCACCATTCTAGCTTTGTAACGTGTATTATGCAGTACTACTGAGTCCGCCCTCACTTTGTTTCGGGACCAAAAGATGGCGCTGGGCGTCGATTGCTTCGTATAAGTGTTTGGTTTTTACGGTTTCCCTATAAGCCTCGACGTTGAAAATGCTATTAATATTTTTGTAAATAGTACAGTCAACTCCAAAAATATGTAAACACTTTGGGACCTTGTCACAATACATGTGTCTATAAAAAGTAGAAGTCGTTTCATATACAAATTTATGTATTGTGACAAGGCCTAAAGTTTTATACATATTTTGGAGTCGACACGACAGTTGGTAGGTACACCTACTTAATTATTTTAATTATTAGGTTTTTTAATTACCTTAAGTTGGCAACCCTAGCCCGTTTTGTAGTTACCGTCTCCTGTGAATATCATTTTCGTAGCCTACCAGCCGTGTTCAAAGGAAATTGTATCTAAATACTTGGAATTGTCCTGTTACAGTTGGGGGGAAATGGGGGGTGAATCGGACCAGTCCATGGAAGCGTAGAAACGTTGCAACTGGTGCAATAAACTCGAATCTGGGTACCAATTCTCGGGCACTCGACATTAAAGTCGAATCGGATTTGTTTAAATTCGACTTCAATGTCGAACGCACGAAAATTGCGCCCCAGAATCGAACCCTGGGGAGCCATCCTCGTCCACTCAACATTGAAGTCGAATTTAGAGATTTCATACATTTCACAACAACATTCTAATTCGACTTCAGGGTCGAGTCCCCGAGAATTGGTCTCCAGAATATCGAAATATACTCTCTTTGTAAATTTTCGCAGGTCTTATCGGTTCGGAAATACCGCAATTCTACAACGAGTAACATGAACCAAAAATGAAAATGTCGAACTAAAATTCATATAATTGAAACATAGCAAGAAAATCCAGCTCTTTCCACCCATGAATCACTCAAGGAACTATCGACTCAATATCTTGGAGATTTACAGCGCTCTTCATCATGCTTTAGACAGGCTATGAGAAAATTACACTGAGATGGTGCGATCAATGATCTATTTTACATTAGAAATACTTTTAAATGAAAGTGTAGACTTAGAAGGATAATGAAACTAAGTAGAATTTAAAAAAATAAGGAAGTTGATTAAATATTGCACTTAAAAAAATCCTCGGAGGGTTCAGGTGGGACTCGAACCCACAACCTTCCACAGTCCGGGTGGCTGTACTACCAATTATACTAACCGAATTTAAATGCGAATAAATTGCAAAGAATTGCTATACCAAAAAATAAAAATTAAGGAAGTTGATGTTTGTAGTATTAACAATGAAACGCATTTTGAAGTAATATTTAGTAGGTACACAGTTTTTCTCGCAATAAGCAAGAAGAAGAAGCTTTTGCCCAGCTACCTGACAGTGGGTTGTGGGACAACGTAGCTGAACGGACTAAGATTCAAGCTTGGCGTCCTAGTAACTTTTTTTCAGCTCAAAAGTACCTATCCAGCTTTGTTACCAAATTTCATACAAACTCTTTCCTTAACTATTTTATTTTAAATTTCAAGCAGTAATTCTAACTAACGAATGCCTCGATTTTTCTCCAACTTTTATTTTTACTACCGGCTGAAAAAAGTAGGCGAATGTTCATATTTACGTAGTCATCATTCATCATCATCATTTCAGCCAATAGACGTCCACTGCTGGACATAGGCCTCCCCCAAAGTTCTCCACACAGATCGGTCCTGGGCCACCCGCATTCAATGGACTCCCGCGACCTTCACTAGGTCGTCGGTCCACCTGGTGGGAAGCCTGCCATGGCTATACGTAGTACCTACCTACGTGATATATTGGTCCAGTCTGCTTTAAATTCACAAACATTATTTTACAGAATTGGAAGAATATGTTTTCTAGTTATCTATAAATGTTTAATAATGCTTTCTACGAATTTATTTGATTCCATTCCGAGCCCTAATGCTGATTGGATTTCAATTTTGTAAATCACGCACCACAAAACACCAAACAAGCTTATTTTTAACATGCAACTCAAACTTCGTCCCATCCCATTAGAGGTCCAAAGTTCGAAACTCATCGGGACGTTTCAAATTAATTTCTGTTTGGCGAAATTCGTTTGAATCGGGAGATTTATCCCTGGGCTTATTAAAACGGCTGTCGCACTGTTTGATATATCGGCGTTTTAATTTCAGCACGGTTCATTTGTACCGGGTTTGGTTGAAGGTTAATCTGTATTGAGTTTGGATTAGGTTGAGGGCAATTAAATTTTGGAACACAAATTGTCTTTTGCGAATCAACATTGGATATTTTAACATTTGTGTTCTGCTGTTGATTATGGATTGACAGGTTTCTCATAACTGAGGAATGATGATGATGATGATGATGAACTAAGCAGCTAATTGTTAATTACTTTTATTATTAAGGAGCCATTATTTTTTACGAAAGTTGTTTTTATCTAATTTTATACCCCTTTTTCTCATTAAAATAATATTACCAACACACATAGTGTTGTTGTAGGTTTGCTTTACTTGTTATTGTACAAATGCTTTTTCTTTCTTTATTCAACCTTTTATCAGAATAAATAAATTTATTTTCTTTTCTTCTTTCTTTTTCTTATCTCTTAGTCTCTGTTCCCTGCATGTGGTGGCTTTGAAATTGTCGTTTGCCTCAATTAATCACCAGCAATGCTCCCCTTAGGTTGCAGTGCCATGCAACCTTCGTTGAAAAGGTGATGAATGGACGACGGCCAAGCCACAAGATAAATTTGGGGTGCGGGAAAAGTGAAAAGGTCAAAAAGAAAAGTATGGGGTGCTAAACTGCCCAATCACTGGGTCAGTAGTGAAATACATTTATACTAATACATAGGCTTTTTGATTAAAAAAGATTCACCTACAATATAAATCTTGTCTGTACCACACTGTGTAACGCAAATATAGCATTGAGTATTGAGTTATAGTCAATTTAATAATTAAGTAACTACGGATAAAAACCCGACCCTAACTTGACTTTATGCCAGATTTGTTGTTTCTGAAGCTTGAACAGTTTTCAAAGTTAAAAAACGCTTGAGCACTTCTCTACCGGCTGATGTGTTTCCCGAGAGCTATGGTTTGGGAGTTTTCAAGAGAAGAGTGAATGGGCTGTTGCTAGACAGACATGCTACACCCTCGGCCACATCATCACTTACCACCAGGTGAGATTGCGGCCAAATGTCTGAATATACATATATTGAAAAATCTCTCTTTCCTTCAATAAGTAACTGTGGGAGAGCCACGCTTGATACCACTGCCTCACAGAAAACTGGCGTGAAGCAGCCCCTGTGCTGTGTTTCGCCGAGTGAGTGAGGGTACCTGAGGCTCACTCGGGGGGAAGGGGATAAAAGGTTGGCAGCGCAACTCCACTGGTGTTGGAAGTGTCCATGGGCGGCGGCAATTGCTTACCATCGGGTGATCCACCTGCTCGCCTGCTATCTATCAAGTAAAAAAAAAGTACTATGATATTTTGTGCTATAGGACTCACCTGATAGCCATGCTCTTCGCCTTGAGATGATGCCACCGCTGGTTCATCTCATCTAGCCTCCGCTGGAGCATGACCGCGTCCTCCTGCGAGGAGAGCGAGCCGAGGAGCCGGCGCCCCGTCCCCGTGAGCGAGGCGTACACATCGCGGTGGGTCTCGATCTCTGACTGCAGGTCCTGAGGACAAAAAGGATCTGTTATAATTGGTGTCAAAAAATATCCGTACACATGAGTAAGTACACTCAGGGGCACATCTAACCGCCCATAGCGTATTTTTCATACAAACGTGCCTATTTTAGGATTTTATAAAATAAAAGTTAAAAAATTTAATGCAATATTTTTTGCGTAACATGGCCTTTATGATGTCGTCTTTTTATCAAGTACTAGTGGCCCGCCCTCACTTCGCTTTGGGACCGTAATTCAGAAATGAACCAATAGATTGCGCTGTGTCTAATTACATCGCGCAAGCGTTTCGTGTTTTCGGTTTACGTATAAGCCTTGTCGTTGACTATAGAAGTTATCTCTTTATAAATAGTATAGATATAGATTTTATTCAACCATGAGAACTTTCCGATTTACCTAATAAAATAAAAAAGTTAATCCGTCTTTAAGCTCCATAGAATGTTGTATGAAGAGATTAGCGGAGGCCCAATTGGGGTAAAGGGGGTTAAAGGTCAACAGAACACTTTGAATCTCTTGGTTTCGCAAGTGTCTATGGGTGAACGGCAACCGCTTTCCATCAGGTGATCCATCTGCTCGTCTGCCACCTATCACATAAAAAGCGATCATTGAATTCACAGTATCCATTTATTTGGTGAATAAACACATAAATCCTACTCCTGACAGAAAATCATTTGCAAACAAAACGAAACAAGAAAAAAGAGCTTTAACAATTTATTATTTAAATCGATATTTGAACACCGGTGTAAATAAATCAGTGAATTTGGAGGTAGAACAATACGGGCAGTTTATGGAAACCCATTTTTATAAACGAGTGGAAACCTGAAATCTGGAGCAAATAAATTGAAGTGAATTTGTGGGTTTCAGTTAGAATCAGTAACAAGTCGGTAATACGTCCAATCTTAATGTATGGCAGTGAGGCTTGGACGCTAACTCTCAATTAATATCAAAAAATGTGAAGGTGTCCGAAGATTCGCTGCCGGGCCCTAGCAGACGACGCCGTGCACCGCCAGTGCGCTTGTGACCACGGCTGCTGCAACGTAGCCGAAACGTCAAGCAATAAGTACATACAATGTACTTAAAAATAAACGTCGCATTAATTTCCGTTTTAATTATTTATAACTCTCAATTCTCAAGGAAGAGACACAGCGCAGGCGCTGCTTCACGTCAATCTTCTGTGAGGCTGTGTTATCACACCGGTCGAGCCGGTACATTTATGCCGAAGCGTGGCTCTTCCACGGTAAAGGTATTTTGATAATTCAAATCAGTTGCTTAAATGTTAAAAGTCTGTAAACCGTACCAATACTCCCGTAGCATGCCACCGCTGCAAAATTATAATTACATATTAGCGTGATACCAGTAATATTGTAATTGTATTAGTATGTAAGCTTATTAACGTTTAGTTTAAACGTTTATGAATGTTTTGTTCGATGCTACCATAACTATCTTGCTGTTCACACTTGTTTGTGGAGTTACAGCCTAAATGTTGAAACCTAGCAATGTAGGTATTCTACTGTATCTCTGTTTTGTGAGAAATATAAAAAAAATACTGCTGGTCTGTTAATAATGAAAAATCCAACACTTCTCTGCGACACCTCACTCCATCATCAGAACGCATACGTTCGCACATCCTCAGGCCAAATCTATTTGTGTACAAAGCAATAATCCCGCCCCACGTTGTTTTAAGGCGGAAAATGCCAACGTGGCGCCACTAAATAACCGTAAAGTACTGCCGATTTCTACGCAACGGTTTTTACCCCGACGGGTCTGGGAGACCATGGGTGGCGTGGCAATGTTGCCAGACATTTCGATATTGGCGGGACGTTCTAATTTTCAGACAAAAAGCATTGGAGCATCACTATATCTTCATGTATGACGATTTGTAAGTACTGTGTACAAGCCTATGCAAATAAAGAATATTTTGACTTTGACTTTGACTAAGATATTAGGCATTAAAAAATCGCGACTATTTTCTGTAATTTGCTGTCAGAAAACTATATTTTGGATCTGTGGTAAATTTTACGTTTAATTTTATCTAGTATTTCGAAGAGGTACTCTGAAAACAAGTTCGTGAGGGAATCTTTATTTCAGTCCTTTTCACACGCGGATTTGGGATGGGGATAAAGATTCAGTTATGAATTCGATTTCAAAGTTATACAATCTATCTGTGAATATGATTAAAATATTTTTTTTTGTCCATCTGATTTCGTAGCTTTAAAATCATGTCGTAGATTTATTCATCATTCTGCCTATTTACTTAAATACTTATTTTAACTAAAAGAAAACTAAACTTTACTATTAAATTGCGGTTTTACAATAAATGCAAGGGCTACGTTATAAGAAGTTCTCTTAATTAGCTAGACCATATTTTTTAAGTTTAAATGTTATTTGTACGACAGTCTATTAACTTTCTTGTCTCAAATGCCGTTTCCCCGAAAAAAAGTCTAGCAACCCCATTGGAGTCCCCGGGTCCCGTTTAACGAAGACAAACGGCGGATATCTATCAGACCCCGGCTTTGAAGATTTGAGGGTCGGACATGCAGAATCTAATGGGGTATTGTGTACCCGTTTTGTTAAGAATGTAAGTTGTCACGCGTCCGAGTTTTTAGGGTTAACGGGATGACGTCGTTTTTGTTTTGTGACGTAACGGTTTTGTTTGGTTGTAAAAGGGTGTTAATAAATACTTAAATTGCATGAGACAGCACTTTTTTTGTCACAGAACAGAAACTGTGGGACTGTTTAACTGAGGGAGAGCCATGATTCGGCATGAATGGGCCGGCTCGACTGGAGTGATACCACTGCCTCACAAAAGCCGGCGTGAAGCAGCTCCTGTGCTGTGTTTCGCCGAGTGTGTGAGGGTACCGGAGGCCTATCGGGGGAAGAGGATAAAAGGTTAGCAGCGCACTTGTGACTCCACTGGTGTTGCAGGTGTCCATAGGCGGCGGCAATTGCTTACCATCAGGTGATCCGCCTGCTCATCTGCTACCTATCACATAAAAAAAAGAAAAGAAGGTCGGGTCTAGCTGCCATCAATATCAAAGAGTTTGTTGACTCAAGCTCTAAGCACTATATCCTACATACGTTCCATATGCGTAGTCTTTATCTAGTCGAGAGACATAGATAGAGATAGAGATAATCACTGTACGCGTACGTAGCCTATTTTGATTTTTTTATGGAACTCTGTCGATATATTAGACATCATACTTTGTACCTTACGAGCGGGCGATGAGATAAAAAAATATTATATATTTAGAAATGGCGTGCCTACATCAGTTGGCGTTTACCAGTTCTAACTTAATCTAACCTAATTAAAAAAACAAAATTTAGCACCGTTTACCTAGGAAATTGATCAATGAAATTATTATATACCTACCCTCTTTTATCAACCAAAATATTTTCAGGGTACGCACAACCCTAATATTCCACATTTCATTACAACAACCTACCAACTCAACTATTTCAATTTAACAGAACTCGCGAAACATCAAAGGCGAGTAACGAAAAAATTCCCAAAAATTCATGAGGCATAAGCTCAAAATGTTACAAGTGGGGATAAAAAGACACGACGAACGTAATGAGAGCGACCCGGGGCCGCAGTAGTGATGAGACTTGAGTCATATTTTGTCACTTAAGTGAAAACCACTTTTCGAATAAACTTCTGACATGTAATTTTTGCATATAACTATTTTTATGTTATACTTGTATGCTATGTAATTAGCAAGACACGAGGTCAATTTATGTAATTTCCAACATACATCTTGTTTTGTGCAAATAAACATCTTGAATCTTGAATAAATACTAGCTGGCTTTGTTCATAAACAAAAAGCGAAGTACTTTTCTCTTATTCGATGCAAATGACTTTCAGTGCCATATACTGATATAGTTTGGAGCAGCCCCGAAACAAAATGAAGTCTGGCCATTAGTTTTAGATTCCAAAAATGACAAACTTTTAACGCGTTCACAGTGTAACTAGGGTTTCTATTATCGAAGATCTATGATCGAATGCTTCGGCATGAATGGGCCGGCTCGACCGGAGTGATACCACTGCCTCACAGAAAATCGGCGTGAAGCAGCTCCTGTGCTGTGTTTCGTCGAGTGAGTGAGGGTACCGGAGGCCCATCGGGAGGGAAGGGGATAAAAGCTTAGCAGCGCACTTGTTGCATGTGTTCATGAGCGGCGGCAATTGCTTACCATCTGGTGATCCGCCTGCTCGTCTGCTACCTATTACATAAAAAAAATCGTAAAAACTGAGTTAAATCCATATTTTCTTTCACCTCACACAAATCACTCAGGCTCCAGGTTTTTCACTCAAAAGCAACTTTTGCCTATGTCACAGACGCATCACTCGAGCAAACAGACCCGGGTTGAGCACACACCCTGTATAGCCGGAGCTCACCAGCGGTTTAGGGTTAACAAGTACGGCATTAGAAAGGAGTAAATCTGCCATTCCATTGGGTAAATGTCTTGAAAATGAATGACGTTGCAATAACCCTGCCGTTATTAAAGCGGATATTTGGGAGTTTTCAACTTGTCAGCAAAGGTTTTTTTATGAGATAGGGGGCAGACGAACAGATGGATCACCTGATGGTAAGCGATTACCGCCGCCCATGGACATCCTCAACACCAGAGGAGACGCAAGCGCGCTGCCGACCTTTTAAGAAGGAATACGCTCGCTTTTTTAAGGTTTGCAGGTCGTATCGGTTCGGAAATACTGCTGGTGACAGTAGGTAGGTTGTAAAAGGTGTTTTTCACTTCTCCAGTTCAGAAATTGTGACTCTATTTGTGTAGTTTACCATCAGGTGATCCGTCTGCTTGTTACATACAGCTTTTTCATGCGTCATAGAAATTATGTGTCTCCAATACTTAGTACTAACCAACCAATGCAAAAATTGATTTCAGCAAACAACCACTGAAAAACTTAGCATTTTGACAAATAACGATTTAAGTCAAACGATTTAGGCCACAGGAGTTTTCTATTCGCATTTCTTCCTTTTTACCGACTTCAAAAAGAAGATAGATTCTACAGGATATATTATTAGCTGTGAACATAAACATTTAAAACAATGTGCTCTACCAACCATTCTTAACAACATCACAACATTGGTTCTACGACTTTTGAAAATTTGTCGATAGTTTTTTCTCGACTCCCAAAATGAACAAGTCACGTGACCGACTTTGTACGAAGAGTTGACATTTTTTATGCGAATTTCCAAAAGGCATACCTAAAACAAATATTAAAAATGATTGGTAGAAGAAGTGATTAAAGGGGTGTAAATGTTCACAGATACACCCTGTATACCTCTATAAATTAAACTTTTCACTAATAAAGAGTAGCCATTTTAAACTATAACCGGGTCCCGTAGTTAGGGCATGTACAAACAAGACGCAGAGCGGTGTGTGCACAGCCCTTAGGGTTAGGCCGTTATTGCGTGCGGCTTACCTTGCTGTCTACCTGCCCGGGTGAGGTAGGGAGGGGCTGGTATCGATGGAAATGTTATCGATAAAAAATGAAATCTGCGAGTCATGTCTTATCCTTCTTGTTTTTAACCGTGGAGAACCTTCGGCACGAATGGGCGGTATCACGGCTTCACAGAAGACCGGCGTTAAGCAGCGCCTGCACTGTGTTTCGTAGAGTGAGTGAGTGAATCGGAGGCCCAATTGGGGAGAAAGGGGGTTAAATGTTTGCAGTACACTTGTGGCTCTACTAGTGTTCTATGGGTGGCGGCAATCATTACCATTTTGAATGCTATCCGATATATACGATACCTAATATTTCAAAACATAGATCGAATTTTCATGACACATGTCTTTAATTTTCGATAGAGGACAAAATGAGTAGATGAATCTCTTGAAGGTAAGCGATCGCTAGGATTCCTACAACACAATTGAAGTCTCAAGTGCACTATCAGTCTTTTAACCCCTTAATGGGCAGTAGTTATAAACAATGCATTGGTTTTGGACCTTATCTCCAACAGATAAGGTTCAAAATATGGTGTCTAACATATACAGAGAACCCTATAAAAGGTTAAGTAATGCAGTTTTTACTTGTAGGTCGTATTAGTCGGAAAATACCGAGCGTGGGTGGTTTCTACTTTATGCAATCTCATTCAGGGCAAAAATTCACGTGCATCATATTTTCATCGACATAAATATCGACCCCGCCCCATCCCTAAACCATGACGGGCAGCAATATTGATGGTGTTTACACCGGTTATCGCACACGCGCGTCCTCATAATATTAGCGCTTTATTGCTCTCGGGATGCCGCATCCAATAATAAGCCTTTGTTATTCTTACATCCTTGGTTCGCTGAGTCAGTTCGCAGCGTTTCCTTGTAATAATGCAATCGGTTGCTTTGGGTTTCAAGGGTAACGAATATTGGATGTGTCAGGATGACTTGGAGGGATAAAGCCGTTTTATTATTGTAACACTTTGTAATTTGTGTAATCGAAGATTCGTCTCAGAAAGGGGGAAATGTACGTGGAAGAGTCACGATTTTGCATGAATGAGGTTTGATCCAAATCAATGAATATACTTTTTATTGCACACAAAACAGAGGTATACAAAGGCGACCTTATCACTATGAGCGATCTCTTCCAGGAAACCTTTGGGTAAGTGACACTTGAACAAGGTATAAGGCGGTGCAACGACGTAATACAATACTTAAACCAAAGTGATACCATAGCCTTAGAGAGATTTGGGGAAAATGGGGAGTGTGGTAATTACAATCAAGCGACTGCCGTTTATTTATTTATTTAAGCTTTATTGCACAAAATTTGTTACAATAGGCGAACATAATGCCCAGGGGCATTCTCTACCAGTTAACCTTTGGGTCATGCAGAAAAGACCGTTTGATTTTTGCATTCCTTTAACGGTTGTAAAGTAGACCAATTGAATCATGGTTACAGGTTTAAGGGATTATTCCAAATGTGCAGGTTTCCTCACGATGATGTTTTAACCCCCTTTCCCCCCTAATTGAGCTTGAAGTACCCTCAGTCACTCGCTGATACACCGCGCAGGTACTGCTACACGCCGGTCTTCTGTGAGGCCGTGGTACTATTCTGGTCAAGCCGGCCCATTCATGCCGAAGAGTGGCTCTCCCACGGTGAACCCATAGTGTGTATGGGGGGGGGGGGTTGTACCCGGACGTGAGGGATAAACACTCCATGCTTTGAGTCGCGAACTTTTTAATTAAAGCTCGTCAGAACATCCCACTGGCAGCGTTTTATAATGTTCCTTGTAGTTTTATGAGCGAACTTGGAAGAACTTGGCCTCGGGTTTACCGTGCGACTTTAGTGTATTTGGGGGTTTAATAAGATTGCGTTGAGTGTTGACAATCATTATTTCAAATTGCTACAAGCTGTAAGACCGCCTTGTTGTACAATGTTTGTTATTGTATACCATTATACAAACCACATTTATACAAACTTACTTGTTGGCTCAAGCATTAAAATGTTCAATAAGCTACCACAAAATGTCATTAACCTATCAATGGATAAGTTTAAGTCCCATATTTAAACCTGCCTAATGAAGAAGGGTTACTATAATGTACAAGATTATTTGAATGATAAAGATTCCTGGACATGTTAATTTATTAGCTTTCATTAATGTTATTGTGTGCCTTTATCTATAACTTTTATTTAAACCTGACCATTATCTGAACGATAAAGAAAAATAATTGTTATACATAATAGTCTATTTCCTTGGATTATTGTAAGTTATTTTGCTCAAATGAAACTCTGTAACTTATTACTATTTGAAAAGAGTAACTACTGAGTTTCTTGCTGGTGTCTTCTCAGTAGAAATCGACGTTCCAAACCAGTAGTAGATTATATTATGTTTTGACATTCATAAGTGTTCTGTATGGACCTAATTTGAATAAAGATTTTTTCTATTTCTATTTCTACTCGTAACTCTTAGTTGGATATTTTTCTTTCAGTCCTTTTTCATGTTGCTCTCTTCTACAAAAGCCCCTAACTTTATTCAGACTGAAGGGTATACAACAAATGATTACTCAATCCGTTTTCAACACCTAGTTTATCGTTTTTTAGGTTCGTAGCCAAAATGGCAAACAACGGAACCCTATCAGTTTCGTCATGTCAGTCGTCCGTCTGTCCGTCGCAGTCGGCGTCCGTCTGTCCGTCTGCACAGCCGATTTACTCGGAAACTATAAGTACTACAGTGATGAAATTTGATGGGAATATGTGTTGATGAACGCTACAAAAATATGCCACTAAATAGTAAAAAAAAGAATGGGGGTGGCCCCCCATACAGGTAACTGGGGATGAAATTTTTTTTTTCGAGTACATACCTGTGGGGGGTATCAATGGAAAGGTCTTTTAAATGATATAAAAAGTTTATAAAAAAACATTTTCTTAAAAGTGAACGGTTTGCGATACATATCCCAAAGTCGTAAAATTAGCCCCCCCTCTATTGTATAACTTAGGGGTATAAAATTCTAAAAAATAGGGTGATGCATGCTAATAACTCTTCACGATTTGGTTTGAGCAAAGTATCTATTATAGTTTTTAGATAGGTGATTTTATATATTTGCGGCTACGGAAACCGTTGTGCGCGAGCCCGACTCGCACTGGCCGGTTTTATCCGTGTCTGTCCGCAGCCGGCCTGCGAGCAGATGGATTGAATCCATCGAGGACCTCAGGCCATTGTGTCAATCCGGATGAATTTTTTGCCACGTGATTTTGGGAATTCAAAAGGACCGCAGCCATTTGTGCAATCCGGATGAATTTTGTGCCACTGTGATTTTGGGGAATTAAAAGACCGAGTTTTTCACGTGTTTTTACAATCACAGCTTTTGTTGAGTAAAGATAAGATTTAGAGAAATAAGTTCTCACAACATTTCACACATTGACCTGACTATTTACGTACTAAGTACTCGGCTTTAAGTATTTACACTTGTGTTACAGATATCAGCCAACACAGGATCTCAATTAGAATACTCAAATACATATATTAAACTCAGGTACTGAAAAACGCCCTGTTGGTCTAGAACGCCCCGTTGGTCTAGTGGTTTAAGTACCGGGCCGTGATATCGGGGTCCCGTGTTCGATTCCCGGGTCGAGCAAAAGTATGTTTCGAATTTTTCAAACATAGCTCGAGTTTGTGATCACCAATCCGCATTAGCCAAGCGTGGTGATTAAGCCTAATCCCATCATAGTAGCGATAACTTGATTTCTATGATGGAGACCATTTTGCCCTGCAGTGGGACAGCATATAGGCTGATACTTTACTTTTTTACTTTTACTGAACAAAAACAAGTGTTCCTCACATGAATGGTTGTCCAGGGTGCGGATCGAAATCACAACCTTTGGCGTGTGAGGTAGGGTCACTACCAAATACGTCATCCGGCAAGTCAAAGTGCTAGTCAAAATCGTAAAATGACCACGCTACGTTAGCGTTACCAATTAGGTAATGCACAAGCATTACCTAATTGGTATAAGATATTTACTTGATGAATTTTAATGTAGTTCAGGAAATCGCGCAGTTTTTTATTAATATAAGAATTTCAGGTTTATTTTTCTGCCACGACCAACCACCAATCCGCATTAAGTACCTAAACGTGGAGATTAAGCCTAATCCCATCATAGTAGCTATGACTTGATTTTTCCTTGCAGTGGGACAGTAGGTATACAGGCTGTGCTGATAAAATTCTTCCACATTAAAATTCCAAAAATTCCAACCTCCGCACATCGACGCAAAAATCCGCAAAACTTTCAAAAGTACAATCCAAAATAGAAGAGGTAATTCCATTACGGATTCCAAATATCCCAATTCCAATTAACGCTGCCAACGCGTTGCGTTCCAACGGCCTTTAAACGGACGATTGTCGGTTCGGATTGTAATCTGACTGATGTTTCGATCAATGACGTGTAATTGAATTCATCAGCCATGTTTGATTTGTTCTTTATTCAATTTGATGGACAGATTTTTGGGTAGTGGTGGTGGTGGTTTGCAAACAGACATCTCAGCAGGCCCTTCAGGGAGAGAGTGACAGACTCAATGGACACCTTGTCTGATGCGGACTGGGGTCATCTTGATTGCCCTCAATATATAAAAAAAACATGGGCGTACCCCAAGTTCTGGGCCAGAGGAGGGCAAATCAGATTTTATAAGCTAGGTGCATAATATAAAGAATAAAAGAACTTAAATTAAAATAAGTATGTTTTTATATAAATTCCTTAACTACCAAGGTCTTTTTTGTGGTAGATGGCAGACGAGCAGGCGGATCACGTGATAGTAAGCGATAGACACCTGCAACACCAGTAGAGTACAAGTGCGCTGCCGACGTTTAAGGCACATTTGTTTTAAAATACCGCAACCATTAATGTTAATTAGATGCTGTTTGTTTTCAAACAAAAAGACCTATACATAACCGTTTGAAATAATCTTCGAAGTGACTATAGGTATAAAAACTTCAAAAAATGACGGTTTATGGTTGCAGTGGAATTTCTAAAGAATATTTAGCAAATAAGATGTAGTTTATTTTAAACCACACTGTATTACACGAGTATAATAAAGACGAGACGACTGTTCCATGTAAAAACAAGACAATAATAAAAGAAATTTCTTCAGATAAATGGAATCGTGTGCTTATTCTCAACAAAGCTACTCTAAAGACAAACAGAGTCAACTTTTTGTACAATTTAATTAACTGGCTTCAAAGAAAATACTAACTGTAACGAAAACTAATCTTAAATATACTTAGCTAGAATTTCAGTGGCAAGGTCTTGATAATTATTTTTATCCAAATAAATATCTCTGATCTATAACCATTTATAAAGAGATAACAAACTCGAACACTTGCGCGTCGTAATTGACACCCAGCGCCATCTCTCGGCCTATATTGGAACTATAGAGCCATTGTTAACTAATGACTATCAACAAAGTTCGTCTGTATGAATTAGGCATGGTGAATTATTTTTAATTTGTCATGCCATCGTAAGATCTCTCAATCACAAAAACCTTGGTAAAATACCTATTCACTTAGATATTTCCATAACTTCCCGAGATATCACGAAATGAATATTACAGTTTTGAACTTGATCAAAAACGCAACATAGTCGTGACGTCACCCCTATGTATTTTCTACGCATGGCGTATAAATTTTGTATGATGGGATATGTGAAATGATGCGTTTAGGCAACTACTCTCTTGATAAATGTTACTCTAAATTTAATAGGCTATCCAATGAAAACTGGATTTTTGGATAATTTAACACTTTAAAATCAAATTTCAACGTTCACATTTCGACGATCATACCTACGAAATATTTTTAAGTTTTAACTAGCACAGAGTTATTTTCGATTTCAAATCTATCATAACTGTTTTGTCTATCATAACTGTGTTGGGTCTGGGTGTTTGGAATGAACTACCTACGTTGTTTCTGGTTTCCATAGTACAAGGGAAAACCTTAGTTTGGGACTAGGACAATGTATGTGATGTTGTCTCAATTTATTTATTTATTTATCAAACATTTTCATAGGATCAGTCGTTACGCCTATTACATGGCCACTACTGCATTTGAAGCCTTTATACCTATAAATACAGGGTTAAACATAAACATGACCTACTTCGCCATGTACTGTTCCGGTACTAGGATGCAAATCCGTAAGGCGCTGTTTGCTTTCAGCGTTCGTTAGTCTCTGTCGATCATAATGTACGTTTGTTTGTAGCTGCCTTCATTAGTGTCAGTGTTCTTTTCTGGTTTATTTTGGACAACCTGTATATTCTAAATGGGTAAGTGTGTGTATCTAAAGTTTGTCTGTCTTTCACAGCTAACTGAATCATAACGAAAAGTGTCGCCGTCCATGAGTTCCCCATTCGCAGAAGAGCGCTTCTTGTCATTTTCGGAATATACTAAAACCAATTACCATGGATTACAGGTCGAAATCTCCTTGCGTGATCATGTCAGAAAAGATGAGATCCGCAGAAGATCAAAGGTCGCGGACATAGGCCAAAGAATTGCGTGGCTCAAGTGGCAATGGGCAGAGCACATTGCGAGGAGAACAGACGGCCATTGGGGTGGAAATGTCTTTGAGTGGAGGCCGCGTGCATGATGCTACAGCCATGGTAGGCCTCCCACCAAGTGGACCGACGATCTAGTAAAGGTTGTGGGACAGGACCAATCTGTGTGGAGAACATTGGGGGAGAACGTATGAACGAAGAGATACCTATATATTCGTTTGTTTCTGTATCCAAGCGCTCTAATCCCCCTCCCCCAGGTAAGTAGGTCGCGGCTTGCACGCAGTTGCAATAAGGTCTGAATTATTAAGTGCAGGACGTAGTTAAGGCCGGGTTTAGTCCGTATCAATTTAGCGATACGGCTGCCCCCGGTGAACACCTGAGGCCGGGCAAAGAGTAGAGGCGCAGAGAGGTCTTGAGGAAACGCAAATTAGAAGAGGAATCTACGCAAACGGATATCAATCATACTGGTGCTGTAGAATAAATAAATATTATAAAAACATTTTTGTTGCTCTCTTATATAACCTAAAAAAATATTTCGTAGAATTTCTGAACTGTCTGCATTGCATTTAAGAGCATTTTAGTTTCAAACTAGTGAAGATCCCATTTATAAAAAGGGAAGTTATACAGCTACAAATAAATTCACATACGCAACATCTCATATTATATTGACCTATTTTTTTATTATATAAATAGACTGAATACACGACACAGCACATTACAGACAATATCAACAGACAAGAATTACACCGACCTGGAAATTGTACGCGGGCAGTACTACGCTTAGGCGTCACCTTAGCTATAGCGGTATGTGCCCTGCCCATTGCCCCTTAAGCCACGCAATTCTTTGGGCTATGTCTGCGACCTTAGATCTCCTGCGGATGTCATCATTTCTGACACGATCACGCAAGGAGAGCTTGTGTTTGTTCAGTGTCTGGGTGTCATTTAAGTATTTAGGTATTAAATAAATAAATAAATTCACACAACATCTCATACATTGACCTGACTCCGTACTAAGTAGCTTATGCACTTGTGATACAGATATCAGACAACAGAGGATCACAAATAATACTTAAATACATATATAACACCCAGACACTGAACAAACACAAGTGTTCATCACACGAATGTTTGTCCAGGGTGGGGATCGAACCCATATTATATTCCCTCTATTGTCTGATATTTGTAACACTGTGCTTAAGCTGCTTACAGAGTCCTATATGAGGTATTGTGTGAATTGAAAAATCCATCAATACAAAATAATGCAAAAGATGAATCTTTTCATCTTCACACAAATCAAAGGCACACAACCGGCCCCTTTTAGGCAACAAAAGACGCCTCCTACACCTGTCGCTTCTGCACCATTCCATCATTGTCAATAACTGACAGGATAAAAGTAGTCAGATGAATCTGCCCGTAATAAATCTGAGCGGCCATCTTGGACAGGTAAGATGAATCGCTTGCGCAATAATAAAGTATATCCCTTACTGTATTAGCTGCTTTCAATCAAATAGGTATTACTTTTGTTTAGTGATATTAGACTTGACTAAGGATAGTCAAATGACAAGAAGCGGAACCCGCATGACGGCATAAAGTATTTAAAAAAAACTACTAATCTCGTCAATTTTTATTATGTGATAGGTGGCAGACTAGCAAACGGATCACCTGATGATAAGCGATTGCCGCCACATATACCACTGCAAGACCAGTAGAGTCACAAGTGCGCTGCCAACCTATACACCCCTTTCCCAATTGTGTCTCCAGTAACCACACACACTCGGAGAAACACAGCACAGGCGGTGCTATACGCCGGTCTTCTGAGGCCGTGGTATCACTGCGGTCTAGCCAGCCCTACCAATTTTGCAACATTAGAGAACCATTTTACAATTTAGAGCTAACTAGCGGCCGCCCACGACTTCGTCCGCGTGGAAAAGTAACTTTTTACCCCTTACAACCCCCTTTTCGCAATAAAAAGTAGCCTATATTCTTTCTCAGGGTCTAGATCATCTGTATACCAAATTTCATTTAAATCCGTTCAGTAGTTTGGCGTGAAAGAGTAACAGACAGACAGACAGACAGACAGAGTTACTTTCGCATTAGGAAGTTAGGATGGTAGAGTAAAAGATATGAAAAACTGAGAATGTCAGCTCAAATTGGAACTCTTAACCTCCCGTTCAAAAGATTCGTTTACCCACACACATACAATAAAACTCCTTCTACGCGAAAACATTTCAAGAGACGCAAACACACCCTGTACTTTGACAGATATTCCCGTCCTACATTTGGAAACGTCCATCAAATCCATTCCAAACAGTAACCGCTAGATAACAATAAAAGCGCCCCCCTTCCCTAGGGACCCCCTCCCTATGGTACCCCCCAGCTTTACATAGCGACAGAACTGGTTCGCTCCTGATTTTAGCAGCTTTAGAAATATAATGTACTACTGATCGATATTTCTGCTGTGGCATATCGACGGTTAAGTAGCAATACCTGCTATATAATATAGGTATTTTGAGAAAATTACTTTGACTACGAATTAAGTACGATCTGATCGCAATTTTAGTAGAACAAGGACAAAATTGTCAAAAATTGCTTAAATTAGTTAATTATGCAAAAGTGCTTAAAACTTTTTTTAGGAAGGCAAACGAGCAAGCGGGTCCCCTGATGGTAAGTGAACACCGCCGCCCATGGACATCAGCTACACCAGAAGGAGTGCGGATGCGTTGCCGGCCTTTTAGGAAGGTATAGGCTCGTTTCTTCAAGATTTGAATGTCGAAAATTTTAATTTGAATTTTTCTTCTATTTCTACATGTCATTGATGCTTATTGTTGAAACTTGGTAAGTAGATATTTTGTGAACTGCATTTTAAGAAATTTCAAGCAGAAACTAATTTAAAAAAATTATGGGGTTTCCCATATTTAGAACTGAAACTATTTATTTTATAAACACTAACAAAAACACAATATTGATCCTGAAATTTGCTAAAACAAAATCGATCAATAATAAAATAAAATGTTTAGCTTTACTATCAAAAATATTTTAATCCTTTCGGGACCCACATACTATCCCCATAAAAGCCGTTACACCATTCAACCAATTTTTATTTAGACCATAAATTCATACGTTAACGTTAACACTCCACCTGATCCTACCACACGATATTCTAAAACAGCGAAAAACCGGTCCAAAAAGTCGCATAAATCACAGCTCAATATCAAAACATTTTGTACCAACCGCACGAAAAAAACCGGGGGAATCCCCGAAGTGTGTAAATCAAGTCGAAAACGACTGCAGAACCGGATCAGCCGGTAATCCCCGGCCCTGTACCCGGGTGTACCCGGATTTGGCCCGGATACACCGCGCCCACCTGCGATAGCGGGAACTTCGCTCGCTCTTTGTGAATGATGGAAATGTAACTTTATAAGCTGCTTTTAGGGTTCCGTAGCTTAAAACGTAAAAAGGTCTCCAAGTACAAACTTTTTTTGTCAGTTTTGCGTTGTATAAAGTAGTCTGATAGGTTTTGGAAAATCTCTCGTAGTTCAAACCCCTACGTTTGCCTTACTGGTTAGGCAGTTTTCGTTTACAAAATCACCGGAGAAACGCCGGATAGAACTGTTTTCGTTCTATTGGGTAAGGAAATTGGGGTGAAAGGGTCCAAACGTCCAAATAAAGCAAAAACATAGTTGATTATTAAGACGAACGTGACTTTTAGTCTAACTTTTTCTTGTTCTATTTTGGTTATGTAAAATATTGTTCACATTTTTACCACAGACAAGTATAAGACCTCTATCCCATCTGATATCGGTATGATATTATTCATCTGACCAAGTTTAATTTGCAATTATCACATAAACATACAGACATAAAATAATCAGAACATTTGGAACTGAAAATTAAGAATTATTAATTCCGGCCATACTGAATACGTCTTAAGAATGTCAAGTCATTAACCTGCCACCGATTCGGAAAATGAAGCGAAACAAAATCATGTAAAAATATGACTTTTACAAATTTTTCACTTTTCTCAGTTGGCAAACCCCTACACATCCAAAACCGTCCAACCACAATGCCGCACGTACGAAACCCAAAAAGTAACCCCAATCAATGCTCTAAATCTTACTAATTAACAATTCAAAACACATTTCGCTCAAATATAGCCGCATCAAAAAACCACCCTCGTCAGTTCACATCGCGTCGCGTCGCAATGAAATCGTAATCAGAATGACAAATACGATTAGCGGGTAAAAACTCGCCGCCATTTTGTTACGGTAATGTCCCTTTGCGATTAGGGCTGCCAGCGAAATTAAACGAAAGGTCGAATTCTTTTTGGAAATAAATTGAAATGGAATTTGTTGTAGGTATCTTTTAATCGATTGTGAAGATATTAACATTTTAATCTGACTTTTTCTATTATATTTCTACCGTTGACCATGAGAGATGCCTTTACGGGTAGAGGTAGAAATACAAAGAATTGAAAAGCGGTACCTAAGACAGTGATTTAATTATTAAAAGGTGTGAATAATTTTAAGACTTACGGTTATTATAAGTGCCAATAACAAATTTGCCAACCCTACCAATCCGGTTTTACCCGGTTTCGCCCGGTTTAATCCGGTGAATTAGTTAATTCGGTCACGGAACGCTATCCTCGTCATTCGGGTTAATTCTCGACTCCTCAATCGTTAACACGGCTTCAGTGGCTACTTGTCGCGGTTAGCATAATTTCGAGAGACATGTTGGGACAAGCCGTCTGGAGGGAATTGGGCAAGTGTGGTCGGGTTTGGAAAGGTAAGACGGCGTGTGAATTTCATGCAGAGAGCACCAGAGTTTTGCGCGTGGAAGAGATACGCTTCGGGATGAATAAGTCGGCTCGGAATGATACCACGGCTTCACAGAAAGCCGGCGTGTCTCCATCAGAGGGGAAGGGGAGTAGCGCACTTGACTCTACTGGTGTTGCGGGTATCTATGGGAGGGCAATCACATACCATCACAGTGTAGACAAGTATTAACAAAGTTATACTAAATGAAATATGGAACTACCGGGTTCGACTTTCGGTCAAGTCAATTTATCTATTAATAGTGGGAGAGCAACGCTTCGGCATGAATGGGCTGGCTCGACCGGAGTACTACCACCGCCCTCACAGAAAACCGGCGTGAAGCAGTGCATGCGCTGTGTTTGTGTGTGAGGGTACCGGAGGCTCAATCCAGGGGAAGGAAGGGTTAAAAGGTAAGCACCGCACTTGTGACACCACTGGTGTTGCAGGTGTCAATGGGCGGTGGCTTCAGTTAACTGAAGGCATGACTGCTGAGGGCGCCTCGACTGAGGCGCTTAGGAGCACCCTGGACTTACTTGCATCAAAGCGAGGACGCCATGTTAAAAACCCCCAACCGTCACACTCGTTTCGCTCTCGTGACTTGTGTCGTCGACACACGTTTCGCTTGCCGCAAATGCGAACGAAAAGTACAATAGCGAATTGGATAGTACAGCCACAAGCGAAGCTATTATTATCTACTTTAGATGTTACTTCATCTGACAAGATGCAAAGGCCTACTACACACCCTCTAATCTAGCCTGCAAGCCACCAGGCCTTTATTAATTTCTCCGTGAGCATCAAATCGGAGCACGATCGCCGGGTATAATGCGTTTAGCGTTTTGCGTCCGACGCGCATCAATTAGTTGCGGCTGCCGCATCGGCGTCTCTTCTGATCAGATTAATTCTGGTTTCCCATCAGGTTAGCTGAAGCTCTTTTTTTTTAATGTGTTATGCACCTGATGGTAAGCAATTGCTGGCACCCATAGAGAACGAAACATCGGAGTTACAAGAGCCATCAACTTTTTAACCCCATTTTCCCTAATTAGGAACAACACAGTGCAGTCGTCATTGAGGCCATGGTATCATTCCAGTCGAGCCGGCCCATTATGTCAGTATAAATGAATCAGCGTGGCCAACATATTTTGCGTTAAGCGTGGCTGTAAAATATTTAACGATTCCTTAGAAGCTAGCAAAAGTTCGGTCAGTATTTAAGGCGACACGGAGACGATCCTAGCGCCGCCTAATGCTTTAGATTAATTGTGAGGATTATGAGATATATTTCAAAAAATCTAGCTATAAAAACATAAAGGAATGCATTAACATTTTTTGAGATGCGTAACAATATTTTTTACATGCGCTAATGACAATAATAAGTTTTTTTATTATTGTACTTACTTACTTAGTTCTTCTCTGCAATATTCAAATAACTAAAAATCGTCTGTAGGGATATATCCCTTGTGGCGTTGATCAAACCTTATTTCCCTAGTAATTTCGAAGCCAATCAGCCTAAATTAATACCTCGGTGGGTATCAAATCAGACCAATCGCCCCGGGTAATGCGTTTTGCGCCCGATGCGCCGCAATTGAATGCGGCTGCCGCATCGGGGTCTTCTGATGAGATTAACGAACTAGGGGTAGCTTTCTGATAGAAATAGAGAACGTGAGGGTAGCTAGTTACATTCTGCGAGTTTACACCTGTGGCAATAGCAGAATCATGGGGTGACTTTACAACTCAAAGTTCCCGCTAACCTATTCACACTGATTGTGGAAAAAACATGATCTTTTTTAAGAAAGTAAAACATTACAGACTTAGATGCAAGTAAATTGGATTTTTTAAGATGCAATACAATATATTTACCGCGATAAGACCGCCTTATTGTACTGTCTATAGCTGTTGTTTCACTCATGTATTCTATTTCTGTGCAATAAAGAATATCTATCTATCTATCTATTTTTAAGACGCAACAAGTAACAATAATGTTAATTATTGCTTAAAGTGGTTGTTTTAACCAATCAGTGTAAATAGGTTGGCGGCGCTAGTTTCGTTGATACAGCCCCTTAAATATGTAGTTTATTTTATTTTATTTATATTCCTTAATCAGACCCTGGTTAGATATGAGCAACAATTTTAGGCTACTTATTACTATAATCTGTTATCATGAGACAATTAAACGCAGTATCCAAATGATCCTACTACTATTATAAAGGCGAAAGTTTGTAAGGATGTATGGATGTTTGTTACTCTTTCACGTAAAAACTACAGAATGGATTTGAATGAAACTTTACCACAATATAGCTTATACATCAGAATAACACATAGGCTACAATTTATAAAAATATATTGTGTGGATTGTCCAAAATATGACGGTAAGTGTCAATAATTAACTCCACGCGTACGAAGTCGCGGGCGGCCGCTAGTACAAAATAAATTTACCCCCATACAATTATGAAACATTTAAACGGCTCCATAATAAAAGTTCATTTCATACTGTAATACAAAGTAACTTGCGCACGATTCGAGGCACGTACGAAGTTGTATTTTTGTTGGACGTACCATAATGTAAAATGTATGTTTTATTAGAAAACGGGTTTGAATTATTTATCGGCTTAATTCAATGAATTTCTTGTTGTGGAGTTGCGAAAATGGGTTATTAGTAAGTGGTAAGTGCGATTTTGTATTTCTTTACACATATTAGGTAGATTTCGCTCCTATAGAGGGTGTATATTGTGAGCATATTATCTTTGCTTTTATATAAATAAAAAAAAATATAAATTCATTTAATACCGGCGTGAAGCAGCACCTGTGCTGTGTTTCGCCGAGTGAGTGAGGGTACCGGAGGCCCACTTGGGGGGGAAGGGGATAAAAGGTTGGCAGCGCACTTGTAACTCCACTGGTGTTGCAAGTGTCCATGGGCGGCGGCAATTGCTTACCATCAGGTGATCCGCCTGCTCGCCTGCTACCTATCACATAAAAAAAAATATCTCATATTATGACCTAATTCCTAAGTGCTAAGTATCTTAAAACATTAACGGCGTAAGGCCCAGACAGCAGACACAATGGAAAATCAATTGTTTTATGCCTTTTAAGAGGCTTTTGGGTCTTACGACCTTAAAGTAAAGTATCAGCCTATATATACACTGCCCCACTGCAGGGCAAAGGCTTCCATAATAGAAATCAAGTCATCGCTACTGTGATGGACTTAGGCTTAACCACCGCGCTTTCCTGATGCGGTGCGGTGCTCACAAACCTGAGCTAAGTTCGAAAAATTGGAAACATACTTTTCGTTCGACCCAAAGCAACAATCAAATCATCGATCACAAACATCAAATAATTTAAAAAAATTGGCTAAAGGAGAGTAATAAGTACAATTCGGTTATGTTATTGCCCGGGTTTGGTCGTGGCTATACCCGGATCACGTGCGGTCAGACTTAGCGGCCGAGCTCAGCGCCACCTTGCATCGCAATCGGGCAACGCGACCAGCCTGAATGCATAATGCAAGGAAACTTTGTTGCATAGTACAAACTAGAGGGCATCCGTTGGAATATTACTATACTAGCTGTAATGTGTCCAAAGCTTAAAATTTTGGGATTATCAGTATCCGTTTCTCTACCAATGTTCGTGGCAATCGGTACAGAAACGGCAGAGAACGAACCAGGACAGATAGATGGACAGACATGACGAAACTATAAGGGTTCCTAGTAGACTACGGAACCCTAAAAATTGAATTTGAGAGTTGCTGTCTCTGTCAAAGTAAATTCTGTATTTGAGTAAATTGCAAGGATCAAAGCAAAACTTCTATTCAAAATTAAAGCAGCGAATTTCAAGTAGAAAGATTTAGAAGCTTTAAGTTTTCAAGTAAAAATAATACCAGCTCCCGAGCTTTTATTCAATTAAGTAAATAACTTAAAAAATAGCGGAATACATTGTAATGGTTGATTTGATATAAAAAAAGGATTTACTACGTTAACTAGAAGAGCAACAAGAGACATATGACAAGAAGTTAATTAACTGCAAAATGTTTTTTGTGATAGGTGGCAGACAGATCACCTGATGGTAACCGATTGTCGCTACCCATAGACACTTGCAACACCATCGAAATCACAAGTGCGCTGCCAACATTTACAAAAGTTCAAGCATAGTTCGAGTTTATGATCACCAATTCGCATTAGGCAAGCGTGGTGATTAAACCTAATCCCATTAATAGTACAGTAGCAATGACTTGACTTCTATGATGGAGGGACAGTACTCTGCAGAGGGACAGTATCTAAGGTCAGCCTTCAAAAAATATGTATGTTTGATTTGATAACGTATCAGTACTTTATCTAATCAAAGATACATATTTTTTTGTATGTCAGTAACGGCAGCAGCAATATAGAACTCAAAAATCAAGGCTTTTGATGTCATCCAAATAATCCTATGAGACACATGGGACAGCTCCTATCTTCCATATTTTAATTTAACAACATACTTACACCATACAAGTCTCTCAGGGCAGAGATAAGAGCGGAATTTATTTATCAAGGCCAGGTCAAACAATTCATAAAGGATATGCTAATGACTCCTGGGTTGCTTCAATATTTCATACGAGATTCTACGGAGATTCAACATTTTCATTGAAAAATATTTCCATGCCGCCCTTAGGATGTAAAACATTTCTTTATCAAAGTTTATGAATTGTGTGATTAGAGTAATGGATGTTATGTGCGAGGTTTGGTCTTCTAATGATGGCTAATCGTTGAACGTCAACTTCCTTGCGACAAAATCAGTATTACCTACATTGATAAATATTGTACAAGCCACGGCCTCATAGAAGACCAACGCTAAGCAGCGCCTGTGCTGTGTTTAGTCGAATGAGTGAGGATACAGGAGGCCCAATCGGGGGGAAAGAGGGTTGAAAAGGTTGGCAGCGCACTTGTGACCACTTGTGACTCTTCCTTATCATAGTTGAAAAAAAACCATTGCAATTGATTTCACAGGAGTGTTAATGCAAGTTCCAAGTTGCAAGCGTCCATAGCAGTTACTCCGCCCTCACTTCATTTCGGGACACTAGTTCCATTCTATACCTAATAGATGGCGTTGGATGTCGATAGCATTGCACTAGTTTTTTACCTTTACGGTAAGGTTTATTGACGTCTATAGAATTTACCTCCTTATAAATATTATGGAGGTTTGATGGCAGGGTCAATTTAACTCTTCAATATCAGCTACATCCAACTTTCTGAGTCAATTTCGTGCCCAAATGTGGAACAGAATTTTTAATGTAATGGCCTCCATGTCAAGTAGACTTCATTATCGGAAATCTTACTGAACCATTAACGTTTTTTAATTACGTTCGTTATTAATTTAATTAATTTTTAACCGAGGCTGACCTACATAATTGTGACCGAATTTTATGATTAATCATTCCCTAGTAAAGTAAACCGAAGTAAGTTAGTGATTTTAATTATTCAAAATATTTTTTTAAATAGAAAGAGGTATTTTCATATGTAACAGATAACCGATGTATGAATCTACTGATGGTAGGCGATTGCAACACCAGTGAAGTAACAAGGTATATTTTAATTGTTACTTACATAGGAAAAAAACACAAAACAAAACAAAAAAGGTAATAAAAAGATAAAAAATAAGATAACAAAAAAGAAAACAAGAAACATAACAAAGATAATAAGAAAGATAGAAAAAAAAGACAATAAAAATAGTTAACAAAAAAACTCACCTTCTCAAAATGCCGGACTTCAGCCAACAACACAAAGTTGATATGAATGAACCGCGCATCTTCACACGACCGTGACTTAATCCTATATCCTGGCTTCTTAAAGTAATATCTATAACCCGTATACTCCGAACTGTCAACGTCCACTTTCAAAGCACCTTTAAAGTTCCAGTCACCGCCACAGCCGTAGCAGAGGCCAGTGGTGACGTGCTTCTCCCAAAAGTCCAAAGAGTTTACCCCTGCGTTTACCAGGCCGGAGTTTGCCAGGCGCGAGTTTGCCAGGCCCAAGTTTGCCAGGCCGAAGTTTGCCAGGCCGGCCCCCGCGATGCCGCTGCGGGGGCGGCCCGGCCATGTCCCCGAGGTCTCGACTGGCCGTAAGCCCTGGGGGCTTCTTAGCAGCTTCCACTCTTCAGGCCCTTGTGTGTCAGCTGCGGGGCGCCATCTCCACTTCAATATCACTCGTGGTTCTTGATTGGCTGTTTCTCAGTTAGTCCACTGTCTCATTTGTGTTAGGTTTGTCGTCGTGAGGTCGGATGGCTTCATGTGGTCGACCTTATTGGTTTGAGGATTTAGTAATTTGTGCGTCATTTTTTAAGAGGTTGTGTCAATGGATCTAACGTGATAACGGATAATCGTTATTAATAAAAATATATGCGTCATATTCCTGTTCAGTTATTTTAGTAAAATTCTTATTATCTACTCGATGAACAATGTATTTGTCGCAATCGGCCGTATCTTCTACCATCAAGTAGTTGAATATTTAATATTAAGCGAAACCCTTAAGATATTATTATGTTAAGAATAAAGTAGTGGGTAAGTAAAATCCATTTTGTAATGTACCTATATTTTAATCAATTTACAAGCATGTTGTTTGGTGCAAAAAGCTAGATCTAAGTTTATTATGACAGAAAACTTATTATATTTATGAAATATAAGAAGATAAACTTTAACAAGGTTAGGTTAGGTTAAGGTTTTCGTAAAACTTTCAGACATTCATATAAATATTTTTCAAATGCTTGAAACATGAGTTAACACTCCTGGTGACTAGCAAAAAAAAGTTAACAAAGTTCACAGTAAAAAGTTTCAAGCAACTTACAATTTGTTCATATTACAAGATTATTCGTTAAAAATTTAAGGTGCCCCAAACAATAGCAAATTGCAAAAACAAGAAAACCCCTTCAACGAGAGATGCGACAAAAATGTCGAAAACAAAAACTTGACACCTACCTACTTATTAATTAGACGGAACACTGAAAACTGAAGCTCAGCGGAGTCTTTGAGGGAAATCCCTAAATCATCGTCTCTTATAGTGACGTGACATTTTCCATCTATACTATTTATAAAGATCTTAGTCCACGTCAAGGCTTATAAGTTAACCGAAAACACGAAACACTTGCTCGATGATATTTACTCCTAGCGACATCTATTGGTTTAAGTTAAATAAAAAAAAAACGAAGTAAGGGCGGGTCGCTAGTGAAAAATCCGATGCTAATCTTTAGTAATGAATCAGCAACTCAAGACGAAGAAAAGAAAAAACCTACCCACCTATTAAAAAGATAAAATACCTATATAACATATCTTAACAAGAGCAAACCCGATGCAAAGCCATTACTAACGCAAACAAACACCGATATAGTTAGTTTTGTGTGTCGGAGCTTCATTGACAATTCATCTAATGACGATATAAAAAGTCAAAATTCCGAAAATTCTAGGGTCCGCAAATTCGCTGCCGGGTCTAAGCAAAAAACGCCGCGCGCCGTGGACGTGGTCACAAGCGGACTGGTGAGTCCGCTTGTGACCACGGCTGCTGCTACGTAGCTAAATCGTCAAGTACAAAACAATGTACTTAATAATAAACGTTGCGTTAATTCCTGTTTTAACATTTTATAGTTATAACATATCGTCGTATACATCCCAAGTTGGCAGTGTTGGCACATCTCTACTCTCCCCCCTCCCCCTATAAATCGCCTTCCCCATCGGCTGCCTATTAATCAAATAACTCTCTCGTGATTAATTAGAAAATCAGCAATTTGGACCCAAACGCCGAAATTACAGCATGACGAGGAGAAACAAGAGTGGGGTAATTCCGAACAGATGTAGACCAGATATCGGTTGGGGCTAATTGGTATTTGCTAGATTTTTCCTAAGACTGGAATAAGTGGTGATTAATTTGAAAAACAGCAATTTGGATCGAATCGCCTAAATTGGGAGATGACGCGCAAAAACAAGATGGGGTGATTTGGAACAGATATCGGTAAGAGTAATTGGTCGTTTCGGCAGTCTAGATTTTTCGGGTACTTTTCTATACCTAGTGCAGACAGCAAAACGTGAAAGTAATTAATCAAAACTTGTCTTTCTCCAAAGGACTCTCATCGTAATGTTAACATTTGGTTCAACACCAATCAAGAAATTTAAGATGTGTTTTTTTACATCAATATTTTAACGACTAATTTATACCCATATTAAATTCGCACATCTCATACATTGACCTGACTCCGTACTAAGTAGCTTGAGCACTTGTGTTACAGATATCAGCCAACAGAGGAAATAAAAATATAATACTTAGATACGTATAACACCCAAACACTGGACAAACACAAGTATTCATCACAAGAATGCTTATCCAGGGTAGGGATTGAACTTACGACCTTTGGGTGTACGGCGAATAGGATAGGGTCACTATCAAATGTGTCATCGCGCCATTCGAATCTAAATCTAAATATTAATTACTTACCTATTGAATTTATCTATCTTTAAAGTATAATTTACACATATACATAATTAACATAAATAACGACGAATGTCCCTTCTATATTATTTATCGACGGTCCAAAAGCTTAAGGAATTCGATAAAATAATAACATCCATTACAAAACCATAATCCTACAGCCCACAGCTGAATCCGCGAAAAGATCCAAAAATTCCCTTTTCCCCGAATTATAAAACGGCATTAACCAACTGCTTTGCCCAGATGCCGTGAAACCGGTTCTGTTAATCCTTTGTAAGAAATGGAATTTGATATTATAATCCCGATTACAGTAGATTAATATTTTAGGCGGTTAACAGACGAGCGACAGTGGGCAGATGATCGCCTTCGATAAAGGTACGGCATCGTTGACGATTGTTGCCGACTCGCAGCTGACGTCGGGTCGCACGTAGGCCTAGCAAACAAATTTCATGAAAATTGAAGAGTTCCCTCTATACTACATAAGCAGCACTAAAACTGACCGCACCAATGTCAGAAAAGATTGTATCGCAACGTGACCGACAATCCACAGATAACCTATATGACTAACGTATCCTATACATTAAAAATAAATGATATCGATAGGATACCACTACACAATACTAGCGTAGTCCTAGCGTGGACACAATAAACCTTTTTAGGTCTTGTGACAAACGACTCAGCCTTGAAAAGGACTTGAGAGCGAGACACTATCTATTGAAAATCGTAAGTTTGAGAAGCATATGGAAGTTCAATTACAGAAGAAGAAAATAATAATAGTTACGCAAACGATAGACTTAGAAACCAACAACAAAGAATCACTACCGCAACTAAACTCAAACAAGCCAAAACCAACGGTTGCTTACAAACAGCAGACGAAACCGACGATGTAGTTAATTAAAAACCCAAAGCGAATTGCTTTAAACAAACACGAATAAAGAATGAAACAATTATTCCACTGCACTCGAGGCCAATTATGCCGATCCTGGACCGCTTCCAAGGATCCAGGGACGTCTTGTACGAATTATATTGGGTAGCAGTTTAAAGTTGGGGCCAGATTCTTGGCCGAAATTGCATATGGTTACCTTCACAACGCCAGGACTTTTCAATTTCGCACTCTTAATAAGATAACGACCTAACTCAAAATTTCGGAAAAACGAGTTTTGGTGAAAAAACGACCTTATAGACCAAGGGCCACAGCATACTTCTTTAAAAATCAACTTTATTCTGTAAATAATAACGTATAAAATACATGAGTCACTATCTTTCCCGCCCCGCACACTTCGTTCGTTCATCGAATATCGACCAATTCAGTTTTGGGGCGGCGGTTTCGCGCGAGGTTTGTGTCAAAGGCCGGCAGATTTGGAGATGCGTCAGTGTTTTACTAAACAAATCGGTAAGTTTGTTAAATATTTATCATTATAATATTGACTGGTTTTGGAATAGGTCTTTGTTTCAGTAACTTTCTCTCCGTTGATACAGGCTCAACTTGAATTGAGTCTTTATTTTATTAAAATGTACTGTAGGATCAATGACAAATTATTACTTAGGTCTGTGTTTTATTTGAAATCGTTCACGAAATATAACTCAGATCAAATTTGGTCTCTGTATTGTTAAAAAATTACGAAAATGTTTTGTAATGTTTGAATTTAGGTCTTTGTTTCATAAAAAAACTGAATAAATCGAAGTTACAATTAAAAATAGGTCTTTGTAGTATTAAATATAAGGTTGGAATTTTTACTTTAAGTCACTGTATTGTTTAAGTTTATTCTTTCGTATCTCAGCTTTTCGCTGGAATTTTAAATTTACGCTAATACTATCGTACGGATTTCAAGGACATAGCCTTGAAATCGCGTGGTTTCATGTCAAGATCTGAACGCGTAGGTATACCTCGCCCGCGTCCGTTCGTATAAAGTCGGAATAATGTTAGACATTTACGTTGATTTGCTTACTGTGCGTATCACCACATACGCGTAATGAGTGTGATAATTTGTGTCGACTACACACAGTAGTTGTATGCAGGTGCGTAATTGGTGGTGTTATTGAAAATATGGTGGCTAAATAAACACCCATGGCTGTATTCCTTAAATTAAATAGTCAAGTTCTATTATTTTCGTTTTCTAAACGATCTATTACTTAAACTGACAAGTCTATAATGCTAATTATAAACTTAGTAATTTAATTTAAACTAACATTTACTAATACTTAATTACCTACCTTACCTACATTTTTTTTCAGATAACAGACATAATGGAGAACCAGCAAATAAAAACAATATTCTAAAATATAAATAATAAAGCTGTTACTGTAAAAGCTCGAAGTACGGTAAATCATAAGATTTACTTGTAAGTCTTAGGATTTACCGATATGAGTTGGTCAATGTAAGTACACACATCAAAAGTGTCTAGGGATCAAGTACATTTAAGAGTATTGCTGCTATTATGGTTAATTTTACTAACTTTTTTGTATCGCTAATAATGCTGTTTAGTGAGTTTTAACATTAAAATAAGAAACATTGTTTAAAATTCGTTAATAAGAAGAAAATCGATTGTCAATGTGAATTTGTATAAAACAGTACTAGCGGTTTGACAATATCATTACAATATCTGCATCAGAACCGATCCAATTTACATTATTATGGAAAGACGGCATCATTTAACATGAGAAGAGATGATGCGAGCCGTCGGAATGTTGAAAGCTGGTTCCAGGCAACGTGCTGTGGCTTTCGCTTTTTACACTACACAGAGCGTCATAAGTCGCCTCTGGAGGCGCTATTGCATGACGGGCATACCGGGCAGCGTGGTCGGGCGACATTAAGGGCGGTCTCGCATCACGACTCTGAAACAGGACCGGTATATCCAAAATACTGCTCAACGGTATCGTATCATGACCGCCGTGATGTTGTTTACGAGGCGCCACAGCTCCTCAGGTTTGCTAATAAGCGATCAAACAATCCTAAATCGTTTACGAGAAGTGGGGTCTGCGATTCCGAAGACCGCTGAGAGATCCATCTATTGCACCCTGCAATCGCAGGACCCGTTTACGATGCGCTCGCGAACACACAAACTGGGAGGAAGAAGACTGGCGCTATGTGTGCTTTTCGGTATGAGTCCCGCTTCGGTATGAGACCGGATAAAAGACGTACTCGAGTTTGGAGAACATTTGGACGTAAAGAACGTTTGAGATACTGTCAGGAAGTTCATCTATATAAACAATGTGGGGGAACAATAACGATATGGGCCGGTATTTGCCACTTGGGTGATTCTTTTCAACTAATGCATGACAACGCAACTTCCACACACGGCTAGAGTCGTAACACGCATTCTTGCCAAAGCTCGTATCAACGTTCTGCCGTGGCCTGCACAATCACCAGACCTCAACCCGATTGGGCACGCATGGAATATACTTCGAAAAAGAGCTCTGCCGAGTATGCATACCGTACATACTCCACAACATCATTTTATTTTATTTTAGAGGTATATTTAAAAAAAGGTACATTTCCCCTTTTTTACAACTGATTGGGATACTGCCATAGGTGAAGAATTACATTCCGATATGGTTATAAGAGACGCGACGCTTGGTATTACCATACTAGGAGACTCTGAGATTGTATCTAAATCTTGCCTACTTCTGGTTGAGCCTCATGCTGATCAGGTGCAGAGGTAGACAGTGATAGCGCATGGTCCGGTCAATTAAAATCTTTATACGAAGATGGAATAACAGTAACTTCTGAGCTATTGAGTATAACCGGGTTATAATAATTTATTAAAGATAATGAAGAAAAATAATTACAAATAAAAAGTAGTTACCATTTAAATATTAACTTAGTTCTCCTTTTGCAGCACCTTCTTTTCTGACCCAAAGGTTGACTAGTAGAGAATGCCTCTTGGCATTAAGTTCGCCTATGTTTACTTACTTTCTTTTTGGTACAGTTAATATCGCAAAATATCTTTATTTTATTTTTGTTTGGTTTGCTACCTGTTTATTAGCTCATTATTTATAGTATAGTATCGATACCTAAAAATAATGTCCGGGTTCTTAATCGAATATGACACTTTCAATATTTTTTCGTTTTAAAGCCCTAAGACTAGTATGCCTACCTTGTGGTGCAATTAAGGCGATATTAGAACAATATTAATTGTTAGGATAATTAGCAGCTCACTTGTGACACCACTGGTGTTGCAGGTGATCCATCGGCTCGTATGCCACCTATATCATAAAAAACTATGTTGTTGCACTTAGTGCGTTTTTTATAAGATTTATTTTAGATTTTAATACATTTTAGAGCTACATTTTAAGAAATAAATACTTAGTTCAGACTTTTAAAAGATACAACTTATTGACAGTAAATTTAACATTATAACTATTAGTTGAATCAACACCTATGCTAATCACCTATTCTAATAAAACATTTTAAACGATACTGTTGTTTTTCTAATTAAGTCAAAGTACCTACACTTATTTCCGAATTGAGTCTTATATTTGTATTAAAAACTTAATAAAACAGTGACCTAAGTAAAAGATGGTCAGAATATTTTGTCAATGTTTCAGTAAAATATTGACCCATTTTTAATTTCGTCATAAATTTACTGGTTGGATTTCATAAAACAAGGACGCATCTCGAAATATATTTTTCAAAAATGTTTTTTTATTATTATGTGTATAAAATTCATTAATTTTTTTGTTAAATCTAAAAGAATATATTCACAGGCTTAAAACCGTAATTTTACTTTCTTCTTACTCATCTTAGTTCAAATTTTATAGCAATTTAATGTTTATGCTCTAAAAATACAAATCGTTTTTTGCCATTTACCAAAACTTAGCAATTTTGAATTGAGTCATTATCTTATTAAGAGTGCGATTTGTTTTCATGTTAAAACTTGTTGGTTGGCACTGTTAAGTTTACAAATTGTAATTGAAATACAAAAGGTCAGTACAAAAGCTTAGAAGGTTGACTCTAGCTGAAATTGATGTCTTAATTATTTTTCTATCTATGATAATGATTGCACAACAAGTAACCAAGTCAAGAAGTGTTTAAAATTTTGCTTTAAAGTCGTAAGGCCCATAAGCTTTTTAAAATCCAAAGACAATTGATTTGGTTTCTATTGTGTCTGCTGTCTCAGGCCTTAGGCTAAAGGCCTTACGATAAAGGCTTCATGCGTATGATAAGAAAAAAAAAATGGTTTAATTTTGTCAAATGTTGCTTTTAAACCCAAGAAAGAACATAATTTACGAGAATAACTATGTCCGAAAGATTTCTAAGATCAGAAATTGCAAATGCTCCAATCCCGGTTTTTTCCCCAGACTATCACAGCATACGGAACTGAATAAACTTGCAAACATATTCCAAAACCAAATAACAGCAGCGAAAGAATTATTCATAAGTTTCACTTGCGATGGTACAATTTTTCCAAGAGTCTAGAGATTTAGATCGCTTCAACAGAGTGCGAGTGTTGTTCAGTTTATCGATAGTTTCATTTTAGGAAGAAAAACTTATTTTAAAAATTCTAAGAAAGACTTATTTTATGGCAGTAATTGTAATTTATTCTTAAGCATTTAAAAATTCATCGCGTGTCCATGTTGATTTTTTGACTTTTCAAACAAACAAAATTTTACCTCTATTCAAATATATTTCAGATATTTAACTATCATTGAATAGAAAAAGTTTTTTATTTATTAGAACTTAGCAATAAAGTGGTGGCAGTAATAGAATATAATATATACCTATACAAATCGCAGCTTACAACATTAAACATCCTGCAATGCAGATATTATTTGTATTTTAATAAAAAATACTCGTGCTGAGTCATTGTCCTGGTGAAGACCAGTGTAACCTGCCTTAAAGATGTTTAATAGACAAACAAGACAATGACAAATTTACAACAATCGATATACTACGTTTGCCACCACTGTCGATAGTATACTATCAATCAGCAACACTAGCAAGAAGAAAAATCCACCGCAACCCGGTTTGAACCGGTTTCGCCCGGTTGCCGCCCGTTTCATCTAGGGCGAACTAGTTTTTGCATGTTCATGTTAGTTTATACTGCTCCGGAATTTCCGAGTTGGCGGATTTTATATAGTTGCGGCAACATTTATAACTTAGCTTTACTTCAGACGCTTAGCTTAGCCCAGTGTTTCTCAAACTTAACATGGGATTATTATTTATTATGATGTATTTATCTTATTACCTACATAAAAGATCTGCACTGCCTTACCCCTTGTTAATTTGCTGCATTATTCCTCTACCTAAAGGTTGTCTGGAAGAGATTGCTATTAGCGATAAGGCCGCCGATATTGTATTTGGAAATTACTATTAGCATTAAGTTCTGTAATGTGTTGTGCAATAAAGAGTATCTATCTATCTATCTATCTATGGGACCAACTCGTTACATCATTTCAGCCAATAGACGTGCACTGCTGGACATAGGCCTCCCCCAAAGTTCTCCACACAGATCGGTCCTGTGCCACCCGCATCCAATGGACTCCCGCGACCTTTACCAGATCGTCGGTCCACCTGGTGGGAGGCCTGCCACGGCTGCGGCCTCCTGCGCGTGGCCTCCACTCAAGGACCTTTCCACCCCAACGGCCGTCTGTTCTCCTCGCAATGTGCCCTGCCCATTGCCACTTTAGCCACGCCATTCTTTGGACTATGTCCGTTAAATATTAACTAATTGTAAAACTTTTTCATATGATTCTAACGGCAACGATAAATTAAATGGAAACCCATATTCAGTTCAAAACTGTTGGTGGGTGAGGACGAATTTATACAGGACCCTTAAAAAGATCGTACACATTAGTAATAGTAAGCGATTACCGTCACTCATAGACACCTGCAACACCAGTGGAGTCACAAGTGCGCACAAGTTTAACACCCTTTTCCCTCAATTGGGCCTCCGGTACTCTCAATCATTCGACGAAAAACAGCGCAGGCGCTGCTTCACGCAGGTCTTCTGTGAGGCCGTGTTTTCACTCCGATCAAGCCGGCCCATTCATGCCGAAGCGTGGCTTTCCCAAGGTTAAATTGCTGTGCGGATTTTCAAAATTCCTGATATACCACATAAGTTTTTTAGTAGGATGCAACTGTTTACAAATTCAACCTGTATGTCTTAAAATGTCCCCTAAGGGTAAGACTAATGCACTTTGAACCCCTAAGGGTAGGTTTACTAAACTTTGAGAAACCCAGCTCAGAAGCTCAGCTTAACCGGTTACGTATGTTATACGAACGTTAGTTTAAAGAATTTAGTGGTGGTTTTAGAAATATTTATATTCTGTTTGCGTTCTGGTTGAAATATTTTTGCGGAAGCGGTGTAATTGAAAATGGAGGTAAGTTTTAAAAATACGACAACAGATTTTCATGCCTGGATTAGTTAAATAATATTAAATTTGATTGAGTAGGAAGTTTTTATGTCGTCACTTTTTTATCAATAAGTCGTTAGTTTGTAATTTAATGTCGTAAGACCCAGACAGCAGAGACAATAGAAAATCAAATGTTTTTGCCTCGTATGTCTTAAAACGTTAAAATAGAAAAAAAACTCAACAGGTTAATTATAGTTGAGTAGATAAGACTGAGCGCTATATAAGCGTAAAGGATTTTTCGAAGCTTTTATTTGTCCATTTCACGTTCATAGGTTATCCCCAAAAGGTTCATAGGCTATTGCCTAACATGATCAGCAACCCACACTCATCCACTGCTGGACATACGTCTCCCCTAATGCACGCCACCGCTCCCGATTTTCGGCCACTATCATCCAGCCCACACCAGCCAGCCTTCGAATGTCATCATCCCATCTTGTCGCAGGGCGTCCAAAACTACGCTTACCGAGTCGCAGTCTCCACTCAAGAACTTTACAACATTTAACATGATGTACAGGAATATTGTAATTGTAACACCTTAAATTCATTCATGAATACGTATTTTACTTTTACTTTTATTACACCAAAAACATTAATATTAGGAACTTAGTATCCAAACGCGTCATTACACAAATTGATTTTAAAGACGGACAAAGATCATTTACAACATTTTTCAAAGAACATCAATATTCATAACTCGTTTTCTATAAAGGGTGAGAAAAATCGCCTCCTGAATATTCCATTTTTCACGGGCACCCAAACGAAACTCCATTAAAGTAATGTTCTGATCCTTCGAGCCGGATTTGTCTATTTCCGAAGGTTTTACAGAAACGCGCCATTGATATGAAAAGTATACTTTTGTTTGGGTTTACGTCTGATATACTTTAAAGTTCACGCGGCTCATTTCTGACGAAACTAAGTAATTCGCTTTGAGCGTAAATGAGCAAGCAAGGGTCAAAGCAGTTTAACAGTGGGAGAGCCACGCTTCGGCATGAATGGGCCTGCTCAACTGGAGACTAAGTCCTCAAAGAAAACCGGTGTGAAGCAGTGTTTCGCTGCGTAAGTGAGGTACTGTAGGCCCGATTGGAGGGAAAGGGGGATAAAGGTTGGTACTCGTGACTATACTGGTGTTGCAGGTGACTATGGGCAGCGACAATCGTTTACCATCAAGTGAAACGTATGTTCGATTGCCACCTTATCACATAAAAAAAAAAAACAGTTCACGCGACTTATTTTTGACAGAACCAATTCGCTCTGGAGCCTGAAACAGGAAAGCCCATGAGCAAGTGGTCTAGGGACGATCTAGTGAAGGTCGCGGTAGTTCCTTGGATGCGGGTGGCACAGGACCGATCTGTGTGGAGAACCTTGGGGGAGGCCTACATGTCTAGCAGTGGATGTCTTTTAGCTAAAATGATGATGATGCAAAGAAACTACTTGCAACTTAAACAATACAGGCCAGGGTACTTATGTTAGTTTAAAAGTAAAGTTGACTGAACTATCTTCCACTGTTAATCGCAATTTGCTTCCCACGAGAGGCACTCACCATAACATTCTTCAAACACAGCAGAGAATAATTTCGGAATTGGCCTGTTAAATTATTCAACAGAATCAATTGACGTTACAACCGCTTCAGTACGTCGCTAGGAAGGGTTCTATCCTCTACAAGCGATTTTTAGCTGCGCTAGTTACAGATAGTTCAATTCACGAAGACGCGCCCCACCACTTTTGGGCAAGGGCATTAGCGGTGCATGAGGGGTGAGCGGGAGGCGCGGAAAGTTTAAGACGAACCTCAGTCACGAGCCGACTGCGGCTCGATGAACACGAGTATTGGTAGACTGCTGCACAAAATATATTAGCCCATCACGAAAGTATCTCTACTTAATATTTTAATATTTAAAACATTAAATAATAATAAAATTAAACTCTTAATAAGACAATGCCTAAGAATTCACAGCGCGTTGTACTTAAAAGCCAGGTAAGAAACAAAATTATTTAAAATAAAATAAATAAATAATAATTTAAGACCGCCTTATTGTAACTATCTGCTGTTGTTACATCCTGTGTACATTTTCTAAATGAAATATAGTATGCTAATATCTATCTATTATTTATTTTAGTTCTTTGATTTGAGTTTTTATAAAATTACCTACCTTCAAAAGTTTTAATAACAACAATATATCTCACAAGTAATGCATTAAATTGATTCGGTTGTTTAATGTGATTGCCAAGTCAATAAATGAATAACCGACTTGGCAAAACATGGATCTCACCACTTTTTACGGTAGTTGCGAGACTTGGTTTTTTTGACAAGTATTGTTTTTGATGGGATCTCATTCCTTTTTGTAGAAAATTCTTAACATCTATTGAACTGCAAATATTACGTGGTAATCCTATATATCGGTATGATATTTATATAGGATAACAAAGTGATTTTGAAGTTCCTATATCTAGCAAACTAGATCAAAATTTAAAAATATTTTAGTTTTTCCTTGATTCATATACCAAACACTACTTATATTCCAAATTTGAAGGTTCTAGGTTTGCTAGAAGTGCCTTAGAATTTTGACGCACAGTCTTTTAAAATCCCTTGGAAGCGGACATAATGGAGCGAAAAGGGGGTTCCAAGTTTGTTCATGGGACTACGTGATTCCTTGGCCCAATCTACTCCAACTTTTGCATACACATTATTTGACAGAATTGATGGATAAAATATAAGATTCAAACTTTAATAGAATACTTACATCCCCTAATGGAATAACAATAATTTGGGGGTTACTTTCATTAGAAGTTGATATAATTTTTTTTTTAATATTAAATGGGTTTGCACTTGACCTCTTCTCACCTGATGGAGAGTGACAATAAGGTCTAAGATGTAGCGTGCTTTCTCAGAAGAAGCCTATTCACTTTCGACTTAAAGACACCCAAATTGTACCTCTCTGGAAATACAGAAGTCAGCAAGTTGTTTCATTCCTTAGCAGTATGATCAATGACACGCCTTAAAAATCTATTAACCTATAAACGAATATTTATAATAAGTATTTTTTTTTTATTTCTATTTAAATAATCATCTTTAAGTCAAGAGTCATAAAGTTCACGCAAACTGGTGTTGCAAGTGTCCATGGGCGGCGGCAATTGCTTACCATCAGGTGATCCGCCTGCTCGCCTGCTACCTATCACATAAAATAAAATAAAATAAATAAATAAACGAAGTTGCGGGCGGTCACTAGTCTTAAAAATAAAACAAAATTAAAACCTGTCAACGTATTTTGTTAAATCATACTAATATTATTAGTAGGATTGCGTATTCAGGTAGACGCAGAAAGGACTTCCCCCTGCCTCTACCTGGATACGCAAATTAATAATTTAAAAAATTTTAACACTTCTCACAAAAAAATAAATTAAGTAGAGCATCTTTTCAGTTACCCCGTGACGTTCTGTCAATTTATCATAGTGTGTGTGAGCACTCATTGCTAATTTGTAAGCGATAATGAGAAAGAGTGGGGCGCGTCTTCGTGGATTGAACTATCTGTAGTTAGTAGCACAGAGTACATTGTATTATATAGTAATAGAGATACAACTCAGCCTTTTTTTGTGGAAATGCGATAGGTAGTGCTGCCTCTGAACGCGAGCTTTGGAATTAATAGTATGAATGTGTGTGTGAATGTGTGTGTGTGTATGTGTGCGTGTGTGCGTGTATGGGTTGTTTTCAAGGATGTTTATTTGATTTGTTTTTGACATAGCTTTAGATATTCCTTATTCACAAAAAATATAGTAAATAAGAAATAGGTAAAGCTATGTCTAAAACACATTAGCTTAAAATTATTGTAATTTCTCTAAAAAAATGTTCTCGTTACAAAAATAAAATAAAATATATTGTTTTGTATTTCACAAATGTTTATTTCTTTCTCTTCAAACACTGAATAATATTTCTTTGCGTCTTCAAGATAGCATTACTATTGTATTGCTTGTTATCGTAACGCTTGATAAGTTGCGCCCAAGCTTCCTCATAGTTCCGATCAGTAATAGAAAAATTCCGAAGCAAGTTACTTGGGTCTCCTTGTAGACTTGTATCCAAGTACGTAGTGTAACTTCTATACTCCAGTCAAGCTCTTATTATTATGTATAAGAGCTGTAAACATATTATTATGGAATGTTTGCCACTCTTCATACTTTCCGGAAAATGTCGGAAGTTGAATTCTCGGAAGATTTAAGTCATTTGAATCTGATGATGACAATGGTGACAAGTTGTTCTAACTGATCCTTCGTCGGTGAAATACTCGTGATCAGTTTGACAAGAATCTTCTTGGATGAACGAGCTGACCTGATTATCCTATGACCCTCTTTGAATTCCAACCATAATTCCTCTAAATTCTCAAGATGTGTCTCAATATACGATCGAGTGATGCATGGCCTTAACACTTTTCTTAAAATTTTTATCAGCCTTTTGAATTTTTAAGTAAATATCGGATTGATTCTCGACTAACTCCATTGTTGAAAAAATGACATTAAATTCTTACTTACTGTTTCCGAGCAACATTTACGGTCTACATTTACTTCATTGAATTTATGACTTGCGTAGTTAAAACGCATTTTGTTAACTTTATCAGTTATTTCCCGGGTTTAATTCCAATAATAAAATAAAATTCATGAGAAAATGACTTGAAGAAAAATTTATATTTCAATAACGTCAAATTGACAAGACATTCAGAGAAAAAAAAACTAACATAATTAAGCAAACTCCTTTTACAGAAAAAGTTTCAATATAAAAATATATAAATTAACAGATAGTGCGCCATCTTGCGTCACTTCACTTAACTAAGTTGTAAGCTGTGAAAGCAAGGTTATATCCTACCATCTATATAGGAACTTCTGAACAACTTACTGATATAGCCCTACTTAATTAAATATCATCTACTATTCAAAAAATAATACTACTGTCTTGCTCTTTTTTATTTAGCCCGATTATATTTCTAGTTTGAAAGTTCTATGATTGTTTCCCCTGGTTAGTAGTAACTTATATTTACTAACTGTCTGCGTCTGTCGCAGTGGGTAGTGAGACGCACTTTAAAGCGACGGCGTTTGAGGCCAAAAATGTACCTGAGTTTTTTTGTTCAGCAGATATGCTCAATCCCCGTGTCTCGAAAAGCACGTTGAGCCACTAGTCCTGCGCCCAATCTCTCTACGGTCGTGTCACACTGGTGTCCCATCGAATTATGAGGGTAAGGAAATAGAGAGTGCACCTTCGGCTGCCAATCTTAACAATCAGCCACGTACACAGGATATAGTATAGTGCTTAATTGTACGGTGGCCTGCACATCAAGTTACTACAATCTGTCAAATTTCTTCAATCGAACCTCACTTTTATGTCAAACGTGTTTGGATCAATATCAACTGAGGAAATTTGACAGATTGTAGTAACTTGATGTGCTGGCCACTGTACACTCAGGTACAATTTTTTGGCCCGGGATCGAACCCGGGAGACCAAGCGCAGCCGTCGCATAAAAGTGCGGCCCACTATACCAACGTGCAACACCTATAAACTAACAAACCAATTGATTGCCACAAATCTCCCTGCCATCTCCCTCCTCCGCTATCGTAGGACGACTGTAGCTTCGACGGGAGACTTCCCGTCCATCTCATCGCTATCACTGGACGACTTCCTAACTCTCGCCGAGCGTTTCGCTTCACCAAAAGTTTGTTCGGCAAATTTCTACCAGAACTCGGCTTTATTGGTTCTCGATGTTCCAGGCTTGTAACGAACAAGTTTCGTATTATTTCTGCGATTTTAAAACAACGTGAAGACACTTCGGAGTTCGAGATTACTTTTTAACTGATTTTGCAGGTGGGTCTTTAAATTTAGAAAGAAAGAATGAAAGAAATCATCGAACATCGTTCTACAATATTTGCGGCACAATATCTTATTTAATGTCTGTCACATTGTGCCGACAGCAAAGTGTTATGTGAGTTGGTATAATGTGCCACTATAAAAAAATCCTTATGGGAAGAATACAGACAATTGTAGGAATCAATGTGATTGATATGTGAAAAAATCCTTCAACCGATATTCGGCTACGGTGACCAGTTCGCGAAATATATTATGGAGCTCAAGTGTTTGCACAAACACACTGTGCACTCTCTATTCCTTTACCCTTTAAATTCGATGGGATACCAGACATGACCGAAGAGAGATCGGGCACAAAATTCCGAGGCACAGGGGTACAAGACTGCTAACTTCTAGACTTACTCCTGTTTTTGGGAATACAGCATATCTTCTACATTAAAGTTTACGAACTCCACTGTCTTAGTTCACTTAGGGCTTGTTTGAAAGTGAAAAGATAAAGCGTCACATAGCTATGCAACACATACATTACTTTGTAGGTAAAAGTTGCGATTTCTATCTGTCAAACTCATGAACAGAAAGTGACATAAATACATATATTTGACAATCGAGAAACGCAACAACATTGTATGGTAGCAATAAGTAGAAGTAGCCTATATCTTAAGTAGAACTTATCCCTATATCGTGAAAGACCCTAAGGCTCCAAATTCAAAAACAACTAAAGCGCAAAGCAACTAAATAATTTTCTTAATTGCATTAAACCACTGATCTGAGCAACTCGTCGGAGCGAGTCGCTCGCTAACTCCGAGCTATCTACCGCGTCTGGATTCTCTTGGAGCCATTTGCTGGCATCACTTGCTAAGTTACTTTGGGATAAAGAGAGTCTTTCTAGAAGTGGCCAGAAGATTTAATGTTATTCTTGAGATACGAAGGCAAATGAGAAAGTGGGTTCACCTGATGGTAAATCACCGCCGTCCATGAACATCAGCCACATCAGAACCAGAATGAGCCAGTTTGACCGGAGTGACACCACCTACCCTCAAAGAACGCAGAACGAAGAAGACCGGAGGCCCAATCGAGGGACAGAGGGTCAAAAGTCGACAGCGCACTTGTGACTCCACTTGTGATTAAGCCTAAACCCATCATAGTAGCGATGACTTTATTTATAATGCAATTGTCCTGCAGTAGGACGGTATAAGCTGATACTACTACAACACCACTGGCTCAGCGACCCAAAACGAGTCCTGTAGGCCTAACATGCGTACCGCGACAAAACTTTGTCGACTCTCATTCGCGAGACCGCATCTTCTATCCTGCTCATCTCTCAGTCAAAGCGAGAAGTACAAGTTCCTGCTCCGACACAATACTAGTGTCGACATAGTATCTTGCGGCGCGCATATAGCCCAGCTGGCCTCCCAAATAAGAGAACGCCACTTTGGTCGATCCTGCACTACTTGTCGCCAGTCACCGGCCTGAAGTTCTCGCATGATGTCACGTCTTTCCAGCAATACCTAGGCCAGCCTACCTAAGCTGATACTTTTACTTATAGAAGCTGTAAAATCTTCCAGTAACCAAGGATCTGTAATCAAGCGGAGGGATAGGGTGTGTTAATAAATCGAAAACTTCGCAAGAAGATAGATCGAGTTCATTCGCAGCCCCTTTAAAGTTTCAATGTGAACCAAATCTTGAGTATGTCGGCCATTAGGAGCGTGCCCATCTTAATGGCCTTTTAAACATTATTTAGTTTCAATTGACATTGCAGAACCGCGTGTGAAAATTCCGTAAGATGGCGTACCTTTAGACTGAGGTCCAACTACACGGTGATTAGTTATTTTTGCTGTGTCACAAACGACCAATGACGTTGAGATTGGATCTCAGTCTATATGTACGCCATCTTACAAATTTTTCACTCGCGGTAGCCTCCATTGTGGTTGCTATTATTTTTTTCTTTTTGGTTGCTACCATGTCTAGAGACACTATTATTTATCAATGTCGAGTGATTATAGAGACTATATTTTGGAAGAGTGGCAAATGTGATGAGTTTAAAATACAACTTACAACAAGTAATAAACAACATCTAAAACAGAATAAGCACAATTGGACAAAAAGCAAGCAAGCTTTCTTTTTCCCTCCTTAGTATGTTCGCATTCCCTGGTTTGTTTAATACCACTATATGGAAACAAAATAAGTTACAGGAGTTGTAAAAATACGCGTAGGTAGCAATTTATTTGAATGTCACGTTATAAGATCTTTGATTTTTAAAATTCCCCGTTTCAAATGCAAATAAAATAATAAAAAAACTGAACTAGAAAGTAAACTTGCAAACTTCGAACTAAAATATTTCTTCTAAAACTAAAACTAGAACTTCCCAAGCCACTTCTGCTTGAAGTTGTTCAACTTACAGGAGTTGGTCTCAAACGGTTATCACTGGCCTGTCCGAGCGGCTGATAGCGCATTAAGGGTGTCCGTTGGGCCACTAGCGCCGATATTTGTTTTTATTCATTGTGATGAATTCAAGATATTTGAAGGAAGTACCTCTTGGCAGTTATCCTCCATGAAACTGTTTAGTTTTTTTTGTATATTAGGTCTGTACTAATAGCAAAATTGTTCATCAAGGTGACCACCTCGTGAAAGAGTCGAAACGTGAATTGTTGACAATAATGCTCAAATCATTAAATGTTTTTGATTGTCGTTCTTGTCCAAACATACTTCCTATGAACAGAAATAATACATATAACGATAAAACAACAACATTAAATAAGTTTTGTCAACCTTTGGGTAAACTATAAAACTTTGGAACGCTGTTTCTTTATGTATGTTTTTCGCGCATTAATTGCGCTAATCTCAAAAAACACTGAAAGAATTCGAATGAAATTTTGCAGCATAGAGTTTTTGTTAATAAAATATTCCCTGTACCACTCACAAAAAATATTTTTGTGGCAAATAGAACGCCGCACGATCCGCCGTCCAGGCGCCTATAAGTTCTAATAATAATATAAATATTGTCGACGCTAGTGCACCAAACGGGCACCCTTTAGCTTACTGTAGAGTTACAGACGAAATTCATGACAAAGGCTTTTCTGTCGCGTTCAGTTGAGGATTATATTCAAAGACCTGAGTCAGTGAGCTTCTGGCATTCTCTTCGTTAGGTTTGTACCCGAATTTGCAGGTAGCGAGATGTTGTTACTGTAGGTACGTACAGATACACATTAAAGTATACAAAATGACAAATTTCTTCAAGCGACTCTCATCTTACTGTCATACACATTAGGTGGAATATCAGTTGAGGAAATTTGTCAGGTTGTGGAAACCTGATGTTTGGCTGACTGTACATAGCAATAGAGATAATTTGAAGATCACACGGGAAATACGAGGAATGTCAAAAAAGTACAATTAAGAGAAAAACTGTTTTATATAGTTTGAAAGTCGGCTTTCTTTCATTTTAGACTATTTTAAGGGAAATATTGTAATTAGGTATTGTATCTCCACCCTGGACAAACATTCGTGTGATGAGCACTTGTGTTTGTTTAGTGTCTGGGTGTAATTTGTGTATTAAAAAGTGGTATTATAATAAAGTTATATTTCCTCTGTTGTCTGATATAAAATTTACTACTTTTTAATAGTATAGATAATAACAATAGCCTCCCCGTAGACGAAAAAGGTTCAGCAAACATTCCAAGTATCAAATTCGTAGATCATCTCCAAGATTCAATCCTAAATATCAACAGCCAGTCGAAAGGATCGGATATTAGCCGAGTTGACGTGAGTTATCTAAATTGAAATCGGTTACCGACTCGGCTTTGCATTTTTGAGAACCTTCGGATACTCCGGTTCTATGATGGAGTGGGTATTTCTGTCATTTCGTTTTGGAGATGTTTTTTCTCGATAGGATAAGTATTGAGGGATCAGGAATATCGAGAATCGATTTGCAAAATATGACCTTGAGCTATATTATTAAGCTAAATGTAACTTATTGCTACCATAAACTGTTATGCGTCTCTGAGTTTGACATATCCATGAGTTGGGCCTCTGGTATACTCACTCAGCCAAACAGCGCAAGTGCTGCTTCGCAATCGATCTTTGAAGCCGTGGTATCGTATAGCCGTGTGAACTAATGGCCCACATTCTCTTAGTTTAGAGTCATAATTTTGCTTTTTATCCTAAACCGACTAACAGATCGCGTTGCATGTCGCCTACATCGCGCAAATGCAATGTTTTCAGTTTGTATATTAGATATCAGATAATTATATAAATCATAGTTGTGGTGACACTTACCCACGAAATGAATTTCTCAAGTAATTGAGTTCCTTTCAATCACATACAAAAACGTATCATATAACATAAACATAATTAGCGTCTCACTATATCGGGATGCAATTATTTTCCCCTAACAATATCCCTTTTCAACCCCCAGAAGACTGGTGCGGTTCCTGAGACAGTAGTTCGTCAGTTTACAAGTCAGATCTTTGTCGTTCACTCATTCATTATTAGTTCTATTTAGTTCAATCCATCATTTTCTTTCTACAGGCGTGTTGTAGTTCAAATCCGCTACGTATCTACTTATGCTTAGATCATATCTAGCAACCCTTTTAAAAGTTGCGAAAGTCAGATGTGGGTCGCTTCATTGTAATTACCAGACTCCTTAAATCCTCATGGTCTACGCGTACCCCAGGCTCTAAGAGCGACAGTTTTCTGGACGCGCGTAATTCTCATTTGCGTCCAAAACTGTCACTTGGAAGATGAAAATGTGAAGGAGTTCATCTTGTTAATTTTACGAGTATTATTATTGAGACGGTTAACGTTTTAACTGTTTACTGTGTGACAAAAACCCGAAAGACTAAAGATTTATCGGGGTTTTCATATAAAAGTAAACTGTAATACACGGTAGGGTGTAACGCACCCGAAACGTCAATAAATACTCTGATTCATAATCATGTAAAGTAAACTGACAGATGTCAATGTGTCATCCCCATACATTATCACTCGATTTGACACATGCAAAATGTCAAAATGCATAGAAACTTGTCATTGACATCTGTCAGTTTACTTTACATGAATATGAATCAGAGTATACGTATCTATGTATGTACATAAATATATGCTTAAAAATTTGCGTCGCGTTATGCCGTCTATAAGTATAATAGTTATAATGCAACGCAAAAATTTGAAGACCTACATATAAAGAGAACTGTCTTACGTAAAGTGACCTAGTCCAGACGTTCAAAAGTGAATAACTCTCACTCACTCTTTTGAAATGAGTGAACGGTACATCGCTCCCCTACCCCCAGGGGATACGAGTTGTTTACCGACCGCGGACGGGTGTGTACCTGGAACAAAAAATAAAGGATATTAATCATTTGTTTTATTTGCTTAAAGCGATTCGTTGGGGGAGGTAATCAAGGGGGATTAATGGGTATCGGTGGGGATGCTTAATGGGGACACCTGGTTCGATTGGGGTAGAGAAAAATGTATAATTTAATCTTATTTATGAAGACTTTAGGCAGTTATACCTTGATCTAGGATAGTGATATATAGCACACTATGATTACGGTGGCCTGCACATCAAGTTACTACAATCTGTCAAATTTCTTCAATCGAACCTCACTTTTATAATATCAAACGTGTTTGGTTCAATATCAACTGAGGAAATTTGACAGATTGTAGTAACTTGATGTGCTGGCCACTGTACATATTGAATACATCTAAAAAAAACATATACAGGGTGTATTTGTACAAATTTACATCCTGTTAACCACGTCTTCTTCTTTTACGTTCTTCAACTTCTAATTAGGCTCCCGGTACCCTCACTTAGTCGACGAAACGCAGCGCTGCTTCACGCTTGTCTTCTGTGAAGCCGTGACATCACTCCAGTCGAGCAGGCCCATTCATGCCGAAGCGTGGCTCTCCCACGGTTAATAAGCAGTGATAGTATTATGATGTTTGAAACTTATTAAACTTTTAATAAACACCCATTCACAACCGAAAATGCATTCAACGAATCCTTAACAAGATCCAAGAAAAACGATCACATCCGAAAGAATTCCAACCAAACCACCCCCCAAGTGTAAATTGAAATCGGATGAAACGAACCAAAGATAGTAGTTTTGAGCGGGCTTATTTGAGGGGGGGTGTCCCCAGTCAGTGGGAGCAAATCATTCGTGAATCGCTTAACGTACTTATTGCCATTCCGGGCTATTTCACACGTACCGATCTGACTGCTAGAGGTGGGGACACACGGGGGAATCTTCGCAGATGTCATGTTAGGACTTTTTGACGGCCTCATTGGCGCAGTGGCTAAGGTGTTCGCCTGAAGCGCGAAGGGCCCAGGTTCGATTCCCGGTCAAGTCAATTTAGGAAATTACATTTTCTAAATTTTCTAGGGTTTGGGTGTTTCTGGGTTGACGCCCCCAGTTAATTATCGTCACCTGGTACTCATAGTTCAGGGGTTACCCTACTTTGAGACCAGGTTTGAGATTGTCTGGCGCATAATAAAAAAAATAAAAAGATTTGACGACTAGTGGTAAGTACCTACTAATCGTCAAATCTTCGTGACTCTACTGGTGTTGCAGGTGTCTATGGGCGGCGCCAATCGCTTACCATCAGGTGATCCGTCTGCTCGTCTGCTACCACATAGAAAAACTCTTTTAGATAATTCTTAAGATGATACCACAGCCTCCCAAATTCTCCATCCGTGTGTCTGCGTAAATGGGAATCACAGAAAACAGCGAGCCTGCGGCGCGATGGAGCGTGAATTACATTCATATGATATTCCCGGCTCCGTGCCGATTACGCAATGAGTCCGGAGTGAGCCGAAGGTTTAGCTCCCCTGCCTTCGCATGCTTCGGATTATGGATACGGTGTGTTGGTAAATTGATAACACATTGATACGTACTCGATAAACATTGGTGAGTAACTTTCGGAATTCGTCTAATATTTTATAGTCTGCTTTAAAATAAATAAATAATGCGCCAGATAATTACACCAATCAACCTGATCTCAAACTAGGGCGAACTCTACTATGAGTACCAGCTGACGATAATTAACTGGGGGCGTCAACCCAGAACACCCAAAGTATAAAATGTAATAAGATTGTACGCCGACATGATACTTATACTTTTTAGCAAAATATAAAAAAGAGTTTTTTTTTTATCAGATCGAGGTTAGAAAAACCGACAAATCATCTGAAGGTAAGCGATTACCGCTGCCCATGCACACCTGGAGATCAATTCTCGTGCACTAGACATAAAATCGAATTAGAGATTCGACAATAATTGCTCCCCTGAAACACTAGATTAAAGTGACAAGACAAGCGATCTTTCTGATCTCGCAGATGTTCATGGCCGGCGATGATTACCTACCAGCAGGTGACCTGCTTGCTCGTTTGCCGCCTGTAGTATAAAAAACCTTTTTAAGATTAGGAAAATACATACGAGGCTGGCAGGATTCCAATCAGCAAACACAGTGTGTATTGAAATTTCCAATTTCCACAGTAAAAGCATGATCCAGGAAACTTTTTAATAAATATAAACAAAAAAAAAGGGACAAAAAAGCAATCCGACTTTGTCACAAACGTCCACTGATGTCGCGACACAATGCGAGCCGATATCAAATGTCGCAACGACTAGCTCTTACAATACTCTTCTTGCCAAAGAAATGGGTCTTCTTTTAAAAATAGATTTTTTATTCAAACTAGTTCTTTTATAAAAATGTCTTTTTATTCCCGGGTCGAGCAAAAGTATGTTTCGAACTTAAAATTAACAACTAATCCCGCTCGCAAAAGTGATTAAAACTTACAATTAATTATTATTAACGCAAATTTTAAATTTGAAACTAGCATTTAGGTATTTAAACCACATAATTATAATACAATCGTTGTTGATACAATTGTGGTTAAGTTGTGGTGAATTGCTGCATAGGCGGCCATAGATTTTGAAAATTTAATTACTTAAGGATTAAATATTTTCATGTAGGTACTGGGTAAATGTTACAACATTGGATGCTGTCTGTTTTTCCTTCTCTTTCGTTCTCCAGAGACAAAATTGCTGGATGGTATTAGAATATTATTATAAGAACAAATTATTATCCTTATATTAGTATTAGTTTTAATGGTAAAAAGATAGCTGAAGACCTCGCTGTCCAAGAGAATAAGCTAATCTGGGGAATCTCGATCTATCCTAGGCTGGTTTTTCAACTCTAGGACTCAGCGTGAAGCCAACAGCAAGCTAAAGTAAACAAAAAAAAATTAAAAGCTGTTTTTTTGGCACAAAGTGTAAACGACAACAAATAATTTTGTTCTAGATATTTTTCATCCCCTCAGTTTGTAAGACAAAGGCGATGGGATATAATTGGAAACAACGTTTACTGAATGAAAAATGGATCCTGCAAAGATGGAATATGAAAGAAAATATATTAAAGAAGATGTTTTTGCAAGAAAGCTTAGCGTCTGTAAAGTAATAATAGATAAATATTTCTTTTTATATAACGAGGAGTATCTTCTCCAGTAACATTGGCGAGTAACGAGTTTCAGTCTTGGCTGGTTGCATCGAAAAGGAGTTCGCGCAGCGTTTAGTTTTTGTTATGTAATAGTTGGCAGACGAGCAGACGGACCACATGATGGTAAGCGATTGCCACCACCTATAGACACTAGCAACAACAGTAGAGTCACAAATGCGCTGCCAACCTTTAACCCCTTCCCCCCAATTTGCCTTCAGCATTCACTCGACGAAACACAGCGTAGGTTCTGCTTCGCGCCGGTCTTCTGTGGAGCCGTGGTATCACTCCTGGTTGAGCTGGCTTAGTTCGAATGGTTGGAACTTCAACCATGCAGGCGATGTATGCAACTTCATCTATGTTACGAGTGTGCATTGGCAGCAGCAACTGCTTACCATCAGATCTTAGGCATCCATTTAAGAGGTTGACACACATAACCATGATCCAAAGTTTTGCAAGATTGGTCAACGAGGAACTGTCGTCTCACTCCAAAGCAGAGGAACCTGTAGGCCTAACATGCGGACGGCGACAAAATTTTGTCGACTCTCGTCCGCGAGAGCGCATCCTTCTATCCCGCTCATCGCTCTGTCAGGTGAGCGAGAAGCAACTTACGCCGACACAATACGAGTGTCGACAAATTATCTCGTGGCGCGCATGTTAGCCCGGCTGGACCTGGACCATAAAATGTTCACTTTGAGAAACTATCCGAAATACCCATCACTATGTACCTATCACTTTTAGCTACCTCAAGCTAAGCCTTATTGGATCTTCTTGCCTGCCACCTACAAAATAAACTATCGCACATCCAACTTTGCAATTTGCAAGAAAAACTCCACTTCCATCAATTTCCCAACTATCCACAGAATCCTCCCCCCCCCCCCCCCTCCTCAACACGAACCCTCCATTAAACAAACATAGCATTTGACAAATCACGGGCGCGTCAGCGGCTGATTGATGTCCGACACCCTTATCTGTCTTCCGCGAATCGAGTAGTTTTAAGTATTAGGAAGTAGGAACATGGTTCTGTACATATATTACCTCGTTTAAGAGTAGACGGATCTAATGGTAAACGTGGAAGATGTCATCATCATCTGTTAAGCATATTCTGTGTGTTAAGCGTGCACGATAAGTCGCCCAATGCCAGCTTGAAAATCAGCGCCGCAGCGGCTTCTAGCTGTTGCAAATACTGAGGTTGTGCCTTCTTGGTTGCAAAATGTTTTTTTATACTGACTCAGTAAATTGGCTCACCTCAGCCTGATGATAAGCAAGAGGAGAGCCCGCGTTGCAGTTACAACGAACGCGACGACTCGGCATCACATCCGTTGGCACTGCCCTAATAGTCCGCGAGATGCTTCTTCACGCTAATATTACATATGCTTTTATATTTTGTTATTTCTTTTTGTTTTTGTGGCTAATAAACGTTATCTATCTATCTGCCTAGGACACCTAGCTAGGCGAGATGATGGCAGGTGGAGTAAGCTCCTTACCGAATGGTGCCCTAGAATAGGCAAACGAAATCCTGGTCGTTCAGCGTCACGATGGGTAGATGATATCACCAAAATAGGAGGTCCTACTTGGATCCGAGCAGCTCAGGACCGGGAACTTTGGCGGGAAAGAAAGGAGGCCTATACTCAACAGTGGGTACTGCCGGGCTGATTATGATATGATCTATCTACCTATCTATCTCGAACACGTCCGGAACCACCAGTGGAAATATTAGCGCACGGCCTCCTATTTTACTTAATCGGTATTCTCTCACTGCTGGGCAAATGTCTCCCCCAAGTTCCTCCATTGATCTCTGTGAAAGAAAACATCGTAAGGTTCTGCCCGTGAGGATATTCTGAACGTACACGTTCAGAATCAGTTTGTTAGAGAGGATTGTGGACACGCCTAACATCATCGGCGAGACGCAAGGCGCATCGTCTTCGCTGGCTTGGCCATCTCGAAAGACTGGACGAGGATCGTCTCGTGAAGAAAGCATACAAAGCCGACCGATAGGCGACGCCCGGTAGGCCGTGTAATTAGTTGTTTCGGTACCCCTGTTTAAGAGTTGCGAAGGTCAGACGGCATTTGTTTCATTGTAATTATAGTCCGCGGCATCTAACTATAGCGATGACCGTTACAAAAATGACAGTTTGCGCACTTGTAAAAAAGAAGACTTTCTACTAAAATTGGTTTCTGGCACTCAAGGTCATCGCTATTCTTTCATGCCGCCAGCTATACCAGATTTCACATTTCGTCAAAACTTTTGCTAAGGATTTACTATAACCCTACAGAACCCTAAAGTTCTAAGATTTTTCGATCGGTCCCTCTCGTGATATGCGACAAAATAAACGACTTAAGATGTCGTAACAGAGTAGTTTCCAGGAAAGAATTGATGGCGAATTACATGGGGTGGGACTGAAAGGGGGCCTGGTTTCATAAGAAAAATACCCCTTGTACAACAAAACAAAATTGGGTGATCGTGTAGTTATTATAAAATATTGTTATGTGGCCTGCCCACTGCCACTTCATGTTGATTTAATTTTAGTAAGTATTTTTTGTATATAGAAATGGGCAGGTGGTCCGAAGATATTGCAATTGTAATGGGAAAACGATGGATGAGGCTGGCAAAGGACCGTAGGGAGTGGTAAAGAAGAAGCCTAAACTCAGCAGTGGGTGGATGTGGGCTGATATGATAATGATGATAAGTATTTTTAGGGTTCCGTAGCCAAAATGGCAAAAACGGAACCCTTATAGTTTCGTCATGTCCGTCTGTCCGTCTGTCCGTCTGTCCGTCTGTCACAGCCGATTTACTCGGAAACTATAAGTACTACAGTGATGAAATTTGATGGGAATATGTGTTGTATGAACCGCTACAAAAATATGACACTAAATAGTAAAAAAAGAATTGGGGGTGGGGCCCCCCATACATGTAACTGAGGGATGAAATTTTTTTTTCGATGTACATACCCGTGTGGGGTATCAATGGAAAGGTCTTTTAAAATGATATAAAGTTTTCTAAAAAACATTTTTCTTAAAGTGAACGGTTTTTGAGATATCAGCTCTCAAAGTCGTAAAAAGTATGTCCCCCCCCCCTCTATTTTTATAACTACGGGGTATAAAATTCTAAAAAAAATAGAGGTGATGCATGCTAATTAACTCTTTCAACGATTTTTGGTTTGATCAAAGTATCTCTTATAGTTTTTGAGATAGGTTGATTTAACTGTAATTTTGGTTAAGTTTATTATATTTGCTGCTACGGAACCCTTTGTGCGCGAGCCCGACTCGCACTTGGCCGGTTTTTATACATAATATTTGACATTCATAAATGTTCTATAAGGACTTAAATTGAATAAAGAATATTTCTATTTCTATTTCTATTTCTATTCATAAGAAATATGTATCAAATCGCATAAAATTATGTTTTGTTCAAATTAAATGGCCTGCACAAGTTTTTATATAACAGACGAAAAATTCATCTTGATGTTAAGCAATAACTGCCGCCCAACAGTGTACTCATAACCAACCTTTGATCCATTTTGTCCCTTTAATTGGGTCTTCAGTACCCTCGCTCACATGGAGAAACACAGTGCATGCGCTGGTATCACTCCTGCTAAGGCGGCCCGTTTTTTTTTATTTGATAGGTAGCTGACGAGCAGGCGGATCACCTGATGGTAAGCAATTGCCGCCGCTCATGGACACTTGCAACACCAGCGGAGTTACAAGTGCGCTGCCAACCTTTAATCCCCTTCCCCCCCGGGTGGGCCTCCGGTACCCTCACTCACTCGGCGAAACACAGCACAGGGGCTGCTTCACGCCGGTTTTCTGTGAGACAGTGGTATCACTCCGGTCGAGCCGGCCGATTCATGCCGAAGCGTGGCTCTCCCACAGTTAAAGTTTATGCCCCAACGCTCTCCCGTTTATGCACTACTTTCATTTTTGCTAACTTCGATATTCGCATAAAACCACCGACTTCCGAATCCACTAATACAGCGCAGTGGCCCATATCTGTCCCCGCGCTAAGTGAGCCGGCCCTAATGAGGCACTCCGAGGGCCATTCGCACCTAATGAAGCCCATTTGTGGGCCCGTCGTAAAATAGGCCCGGCTTTGTCGCAGAACCTATTGCTTTATCTGTTAGCTGTGGTATTGAGTTTGGGTTACCATTATACCCTGTTGTGTTAGTATCTTAATCCTTTTGACTTTACTTATGCACTTTTTTGCAAAAATAATTTTTTATTTATTTTATTTTAATATGAAAGAAGGTACCTACAGCCTTTTTTCATACTTTGGTTAGCATTTAATTAAGATTGTAATGGTATTTATGGAATGCAGTTTATGTTTGTGCGATTTAGACAAAAATGAATCAAAGTTGCGTTAAAAGAATGTGATTTGGTAACAACAGGAGGAAGAATATGGAACATTAGTTGATAAAAAATTTGTGATATTATGATTTGGAATAAATTTCGATTTTTAAAAATGACCATGGCAAAGAATGTAGGTAAGTACTTAACGATTTTTTTACGTAATTATTTAAATAAATTGTCAATACTCCGAATTTTGAACCCACAAAATCCACAGGACAGTGGCCCATATTTGTCCCCGCGTTAAGTGATCCGTCCCGAATGAGGCACTCCGAAGGCTATTCGCACCTAATAAGGCCCATTTGTGGGCCCGTCGTAAAATAGGCCCGGCTCGCAGAACCTATTGCTTTATCTGTAAGCTGTATTGAGAGTTTGCTTTTTTATTTGGGTCTCTGTATCCATCAGTCAACACTTGGGTTGTTGAAATAATAACCCAACGGTTATCTGCTAGATGAAACCTCATTAAGTTTTTATATTGTACAAAATTTTGCGCAATAAACATTTGATAACTTTAAAGTGGCATACGACAAGACGGAGCACGTGATGGTAACTAATCCGCCGTCCACCAGTGGAATCACAAGTGCGCTGCCAAACTTTGAACTCCCCTTATCCTCGCATTAGACCGTTACAATTACCTCACTCATCCGGCAAAACATAGCACATTATGTAAGGCCGTAGTATACTTTTGGTTGAGCCGGCCTATTCATGCCAAGCGTGGCTCTCCTATGATTAAAAGTTGTACTTTATTTCACTCATTACTGTTCCTTTTATAAGCACGGTAAGCCTTTGGTCTTGCGCTCAATCTCTCATTGGTATTGAATAGTGAATAGAGAGTGCACCTGTATTTAGGCGCACACTTGAGCACTATAAATATCCTGCGTACGACGCTGATGCTTAAGGGGCTACACGAATGAAACTAGCGCCGCCAACCTATTTACACTGATTGTGGCGAAAATACGATATTTTTTAAGAAAGCAAAACATTACAGACTTAGATAAAAGTAAATTGGATTTTTCAAGATGCAATACAATTATATAAAACACGCGACAAGTAACAATAATGTCAATTATTGCTAACAGTGGCCGTTTTTAGCAATAATTAACATTATTGTTACTTGACGCGTGTTAGAAATATTGCATTGCATCTTGAAAAATCCAATTTACTTGGATCTAAGTCTGTAATGTTTTATTTTCTTTAAAAATATCATATTTTCGCCACAATCAGCGTAAATAGGTTAGTGCTGTGTTTCGTCGAGTGAGTGAGGGTACCGGAGGCCCACCCGGGGGGGAAGGGGATAAAAGGTTGGCGGCGCACTTGTAACTTCACTGGTGTTGCAGGTGTCCATGGGCGGCGGCAATTGCTTACCATCAGGTGATCCGTCTGCTCGTCTGCTACCTATCACATAAAAAAAAAAAAAAAGCGGCGCTAGTTTCATTCGTATAGCTACTTAAGATTGACCGCCGTAGCCAAGTATCGCTTGTAGCAATTATTTTACTGATCCTTATATAGGTAGGTCAAAACTCGTTGAAAATCCCTCTTCTATATTCCCACACGACTTCTCGCAGAATCTGAGTTCTGCAGCATAATTTGCACTGCAGCGGTGCAGTGACGTCATTACTGCCTGATTGTGTTAGCTGCAGTCGCGTTGTCAATTATACCTCCCCGTCTGTCTGTCGATACGTACGATACGCTCGTGGTGCTGGGAATTGTACTTGATATCCGCTAAGTTAATTTCTATAAGCGGAAACTTGGTAAGTTTTTACATTCAACCTATACGTGTGGTACCTATCTATGGATGGGTCTAAACTACCAACTAGAAGTGGAAGTACTTACTTTTTTTTTATGTAGCAGACGAGCGGGCGGATCACCTGATGGTAAGCAATTGCCGCCGCCCATGAACACATGCAACAAGTGCGCTGCTAACCTTTTATCCCCTTCCCACCAGATGGGCCTCCGGTACCCTCACTCACTCGGCGAAACACAGCACAGGAGCTGCTTCACGCCGGTTTTCTGTGAGGCAGTGGTTACTTTTACTTTCCTACTTTTTTTAAATATATCATAAATTGTAAACCGAAATTTACCTTTCATTCAATCGATCTACTTAATATTTTAAATAAATAAATAATAATATATTAAAATAAAAAGAAATAAAAATAATATGTCCATACAGAACATTTATGAATGTCAAATATCATGTTATTAAATACTAGTGGCCCGCCCTCACTTCTTTTCTCAGTTCCACTGTCTACCAATAGATGGTGCTGAGCGTTGATTGTATCGCGCAAGTGTTTCGTGTTTTTGGTTTACCTATAAGCCCTGGCGTGGAATATGAGATTAAACTCTTTATAAATAGTATAGAAATGTTACTTGCTGCTACAGACCCCTTCATGAGCGAAAGCAACTCGCACTTGTCCGTTTTTTCCTTAATCGTCTCAAAGCCACATCTCATAGCACTTAAGACCCCACAAGTGGAAGAGCCACGCTTCGGCATGAATGGGCCGGCTCGACCGGAGTGATACCACTGCCTCACAGAAAACCGGCGTGAAGCAGCCCCTGTGCTGTGTTTCGCGGAGTGAGTGGGGGTACCGGAAGTCCACTCGGGGAGGAAGGGGATAAAAGGTCGGCAGCGCACTTGTAACTCCACTGGTGTTGCAAGTGTCCATGGGCGGTGGCAATTGCTTACCATCAGGCGATCCGCCTGCTCGCCTAATTTAAAAAAATAGTATTGAAATGTTACTTGCTGCTACAGACCCCTTCATGATCGAAAGCAACTCGCACTTGTCTGCTTTTTCCTTAATCGTCTCAAAGCCACATCTCATGGCACTTAAGACCCCACAAGTCGTCCCTCGCCGAGACAAATGCCCAATCTAATTTCACACGCCATCTGATTGCGTCAAGTAAGTTACTAATGATCACTCATTACCCGCTGTCCGTCTGTTCGTCCGGGGAAAAGAGACAAAAACGACGACGGGTGTCGACGTGGGGACTGATCGCTGATCGCTTGCTATGGTTTATTCACGATGAGAACTTATTGATCCTTAAGGCTATTAAAAATAAATTTGCATTCACTCTTCGGCATGAATGGGCCGGCTCGACTGGAGTGATACTGGCCTCACAGATGACCAGCGCTGTGTTTCGTCGAGTGAGGGTGCCGAAGACCCAATTGGAGGAAAGAAGGTTAAAAATCCACCAATAGAATCACTTTATTCCTCTCTAGAAGTGATTCTATTGGCGGATTTTTTCCTCGCACACCGCTTAGCTACCTCGTACAGCTCTGGTAGAAAAGCAGCCTAAAAGTTGGCATCGCACTTGTGACTCTATTGGCGTAGCAGCTAGGTGTCTAAGGGTGGCAGCAATCGCTTACCAACAGGTGATCCGTCAGTTTGTCTGCCCAATATTTTTTGACCACTGTGAATATAAGCCTTCTGTGTCCTTTGGTGCCCCTTCCACTCTTTTGGCTTCGTTTCCTTAAAAAAGTTACATCTCCCCTCTCTTTAAAAACTTACTATCAAAAAAGGCCATCTCCACCAACGTCTTGCCAAAATGACCCCGATCAAAAAACCCTCAAACCTCCGCTAAACTAATCCACCGATTAACAGTGTGATTTACGACTGCGAGTCGAACCGGGGAATTAACTTGTCAAGGGACTCCCTTAACAAGGGACTTCGGTATTTTTCCCCCCTAATGAGACACTTGGCGGCTATTTCAGTAATAAAATAAATATTTTTCCCATGTCGATTATACTTGGATGGAGATTGAAGCGGGAGATTTGCAAATGGTGAGTTTGTTTAAAGAATGAAGTTGTTTTAAGCTAATGAACTTTATTGGACAAAATAAGACGAATGGAACTACAAAAAGGGAAAACAAAAACTGAAAAATAAAGCCAAAAACTACCAAAAATAAATAAATAAGTTATTTAAGTAAACCAATGATAAAAAAAATTAAAAAAAAAACAATAAGATAAATTCAAACCGTGTACACAGTGTGACATGCCCCTGTGGCAATGTCTCCAAAATGCTGGCAGCAATACCTCGTTTTATAGAGATGGAAATTCGCTGGGCGAGTAGCTGGCCTTTTGGGTCTCGCGTGACTTCGACTAAGCGCTTATCCAAATTGTTTTAAGTAAAATATCAAAGGTGTTTTTTACATTAAAGTGGACAAACGAGCAGACGGCTTACCTAATCACCTCCACCCTGATATCTGTAACACCCGAGGTATCACATACAGGTTGCCGACTCTTAAGTAAGAAATAAGCCTAGAAATAATTCACATCTCACACGTCCCAAAACCAGAGTTTTTCAAAAGAAACTATCCAGATGGAACTATCAGAAAAACCGCTAAAATAAATGTTTCTACCCTTAAAAGGGAAATGTTAAAAAAGCCTTTTAAAGCATGGCACGAGACGTGCGCGAGGTATCTAAACTGTGAATAAAACAAATCTGTCTTCGAAGCGTTTAGCTCTTATTTCCATCCACTTCTCAGCTATTTCCTACTTTACGCGTGGTGCAAGTTGGAAGTGGTTTGAGCCAATCGAGACAATAGACAAAGCCGTATTAAGGGATACGTAAGTCTATTTGGTGTGCCCGCTCACGCTTGTGCATTGGAACGCTCGCCAATTTTCCCTAGTGTTAGAAAGAGTAAGAGAAAGAAAACATTTATTGACCACAACACATTTACACATAGACAAAAAGATAAAGATAACATAGAAGTTGCGGCCAACAAGGGTCAGCCTTAGCATGATGCTGCAGTCACCGCGAGCAGCTGCTGCAGCGCTGGTTTTCAGGCTGGCCCTTGGGTGACGACTTAGAATAATATAAAAGTGTCTTATCTCTTAACTCCACGCTTTTCCGCTTCCTCTTTTGCCTTGGACTCTTCGGCGATTATTTCCCCGAGGTTTTAGTATCATTTCGGGATATGTCTCGTGCTTGTTTTTCGCTCTTATATCTTTTTACTCCACGCTTCATCGCTTCCACCTTTGCTTTGGACTCCTTGGCTCGGGACATGTCACGCACGCGCGCTATAATAAAACGCTGCTGATCTTCCGCTTTCGCTCTCTTTTATTTTTACTCCACGCTTTTCTGCTTCCTCTTTTGCCTTGGACTCCTGGGTTCGGGACATGTCACGCACGTGCACCATCTATACCTTACATTGTGTCTGGTCTTTTTTTTATATCATAGGTAGCAGACGAGCAGGCGGACCACTTATGGTAAGCAATTGTCGCCGCCCATAGATACCTGCAACACCAGTGGGGTCACAAGTGCGATGCCAACCTTTTATCTTCTTCCTCCCGGTGGGCCTCCGGTACTCTCACTCACTCGGCGAAACACAGCACAGGAGCTGCTTCACGCCGGTCTTTCGCTTTCGCTCGCTTATCTTTTTACACCTCGCCAGGCCTGTCCCACTCCGCGTTTAGTATCGAACTTGCAAGTACATGCGGCGTCCCCTCCGGAGGGGCAAATTAGTAGAAAATAACGAACGAGCGGCGACGTACGCGCAACAGTTGCTTGCGATAGAAAGAGAACGCACTTTTAGGTATGAATAATGGTAGACATTGAACGCTGGGCGGTCGGAATTTCAACGTTATGTTATGGTAGCCTGAGTCTTCATTTCCATAAACGGTTTTTAGGAGTGGGCTTTCTGTACATGTACTATTAAGTATTCTGTGACCTCGCTCCTCCGCTTCCTCCTCTGCCTTGGACCCCTTGGACCATTTCCCCCGGTCGTAGTGTCATTCCACGCGCGCTCGCTATACCGCGCCGTCTTGCATTCTTCGCTGATGTATACGCTCGCTTAATAGCCTTAAACATCGGGAATATGGGCCAACGAGCGCCCGGAATTTATGAAACTACCAACGAAGTGGGGGGGGGGACCTGGGTAACCCTTTGGGGGAGTTTTTGCTAATTAGGAGCTTATGCCTGAACACGGAATAGGACTATGTAAGCTGTTAAGTAAGACCAATATTTGATAGGCTTCGCTTTTAAACAATTTTGAGCATAGTTTAGGAGCTAGCAGCAAGATACTTAAAAGTGGTGACCCTGCCTCATACACCAAAGGTCGTGGGTTCGATCTACATGTGTGATGAACACTTGTGTTTGTTCCGTGTAATTCCTCAGCCCGATTCCTCAGAGCACTTCTGATATTATTATCGTAAATTATCGTAGAAGGATAACCTTTTTTTATGTAATAGGTGGCAGACGAGCAGACGGATCACCTGATGGTAAGCGATTTCCGCCGGCCATTGACACCTGCAGCACCAGTTAGACCAGACCAGACCAGAGCACCAGGTAAATACAAATACAAATACAAATAACGTTTATTGCTTATTAATGATACATATTACATGAAATTAGGTAAAGTAACTTAAATTTAGGTAAGGGGTACCTTTAACTTTTTTGCTTTTGCTACAAAGGCGATACTAAAGCACTATTACTTGAAGCTTAGCTTTTTCGATTTCTTTGGGAGTGAGAGCTTTTACTCTTGCGTCTCACATTTCCAGAAATAAAACATGAGTGTACTGAGTGCTTGCGAGAGTGATAGCTTACTCGGACGAGCATGATACCACAGTAGGTACGTTAGTGTAACCAGCAGATTGACATAGAAGGGTCAACAATATAGTCTCTAATAAATTATTCATTACCGCGTAGAAGTGAAAAGATCGAGCCGCGAAAAGAGCGTACCTACCAGGGCTGACCAACCGGAAATCGCCCTGTGGGATGCCCAAGGTATCGCTGGACAGATCAGGTCAAAAAAGATCTTTCCCACCTACAACGATCGGACTGGCGAAAAATGGCCGAAAACAGACCGGAATGGCGAAGTCTCGTGTCGGAGGCCAAGATCAATTAGGGTTGCTGGACCAGCGTATTAAGAGTAAGACCAAGAATATATTATTATTTGTCTTTATAAAAACGTTTATACATAAATGTAAAAAAAATACAAGTATATATGAAAGACAAGGGGAAGGAGATCAGCTGATGTTACCGCGAGAAAGTGATCCCGGGCAATGCTGTAAGTAAGTAGAAAGACAGTAGTTTCGCATCGCATCGCATTTAGCCACCCTCAGGACAATAGCTAACTTTAACCGCACAATATTCAGAATTGCCTTTCGGCATCGCATAAATCTCTGTACGGACATCCTCGTGCTCAGTTGTTTATCTGCACTTTGCGAACGGATATTACTCCGGTTCATAGAATAAACACGAGAATGAACCTAAGACAACATGGCGGACTAACTTTGGCTCTTATAGATTGCTCAACGGTGACGTCATACCGAGAAATTTCCGATGAATCAACTTCGCATGGACTAAAGTGGGCTGCCAATGGGAAAATCGGGAGAGCTTTTGACGACTAATTTAGCGCAGTGTTTTGAGCGCCGGTTGAGACGCAAGGCTTGCCGGTTTGATTTCCATCATCATCATCATTTCAGCCAATATACGTCTACTGCTAGACATAGGCCTCCCCCAAAGTTCTCCACACAGATCGGTCCTGTGCCACCCGCATCCAAGGGACTCCCGCGACCTTCACTAGATCGTCGTTCGACTGTTTGTGGTTCCTTCGTTATTTTTGGTTTCCAGAGCACAAGGGAAAATCTTAGTTTAGGGCAGGACAATGTCTGTGAAGTTGCCTTAATTTATTTATTTAAAAAAATGCTTTATGACTGAACATAGTGTTGCCCGGACAAAACCGATCGCCTAGAACATCACTAGGCGTAACTTAATATCTCTAGAGTGTTGTCTGACACTAGAACTGTCAATCCCTTCAGATAGATAAAACTGTGTATGATATTCTAAAAATGTGGTTCATTGTTATTTATGTCTTTCATGGCAGATTAGCAAACTGATCACCTGATGAAGTGATACCCGGCGCCACGCTTTCTGCGAAATATGAATACGTTCCCTAAATACTTCCTAATGATATTTTTTACACTGTGGTCCAAGTCTACGCCTTTAAGCCCAAGGTTTAACGGAAACCGATTTATTACGTCGTCTGGCAATCGTAAACCCGCGGTATCTTTACAGCCTCGTGGTAAATAATTCACAAACTGACGGATATCGGCGGCCGCTTCGGCATCATTCAGTGAGTACGGTTTTATAGACGAAAACTAATTACCGCACTTACTACTAGGGTTTCCAAATGCTGTACTTTTTCTCGTATTAGGGATGACAAAAATCTCGTGTGGTCACTAATACTTCCTTATTTACTTCGAGGGCACAACAACCCAAGATTTATCTTCCGATAAAAAACTCCTCCAATGGGCTCGCTCGAACATTCGCTGTTTCACACCAGTAGCTGACTTGTAGCTCACAGATCCGCCACAGACAGGTATTGCATACATTCTCGTAGACAAGTCTACGAGATTTTTAATTTCCCGTAGATATTGTACTTATTAATTGTGTTGTTTTGAGGCTATGATGTATGTATGAGTACATTTTATTACACACAAAATAGCGGTATAAAACCGTAAAACTAGATATTACAGGAGTATGTAATTGTGCACTTAATCTAAAATTGTTCTTATAACCACTTTGGATGTTATCTGTTAATTAATAAATATTTATATCTCGTACCGTAACAAGATTTCTCGTACATACGTCTGGCACAACCCTAGCTGCTACTGATCAAAGACTCGTTTTTAACGCTTCAGTTTTTGTTTATTTATTTGGTATCCTCTTTATACAACCTCATAAAACATGTGTTAGAGTTAAAATTAAGCAAATATATTTTAATTTGATAGTAGAACTGTGAGGTCGTATCACTCTGGTCGAGGCCAGCCCATTCATATCTAAACATGGCTCACCCACGGATTTTTCCATCGCCCTTTAGAAGACTGCGCCTGAACTTTATTAAGAGGCCGATTGTTAATGGTAAAATTTTTTTGGGGCACGTGGAGGCTTCCATCATAGAAATCAAGTTATCGCTACTATAACGGGATTAGGCTTAATCATCACGCTTGCCTACAACAAGAAAATACTATTTAAAAAATTACTTCATAATTTTTGAGTAACAGTTGAACAAAGGTTCCCAGAACCTGTCAATGAGCTGTCACTTATAAAGTAACGTTGAAAAGAAAAATCTGTCGTGAATCTTAATAAGACAAAAGAATAAGTTCTAAACTTATGAGAGCATAAAACAAAAACAAGAGAGAAAAATTAACGGTCTTTGAGAAAAAAGGATTCTGACTATGCATAAACCCTCAAAGGATTTCCAACGCCGCCTACTTTCAGCCAGATAGGGTCTACAGACATACAGATTCTACAGGATAATCCTAAAGTAAAAGTAAAGTAAAAAGTAAAGTATCAGCCTATATACTGTCCCAATGCAGGGCAAAAACCTATCATAGAAATCAAGTCATAGCTACTATGATGAGATGATGATATGATGGGATACTATGGGGATTAGGCTTCGTCACCATGCTTACCTAATGCGGACAAGTAATCACAAACCCGAGCTATGTTCGAAAAATTCGGAATATACTATTTGCTCGACCTGGAATTCTAACCCGGGACCCCGAGATCATGGCCTGGTACTCAAAGGACGAGAACAAGGGGGCGTTAATCCTATTTTCAAGAATAATTCTATTTTTCTTTTGCTATTGTCCCACTGCTGGGCAAAAACCTTCTCTAAATGCCAACACTCATCCCAGCTTGTCGTTCCCAGTTGCGTCGAAGGCTGTCGTTTTCAGAGTTGTACTCCGTAGTAGAGCCATGCTTCGGCATAAATGGATCGATTCTATTGGAGTATACCACAGCCGAATAGAAGACCGGCGTGAAGCAGCGCCGGCGCTTGTTTCGCCTATACTGAGTTATGGAGTCACTTTTTTTTATTACTTAAAGTACTCGACTAAGTCTCATCAAGAGTACTACACGATTTCCAAATAAATATGTTTATTAGACCTACTGCGGACCCCAGATCCACATGCTACGGTCCCCTGACGGAATACGTGCCATAGACCCTCGAGAGAGCATAATTATGTTGAGACTCTTAATGATTAAACTAGACATCGAAGTAAAAATGCCAATTTTTTTTTTCAATTACTTATCCCATAAAACGTCTAATGAGCTGTCCCCCTACGTCCTGTGGGACGTTCAAATTAAAACGGAGCGTCTAAATTTTAAGGAGATTTCCCACAGAATCCAGTCTCATTTATTAAAAAAGTCGATTTGTGTATTGGGCCCGCTCTTGCGGATTTGGTCTGTTTTCTTGGCTCAGTTTTCCTTATTTTGTATTTTATTAACAATTAGCGTAAAGCGATGATAGATCAAGGGATACAAAACTCCTTCTAAACAGAAGATCGTAGCGTAGGTTCAAGTTCAAAACGAAATCTAACAAAACTATTTTACACATCATCATCAGCCTGGTGCAATCCACTGCTGGAGATAGACCTCTCCAAGTGTTAGCCACTTTGATCGATCTTCGGCTACTCGCATCCAGCTCCAGCCAGCCCTTTTGCGTAGATCGTCACTCCATCTGGCCTGAGGCTGCCCTACACTACGTTTACCAATACACACAACAACAAGTATTTTACACATCACCGCAACTAATGTCCTATCTCTCAGACCAAAAACTGCCTGAGAGTCTTCCGATTTCATAATAACTAGGCTTGCTTTACCGTCACGATAAAAGTCATTTATTTTTTTTACTTGAATAACAAAAATCTTTACAATTTCCTTGAAAGTTTAAAAGCAAACACTTCATCCGATGCTATGCGCCTGATAAAAACAGTTGAGCAATAAAAGTGCAGTTGCATTGCTTGAATAAAACATGTAGGCGCTTTCTTTACGGTTTGTGTTCTGCTATGAATAAGGTAAGTTGGTTTGAATATTCTAAGTATTTATGATGTACTAGCTTTTGATTCCTTGAAATGGGGGGTTAGAAAGGGGCAGTAAGTAAAAAGTAGCCTATGTTACTCGCCATCCCTTCAACTATCTCCACCTTAAAAATCTCGTCAATTCGTCGCTCCGTTATGTGTAGTCATTGATAATTTATTATATAGATTTATTTATGATCGAAAGCCTGGAGGCCAATTCTCGGTTTTCGCCTTCTATGTCGAGTTGACTTCATAGAACGCATAGACCAATAGGAGAACAAGATAAGGAATGTCGACTGTAATCTGTGTTCTCCTATTGGTTGTTCGTTCCATGAAGTCGACTCGACATAGAAGGCGAAAACCGAGAAGACTGGAGACTAAGGCAGGCCCCTAAAATTAGTAGATCAACAAAATTCGCAACGGACTCTACTTAAAGCACGGATTAGTCCTCCCCTTCCCCCCCTACCAACTTTATTTCCGGTTCCGCTGCGGACTTCCGCCTGAATACGACGTTAAAAAAATACGACAAATTCTCGGTTCCAAAAAAGCGAAAAGTGAGCTTTAAGTCGCAGAAGTAAAGTTGAGTTTTATGTGTGTTAAGATTTGGTTTTGTTCAGATGAGTTTGAAATAAGGGTCATGTTAGCTTTTTTTTTTAACTTATACTGGGTTAAGATGTTAAGATGTAGTTTTAGAAATTGTGCTTATGAATGATTAATTGTAAAGGTGGTTAATTTTATGTTTAACATCTTTATTTTTAACCTCCGACTCAAAATTGAACCCGAGACTTTTCAAGCTTCGGGCGAACACTTTAGCCACTGCGCCATCGAGGCCGTGGCTTATATTATTCATGTTTATGTATTACAAGTATTCTTGCAAATACATAAATGATTATTTGTTTTTTTGTGTTTTGATCAACAAAATCGGATCTTTAAAAAAAGAACTAACTTATGAACCAACAAGTCTTATCAACATACAGGGTGTTTCTGTGAACATTTACATCCCTTTATCCACGTGTTCTATCAACCATTCTGAACAACATTTGTACAACAACTTATCGAAATTCATTTAAAAAATGTTCGACTCCCCATACAAAATGACCAAGTCACGTGACCGACTTTGAGTGGAAAGATGGTTTTTCTATGCAAATTGTTTAAAGTCATAGAACAAATGTTATTCAGAAAGGTAGGTAGATCACGTGGTTAAAGGGATGTAAATGTTCACAGATACACCCTGTATGTGCTACTTACATAACATAATATGTTAGAAACACATAAACACTGGCCTGAAACAATACTGGGCGCCAACAGCGTAATACTAAACCTTAGGAGATCCTAGCTTTTGCTAATCTGATGTCCTAACTTAGACCGATATAAACTAGTGCTGTAACAGATATAAGATCTGGTGGCTTATAGGTAATGTGTATCTAGCTTTTGCCCAAAAATGGGGGGGTTAGAAAGAGGCAAAAAGTAACCTATGTTACTGTCTATCCCTTCAACTATCTCCACTTGAAAAAGCACGTCATTTCGTCGCTCCGTTTTGCCGTGAAAGAAAGACAAATGTACAGATAGACAGACACACTTTCCGATTTATAATAATAGTATGGATGACGTGTAAATGCCTTATAACGTCGATCTTATTATATCTAGATATACACTCAGGGGCACATCTAGCCGCCCATCGCGTGTGTTTCATACAAACGTGCCTACTTTACGATTTCATAAAATAAAAAGTCAAACATAATACTTTCTGATTTGCCCAAAAAAATTAAAAAGTAAATCCATTTTTAATCTTCATACAACCTTCTATGGAGCTAATATATTACCCAATTTAGCATCAACGATTGATCGGTTAGTCTGAAGCTCAAATCGCAGAAGTTGGCACTAACTGCATCCGCTGTGCAGAGCGTATCCGTTCTATATCCGTTCGTTCCATGTATAACCGTGTCCGCGGTCATCCCAGGACATCCCTACTAGAATCGCTGCGACAAGCACTAAATTCGAGCAGATTCAAGACTACCGTCCCGCCCCGGTTCTGTTCGAGTTGCCAAGAGATTAGACTCCTGTGTTAAGCTATTGAGCACCTAGGTAAGGGTTGTTAAGGGGCGTGCACTTAATCGTCGCAATGTCGGAATTATTTTGATTATCTATAGTTAAGCGTACACGTACTATCCTTGTGTCCCTTGGTTTATATTGTATGTCAATACCTATAATACTGCATTATGTCTGTTACTGTTCCTGATAGTTGTGTACCTATAAATGCTAACATTACTTTAGATACAGTGTGGAATTATGTAATACTACTTGTAGAAAAAGCACTTTTATTTAATGCTGTAGATTATTATTATTATTTTTTATATGATAGGTAGCAGACGAGCAGGCGGATCACCTGATTTAAATAAAACATTCCTTTATTTTCTTAAAATAAACAAAATTTCATTCAACATTTTATGAATAGTTCTTAGGTTGTACTGAAATCGAGCCACAAAAAATAAAAGCTATTTTATTAGAGCGTGGTGATTAAGATTAATCCTATCATTATAGTAGTGATGAATTGATTTCTTTTTTAGGTCTTTGTCCTGCAGTGGATACTGTCCCACTAAGCAGATACTTTAGTTATTTTGAAAACAAACGCATACACCCTATATATTAAGCGTATAAGGGCGAGCGAACTAATCAATTCTGTAAATTAGAAGATTTAACGATTTAAAAATCAAAATGAGGCAATATTATACCTAAAGATAAATAAATTCAACTAATGTTCTTCTAAATTTCATTTTATTTTTTAGTATTTGTTTGAAAGCGATAAATTATGTAGCGAAACGAGCAAGTCTACAGCCACCCTAATCTCTTTCACTAGGTGAGGGTTGTTAAGGGTTATTCAACTTTGAATAATCTCAGCTATTAAGTGTAATGGATTGAGTGTTTCTCCCTGACTCGGTCTGGATTGAATTTCCATCCCAACCTAGGGTTGATAGCCCTTGCCATTTGAAAAAAAATACACAGCATCTTATACATTGCCTTGATTCCGTACTTAGTAGCTTTAAAGCATCTGTGTATATTATTAGTATAACAATATTATTATTTGTTGAAGACGAAGAACGCCCTAAGTAGGAACCTAGTGTGTTATAAGTACAATACCTACTTAGGGCGTTCTTCGTCGCACGGTCGACTCTACGTCGTATCTATACTATTTATAAAGAGAAAACTTCTATAGACAACGACAAGTCTTATGGGTAAACCGAAAACGCGAAACGCTTGCGCGATGTAATTGAGCGCCATCTATTGGTTCATTTCTGAATTACGGTCCCGAAGCGAAGTGAGGGCGGGCCACTAGTATCTGTATATTTTTACATGGGACAAAATGTTTCATAAAAAGGTTCCTACATTACTGCATAGTACTTAACTCATTCATGCAATTTTGATTGTGCCGTTCTTCTACCAAAGGTGCGATTTGTTCAGGGCGGGGATCAAACCCACGATACAGGCAAATGAGTTAAGAATAAATTACAAAGAATTGTTACACCAAAAATAAAAATATGTTGTCTGATATGTCTTTTATGTTAAGCCCTCATACATTACTAGCGCACCCCCCACTTCCCTAAAATAGTGGTTTAGAAAGGGGCAAAAAGAAGCCTATGTTACTCTCCATCCGTTCAACTATTTCCACTTAAAAAATCACGTCAATTCGTCGCTCCGTTTTGCCGTGAAAGAAAAACAAACATACAGAGAATGAAGGATTTGAATTTTAAGAACGTATTTTTAATAGTCGAGTTTTAGTATTTATCTTTAGTTAAAAACATATCAACCCTATCCCTGCTCGAACAGAATTTTCGGTTGAATATCATGAATAGTGATTTAGATCGGTTTCAAGCGGCCTCGGTTTTGAAATGGAACAATGTACTAATTTATATTACTGTAACTTTGTCTGGTGTCAATAAAGAGGTTTTGTTTAGCAAATTTTGAGGATTATTTTTTTTTAAATTAGAGCAAAATACTGAATCATAATAAACAGTTTTGTTCTCAATTCATTGTGGACAATTTATTCCAATTCAATAAAAAAGACTAGACCATAATTATGTAATATCATAAAAATTGTACTTGATTTTCAAAAACCTTAAAAACATTTTTTACTATTTTTTATATAATGTGTCTAATAGAGGAAGTCAACACTAACTTTTTAAAGAAAATTGTGAGCTGAAAAATATATTATTTAAAATATATTTTTTTGCAGTTTATTCTAGCTTATGTTTATTACGCAAAACGTATTTTTCGTTCGCTCCTCAAAAGAAGGCCATTTCAAAATGTGACTCTTTTTAACGAATCATTGCGATTTTTATTTTATTTTGAGCGGGCGGCTCATCATCATCATCAGCCTGTTGCAGTCCACTGCTGGACATAGGCCTCTCCAAACGCTCGCCACTTTGATCGATCTTCGGCTGCTCGCATCCAGCTCCAGCCCTCTTGAGCAGATCATCACTCCATCTGGCCTGAGGTCATCCTACACTACGTTTACCAAGACGCGGTCTCCTAGCGGGCGGCTATGCAGGTTCTATTCAGACCACTACCTGTGACCATGTTTGATCTATTGTGATCGCCATAGTGAATAGAGCGTTTCATGATTTATAATCATTATTATCGTCGTAACACGTTTAAGCTATCTAAAACGTGCAGCTTTCCTTACGAAATTTTCCCTTACCGCCAAAATAAAAATATATTAAACGCAGATAAGGATTTTCTAATTTGTTTAGCTTCCCCTTAACTCGCTATTACTAATTAATTAAATCTCAAATTTAATTAAACGGTTGTAATTAATTATTAATGAAGCATTACAATTAATAAGAAAACGGTGCGTCTGTCTGAAAATCCACTGAAATCCGCTTACAGCTCGATGACAAAGTTTCGTCTTCAATCGGACCGCAGGCCAGGCTGCGCTGTGTGGTGCAAGTTGTAAAACAGAGCGATTTTGCAGTTCATTGAAATAGCATTGCATACATGAAAATAATTCTACATTTTTCGGTTATATGTAAGAACTGTATTCAATATCTTGGTTTATAACATCAATAAGTTTTATTATATAAATTAAATTTATATTACGCTGTTTATATACTTATACGAAACATGGATGTTTTAGCCAAAAAACATAAACGTTCGACGTATATAATTATATTGCAAATTAAGATTATGCAAGAGAAATAAATTAATATAATAATAATATGGTACAATCATCTTTGTCTAATATAGACCACAGCTATTAAGAATAGGGAATTCTTATATTCTTTGTCTTAGAGACAACAATGGTTGATAAGTTATTAGACCATGAAGGAAACCAACAATCCGCAGATTGAATTTTTGAATGAAGTTTGTTAGCTGTATACTAATAATAAACTAACTAACAAAGTTAGTATTGCTTAAACCTCCTGTTTGGCGTTTTACTTCACCACGCCAAGGTGATTAAGCCTAAATCTCATCGTTTCTATGAAGGAGCAATGTATCCTCCAGTGAAACAGTATACAGGCTGATACTTTACTATCTATCTAAAACTTTCAAACCGACGGAATCGCTCCCCGCTCCTCCCTTGGCCGGTGTTGTTTGATCTGCGGCGGTCGGGTGTAAGATTAAGAAGTCGTCAGTCGAACATGCTTCCTTACTTTGTTTCCTCCGAGGATTAGGGTTGACACAATTTGTACCAACTCACTATAAATTGTTTAATTACTAGCTTTTGTGGTGTTATTGTCCGCCATCTTTTACCCTCTTCTAGTATTAGAAAATGGTTTAAAGCGTATTTTCTTTTTATTTGTAATGTTGTATATAGTGTGTTATGTAAGCAATGTGTTCGCGCTATGTGGCGAGTCATTGCATTTCCTCTGTTATAGTTGAGTGAAATGATGGCTGACACATATGTTATACTGTGAGTGAAGACGATTTTGTAAGCGCTGTGTACAAACACACGCAAAAATATATTTTTTTACATTAACTTTGAATCTAGCCAAATCTAGAAAAGTGGGAGCGAGTCAAGTCAAGGTTAAAAAAAACTGGCGACTAAGCGGACAAGGTTAATTACATGAACCAATTAGAGCCAAAAGTCGCTCTACTCAACTCAAAGAGTATTACACTCAAACGTGTGAAATCTAATTTTCTTTATCTCTACGAAGACGATTTGCTGCAACTTTCACATTGTTCTTGCCATCTGGATGATAAATTTATTTGCGAAACTTAAACCAAGAATAGAAAAACAAGAAAAGGTACTTACAGAAGAAAATTCAAAAAATGCCCGAGCATATTTCAGACGATAGCATTATTATATAATGTCTTCTTCGGGCCACTACACAATATTTACGAGAATGCGCAAAGGTAAAGAAATAGAGACGGGTACAGCTTTTTTATAATTGGTTTCGGTTTCAAAATTAACATGATTTTTGGTTTTGGTTCCAAAAACAATCTATTGCGCCTTGAATATCTTTTGCATGGGTTTACCTGAATTTATGAAAAAACATATTTTTTTCTAGAGGTGTAAAACGAGTCTCCTGTTTGTAAATAATCACCGCCGCCAATGAATATCTGCATAAACAAAGGTTTCGCAAATCATCTTGAAGAGCAGAAAGGTTTAATTAAATGATTAAAAAAAAATCACGCCCAAACTTCTCTTTATTAACAATATTTTTGACTTGCGTCGTTTTAGTCCATCAAATAATTAACATATTCATTCATTTTCCTAACACAAAACTGGATATTTTTAAAAAATATTACCACCCGGTAGGTGAAAAGAAAACGACGGACGGACGAATTCTAATGAAGAACCGTCAAAATTTATAGCTGTTATTTTATATGTAGGTACCAAAACCAAAACTCGAACTTTTCGGTTTCGGTCATCGCACTACCAACCTCTAAGAAATAAACGCTCCAAGGCACCGGAGTGCAGGCTGCAGACAGCAGACTTCCAACTAATGCCAAGAGAGCAAAATGTGCAATATTTCGACTGGGATGCATCTTATTTTCCTTTGGTAAGTTTCATAGTCGTGACGGTAATAAGTCTTGCGCTGGAGTCGTTTCGCTCGAACGTAGTTGTGGTAGATTTCATTTAAATATAATGGGCTTACTTTTACGAACTTATCTACAAATGAGGGAAAAAATATCCCATTTTATAATATGATAGTTGGCATACAAGCAGACGGATCACCTTATAAGCTTGTTATTCAAATCGATGACATTGCGCTTAAGAAATAAATGTAGACAATATCACATACATACACTGTCCTGGACCAAACTAAGGTATTCTATGGAAACCAGAAACAACAAAGGAACCACAATCACACCGACCCATCACAAATATATTAGTACTAGCTTTTGCCCGTGGCATCGCTCGCGCCCCCCACTTCCCCAAAATGGGGGGTAAGAGAGGGGTAACCTACGTTACTATCCATCCCTTCAACTATCTCGACTTTAAAAATCGCGTCAATTCGTCGCTCCGTTTTGCCGTGAAAGAAAGACAAACTCTACAGACAGACACATTTTCCCATTTATAATATTAGTATGTATGTTTCATTAACAAACATTTTTACGTTGTTTAGTATCAAACATCTCCGAATTTAATTAAGCCACCCTGTATATCCTATACCAATTGATTCTTTCAAACAAATCCAATACTTTTCTGTTAATAAAACGCCACTTTGAACGAAGCAGACTTTAATTACCGAATCTTATTCCAGAAACTTCACCAAAAGACACAAAGTTGCGGTTAATTTTCCACTTCAGAGTTTGTTTAATAAGTCAACTTGCTTCAAAGTTATTGTTTCAGTTTAACTGCGACATGTAAAATGTTTTGGAAGGATATTAACATCAATGTTAAATGTTCAGAACTTAATGGGTTGTTTGGTATCTTTTGATAAAGTGGTTAGACAATGTTTACCCAACTCCACATAATAAAGTAATACGTGTTCTCTTCTCTATAATATTTTTAAGTGTGGCGGACGAGCAAACGGATCAAGCGTTAAGCATCTATAGTCTGATTTTTAATCATGTGGAGTAAACTGACAGATGCAAATGTAAAGTTTCTATACATTTTGATATTTTGCATCTGTCAATTTGAGTGATAATTTATAGGGATGACACATTGACATCTGTCAGTTTACTCCATATGATTAAAAATCAAGGTTTACATTACAATGTAAATTTGTGAAAAGTAAACGTCACAGCTGTATTGTTACCTGATAAATCTATACTATTTAAAAAGAGATAACTTCTAAAGACAACGACAAGGCTTATAGGTAAGCCGAAAACACGAAACGCTTGCGCGATGTAATTGGACACAGCGCCATCTATTGGTTCATTTCTGAATTACGGTCCTGAAGCGAAGTGAAGGCGGCCACTAGTATAAAATAAATGGGATGACTGAATTCGTAGCTCGCAAACTCACATTCCAAAGCAAAACCTCTAATTTTACTAGACAATAATAATCTTTTTGGAATATGCTTGTTATTCAAAGCTCGAATCGAGTCACGTTTTTTTACGCTAAATAAAGTTAGGGTCAAACTATTACGAACTGTTTCCAGTCCATATCACAATTTTAAGAACAAATTGCATTTCAGCCTAAAACCCCAATGCTGAATAACATTTTCAGGTATCAAATTATATATTATTATATTCAAATTATATATTATTATATATATTTTATGTATGTGGTCTTTTATGTATAGGTATGTGGGGATCGGAATCTCGATCTTTGATGTATGAGCTAGGGTCACTACCAAATGCTCGGGTCAGTCAAATTGATAAAATAAATCTTAAAATGAGTAACACGGTAATTTTCTTTAATGTTTCTTCTAATTTTAATAATCTAATAGTAACTTTAAGACTTCTTAAAAGATCAAGTGTACCTATTGAGAAAAAAGTTAGGTAAAGTAAATACTGTAACTATACAATAAAATAAACACCAATTTCCTCCAACAATCCTTACTTCTTATCAAACCCTAATCCAAAGAAAAAAGTAACATCTTTACAAAAACCTATTACAACACAATACAACTCTATCACCGAAACGACAATAAGAAAAAAACTAACAACAAAAACCCACGCGCGTCAACCCTACATCTCAGCCAGGATGATCAATCAGTCCATACAATTGCGTCCAAACACAAAAATGGTCCCTAACTTAAAGAAATAAGGTCGTGTTTCTGACAGATGTATTACCCCGCCCTGGTAATGTGATATTAGTGGCAGCCATAAAGAAAGGGTTTTCTCTCTTAATGTGGCAAACGCCGGTGATTTCCGAAGACACATGACTGCAATTATTGCCATGCCGTATTAATGGGGACGTATGTCGCTTTTTAAGAATCAGCTTGTGACGGTTTTAAGGGAAATGGCCGAACTGAGGCCTTTAATGCTCACCAAGCCGTATAGCATACGTACGTATCAGATATTGTATGAAGTACGTTGGCATGAATTCATTGTACGTAGGTGTACCTACCTACGTACCATGAATTCATGCCAACGGGTGTAATACTTTTTGCCCATTTCTAACCTCCTATTTTTTTTTTCACAGGACCGCATCAGAAATAATATAATTAGACAGAGAACCAGAGTCACCGACATAGCCCACCGAATTAGAAAACTGAAGTGGCAGCGGGCCGGTCACATTAGCCGCAGAACTGACAACCGTTGGAGCCATAAAGTCCTTGAGTGGAGACCGCGACTCGGTAAGCGTAGTGTTGGACGCCCTGCTGACAAGATGGGATGACGACATTCGAAGGCTGGCTGGAGTGAGCTGGATGAGAGTGGCCGAAAATCGGGAGCGGTGGCGTGCATTGGGGGAGACCTATGTCCAGCAGTGGACGAGCGTGGGTTGCTGATGATGATGATTTTTTTTTTCGGCTCAGTTTACTACAGTGTCTGAAGACGAAAGTCTTTTATGCGTGTGTATTGCCAGTGATGACATACGGAACTGAAACGTGGCCGCTTACAATGGGCCGCTTAAGAACGCTCAAAGACACTCAGAGGGCAATGGAGAGGGCTATAGCTCGGAATCTCCTTGCGTGATCGTGTCAGAAATGCTGAGATCCGCTGGAGATCTAAGGTCGCGGACATAGCCCAAAGAATTGCGTGGCTGAAGTGGCAATGGGCAGGGCACATTACGAGGAGAACAAACGGCCTCCCACCAGGTGGACCAACGATCTGGTGAAGGTCGCGGGAGTCCATTGGATACGGGTGGCACAGGACCGATCTGTGTGGAGAACTTTGGGGGAGGCCTATGTCCAGTAGTGGACGTCTATTGGCTGAAATGATGATGATTTTAGGAAAGTAGGGGGCGCATGCGATGTCGCAGGTAAAAGGTAGTAGCCTATAAATGTATAGTCCGCCACTGGCGACACCTGTTATCATAGTATAGGCAACAATCCTACTGTGTCTAATTATTTTGTGCCGCATCCATTAGAGAGAGAAGACAATACCATCTGTGGCACAACGTCACGGGTTCTGAATCGAAATCCGTGCTTCCGTTCCGTTTCCACGGCTGTCGATTTTATGTGGCTCGTCTTGCCACGTTTTACGATGGCTTAATTCGACGGCCATGGTGATATGGGACCCATAATAAAGGCATAAATCAGCAGCAGCCTTGCTTTTATGTTTTCGCATGTGCACATTCTTTAAAAGCATTCACATTCTTGAGAAGCTCATTGGATGACACGCGCCTTCTAAATAGAAGATAGTAGTTTCGAATTTGAACACGCATCTTTCTAAATCAAATCAAACTAAGATTTTGAAGCCAGGAACAACGAAGCTACTACAAACACCTGGATCCAACAAATATCAGTTTCAAATTTTTTTTTGGTTTATCATTTTTTGTTATATATTTATTTAAAAAAACATCATAAGGAACCTACGCCATTTAGTGCTGTTGTTGAAGCTCGAGTTGGGACACAAGGTAGCTGGTTTGATTCCCACATCAATAATTAAGCATGGGTTAATGAAACAAATTAAGCATACAATGCACTAAAAAGACGGAAAAACGTACCCCTACGAGGTAAGAGTTGAACCCACAACCTTCCAAACACAACCTTCAAAATGTGGAAGGTTGAGGGTTCTGAGTCCTACATAGCCCTACGATTTTTTAAGTGCATTATTCACTTAACATCTGTTTCATTAACAAACACGTTATGTTAGAGTGGGAATCGAATCCGCTACCTTGTGTCGCAACTCGCGTCAACCACTGCTCTAAAAGGGTCGTCCTAAGATTGAAAAGAAGGGGGGCCACGGAAATGCCATGAGTCGCAAAGCGGCAGCATATATTGTCATCTCGCGGCTAAAAGCTACTCGCGCTCGTAACTCTACACGTGACTGCTACGGAACCCAAATGTGTGAGGACTAGAAGCGACAGTCAAGGATTTCAGAAGTGTCATTTAAGAGTGACTCTACGCTGGGGTCCTTTGAGAGTTTATTTATTTATTGAATTCAGCTTACAGGTATGCTTACAGTCTAGCTAAAGTGCACACACGTTAATTAAAAAAAAAAGAGAAATAATTACATACATAAAAATCAAATCAAATTAAGTGATGTTCATAAAATAATCAAAAATAAAATACCTATTAGTCACAAACAAAATTGAAAATTACAATTAATTAATATAATCATTTGAACAAAAAAAAGTGAAAATTAATAAATAATAATAAGATAATCAGAAATAATGCTATGCACTTAAGTTTTAATCGAAATATAAATATTAGCATGCTGTTGTTGACGGCTGAATGGGCGGTCTTTTTAAGTAAGTAAGCATTTATTGAACACAAACAAACAAAAAAAAATGGACTAAGTCTTCTAATACTTAAACCTAGGTAATGTTGACATAGGTACGATTTATTATTTGACACAGTGATAGGCATAACGCGTCAAGAAAGTCGTAACAAACTGATATTTTTTTGTACGAATTATATCATAACTCACCTCATGTACACCCTACTCATAAGCAAATCAACGCTTCTCTTTCTGTTTTCGTTGGCGTCTTGCCGGCGAGCTCCCCACACCAGCGGCGCCGGCGCCGAGTAGACACAACGTTTAGCGCGTAGAAAAACGAAACAGCAAGACGCCAACGCTCAAAGCACGCTAGTGACCTTATAACAAAGCCGAACAGACGAAAACATACCTGTCGCATCCAAACAAAGGTTGCACAATACTTATGAAAGGGACGGAAACTCTGATTGGGCCGTAACGTCCGGTTCATTTTAAGCCCTCAGAGCCTATTCTAGCTTAAAAAAAATGTAACCGCGAAAAAAACGCAGGCACTATCATCATAATTGAAAATCACATTGATCAAGTACTTTAAAGAGACAAAATTCATTCATTATAAACAAAATATAAGTAATATTTGTTACCATAAGTAGCAGTGAAGTTGAGTCAGAATTAATGAAATTACCTGGAACAAAAAAAAACATAAGTTAGTACACATATTATTTGTAAAAATAGTTTGAGAAATCATTCCTTAGAAAAATGTTTAGAAATGTAAAATAGTTGTTGTAATTTTTCAGTGATTTAACAACAGTTTTTAAAATGAAACAACAGTCATGAACGAAGATGCTCCTTCCATTGAATCTACATCCGACTGCACTGAATCTCTACGTGGCAGGCAATACCGTACGGAGAGCCTCCATCATGTGACACTTAGGGGCATATTTCTCAACCGAACCCCTTAAGGGTCGGACGCGGGTAGAATTCTGATTAAGACGCTAATAGAAATCATGCTTTGTGAAAGGACAACTATGGGTCTGCTGTTATTCCTCTAGTATATCTTTACAATACAGAAGGCTAAGTTATTTATAGAGGATGTATCTAAGAACATTTTAACCTAATGACTGGTATTCTGAAAAATATGACAATTAGACGTTTGATTGGACGTCGGCCAGTGGGGCGCCCACGCTACCGCTGGCGGGATGTAGTAAACGCGGACCTGCAAGAATTGCAAGCAGGAGATTGGCGACAAGCTGCACAAGCTGACCGAGACAAATGGCGACATCTCATATCGGAGGCCAAGACTCAATTTGGGTCGTTGACCTATCGAAATAAGTATAAGTACGTATGACTTTTAGAAATTCGCATTAAAGAATTTAGTCCTAGACCTAAAGTATAGTATATTGTAAGTACTAATACCAACATTGAAAACAGTAACAGTTTAGTTCATTGCAAGTTTTATCAGCTCCCGTACCTGACGAGTGCGTCCGATTAGAAAGAGATAACGCACGTCCGCCCTCTCGTTTTGTTCAGCTGATTTTGATAAGCGTTTCGCTTCTTGGGAACTCACGTTTCGTTTTATAAATAGTCGACTTTAGTAAATGTAACACGTTTTTCAAGTTTGTTGATATTATAGGGACAAAAAGAAGAAACGTTGTTTTTCCTCTTTTTACTTACTTACATATTTTTCACGTTCCAATTCCAATTCATATAAGAAAATGGGCCTGACAATCACATATCAACCTGGTTTCAAACTAGAGCAACCCCTGTACTATGAGTACCAGATGACGATAATTAACTGGGGGCGTCAACTCAGAACATCCAGACCAAAGAAAACTTAGAAAATATAGTTTCTTAAATAGACTTCATCGGGAATCGAGCCCGGGATCTTTCGCGCTTTGGCACACCAACACCTTAGCCGCTGCGCCATCGAGGCCGTCATAATAAAAATCTCTATTCGTCATATTAAAGTGAACCCTATTCTTCATTTCACAAGTATTATAATAAACTATGAGATAGGGAGCAGACAAGCAGACCCAACACCAGAGGAGTAACATCAAGTAAACTGATGGCCTTTTGAAATATGTTTATTTAAAGGTCTGCAGGTCGTACCGGTCCTGAAATACCGATAGTTATTGCAGGCGATAGGGAATTCTGAGATAAATAATATAACAACTTTTCTTCCCACAAATACAGACAAGGAACGCTCCAGCCAGTTCTCACAAAACCCAGCAAAATAGTCAACTCGCCTTTCCTTTCCCATTCTCGGCACTAACATTTTAACCCCCCACGTTACCACTCTCGAATAGTTCTCTAAATCTAACGAACTAGATCTCAGCTGGCATAATAACTCGGGGCCTCATATCATTACCTCACAGGGTGGGGGTGCCCCCTCTTATTGCCCCCGTTATGGGGCGTTTGTTAGACTTAGGCTGGTCGGAATGTCCAATGGCATTAATAGGGTAAGGGGCTTAGAAGGTTTTAATTTGCTTGTGGTTATTCGATTTGAACATTAGGGCAAAGTCAAAAAATATGGCCACTGCGACTTCTGCGTGCTATCACCAAGCTTTCTTTAAATGGCGGCTTCTGTATTTCCAGAGAGCTACAATTTGGGTGTCTTTAAGTCGAGAGTGGCTTTTTCTGGGAAAGCACGCTACATCTTAGACCTCATTGTCACTCTCCATCAGGTGAGATGAGGTCAAGTGCAAACCCATCTTATATAAAAAAATAATAATAAAAAAAAAACACACAACGTCATACATTGACCTGACTCCGTACTAAGTGGCTTAAGCAGTTGAGTCACAGATATAAGACAACCAGACACTGAACAAATACAAGTGTTCATCACACGAATGTTTGTCCAGGGTAGGTATTTGGGGATCAAACCCACGACCTTTGGCGTATGAGGCAGGGACACTACCGAATGCGCCATCCGGCCACTCAAGATTGTAGTTACTTAAAATGTGTCTGTATTTATGTAGCTTATATACGCCTTAGGCTGCATTATCTAATTTATTTAATAACTATAATAAAAAATACGAATATAGGCAACAAAACTGTAGTAACTTAATAGTGTCAGTATGTATGTAGTTTTTGTAAGCCTTAGGCAGCAATATCTAATTTATTATATTTAATGCCTACAATAAAAAAATTTGGTCACCGTAATGACCTGCATATTGTTCTCGTGATGATGAAAAAGTTTAACACAGTTGTCGAATAATGCCTAACTTTTCTTCCCCTCTCAGAATTCATATTTCTAGCTAAAAGCTTTCGCGTTGCAGTTCAGCATAGTAAAAATAATAACAGTGAGGCGACAGCTATAGAAACAATTAATAGGATGCATTGTTTCAAAATTCGTTGGAAGCAGATATTATTAACTAGCCAACTTGACACAACAATTACAATAAATTTACATATTATATTTAGGTATTTCTACCATTACCTACAAGGCGGTGAGAGAAAACATCGTGAGGGGTTCTGCACGTTTCAGATGAAACATGCAGGTCTAAACACGATATTATCCTGTAAGCTTCTGAAACGCGTAACGATTATTCAGTTGTACTCAGAGTGAGTCAGACTCAGAGTCAGTTGTTTCAGAGTACTTCAGAGTACCTTGTCAAGGGATACAAAGGTCAGACGGTAGTTGCTTCATTGTAATTACCAGATCAAATCCTGTCTAAGTGTATTGGGATCTTAAGTGATAGCATTGGGCATCCAATACTATCACTTTAGACCAAACAAAGATTCAACTTTATTAATTATTGAATTTCCCAATTTGAAGTCAAAGAGAAATTACCTCACTGCCATCAACGTAACTATGCACTTTACCCAAAATGCTCTCTGACCGATATTTTCATCGGTCATAATTGAAATGGGTAATTTCGCCATTACCGGTAAAAGCCCGACGTCCCGATAATCGCCGGTTTTATCACCAGCCAATGTGGGGGTAATTAGGGGGTCTGTTTGAATTAATCGATGGGTTCTAGTGATTATGATAAACAGGGTATGTAGTGAGTGTGTTTGCTCTGTTGAGATTGTATTGATCAAGTAAAAGTGTAGCTCGGTCTAACTTACAAAGGAATTGCCTCAAAGGGGTAAATCTATACTAATATTATAAATGGGAAAGTGTGTCTGTCTGCCTGTATATTTGTCTTTCTTTTGGCAAAACAGAGCGACAAATAGACGTGATTTTTTAAGTGGAAATAGTTGAAGCGATGGAGAGTAACATAGGCTACTTTTAGTCCCTCCGTGCTACCCCAAATTTAACGCGAGAATAGCTGCGGGCGAATGTTAGTTAGTCATAAATGAGGGTAAGGAGAAGGAAGAAGAAAAATATAGCTAAATTTTTTATTTAGTAAGTGATCTATAATTAACCTACAACACACGCACACTGCGCACCGAACAGAAGCTGCTGGAACTGGAGGAAGAATTAAGCAGGATTCACTGGAGTATCGTAGGTTTTATCCGAAGTCCGACGACAGGGCGAGGACACGGTGATCCTTAGATCAGGGAACCTGCTGTATTTCCGGGAGGGCGAAGATCTGTCCAAAGGTGGAGTCGGGTTTATTGTCCACAAGTCTCTCGTGAACAACATTGTTCAAATCGGAAGTGTGTCGAATAGGGTGGCGTATCTTATACTCAGAATTACCAAACGGTATTCGTTGAAGGTAATACAGGTGTACGCCCCGACCTCGACGCATCCCGACGAGGAAGTGGAAGTAATGTATGAGGATATATCTCGGGCAATGCATACTTCCAAGACTCACTACAATGTCGTCATGGGAGACTTCAACGCAAGGCTAGGCAAAAAGGGCGATGAGGAGTCGAAAGTGGGGCAATTTGGATCTGGGATCCGGAATTACCGTGGCCAAATGCTAGCCGAGTATATGGAGAGGGAAGGACTCTATATGATGAACTCCTTCTTCAGAAAACGGCTGCATCGTAAATGGACCTGGGAAAGTCCGGACGGCGTTACAAAAAATGAGATAGATTTCATCATGTCGACTAAGACCCGGATATTCAATGATGTCTCAGTGATCAATGCGGTAAACATTGGGAGCGATCACCGAATGGTAAGAGGCACATTGAACCTCAATGTTAAATCCGAAAGGTATCGACTGATGAAATCTACGCTCCGCCCTGTAGCCATCCAGATTCAAAACCCCGAGAGCTTTCAACTCGAACTACAAAATCGCTTCGATTGCTTGGAGAGCTGCGTAGATGTGGACAAATATAATGACAGGCTCGTGGAAGCTGTCCTTACGGCGGGTGCAAAGGTCTTCAGACCCAGCCGTACAAAAAAAAGTGAGTAAAATTTCGGAACCAACTTTGAAACTCATGGAAGAAAGACGGAAAATGGTTCTGCAAACTTCTGAAGAAGCTCGTCGACGACGGCAGCTCAGCAAGCGTATCTCTAAGTGCCTATCTCGCGACATACGCCAATTTAATACGGAACGTGTTAAAGAAGCTATTGAGCGGAACAAAGGCTCCAAAGTGTTCGCTAGAGATTTGGCTATTGGAGAGAGCTTGCTGACTAAGCTGAAAACAGAAGATGGCAGGATCGTCACGTCACGCCATGAGCTCTTGGCCGAGATTGAAAACTTTTATGGACAGCTCTACGAGACATCACGCACACCTGTCTCCCAAGCCGTTGATAAAAGAGCCAAATTAACCCGGCACTACACCGAAGATATCCCGGACGTCAGCCTGTACGAGATTAGCATAGCTCTCAAACAGCTTAAGAACGGCAAGGCACCGGGTGATGACGGAGTCACAGCGGAGCTTCTGAAGGCAGGTGGACGAACGGTCCTGAAAGCCCTTCAGAAGCTATTTAACTTCGTCATCATCGAGGGAAAGACGCCCAAAGCGTGGCATACTGGCGTGGTGAGGCTTTTCTTCAAGAAGGGAGATAAATCCCAATTGAAGAACTACAGGCCTATCACACTGCTGAGTCACATATACAAGCTGTTTTCGAGAGTTATGACGAACCGTCTCGCACGTAGGTTGGACGACTTTCAGCCTCCCGAACAAGCCGGATTCCGCAAAGGCTTTAGCACCATAGACCACATTCATACGCTGCGGCAGGTTGTACAGAAGACCGAGGAGTACAATCTGCCATTATGCTTAGCGTTTGTGGACTATGAGAAAGCTTTTGATTCTGTCGAGATTTGGGCCGTGCTACAGTCTCTCCAAAGGTGCCGAATTGACTACCGGTACATACAAGTGTTGCAGTCCCTGTACGCAAACGCCTCCATGTCAGTCCGTCTTCAGGACCAGAAGTCTAAGCCTATACCACTCCAGCGAGGTGTGAGACAGGGTGACGTCATATCGCCGAAACTGTTCACAACTTTGTTGGAGGACGTTTTTAAGCTTCTGGAATGGGATGGACTTGGCATCAATATAAATGGCGAGTACATGACGCACCTTCGATTTGCCGATGATATCGTAGTCATGGCTGAGACCTTGGAAGACCTAAGCAGAATGCTTGACGACCTCAGTAGAGTCTCTCAACAAGTGGGTCTCAAAATGAACATGGACAAGACGAAACTCATGTTGAACTCTCATGTCGTACCCACTCCTGTAAAAGTTGGAAGCTCTACACTGGAAGTTGTAGACGAATATATTTACCTCGGACAAAAAGTGCAACTTGGTAAGTCCAACTTCCAGAAAGAGGTCGACCGGCGAATCCAACTCGGCTGGGCAGCGTTCGGGAAGCTACGCAGCATATTTTCGGCTCATCTACCACAGTGTCTGAAGACGAAAGTCTTTAATGCGTGTGTATTGCCAGTGATGACATACGGAACTGAAACGTGGCCGCTTACAATGGGCCGCTTAAGAAGGCTCAAAGTCACTCAGAGGGCAATGGAGAGGGCTATGCTCGGAATCTCCTTGCGTGATCGTGTCAGAAATGATGAGATCCGCAGGAGATCTAAGGTCACGGACATAGTCCAAAGAATTGCGTGGCTGAAGTGGCAATGGGCAGGGCACATTGCGAGGAGAACAGACGGCCGTTGGGGTGGAAAGGTCCTTGAGTGGAGGCCACGCGCAGGAGGCCGCAGTCGTGGCAGGCCTCCCACCAGGTGGACCGACGATCTGGTAAAGGTCGCGGGAGTCCATTGGATGCGGGTGGCACAGGACCGATCTGTGTGGAGAACTTTGGGGGAGGCCTATGTCCAGCAGTGGACGTCTATTGGCTGAAATGATGATGATGATGATGATGATGATCTATAATTAAAGCAATAAAAATATTTTGATTTGAAGCAAATGAGTTGGTCATTAAGAAGTCGATTCAAGAGCCACGTTTCGGCTCGTCCGGAGTGATACCACGGTCTCACACAAGACCGGCGTGAAGCAGGGTCTGCGCTGTGTTTCGTCGAGTGAGCGAGAGTACCGGATGCCCAGTTAGGGAGAAAGGGGGTTAAAGGTGGTTATCTGTACTCGAAGAACTATAATGAACCGTATCACCCTCAGATTACCACCTAACCCTCAAACGCTGTATAATTATTCCGCACCATCACCGACCGATCGGTCGAGGTAATAGTTGCCGGTTGCAAGTCATCGGTGCTGCCAACAGATTAAAAATGTAACATTTTAGGGTTTTTATGTTGGTAGACGATGAAACGAATCGCTTGATAACCACCAACTTGCGCGTCCAATCCAACATTGTTTTTTATGTCATAGGCGGCAGACAAGCAGAGGGATATTCCGCCTGTTGGTAAGCGATTGCCGCCGCTCATAGCTACTTGCTCCTAGACTTCATAGTCACTTTCCATCAGATGGTCAAGCATTGGCCTATAGTCCAATAAAAAAAACCTGCAACACACAAGTGCGCTCATAATTCCAACCAATATACGACCACTGCTGGACATAGGCCTCCCCCAATGTTCTCCACACAGATCGGTCCTGTCCCACCCGCATCCAAGGGTTCTCCTAACCTTTAACCATTTGGCCCCCCAATTGGGCCTCCGGTACCCTCAGTCACTCGAAGAAACCCAGCGCAGGCGCTGCTTCACGCCAGTCTTCAGTGAGTCCGTCACTCCGGTAGAGCCGGCCCATTCATGCCGAAGCGGGGCTCTCCCAGGATTAAGTTGTCATTTTCCACACCTATCTTCTGTGAGGACGTAGTATCGCTACGATCGAGCCGGCCAATTCATGCCGAAGCGTGGCTCTTCCACAATTAAGTGGTCATTTTCCTAGCTTCCTGGCAACACTAGCACTAATCGGAAGCCGCGTCGAACCCGGTTATCGGCCGGTAATTGCTACCGGTAACCGGTCCGGTGAGAGATTTAATTTGCGATCGGTATACGTCTAAAGTGATTGGTGGCGGGATACCGGCTTGTTGGATTTTGAGTCTCGAGTTGTTAATGTGATAAGAATGAAAAGGGATTATAATCAACTAGCGGCCGCCCGCGACTTCGTCCGCGTGGAAAAGTAACTTTTTACCCCCCATTTCAACCCCTTTTCGCAATAAAAAGTAGCCTTTGTTCTTTCTCAGGGTCTAGATTATCTGTATACCAAATTTCATTTAAATCCGTTGAGTAGTTTTGGCGTGAAAGAGTAACAGACAGAGTTACTTTCGCATTTATAATATTAGTATGGAGTATGGATGAGGAAAAATTCATTATACAATACGGTTGGAACTTGCAAGCGCCCATAGGCTGCGGTATTTGCTTACCATGAGGCGAGCCGCAAGCTTGTTTGCCACCGACATTGTATAAAAAAAATAGGCATGTCAATAGTCTTACCCGCAGTAGTAAAATAATGTTCGTTTTAGTTAAAATTTAATTGTACTTTAAGAGTTCAAAAATGTTTTTTCCCGAGGGAGAGCCATACTTCGGCATGGATGGGCCATTATGTCTGAAATAACACCACGATATGATACCATAGTCCAAAGTAATACCATAGTAACTTGTGGTATCACTTCAGATGCGCTGGTTTTCTACGAGAAAATCACCATACAACAGCTGGTTTAGTTCTAGGGTTAACAAGTAACAAGTATAGTACTAGTAAGTAACGGTATAGTTTTGTTTCATATTCCAATTAGGGCTTATTCGTAGTAAAACTAAACTAAGGGCTAAAAAAGTAACCAATGGTCAAAATACACATTAAAATATGTTTGAACAATAGTTAGCTTAACCAGTTTGATTATAGAATACTAGTAGCCCGCCCTCACTTCGCTTCGGGACCGTAATTCAGAAATGAACCAATAGATGGCGCTGTGCTAAATTACATCGCGCAAGCGTTTCGTGTTTTCGGTTTACCTATAAGCCTTGTCGTTGTCTATAGAAGTTATCTCTTTATAAATAGTAAAGATAAAGATTAACAGCGCTGTGTTTTGCCGAGTCAGTGAGGGTGCCGGAGGACAAATTTAGAGGTAGAGGAAAAGGTTGGCAGCGCACAACCTGACGGCAAATACTTTACTATTAGGCAAATGAAAAACCAAAACAAAACACCCCATTCCAAAAAAAATATCATAAAAGTAAAATTAAATCTACATAAAAATCATTTAGCGACAATATCTGCAACTATGTTTCAATAAAATTAAAGTTTTCAACACCCAAACTCTAACCATTTAACCCCACAGGCCAAACACGACTAATCCTTCGCGGACAGGTTAATCCTGCCGAGCACCGAACCCCTGTCCATCGGCTATTTATTATCCTCTCGCTATGAGCTGCATGATGGGAATTGGCTCATTTGTTATTTGGTGCGTTTAAATTGGATCGTAGGCAGTTGGGGGTTAAGCAATGTAGAATGGGATGGGAAATTGGACGGGTATTTTGTTATTATTATTAAGATTTATGGATTTTGTGGAAAATGGTGTGGTAAAAATTATCTGATCAAAATTTTCATGAAAAACACATACTTAATGTCTATTTTCTAAACGTGGGAGAGCCATACTTCGGCATGAATGGGCCGGCTCAACCGCAGCCACACAGAAGACCGGCGAGAAGCAGCGCCGCAAAATTTAAAAAAAAAATCGTGTATCTGTCCGCATAACCGTCGAAATGTGGACGTTGAAAGTAGATTTTAAAGCGTTAAATTATCCAAAAATCTGTAATTAATGCTGCTGAAAAGTAGTACGGCGTCAGGTTTTTTATGATATAGGAATGTATGAGATTTTGTGTAAATTAATTTATTTTTATTATTAATTTATATTTAATACGAAAAGCTGCTTCAATTGGATTTTACCGGCCATAATTAACCGGTAACATGCGCGCTCATTTCGTCGGTAAACCCGGGATTAGCGGCGGTCGCGGGTTAAGCCGGATCACAGAGCAAACTACACGTCAAAACACTAGTTGAATACCTACATTACTCGTAGTAGTTATAACAGTGGGAGAGCCACGCTTCGGCATGAATGGGCCGGCTCAACCGGAGTAATACTCCACACAAAAAACCGACGCAAGGATCGGCAACCAAGTAATTGATTTTCCCAAGTGAAAAGAGAAGTTCAAGAAACTGCCAACCAACCTTCAAGATTGAAGACGTGTCAGTCTCTTCAATCATGAAGATTTCCTCGCAGGAATAAAATATTTTCACATTTTTTGTATTCTTCTGTTTTATTTTAGCCGTAGTAAGTGATTGAGGTACTTCAATTCGGAATCAGGTCAATGATTGATAATATTATAATTATCACATTATGTTATTATGTACCTATTTATTTATGGAAAGAAAAGACAAGTCAAACAGATTGCTCACGTGATGGCAAGTGACATAATTAACCGGGTACACGCGCGCTAATATAATCTGTTAACCCGCGGTTAGCGGCCGCGGGTTAGGCTTAAGCCTGGATCAACTAATTAACTCGCGTTGCAACTAGTTGAATCTTATATTTACAGTTTTGCTTTTTACAACAAGAAGCAAAATGTGTTATTTTTGTTACTCTATTCATGTATGTTATAACTATCTTTTTCTGTACTAATTAATTTTATAAAGAGGTAAACTCTTCTACTCGTATATAAACGGAAAAAGGAGAAACACTATCGCGATGCAAGCGACGCCTAACGCCATCTGTTAGTACAGAGTGGAACTTTATGTCCCGGAACGAACTGAGGGCAATCCACAATTTTTATGTGTAACTAACATATTTTAAAATCTATAAAATCTCCGACAAGTTATCATAACTACGTACGTAACTTTCAAACTAAAAAAAACAAATGTAAATCGGTTCATTTGTTCAGGAGTTACGATGCACTTGCAGAAAACTACATTCCGAACCAGTGGTAAACATATTGACATCCATAAGTGTTCTGTATGGACCTAAATTGAATAAACTATTTTCATTTCATTTCAGTACAACTGCCCGTCAGTTTTTAGCGTCGGTGGTTGAAAATTAATTAATAAACAAAACATTGTCGATTGCCATTGTAACCCTACCGCGGGCCGCAACTCTGAACTGCGGCCCGCAGCTCTGAACTGCGGCCCGCACAACCAAACATCAGATTATCGCTGGTGAATTATCGGGACCGATTCCATCGCGATATTTATTGCGACTGGAATTATGGCGGTGCAGGCTGTTGCAGCAATCGATACTGTACGCGCCTTAATAAGGGGGGAGTTACAACAAATTGTTTGGCCCTCCATCGCTATTTCATATAATATGGATATCATGGCTGTCGCCTTTGTAAGGGATGTATCGGTAAACACTTAAGACACTTAAACGAAAGAGAAGAAAAAAAATGGGCACATAATAATAATAATTACATGATTTATAGAGGTTAAACATTGAAAACACGACTTAAAATTATTACACATGAGAATTAAATTATGACGTGTAACTAGTACCAGTCAATAAAACCATGTGATCAATTTGGTTTTGGTCCAAAATGACCCGCCGATGCTGATTTTCAGTGGAACAAATCTTCAAGAATATACCTTCGTAAAAGGCCGGCAACGCATCCGCACTCCTTCTGGAGTAGCTGATGTCCATGCGTGGCAGTGTTCACTTACCATCAGGTGACCCGCTTGCTCGTTTGCCTTCCTATACTACAAAAAAATAACAGCTAAATATTGAGGGGCTTGGTTGGTCAGAATGGCAGGAAACGTCATGGACAAAGGGGTGCGAAGGTCAGACGGCTATAGCTTCCATTACCAGATTCCCCAAATCCTGGTTGAAGCGAACTTAAAGCGACAGCTTTGGACGCCCTTAGGAATCACACGTTAAGATGAAAGAACAAAAGTTGACTAGCCCAATGGCGCATTTGGTAGTGACCCTATCTCATGCGCCAGAGGTCGTGGGTTCGATTCCCACCCTGGATTCTCTCCTCCACATGGTGGCCGACACATGTTCAAAATGCAAATCGTATTGTCGGTACTCGTGTAATCGCAAGTACAAATATTTGCGTGACTCACCCACGGTGCAAACGGTTATTATAAATGGGGGATTAGTTTGCAAGGGGTTCGAGGCATGAGCAGTAGCGATTACGGTAGGTGGCAGACGAGAAGACGGACTTGCTGGTAAGCAATTACCGTTGCTCATAGAAACCTGCAACACCAGAGTTACAAGTGCACTGCCAACTTCTACTTTCACCTCAATGGGGCATCCCCTGTACCCTCATTCTGGCTGTGGTATCACTCCGGTCAAGCCGGCCTATTCATGCCGAAGCGTGGCTCTCCTACTGTCAAGGTGTTGTTTTAAAGGTGAGACCTAAAATTCTGGTAGCATTGCAGTCCTGAAATGTTGGTAGTTCGGTGGGACCTAAATAGAAAGGTCTACTTGGATCCAAGCTGCTCAGGATTGGGTTCTTTGGCGTAAAAGATACACAACATTGAATATTTCCGTGCTGATGATGATGATAGGCTTTTTTTATGAGATAGGCTGCTTACCACCAGGACGCCTGCTTGTTTGTCACCTACCGAAAAAAACGATTCCTCGTGATTCCGGAATCTCTAAAAATGCTTTCCCATATTTAAGCATGAGTGAGTTGTATTTGCACAAACTAAGCATTTCACAAGTGAGTTTTCGCTCCCAACTTGTTTAATTAAGTTCTGCTGTCAGTTTATAACTTACACCAGAACTCCACCTTCTTAACCTCACGACGTAAACGTACCCGTTAATTAATTTAATTAAATCGAGTGGGTTTACCCTATTTTAGATTTATTAAGGCTGAGAAAACAATTTGTTTGCTCATTTCGACTCAGACAAACAACTTGAGAATGGCGTTTGGAGCCTTCAGTACGACTGTGATTTGGTAGGGAATTTAAGACGCATTCGGTTTGATGTTCTGCGTTTGTAGCTTATCGTAAAAGTGTGCCTATCGATCTTCCTTCTCTAGCCGTATTCCCCATTACTGAGAGTCATGATTTGTTTTTATATTGAGGACAATCAAGATGACCCCACTCCGCCTGATGGTAAGCGACCGTGAGATCCAAATATGAGATTGACAGGCACAAAAGAACAAAGTGTCATTGAGGCTGTCACTCTCACCCTGAAGGAATGCTGAGATGCCGTTTCACGCCTTCCATTTCTTCCTTTGGAGCTCAGTTTTTCCTTTATGGTCCTCCATCTGCTTCTATCTTTTGATACCTGGAGGGGATCATGCAGCTTGGTGTCCAACATCGAGCGTACTTGGTCCAATCAGTCACTACCAGAATATTGAAGAGACGAGGTATATAGATTGTAGGGGATCTCGACCTCACGGACGATCACCTGATGGTAAGCAATTGCCACCGCCTATAGACACCAACAACATTAGTAGAGTCACCAGTGCTCTGCCAACCATTAACCCTCAATCCCCGAATCGTGCTTTCGGTATCCTCACTCACTGCAAAACAGCAAAAGCGCTGCTTCACGGTCTTTTGTGAGGCCGTGGTATCACTCCGGTCGGGCCGGCCCATTCATGCTGAAGCGTGGCTCTCCCATGGTAAGCTTCCATTCCAGCTGTTCAATGTCATCATTTTACAAAGTTTTTTGGTACGAGGCAGAATCTAGAGATTATACTCGTATTTATGGTTTTAATGTAAAAACTAGGAACATTTTAAAGTTATGCCAACAAAGTAACTAAGAACCACTTGTAAGAAAAGATTATGGTATAACTAGCGTTTTAATATTACTTCCTAATATTGCTTTTATGTGACAGTAAATTTAACGATATCCGCTTTAAAGCCAAATGCGAAATTACTTTTCCGTGAAACTATTTCGAGCACTTTATTAACGAAACTAACCCAAATAATGAAAATAGTTCGGACCATCAAACGAACGGAAATTCTTCGATTGCGTAACATACATGCTAACTACAACCTAAGTGATGTGACTTTGTCGATAAATTGCTTCTGTATTATTTTGTGTTGTGTGTTGTAAGAGTAAGAAAATAATATGTACGGACCACAACACATTTACACATGGCCATAAAGTATAAAGTATCAGCCTATATACTGTCCCACTGCAGGGCAAAGGCCTCCATCGTAGAAATCAAGTTATCACTACTGTGATGGGATTAGGCTTAATCACCACGCTTGCCTAATGCGGATTGGTGATCACAAACCCGAGCTATGTTCGATAAATTCGAAGCATACTTTTGCTCGACCCGGGAATCGAACCCGGGACCCCGAGATCACAAAATAAATAAACAAAAAGTTGTGGCCAACAAGGTTCGGCCTTAGCATGATGCTACAGCTGTCGCGAGCAGCTGGGGCAGCATTGGTTTTCAGGTTGAACCTTGGCTTGGGGATGCTTTAAAATAATGATTCAGATGGTCTGGTTCCCCTGTTAAAAGCATGCGAAGACTAGACAGTCGCTTCAATGCAAATACAAGATTTCTCAAATCTTGAATCATGGTCTAAGCGTACCCATACAATGAAAGAACTACAAAGAAAAGAAGAATGAAAAAATCGAGAAGATTTCTTTGTCCCTGAAAGTTTAGCTGAACTTAAGAAACCTAATCACTTTCAATGTTGCCTCTACAATGACCAGAAAGTTTTAATTTTGTATCGATGTATATGTCGATAATGCGCCCTCCCTATTGCAAGGCATGCACTAAATACAATATGGCTGCATATTGATCAAACTAATGAATACTGCACACTCTATAATTCACGTTGTATAATTAATTACCGATTGTTATTAGCTAGATTGTAAATTACATATTGCTATAATGTCAATTAAGTGGCTATGCACTTTGAAAAAAGTTATTGTAAATAATATAGAATAGGCAACATTTATTATTGTTAAAAAATTGCCTCCCAAACATTAAATCCTCACATTTTCTCATTAATCTTTACAAGTAACCTTTAAGTTACATTATCTTTTCAATACTGCATTCTTATGTAACTTCTTTTCCCGATAAATACTGTACACATATTCTTTGTATCTTCGTTGTTATTTTTTTACTTAAGGTTTGAAATAAGGTAGATTAATTAAAAATATGTTTGATTTTTTCACCAATTTTCTCAAAATCTTTTTGTATAGCTATCTACAACTTTTGCAAGTTTCATGTAAAAGCGAGTAGGTATTTCTTTATTTTCTGGAGTAGGCAGGTTAAGGCTGATTTTTTGGCAATAAAAGATAACTTTAGGTCATGTAAATTATTTTGTTTAAAACATATTTTCTGTCAAATACTTAGCAAAATTAGCTAAATTAATACTTTAAAGATGAAAATTCAGAGAAGAATATATATCGACAAAACTAGAATTGCTCCGTAACTTTATGCATTCCATCATGGGCGGCCATCTTGAAATAATGAGAAAAGCAAATGGCCGCGCAATAATTCGAACGAGGTGGCGTAAAAAGCACAGCTGGCCGGGTGATTTTTAGCAAGTATTAAGTGCAAGGAATATAGCTGTTTTCATAATTCACATGGATCCAGAACGAAAATTTGCGCAAAGTAAGGATTTTTTATTTGCGAAAACCCTCATTAGGACTTTCGATGTTTTGATTTTTTTTATCTAACTGTTATCTTCTATATCAAGCATGTTGTAAAGAAGAGCATGATAACAATGCGAAATCTTTGATCTGGCAAGTAGCAGAAATTGAAGACAAAGGCTCTTAGCAGTGTCATCAATAGTGTTCGCGAGGAAATTTCAATTACTTTTTTATCAGAGTTACACTTTTTGATTCTTGTTCGTATACATAGCCAAACATGAACAAGAGTTAGGTACTAGGCTCCCTGCGAACTAATGTAGATCTTGGCCTCTAATACGAGAGTTCGCTATTCCGCTCCGTTGTAAGTCACCTGTAGTCAGTTCGGCTGTTGTATGTGTCACTATCTAGCGATTCCTAAGTTATCTAGCCTACTCTGGCTCGACCACGTTGTGAGATTGGAGTAGAATTGAGCTGCAAAGAAGTGCAAAAGACACAAATACATTTTTCCTCCCTCCTCACTCCAAAGAAAACCTTTCCGTCTTAATTAAATAAATTATTATCTAATCACATTCCCTGAGAAACGAGAACGGGGAGTCCAACATAACCCAATATTGCTGGCAATTAGAAAAATTAACACTGAGCGAGAATCGCGCAATCCCGCAAATGATCCCCCCGGGCGAGGTCCCACGCGACTTTATGCTGCCCCAATCTCTACTCTATTAGAGTGGAAATAAAGTCCTAATGTAAATAAACGCCTAGCTCATTAGTCATTTGGTGGAGAAAAAGTGACATCTTTATTTTTGTAAAGGGCGGGCTTGAAGACAGAATCTAGTCATCACTGTCGTTGTAGATAAATTGAGTGCCCTATCGATGAGAAAAATCTGCTTTAGTAATGGAAAATACCTGTTGTAATACAGTGTATTATGTGTGAATACAAATTTTATTAACAAAGTAAATAAAAACATAAAAATAATAAGCCTTTTTAAAACTAAACTCTTAAGAAAAGCAATTACGAAAACACAGATGATTAATTGATATAAATGGGTCTAGTCGTGACGATATTTAAAAATAAGTACAGTACATTATTTAAACCACATTAATAGTTAAACATAATGTTTATATTAAATCATTTTGTGGAATCCAACGCGAAAGTTTCAAATTAAACCCTGATGATGTACTTAGACGAAGGTATAACATTTACTAATATGTAGTAAGTAGTCAAAAAGGTGAATAACCACATGAGATTGGTAATCTTGTAAACTATTGTCATCCGCAAATTAGGTACAGTCAGCCACACATCAGGTTACCACAACCTGTCAAATTTCCTCAATTGATATTCAACCTAATGTGTATAGAGCCGATTGAACAAATTTGACAGTTTTGTATACTTTGATGTGTGGCTGTACGTACATACGCCAACTGTTTGCAATGGCAAGTTTAAACACAGTTTTTAGAAAATTTACTACTTACTTACTAAAGACGATACTAAAAGGAAGGTTTTCCCAAAAATCTATTTTCTACCAGCAAGGGACAATATATGGCTATGTTCACATATAAAGCGAACCTTTTCCGAACCGAATCCAGAAAATCCTGGAGCTAAATTCGAAGCACAATATTGCAAGTAAAACACATTTTTTTCTCACATAACTTACTATCTTTAAACACTATCAGTGTCCCAAAAAAGGCCAAAATCAATACACTTCGAGCCCGTTCCCACATTGAAAAATCTCTGCTGAAAAACTCCAAACATGACCATACAATTTTGAACCCTAACACAAACAAAATAGAGTTGATATTCGTGATATGCATGTGAGTTACGTTTCGTTGTACGCAGAAATGTTATGGAGATTTCATATTCAATTTCCTACAGAGGATTTATTGTAGGTTTGATACGATTTGCCTTTGATTTGTTGTTATTATGATATTGGGGTTTCTAAACAACGTGATTTTCATTTTAGCTATATTGGTTTAGTTTACTAAAAGTTCATTTTAGTATCTATCATACACAAAAGAACAAACTGTAATGAAATTTTATATTTTATGTTATTACTATTACGAAATTAATAAGGCGTTCATCGAATCGTGGTATGTCTTCACAAGCTTTTTATCCTTCGTTCAATTTAGGCCCAAATTGACTAATTTTTAACCAAGAACAATAAATCTATGTTAAAGCTGGTTGTCATAACATACGACTTGTAGCGTAAAACCATAGATTTATTGTTAGTAACAGGTTGGTAAAATCAGGTTTTAGGTGCTTTAGGCCAATAGTTTATTCATTTACACCCACCAACCTTTCAAATACCTACGCCCACTCTACTACATCGTGTGAAATTCATCCCTTTTCAGAACACCGGTATATATTAAATCGTCTTTCGTTAAATCCGATTAAATTTTATCAACAACCGCAACTTTCAGACTGTTACAAAGTAGGGTATCCCTCTCGATTAGTTTCATTTGGGTTCGGAAATAGTGATGTAGCATGTTAAAAAAATCTAGTTGAAATGATTTGCCTTTACGATTAGTAAAATCAAGATTCTTTTTTATATTAGAGGCGGCAAACGAGCAAGCGGGTCACCTGCTGGCAAGCAATCACCGCTGCCTATAAACATCTGCAAGATCAGAGAGGTTGCTGATGCGTTGCCGGCCTTTTAAGAAGGAGTGCGCTCTTCTCTAAATAGTCGTCAGGAAATACTGCCGCAGCTAAACTATTCCACAACACGGAGGTTTGCGAAAGTTGAAATATAACTCGACTTTTTTATGGAAAATATTCTCTTCGGCATGAAAAAGTGAATTCGACTGGAGTACTGCAATGCATTTTTTCAGCAAGTGCGTGAGAGTACAGGCGGCCTATTCTGGGGGAAGGGGAATTCTAACGTAGGCACTTAGCTTGATCGTGATCAATTGCCGCTGCTCATGGACATACGCAAAACTATATTGAAATTAGGTGTCATATTTCATTCATATAACTAATGAATGATACCCACCAAGTGCTATAAGTTTTAGGCTCCGAGTTTTACAGTTAATTTCTTTTAAATCTACGAGTACTACGATGCGACCTATTAAGTATATTGAACTTAGTTTAACTTTGCCACCGACTGCTACGAGTATTTGTGTTTAGTATGTCAATGGTCGCCACTACCATTATCATTATGACGTCATCATTATGTCTTTGGAAATCAGAAACCTCTGAAGATTTGCTGGCCTACTATCTTATTTCGTCTTCTCTATTTGCATACTCCAACTATTTATAAAGATATATATTCCATAGGCAGCCGTAACCTAACGTGATCTATTAGCAAACTCAAGTCCATTTTTTGAGAGTATTAAGAGTAGGACTATAGCATTATATACCCTAGAACAAAAACTTAAATATTGAGGACAATCAAGACGACCCCACTCCGCCTGATGTTAAGCGGCCGTGAGATCCAAATATGAGATTGACAGGCACAAAAGAACAGACAAAGTGTCCATTGAGTCTGTTACTCTCACTCCTGAAGGCCTGCTGAGATGCCGTTTCACGCCCCGCCTAAAAACCCAGGATTGTAAGAAAGAGGAAATACCTACTTGAACTGGAAGGGCATTCCATGACTTGATGGTTCGGGGCAGCAACAAGGACTTAACTCCAAAGACCCGAGTCTCAGTTATTAACCTTCCAAAAACCTGAGTCATTCCCAACACTAAACTTTCACTGCGCCCGAAAGGACCCACCTAACTACATTCAATAAATCCGGCGAAACGTAACATTAATCACTTGTATCCGAATAACCCTTGCAATGGAATTCATAAGCAAATTCCCAGCGAGCTTGTCACACTAATCATTCATCTGGAGACAATGATAAATAGGTCGAATAGACCCTGCGACTCAACACTTATACAGCAGGGTTGAGAGCAGTGGGTGGCGTTTGTGTGGAAAGTGCGGTTGTGAGGAACTGTCTGTCTGCCAAAGTGGAGCAGAGTGGAATTCACCAATAGAAAAAAAAACATCATTTTTGGTAAATAATAGAGCGCAGTGGAAGGCTATAAGAAAGAAAAACAAAGATAATACATCTATTATTCATAACAGACATGGGAGGCCTTTGCCCAACAGTGGGACAATACGAGCTAACCAAAAACAAAAAAAAATTACATCATCTCATACATTCGGTCCTGGACTCTGTATGAGTCGGCACCTATGGTACAGATATCAGACAAAGACAGAGGAAAATATAGTGAGGAAACCTGCACGTTTCGGATAGTTTTTGTAACTTGTGATCATAATTCAAACGGCAGTCGCATCATTGTAATTACCAGACCCCTCAAATTGTGAACTTTGTAGGTAGATTTTTGCATTAAAGTTTTAAATAAATAAATATTTTTTTAATCACATGTTACTTGACCAGTTTTGAAAATATTTTTTAGAGTTTAAGTTTACTTCCAAGTTTGCTTATACTGTGACACGCAACCAATCACAAAACATCAAAATTGGATCTTATTGTACAAGAGACAAGGGTGAGGGAATTATTAGAAATACGTAGGCTTCAAACCGAAGACTACAAAAGGATACCAGGATGATCTTTGTGAACGAATATTATGAGATTGTAAGCAAAATTACAATGGTGTGATAACATTTATTGATATGACTGTGGATTATGGTGTTTCTCCACTAATTGGAAGTGGCGTGACATGGGCGTAACAATATTCCACACTATTTACCGCTTAGACCTAACATTATACTAGCATATAACCATAATGAAAGATTTTTTATGTTTTAGTGTATGTTTATAGAAAAATGCTTACTATCAAGATTATAATTACCTAAAAAGGTTTCTAAAACGTTTTAAATTAAAACACCCTGTAATGCGCTGAGCTCGTTTAGACGCGGGTAATATAATTTTCATTATTTCATAAAACTTATCTCAAAGGAATAAGGTAAAAAAAATATTTGGTCCTTTTCGGTTTCTGCCTTGCTAACTACTAATTACTTCGCAACTACTAGAAATAGGTTAGTAATAAAATATAAATTAACATTAGTAAAAGTTTTCTCTACAGAAAATTAAATTTTTATCCGAAGCGAAACGCGGTAAAAAGTGTCTCCATCTGAAAACCAGCGCGCGCAAAATGTAGCTTTTAATTTATTTGGTAAACGATGTTGCTTTACATACATTTTCCACTTTTTATTAAATTACTGTCTTTTCCCCGACCAGCTAGCTTCGAGTTACAGTAAAATTATTAAAATACTAGTGGCCCGCCTTCACTTTCCTTCGGGACCATAGTTCAAAAATAAACTAATAGATGGCGCTGGGCGTCGATTACATTGCGCTAGTGTTTCGTGTTTTCGGTTTACCTATAAGCTTTGTCGTTGTCTAAAGAAGTTATCTCTTTATAAAATGCATAAATAAATAAATATAGATGTATAGAGATTTACCACTGAAGCTGACAATCTGCGGATTATTATCCTTTCTCGATAAATATACCTCGATTGGGTACTAAGCGTTTTTCGTCCTCCTGCGTGATGCGCACTGCGAAGGACTGGAACACCCTTCCGGTGTGCTTCCAGGGTCTATTTTCCCCGAAGAGTACAACTTCAAAATATTTAAAGCTAGAACGAATAGGCCAGCGTTTCCCAAAAGCCGGGTCGCGACCCGGTGCCGGGTCACCAAAATGAAAGTCACGAAGGGTCAGTGTGAAAATTACCGGGCCATGGCATAACAAAGATTGGGAAACACTGGAATAGGCTACTTTTGGGTAAGTCCGCTCTATCGTAGGCTTCTTCTTAACTCTAGGGTTCAGTATGAAGACAAGAGCAAGTCAATTACCAATTAAAAAATGGCTGTGACAAACGGACGGACAGACAGACTTGACGAAACTATGTACATAATAAGGGTTCCTTTTTTTGTCATTTGGGTACGGAACCCTAAAAATTAAATTGTATAAATAATAATTATTACAATACTAAATCATCTATGTATATTGAGAAATATTATGTTGTTTTGTAATTTTTATTTTTGGTACAGTCAGCCACACATCAGGTTACCATAACCTGTTAAATTTCCACAATTAATACTTAACCTAATGTGTATGACAGTAAGATAAGAGTCGATTGAAGAAATTTTACAGTTTTGTATACTTTGATGAGTACGCACTTATATAAATAATTTATATTATATTCTATATACACTTTGTATTTGTCGAGTATTGAATCAGCACAGAATGACTGACAGCTGACTGATATTATCCGAACTTCTTCCATTTTTAGGTATCCCATAAAATGTCCAGTCCACGAAGAACTTACAATTGCAAATGACAAGACGCGGATGCGTGCGCGCAGGTCCCACGTATCGGTGGCAATGTGCGAGGGAGACGGTTGCACTGCTGTCTGGAGCAGGGTTGTGAAGTGCAAGAAATATTATTAAGCAACAAACAACCTTAGCATATTTCGGCGAAGTTAAGCTCGCTTTTCGACAATTTCTAGAACGCATTTGTAGTTTTTTTTTAAAGTAGCCCGCCCTCACTTTGCTTCGGAATATAAGTTCCATTCTGAACCAATAGATGGCCCTGTGCGTCGATTGCATTTTCGATTTGTTGTTATGTATAAAATTTGCCTCTTAATAACTAGTATAGATTCTGTCAGAAATATACTTAATCATGACTTTCGGAGTATAGTCAATTCTTTTATGGCTCGTTTTTGCCATCACTGATGATGGTATAGAGTTTTGACACACGAGCATTTTTTTATTATAACATAACTAAGTAAAAAATAGTTAATGTTAAAACCTATAGGGTCAATTTGACAACCCTAGCCACCATTCCAAATATGGGATGAATATGGGGTCAGTTTTTTGATGATCAAGTTTGATACGAGGCTTCCTTACGTTCTTATTACAATGCAATAGGGCTCAGTTTGTATTGACCATTGATAACTCACTTCTACAGTTATCTACAATAAGGGTTTTTGAGTTCCTGCTTTATGTAATGTACTTACTTACCTACTTTTTTTCACGATTGAAAGAAAGAAGAAATGTTTATTGGAATGTGAATTTTGATTTGGCTTATACGTTGGCGTTTTCCTATAAATTACTGCTCGATTGAAAGCGGGTTGAAGGTTGGCAGCGCACTTGTGACTACTAGTGTTGCAGGTGTCTATGGGCGGCGGTAATCGCTTACCATCAGGTGATCCCTCGTCTGCCACCTATCACATAAAAAAATATCATCTTTTAAGCCGTCCTACGCCTCATTTACCGGCACGTGGTACACCATTCCAGATTTTTCTGACCGATTGCTCGCGATCTGCATCCACAAGGCAACTCTAACAATGTTATCCATCCATCCAGATGGATGGAGATCGCGGAGAGCTGCCCTATATCTCGTCTACCGACACGTGGTCTCCATTCGAGAGTTGCATTTGCAATGCGAGAGCATTAAAGGTAATTAATAACAACTTACATTATTTACCACCCATCTCCATCATCATAATGCTCACACAAATCTCTCACTCGTAACTACAAACGTACAGACGATTTAATATCGGAAACAGCAGCAATTTGTCAACGAGTCTGTCCCGAATCCGAAGATATGAGGGGGCACCCCCCCACCCCCCTAGAGATGTAACAAGTCGGGATAGACAAGCCTCGTATAGTCGAATTGACGTTCACGAAGATCGTTTTACCGTGGAAGAGCCGTCGGCATCAATGGGCCAGCTCCACTGAAGTGATACAATGGCCTAACCGAAAATCGATGTAATGCAGCCCTGGGCTGCGTTAAAACTAGTGAATAAGGGCAAGGCATCATCATTTTAAAAGACGTCCGCAGCTAGACATAGGCCTGCCCCAAAGTTCAAGAAATGGTTAGCAGTAAACTTGTGCTGACTCCACTGGTGTATGGGCGGCGGAAATAAATGCGCCAGACTGTCACACCAATCAACCCGGTCTCAAACTAGGGCAACCCCTGTACTATGAGTACCTGATGACGATAATTAACTGGGGGCGTCAACCCAGAACACCAGACCCAAGAAAACTTAGAAAATTTAGTTTTCCTAATGAACTTGACCAGGAATCGAACCCGGGACCTTTCGCGCTTCGGGCGAACACCTCAGCCACTGCGCCATCGAGTCTGATAATCAATCTGTCTTAGCTAATATTAAATAATTGACTAGTTACCATCACCTTTCGCATTAACCAAGCGGGTGAAGCGATGACTTGATTTCTATGATCGAGGCTTTTGCCCTGCAGTGGGACAGTACAAAGATCGATACTTTATAAAAAAAACTATCCACGTCGTATTATACACTAAATCCTGTAGTTTGTTAACAATATGAGATTGTACATATGAGGAAAATAATTGAATGGCTATGCTCACTCATAGGCTCATTGTTTAAGTTAGAGTCAGGTCAATAAATGAAGTTGAATTGAAAAAAAATTTCCTGAGGTGAAGACGCTATCTATTAAATTTGTGCTTCCACAGAGGCAGAGTGAATTAAATTCAAGTTGAAAGACATCACTACGTAGTCTATGGCTGTGAATTATTGCCTGATTTCGGCGGTATGGTAATTTATGAGTATTAACTCAGGCTATACTGGATGTAAGGTACGATTACGAAATCGGTATTTTCGTACTTAGTGGCTTTTGAATCTACAACGCATTTATGATATAAAAAATACATTATAAATAAATTGAGAAAAAGTCACATAAGATACATTGTCCTGCTCCCAAATTAAAGTTTTTTTTTATGCGATAGGTAGCAGACAAGCAGGCGGATCACCTGATGGTAAGCAATTGCCGCCGCTCATGGACACTTGCAACACCAGTGGAGTTACAAGTGCGCTGCCAACCTTTTATCCCCTTCCCCCCCGGGTGGGCTTCCGGTTTTTCCTTGTGCTATGGAACCCAGAAACAACGAAGGAACCACAAACACCCAAACCCAACACAAATATCTGTTTCATCAATAAACATTTTTAGGTGCGGTAATCGAACCCGTGACCCTTGCGTCTCCACTGACGCTAAAACCATTGCGCTAAACGGGTCGTTGTCAATTTAATGTTTGTAAATTACGATTATAGAAACCCTAGATACAATGTAACCGCGTTAAAAGTGTTCACATTAAAGTTTACCTAAAGAGTACTAACAAAAGTTAACGAGCGCATCCGGATTCCGAGCGAAGCCACACGTAAAGGCTTGTATTACGTGCAAATACCGGCTAACAATAGAAAACTCAACATTTGCCCCAGTTGTTAAGCCAGGAAGCTTGCGGCCGCGGGTTCGATTCCCGTAACACGAGCTTTAAATAGGGTTGTTGACTTGTTATAAAATAAATTAATTTGTGCCCACATCATATTGGATTCCTCATGGATATAACTGTGGGAGAGCCACGCTTCGGCATGAATGGGCCGGCTCGACCGGAGTGATACCACTGCCTCACAGAATACCGGCGTGAAGCAGCCCCTGTGCTGTGTTTCGCCGAGTGAGTGAGGGTACCGGAGGCCCACCCGGGGCGGAAGGGGATAAAAGGTTGGCAGCGCACTTGTAACTCTACTGGTGTTGCAGGTGTCCATGAGCGGCGGCATTGCTTACCATCAGGTGATCCGCCTGCTCGTCTGCTACCTATCACATAAAAAAAAAATGGACAATATTGGAGCAAAGGACATTTTATAAACGTGATACATATTTTGTACATTCTCCTAACCCCGTACTACAAAAGGACTATGAAAATATTGTAATGAACATTTTGGCGATTAAAAAGACTAACTGGCAAGTTTTTTTGCAAAATTTTCTCGTCAAAATCTACTTACAAATTCCTGTGGTAGAATCGCATTATCAATTTTTAGTATGTCTTATGTGTCGACATAATACCTATATGAAATCAAATGTTTAATAAAATCTTCATTCATAGCTTATGAGTGCATTATAAGGGGTGTCATTATAATGCTTCGGCCTGTGACTGACTAATTGATTTACTGACTGACTCATTTATGAAAGCACAGCCCAAACTACTGGACCTAAGAAAACGGAACTAAAATTAAAACCTATTTGAATAATTGAACAACCCTACTGTACTAAGTTATGCTAGTGACCGCCGTGGATCTATATATGGAAGGATCGATATTCCTTTCCCAGTCCGGTCAAACAGATTTAGTTTCTAATGTTAAAGTATGCTATGATGAGAACCAGTACATATAGTACTGGGTGTTATCCGTGTTATGATAGCCAGTCGCAGTAGGCCGACGAGACGCGACGATGAGACCTGAAGACTTAAGACCGATTTACACTTTAATAAGTACAGTAGTTAAGTCGCTTTATCAGCGAGTTAAGTCATTTTTGCCGTGTGAACGGCCAAAATTGATGTGTAAATCGGTCTTAAGGAAGAACATACACATGTAACAGAGGCAATAAATGATTTGATTGATTGAACGCTGAAATTCACTGTATTTTTCGACCGTAATCTATGGATTACAAGCGCTACCTAGCATTTTATTATGCATATACATAGTCATTGGTTCTAATTAATTAAATAAATTAGCATTTTTTTCGATCTACCGGGAAGCGCCCAGTGGGGCGCCCCAGATACCGCTGGATGGACCAGGTCAAGAAGGATCTTGGTCACCTTCAAAAGCCGGATTGGCAAAAGGTGGCTGAGAATAGAGCGGAGTGGCGAATTCTCGTGTCGGAGGCCAAGATCCACTTCGGGTCGCTGAGCCAGCGTAGTAAGTAAGTAAGCATTTTTTTGCCTGAAGAGCCTTCAATTGCGGCGACACTTTAGCATGTCCACGCTGTATCTAGAATTTATATGATAGAAGTATATAATAAGCCCTTGCTTTTAGTATAATGTATTAACGTTAAGTTGATTACCAAATCCACGAACGTTGTACCCGAGACTGACACTATCGCCTCAGTGTGAAGACAGATGTAAAGATAAAGGAGACGGGTCTCCAAGATTGTTTGCGGGACCGACACTCCAAATATTGTGAGGAGGGTCCCATGTGTCACCCTACCATTTAAACAAGGTAGGGAGGTCTATTGGTGAGTTGTCTTGTATGAGCTCTGCATTCTACTCGCGCGTTATCTATGTGTTGTATTATGTTAAATAATGATACTTAATATCCTCCGATCGATTCGGCTACGACGGTAGACCTTACGATCAGTCACCTACGCAGGATTACAGCAAGTTTCCTATAATCTGGACATCTTTAAGGCAAGAGATCCTAGACCTCATCGTCATTTTCTATCAGGTGTGATTGTGGCCAAGCGTTGGCCTATTATAGCCTAATAAAAAAAAAGATGTGAGCAAACACTTCCCCTTATGTACACTATCCCTTTCCCCATAATTTCGATGGGACACTGCAGTGTGACACGACCGAAGATCGGGGGCAGAGGGCCTAATTTGAAGTGGACGTTACGACCGAATCGGAGTTCCCTTCTCTTTCTCACGCGCTGTGTCCGCTTTTGTTCGAATGTGACAGGTATATTCTCATTCGTTACGGGACGTCTTCGTTATAAGCCACCAGGACTTAACGTGCTTTTCAAAGCACGGGGGTTACAAGACGGCCAACTTCTAGACTTCGGCAAGTATTGAGAATTTCTGAACAGAAATGCTCCATGTACATGATTTGCCCTATTTGGGTAAGTAATTGTGAGTTTTGTTTGTCGTCTAAATTTGTATTGATGATAATAAAAATAATGACATTTCGTCAATTAATTTCGTAAATTCGGCTCACATTTAAAACTTTTGTTTTTCTTATATCTTTGTCATGTGCTGTGATAAACTCGAATCACGCTAACACGACTCCAATAACAACCAGACAAACACAACGAACAAACCCGCGTGTTTACTCGAAGCTGCCGTTGACATAATAGCTTCCGAGCTTTTGGGAAAGGTTGGAAATTACGCATCGATAGTTTAAAAGTATCGATAAATTTTCTTGTCTACACCGTAAGATTTTTTTTTATGTGATAGGTAGCAGACGAGCAGGAGGATCACCTGATGGTAAGCAATTGGCGCCGCCCATGGACACTTGCAACACCAGTGGAGTTACAAGTGCGCTGCCAACCTTTAATCCTCTTTTCCCCAATGGGCTTCCCGGTACCCTCACTCACTCGGCGAAACACAGCACAGCCTTCATAATAGGTAAATAGAAAAATCATTTTTTAATGCAAAGTCGGTCACGTCATTTGTTAATTAATTTTCAATGGAAAGTCGAATAAAATTTCGATGAATTATCAACAGTTAAAAAATGTTGCTGAGAAGGGTTAGTAGAATGTTATGTTCACTAATACACCCTGTATGTTATTATATATTATTAAACGTATACACAATTTTTTTCAGTTTGAATTTTGTGTGTGAACGGATTTATTAAATAAAAGTAGTACGTTATTTTTATCAATAGCAACGATTTATCGATATCGACAAAACGAATTTTTCAACCCGCCTAACTTTCAGAGCTTTAAGAAAAAGCTGTTGACATAACGCCTATCGGGAAGCTTGCGTAAATAGCTGATTGGTGGGCTTTTATGAGGAATTCAAATGTCAATATAAAAGCTTTTTGCTTTGTTAGGGATCCGTGGCACGAGCTTTCGTCGATGCTTTGCATTTAATCTTAAATCGGTTTTAACGGAATTTCCTTCATTCATTTATCCTACTCTAGAAGTCCGACAATATTGTTTCGGGATATTTTATTATGTGATACGTAGCAGACGAGCAGACGGATCACCTGATGGTAAGCTATTGCCGCCACCCATAGACTCCTGAAACACCAGTAGAGTCACAAGCTCTAACCCACTGGCGCTGCCAACCTTTAATCCACTTTTCCCCCAATTGGGCTTCCCGGTACCCTCACTCACTCGACGAGATACAGCGCATTCGTTGCTTCACGCTGGTCTTCCGTGTGCACGTGGTATCAGTCATATGGGATTTAAGCTCAAAAAAACTCATCTGCCTATACGAAAGTGATCACTTGATCAATGCAATTTGTATCGAGAGGCAATTTTTGATTGATATTAGACCCTATGTGCCTTGGGTGAAAATATTGATTTTAATCGGTTTACACCGATAAAAACAAATATTACCCAAGACTTTTTTATATTTATTAAAGTACCTACATACTATTTACGATTAAGGTATTATTACCATCGAGAAGTGAGCAAGACGGTTAAAAAGCCATGTTTTTCTTCACCTCTAGAGGTAGAAATACGCACAAACATTTGAAAAATCCAGAAGTGCATGCTCGCTACCATCCCTCTCCATTAAGACGGCATTATATGTAAATCAAAGTGTCTTTGCGGGCCGAATTAGATTTGTCGACCCTCCGGCCATTTGTGAAATGTACGAAGATTTTAATATTTGTGGAAAAGGAACTTTCTAATGTACTGATGGTCTAATTTAAAGCGGCTGTTACGACTGTCTTACGACTTTTGATTGACTGAAAGACTTACGACTGTGAATGAAAGTCCTTGAGTGGAGACCGCGACTCAATATCAATATTTTTTACTATATCGAGATTAGTCAAATACCCAATTCCGTCTAGACGAACCACACCAGTCTTACCTGTAACAAAAAAAAAAAAATATTATTAAAGATACACACATTTTTTACAGTTTTATCTGTGTGTGAACAGATTTATCAAATGAAAGTAGTACGTTTTTTATCAATAGGTGCGGTTTATCGATGTCGACAAAACGAATTTTTCAACCCGCCTTAACTTTCAGAGCTTTAAGAAAAAGCTGTTGACATAACGCCTATCGGGAAGCTTGCGTAAATAGCTGATTGGTGGGCTTTTATGAGGAATTCAAATGTCAATATAAAAGCTTTTTGCTTTGTTAGGGATCCGTGGCACGAGCTTTCGTCGATGCTTTGCATTTAATCTTAAATCGGATTTAACGAAATTTCCTTCATTCATTTATCCTACTCTAGAAGTCCGACAATATTGTTTCGGGATATTTTTATATGTGATAGGTGGCAGACGAGCAGACGGTTCACCTGATGGTAAGCGATTACCGTCACACCTGCAACACCAGTAGAGTCAGAAGCTCTAACCCACTGGCGCTGCCAACCTTTAATCCACTTTTTCCCAACTGGGCCAAGTCGACCAAAAAGCGGATACACTTTTTTCGTTTTAATGGGGACGTATTTTATTAATAAGCCTAATCCCACAGCTAAAAGCGATGACTTGATTTCTAGGATAGAAGCCTGCAGAGTGGGTATATAGGCTGACACTTTGACAAGACACAGCGCATTCGATGCTTCACGCATGTCTTCCGTGTACACGTGTTATCATTCTTATGGGATTAATCTCAAGAAAACTCACCTTCCCATATAAAAGTGATCAGCTGATTGATGCAATTTGTATGGGAAGAATTTTTTTTTGGTCAAAATATTTGTTTTAATATTATTAATTTATTAAGGTACTATTTACGATTAAGGTATTATTACCTTCGAGAAGTGAGTATGACGGTTAAAAGCATTTCTACCTTCAGCTCTAATGGTAGAAATACGCACAAACATTTGAAAAATCCAGAAGTGCATGCTCGCTACCATCCCTCTCCATTAAGCGGGCATTATATGTAAATCAAAGTGTCTTTGCGGGCCGAATTAGATTTGTCGACCCTCCGGCCATTTGTGAAATGTACGAAGATTTTAATATTTGTGGAAAATGAACTTTCTATTGTACTGATGGTACCTAATTTGGAAGCGGGTGTTACGACGGGAATCGGAGTTCGCCTTCTTTTCACGCCGCCTGTGTGCGTTTTTGCGTGAATGAGACAAGTATATTCGCATTCGATGGGGGACGACTTCAATAATAAGCCACCTAGTTACGAGTAGCGAAAGGCAAATGCCAAAATCTTCAGTGTTAACATCAAACCTAACTTTTGAATAAAAAGGAATGATGGCTGACACATACTTGTGTACAGGTGCCGCCTAGTAAGTTTTTAATCTCGCGAAAGATAGAGTAAAGTTCAAGAAACTGGCGGCCAACCTTCAAGATTGAAGAGGCACACGAAGAAGCAGAAGAAACACACTAACTTTCATAGTCTCGAAGTTTTCATTACTAATAGGTTACTAATACTTTCCTTTATGTTTTTATAAAAAATTCCGTCTAGACGAACCACACCAGTCTTACCTGTAACAAGAAAAACAAAAAATAAATAAACACATAATTAAAAAAAACATACTACGTTCTACGCCCCGTTGGCCTGGTGCAAAAAGTATGTAATATGTATTTAGAATTTTTCAAATATAACTCGGGTTTGTGATCACCAATCCGATAGTTAAGCGCGATGATTAAGCCTAATCCCATCATAGTAGCAATGACTTGATTTCTATGATAGAGGCCTTTGCCCTGTAGTGGGGCAGTATGTAGCCTAATACTTTACTTTTTACGTTTAAAAAAAATATACAATATTGACCAGATAACACGTACTAATAAGTATTCTGTGGCACTATAAATACTGCTAACACGTTGGTCAATGAACTTTTTGATACCAGTATCACCTAGATCCGACTTTCTTTGTCATTAGTTTTTTTTATTTGTTTAATAATTCCACGGATTTGTTTAATAATTTTCGTGCCTTTTTTGTGCTAGTTTTTTTTTTGTTTACAATATTTTTGTTCCGCGATAAAACTTACAATAAATTTAATATATGTAGTTACAATCATAAGTCATTAGTTATTGACTGTCAAAACTTTAAAAATCTCCAATAATACAAAGCGACCTTTATAATTTATTCCCGTACTAAATTTTAGACGATAAAAGTTTATCGTCAATAAAACGATATCTCGAATAATACTAGCTTTTCTCACGGCTTCACTCGTTACGTTCAGAGGAAGTCCTTATCATCGTTCCAGGGAAATTAGCATTCCATTTTAGATAACAATATCCTGTATATTCTTAGTAACTTTCTTTAGATACAATTTTATTTTATCTTCCTCACTCGCCTTCTATGTTCGTATCTTAGGAAGGTTTTATTCTGAGCGCGTTACTCTATACTATTTATAAAGGTCGTATATTCGATTCCCACCCAGACCAAGCACCCGTGTTGATGAACACTTGTGTTTGTTTAGTGTCTGGGTGTTATAAGTATTAATTAAGTATTATGTATATTTTGTGATGTCCTGTTTGATAATACTATACACTTTTTTTCGTTTTAATGGGGACGTATTTGTATTAATAAGCCTAATCCCACAACTAAAAGCGATGACTTGATTTCTATGATAGAAGCCTGTAGAGTGGGACAGTATATAGACTGACACTTTATTTTTTATGTGATAGGTGGCAGACGAGCAGACGTATCACCATAAGCACCCAACACCGTCTTACAGCAAACGTAGCCAGATCACAGATACTTCAGCATACTTATTCATCGTCGTACCAAACCGTGTGAAACATCAAATATGTTTGATGTTAAAAATCATATTTTCCCCGTTCACCTAACGCGAGGTAAGACATAACCTATCTATCTTAAGTGTGAAACATTGGCAAACACATCCTTTTGTCACCAGCGACAGACAAACGGCGTGTGACACGGTCGTTTATTATTTCAAACTCATATAAACTTAACGCCAAAAAACCGGCCAAGTGGGAAAGAGCTCGCGCATGGTGGGTCCCGTATCGTTGAATTTTATGCAAAAGACTCATTCATTATTTATTCTTAGGTTGAAGTTGATTTTTAAAACTTCATTATCATTTTTATATTTTAGAAGTTAGAGCGGGACAGACATTTTACCACTTTGGAAGTGTCTATCGCGGAAACTATTTAATATCAGTTTAGAATTATTATTAAACACCTCATAAATGAACCTCAATATAATTTTTAAACCCTATCCATAGACGTATGGTTTCGATGAAACAACAAAATGTTTCAGTTGCATGTATGAGCAGGGCCCCAAAATGTAATGTTTTTTCTATTTTAATCGAAAACTGGATAAGGTTCATGTGTTTGTGATACACGACGGACAACTAATAGACATGACGTAGGTACCCTACCTATTAAGGGTACCAATTATTGCCATTTGGCTACGGAACCCTAAAAACGCGAAAAAACTCTGGCCCGTATATCGGAGGACATTACAGCTCTTGTTCAGTGTTATTCGTCATAAAAAATGAAGAGTAATATTTCAGTGGGCCATAAAACTGATGGTGTCGCTTTCCGTCACTGGAGGGCGACACAGTCGATGTGGTTGTAGCGGGAAAAGTCATATTTTGACTATCCTTACGTTGTAGGTACCTCTCCAAAGTGAAAAAAGTTCTTAAAAAAGTTTAAGTACAGACAGCCACACCACCACCTTTATCACAACCTGACAAATTTAGTCAATTGATATTCAACCTAATGCGTTTGACAGTAGTTTGAGAGTCGATTGAGGAAATTTAACAGTTTTGTATATAAATGTGTGACTGTACGTACTTACATAGTGTGCGAAGGAGCTACATGAGCATGGTTGAAGTTCCAGCCATTTGCACTAATATTTAAATATCCTCGTGTTCAGTCTAGTTTATATCAAGTATTTGAATTTCGGTAAGTCAAACGTAATTTATTCAGAATGGTTTGTAGAAGAAGTAGATAAAGGGATGTAAATGTTTACCCATACAACCCGTATTATACATATATTTTGCTACGAATATACCCATAACACCACTAGCAACTCTGAAAGTAATTTGTAGTTGCCCAACCGCCGAGTGACAGCTCGGGCAACTTATTAAGACATCCGATTAGAGATGGCCGAGCCTAGTGATGGCCCTCGGATGTTCTTGCCCTTTTCGTAATTTAATTACAGTTTCATGTGAACTTTTGTAATCGGTTTTCCTTCGTTAAATTATGTACTATCCCACTGCAGGGAAAAGACCTCAATCATAGAAATCAAGTTATAGCGACTTTACGGGATTACAGTAAAATCCCGTCATAGTAGCTATGACTTGACTCAGCGGCACATTTAACCGCCAATGCGCTATGGGCGGTTAAATGTGCTGAGTAAAGTACTAATTAAAATAAACACAAATGAAAAAAAAACCATTAAGAGATTAGGCTTCATCGCCACGCTTGTCTATTACGGATTGGTCCAAAGCGACAGTTTCAGATGCAACCGGAATAACTCCTAAGTTGATGAATTAAATACTCATACTCAGTACATACTTCAGGTACTCATAGTGCAGGAGTTGCCCTAGTTTGAAACCAGGTTGAATGGTGTGATTGTCTGGCGCATATATTTATTTTATTTTAAATAATACTAGGTACATCCCATCTCTAAAATCGAAGTACAGCGCCCATATTTGGAACAGTATGACAAATCATTGAAACCGTTTTTGGTGTCGAGTGTTTGGAGCGTAATAAATGTATTAAATTGCATTTGACATACTTTGGAACGAGATTAAGATTACAGAGGTTTATTTGTTTGTGCTGTACAATTTGTTGACTTAATGAGCGATGATGATGTTATAATGTCGGATGCCCTTGTAACAGTAAGACCATAAAAAACCGGCCTAATATCACTTATTTTCATATTTGAGTAAAACATAAGTAAAGTACCAGCCTATATAATGTCCCACTAGGGCAAAGGCCTCCATCATAGAAATCAAGTCAACGCTACTATGATGGGATTAGGCAGCGGAAAAACCTAAGGGTTCCGCTTTTTTCCTTCGGCTATGGAACCCTAATAAATAACACAGAAGGTGGATATAGCCGACATGGATATAGAATTCCGTTTTTTTTTTAAATAAATGGCTTTTTCGGGTGCGTGACAGCACATTGCCAGTATTTTTTTCTCTTAACAAGATCAACATTCTATACTTTTTTATATATCTATTGCATACAAGTTACAACATAACACTGACCCAGATAGCAAATTCAAAGGACTAAGTGGAAAAGTGGAACGCACGTGGGTCGGCCATCTTTGATTAAATCTTTGGTCCACCATGGACAAAAGAAGATGGACTGCGCAAAGCTATAGAGAAGGAGGGACTGCACTATCTTTGACAATTTTTAACGTCTATAGATACCGTAAGTATATTGAAATCTTAAGAAACGAGCCTAGTTTTCTTAAAAACCGCCAATGCATCTGCAATCCTTTTGACAAACCCTAGGCCACTTTACGATTGTGTGACCGTCTCGCTCGTTTGCGTACTAAACATAAGTCACGAGCATAGCTCGGGTTTGTGATCACCAACCCGCATTAGCCAAGCGTGGTAGCGATTTTACTTGATTTCTATGATGGAGGCCTTTGCCCAACAATAGAATAGTATATAGACTGATACCACAAAATAATTACACACAGAAAGTAGGCTACCCACTAAGAGCTAAAAACGTGTCATGTACTCACGCATGCGCACTAACGGGGAAACACGCCTTTTCGACCACATTAATCCTAGCCTATGACATAAGATTGTCAAACTGTCGAAGGTCTGTGGTAGAGGCCGCGCGCTTATGTACTCATGCCGGGCAACAACCCTAGCATATGTCCAACGAACTCTTCTAAATTCAAAATCAGGCTGAGTCTACCTTCTGTGTGTAATTATTTTGTGCTGATACTTTACCTTGTTTGTATTTTTTTTTTCATCTGAGAAATACTTATAGTTGAGACATGCCAAGTGCATTAAATAATCATAGGTATTTTTGATTGAGCTTTGTATCGTCATTTTCTTATAGCAAATAATGTTTTTGTACAAATAAGTTAACCTTGGCAAATTTGCCATATTTGTAGCGTGTGGTGATAAATCCAGACATTGTTGTGGCAAACGGCATTCCCTTTAAAGAGCTCTGAATAGTGCCATTAAGATAAACACAAGGACGACAATGTTTCTTATGTACCTTTAGAGCAGGACAGGGAATCTACAGGCAGATTCTATCGCATATAAGGAGTGTGGAATTCGACATAGCATGATGACAGGCCTGGGAACTTAAGTCATTTAAATTCCACGGTGGATCAGAAGGTACGCTTAAGTAGGACGACCTGGAAGCCAGTTCTCGGTTTTCGCCTGCTATGTCGAGTTCGACGTCATGGAACGACGCATAGACCAATTGGAAACAAGACAAGGAATGTCGACTGTAATCTGTGTTCTCCTATTGGCTGTGCGTTCCATGAAGTCGACTCGACATAGACGGCGAAAACCGAGAATTGGCCTCCTGGGTAGCAATTCTCGAGCACTCGACATTGAAGTCGATTTTAGAAATTTCATACAATCGTCTATACAAATCTCTCGTTCGCCTTTATTGTCGAGAATTGCGCCCCTGGGGAGCAATTCTTGTGCACTACATCTACATAAACTGGGGTGATTAGCACTGTAGCGCTCATTGGGCGAAATCCACGTTCAGCAGTGGACGTAAAATAGCTATTGATTGATTTACATACATACCTAAGCTGTAAAATGTTAATGTGACCTATTTGTTGAAGCTATAATTCTGCGCGTACGCACAAACATCTGCATGTGCAGCGCATGCGCACAATGACGTCGTAAAGATGTATTTAACGACTCATTCCGCTGGGACGTTGCAAAATTGTTTTACCAATACAACAAAAGCTAGATTTAGATTGAGATTTGAATTACAAAACGAGATAGAAATGTAATAGAATATTTTTATCTGCGTTAAAATGGTATTTACATAGTTGGTACATAACAGACATGCATGATATACAAAATAGTTACATTTTTGTTCCTCTAACTAGCTTCATTATTTCAGCCAATAGGTTCTCCCCAAAGTTGCTCCACACAAAATTAACTTCCCGGCACGACATTCAAATCTTCAAGAAACGGGCATATACCTTCTTAAAGGCCGGCAACACACCCGCATTCCTACTGGTGTAGCTGATGTACAGACAACCACACATCAGGTTACCACCACCTGGCAAATTTCTCCAATCGACTTTCAACCTAATGAGTTTGACAGTACGATGAGAGTCGATTGAAGACATTTGACAGTTTTGTATACTTTGATGTGTGGCTGACTGTACATGGGCGGCAGTGTTTACGGTAAGTATATCAGGTGAGGGATAAAAATAAAGAAAAGGGTTTTGGACCCCGAGCGATGTTCAGGTTTTAGAAAAATCGTATCATTATTAAAAATAAATAGTAATCAAATATTTTCTTATTGCTCAGCCGTTAGGGGTTAATAGTCCTAACAACAGATTGAACAAAAACGCATTTTCCCAAATCACCCTTTTTACTAACGTTTCAGCTCTGCATGCGAAAACCTATCATACACCCTCGATTTAGAGTTCTTATTCGTTCTCAACCTTTGTTGTTCCAGATTCGCATAATCCCTTAGACCCCCCGACAATAAAATCAGCTGATTTCGGTTAATACTAACTATAACCGAGTGAAAACGGCATTCCACAGGTTGTTCAATAAAAGGGTTTAATTCCGCTAACGCTTTTTGAGTAGGGTGAAAATCCGCCAAGTTCGGTTTAAAAGACCAGTACAATAAATGGCGCTGGGGGTCGTTTTCATCACTCAAGTGTATCGCCAATGTAATACAGTCTGACGTTGAATATGTGATTAACTCTAAACGGAGTGTGCTTAACAGTACCTTTGTCGTATTATGCATCCAAACCGTAACCAACTATCTGCACCCCGCGGTTTCACACGGTAATTAGTTATCGTTATATTTTAGATACAATATACCTACTTGTATGAATTGAAGCCTATGTGTCATTTTAATATGTGAGCTATATAAATTATCGTACCTACATTATATTAACATTTTATCAAAATACATTCAGCAGTTTAAAAGTAAATGAGCAACAAATATATAACCACAGTTTTGCGCGTAATAATTTATTTTATTTTTCATTTATTCAAAATCCACAGCTCTTATTACAATATTAACATTAAATTCACTTCATAATATTTGTAGGATTAAAATCCTCGAACTTGGCCATATTTTCCCACCTTATTTTTAGCTGACGCGTGTACAAATACCGCATTAGCTGCTAAAGCGCCACCTAGCGGGGAAAGTTGGCAGTTTTCCAGGGTGACCGGTAGGGTAGTTTCCCCTAACGGTTATTTCCGAACGAACCGCTGTTTCTAACGAGCTCGCTAAATAAGTGCGCAGGGATGACTGACTGGTATATAACGCTTTTGGTCGTGTTTTGGGATTTGATAGCCATTAAATTGAATTGATTTAAAGAGTATCCAAGTGGTGATATTAAAACCGTGTTGAAGCTTTCCATCAAATACAAACTCTGGCACGTATCTTTATAGCGCTGACCTTGATAACGAAGAAAACAATTTTAATAAAATATGAGCTATTTCACAAGTGTGCTAGCTTATTTGTCTATCGAAAATAATAATTTACCAAGGGATTTTAAACATTTGTTGGTTTTCATAGTAAGTGATTAAAAAAAATATTTGTAAGTCAATTCACCTATGCGTTTTTCTAGTCTCTTAATAACAATTAAACTTTTATTAAGTCCACATTTTTCATATTATTGTGTATACTTTCAGTCCTTTTTATTAACATCCCTCTTTCAGGCAAACCTCAAAACCTAGTATTAGGTCATTGTTTTTTTGAAATCATGATTTAAATTAAGAATTAGTACTAGTCTAAAACTAGTCCAAAAGTTATAAAACAACCGTATTCAAACTTGATAGGTCGCTCATTACCCAGGCAGTTTGGGTACGTACAGCCACACATCAGGGCACTACAACCTGTCAAATTTCCTCAATTGATATTCAACCTAATGTGTATGACAGTAGATGAGAGTCGATTGAAGAAATTTGAAAGTTTTGTATACTTTGATGTGTGGATGTACGTACAGTCGAGTTCAAAAATATGTATACACTTTAGGACCTTGTCACAGTACATATGTATAAGAAAACGACTTCCACTTTCTTATAAATATGTATTGTGACAAGGTCCTAAAGTGTATACATATTTTTGAACTCGACTGTACTAGGTACAGTGGGCAGTTCGCACTTTAACCGCGCTCCATGCTCGCTGGCGCCGCGCCAAAGCCAATCGACAGGTCTTTGGTTTCGCAGCTTTGGGTACATGTTGAGATTTTGTGGATATTTTTAAAGGTCGTTGATGGCACATGAATAGACGGATCACCTGATGGTAGACGTTTACCACCGCTTATGGACAGTTGTGAAACAAATGCACACAAATGCGCTGTCAAATTTTAAACTCTCTATAACTCTTGATTTCTTGGAAAATTTATGCACGTAAAATTTATACCATTAACGTGAACATTTTTTTCACGGTCATCAGGAAAAAAATAACTATTACGATTCTCTGGGCCCCTTCTGGATTCATCAAGAAGCGACATCCCCTAGCACGAGAAAATTCAAAATTTAAGAAAAAATATCTATACTATTTATAAAGAGGTTAATCTCATATTCCACGCCGGAGCTTATAGGTAAACCAAAAACACTTGCATGATGCAATCAATGTCAAGCGCCATCTAATGGCAGACAGTGGAACTACAGTCCCGAAACAAAGTGAGGGCGGGCCACTAGTAAATAAATAAATTTACACAACATCTCATACATTGACCTGACTCCGTACTAAGATAGTTTAAGTACTTGTGTAAGTGTTACAGATATCAGGCAACAGGGGATGGTATGTATGGTAGGGGGTGGTATTTTACGTTCTTGACCACAATCAATCAACTCAAATATGAAAATAAATTTTAATTGTTGCTACAGAACTTGGCCATTTTTTAAATAGGTATTAGTAATAATGTGTGAAAAGATTAAGTGTGAATTAACCCTGGGCATTATGAATAATGCCCGATCAATCATAATACCTATGATATGGCCGTAAACAACATTACGTCAGATTGTAAAACTCCCCGTAAATTTGACATACGGAACCGTAACTCCAGTTTATAGCCAATCAAGCCGTTGTATAAGTTATTGCCCGCACTCGGCTTTGATTGATTTTTGATGATAGATTAAAGGGGCATTAACTGTTTATGATAAAATGATATGAGTATATGAAACAAATTATTCCCTATTCACGTAGAGACTTGGTTATTTTATAAGATTTTATATTTAGGGTAGAATGCCAATGAAACGGTGTTAAAATATAAATTTAAAATGCCATTAAAATATGAAGCCTTAACAAATAATATAATGACTAAATGAGCATCAAGTTCTGTAATATTTTGTGCAATAAAGAGTATCTATCTATCTAAAACAGTATCTCGCCATTTCACCCTTTTAGTTGACAGTTTGGTAATTGATAAGTAGTAATGGATTTTAATAAAACTTCACAATGATACAGCATACATGCCAGAATAACACATAGGCAACAATTCATAAATATGTATTGTATATATATTTTTTTATAGTATAGGGAGGCAAACGAGCAAGCGGGTCACCTGATGGTAAGTGAACACCGCCGCCCATGAACATCAGCTACACCAGAAGGAGTGCGGATGCGTTGCCAGTTTATCCCAAATATAACGATAATTCTATCACCACACAGACAAAACCGCAGGGCCAGCTAGTAATAAAGATGCTTCAGTTACAGTAATTCAGACTAATCCACTCTGAAATGTTAGCAAACCCGCGCTAACTGTAAAACTATGCTCACGCCGTTAGTCTCCAAGTGTTGTGCAGAGTATGCAATAGTCTTGCAATCGTTATTCGGTTTAAAGATCTTTATTTGCTCACTAGCTTTTGCCCGCGACTTCGTTCGCGTGAACTTCAGGTTCGTAGAAACCTCAAAAATTGTAGCCTATGTGTTATTCTGATGTATAACCTATATTGTGGTAAAGTTTCATTCAAATCCATTCAGTAGTTTTCACGTGAAAGAGTAACAAACATCCATACATCCATACAAACTTTCGCCTTTATAATAGTAATAGGATTAAGGCAAATAAACATGCCACTTACATGAGTAAAACAAAATTTGTGATGAGTAATAAACTTACATTCTTAGTATAAGGTTATTTTTGATAACACTCGAGAAATGATTAAATCACAAGATTAAAAAACATTATTATAATAAAATCGTAGGGTAAGAATACATTATACACCAGAGCGTAACAGTCAAAGTTTGATGACGAAGTGTTTAGTGTTTGTGATTCCTTCGTTGTTTTCATAACAAAAGGAAACACCTTAGTTTGGGATCAGGAGAATATAATCGTATGTGATGTTGTCTCTATTTAATACAAAATCCGCCAATTAGTATTTTTTATTTCCAGCAATAAAAAAAAATAGATAAAAAATTACTAAGGTAAGTCAATAATAGTTGAAAAAATTTTTCTAAACGTAGTATACCATGATACAGTTGATATGGTACCCAACAAGCTATCGATTTTCTCTGATTGCACTAAAGAACGTCTTTTTTTTTATCTCTGTTGATAAAGAATTCTTCTGGTTTCTATGCAATAAAGCATATCTATTATTTTATATCCTGATTTTCTCATCTCTTGCGACTGAGATAGTAATTACGATCAAAACGCAAGACCAACACAACTTGTCTTGCAATAGATAGTGTGGTCTTGCAATAGACAACACTAGTCTCACTCATAGCTCAGCGCATTTAGCTGGGAGCTAAGTGGGTGCACAATTAGGATGCCTCACTCTTGGCAAAGTCATAGAATTCTGGACAACTATTTAGCACCTATTTTGTAAGAGATTCAATTTCTGAAAGCTTTGAACTTAATACTATGATAGAAATAGAAATAGAACAAAAAAAAATATTTATATTCAAGTTAGGTCCATATAGGACACTTATGAATGTCAAAACATAATATAATCTACCACTGGTTCGGAACGTCGATTTCTACTGAGAAGATACCAGTAAGAAACTCAGTAGTTACTGATGTAACTATACCGGTTGTTAAGCCATGTCATAGTCTCGATTTAGCAAGAGCCTTTGATGACTGATAGCTTTGAGTACCCGTTAATAATAGAACCTGCTTAATGCTATCGCGTGTGAAACATCCCCTAGATGGCGTACTGAAGAACTAAGGTCCATCTACACGGTGATTGGTTATTTTGGACGTGAGATGTAAAACTGTCACCTTCAGGTTTAGGTACAGCCGAGTCCAAAAATATTATGTTATACACTATAGAACCTTTTCCCAATACATATGTGTAAGAACGACTTCCAACTTCTTATACATGATGTATTGTGACAAGGTCCTAAGGTGTATACATATTTTTGGAGTTGACAGTACCTATACTGACAACAACCGCACTATTTGTATCACAAAAAACCAAAAGTTTCCATTCATACTTCTAAAATACGAGTAAGTGTGTCAATAATTATAACGGTAGCTAAATGAAGTTATACAAAGCCGCATGTTTAGTTATTGCAATATACCTATCTTTCTTCACAATAATATTAGTGCATAAGTTACTTAGTGCACAGTCGGGTCAATGTATGAGATGTCCTGTGAATTTATACTTTAATTTCAAAAGCATTTGGTTTACAATCAGTTGAGTAAAAAAGTTTGTTGGAACTTGAAATCCAATGTGCGGCGGTCTGTATGACCAATCTTGATAGAAGCCCATATTGTAACGTAAAAAATAATTAATTCAAAACATTACCGCTTTCTAAGAACATTATTATTAATGATAAAAATATGCATGATCTTCCGGAAATTAAAAACAGCCTAATACATACTTATGTTAAATATTTGAACTTTTAGAAGTGAACCGGAAACATAATTTATAATGAGTCATCATTGACTATCATTCCAAGAATCATGATTCAAACATAGGAGCTACTTCGGATTCTGTGGTGGGTAGTGGAACAAATCGGATCAGCTGGCTTGTAATGCAAAGGTTTTACATCCTAACTAATATTATAAATGCGAAAGTAACTCTGTCTGTCTGTCTGTTACTCTTTCACGCCAAAACTACTGAACGGATTTAAATGAAATTTGGTATACAGATGATCTAGACCCTGAGAAAGAACATAGGCTACTTTTTATTGCGAAAAGTAAGTTGTAAGGGGTTAAAATGGGGGTAAAAAGTAACTTAGTAGCCACTAGTTATACAGATTACGTTTTCTTATTCCACGACAACCGTTCAAAATAAAGTCTACTTTTCAAAAATAGACGACAGTTTTTATTTCATCAATGGTAAAGATTTGGAGAGGCGTATATCCAGCAATGAACTGCAATGGTTTCATGATGATGATGGACATCTTATACTCTAATGTTCAGAATGTTGTAGAAGACATGGTTAAAGAGATGTGAATGTTCACAGATACATCCTGTAAGTATAGGTATTTTACGCTAGTAGCTATCAAATTCTTACAAAGTTGAAGTCCATTAGTTGTTTTACGATCGCGTGGGTGCCAATCCAAGATACTAAGGTCGGCTTATACTTAAACCACTGTGGGTTAGTCACCGACTATTTAAACTACAAAGATGGCAAATGGAGGAAAAAAGGAGCCAAAAGCGAGTTGGACTCACCCATGAAGAGTTCCGTATATTGAATGTATTTTAAATATGTGTTTATTGTAGTGCTCAAGTGTGTGTGCAAACAGGTGCACCCTCTTATCCTTTACCCTCTAAACATGACCGAACAGAGCAGGATCAACAGCTGGAAATTGGCAGTCTTTTAACACCGTGCCTAGAAAAGAACGTTAAGCCATTGGTCCTGCGCACATAATATGTCATAGAACGCGACCGTACTCACTCGTATACGACCTCTCACCTTTGTAAAAAGGAAAGCAAAGTATCAGCCTAAATATTATCCAACAGCAAGGCAAAGGCCTCCATAATAGAAATCAAGTCATCGCTATGATGAGATTAGGCTTAATCGCCACGCTTTCTCAATGCGGATTGGTGATCTGCAGTCGTCCGTGGTACTCACTCAGCTGGTCCCACTGAAAACCAGCGTTACGGCCTATGGTCGTGACATAAGCTGAGTGAGGGCCATTTATGCTGGATGCCTCAACACAACACAGCATATATAATAAATACACGGCACTGCTGGACAATTAGGGAGGGACAGTTTATTTTTAGTTGTTATGTGTTTTTTGGTTTTAATTTATTTTTACTAGTGTTTTTTATTTTCTTGTGTTGTGTCAATTGTCTGTAGCATGTAATATGTGTTGTGGTGTCCAAATTAATAAATGTATTTTCTTTCTTTCTTTCTTTCTGATCACAAACCCGAAATTCAAAACATACTTTTTTTGCTCAACCCGGAAATCGGCCCATGGAAGATGTGTGAATTTAATAGATCCACTCAAATTAATCACTGCGACAGTCATACTATGTCATTCCAGCTTATTCACACACGAACTAAGTAATATGGGGCATAATTTATTGAAACACGTACCTAATATTCCGCTCCCTTATTACCAAGAAATAGTGAGGCGACTAACTGCCGCACTCAGAGACTTAATTAAACTTTGTTTGTCACTTAAGTAAAAATATTGACCCTTATTTTAATAGACATATAGACTATCCATAATTAAGATAATATTGAGAATACGAGTAGATGTAATTTAGTCCTTGAGTTACTAATTAGTAAATCAGATCTACTATGGCTGTGACTCGAGTAAGAAAGTAAACGAACTTAAAGCTACCTGCGAGAAATCGAGAGTAATTTCGCCAGAGGGGGAGGTTGAACACCCAACATACCTACGTCACTTTGAAAAGAAACATACTTTTTAATGTACCTACGCATTTTTACGCCCGACGAAGGCAGTCTTATTAACACTTGTAGCTTGTAGATATACGACTCACTAAGTTATTTTGTTGGTCGCTCAGCTCCGTAGAAAATAACGCCTCTGACATACGGGGTTCCTTATACATATAACTCAAAATTTTACGAATCTATGTGCGTTTTTCTACCATTAGCTCGGCGGTGAATAAAACATCGTGAGGTTATCTGCATGTTTCGTATATTTAGAAGAAAATAATCAAATTCAGATAATATTATGTAAAGGAAATATGAGTCACTTAGAAATTTTGCTGAGTAACATCACTATCTCCTATACCTACGAAGGTACTTAGTAAATATTTTCTTCCAACTTCAAAGGACTGAGTCTGAGATAAATTCCCTCATTTATGTTCCTAGTCATTAAGTGATGTTAATTAAATACGCGACTGTCATGTTTGCTAAGTATTACGACAGATTAATAACGAAGGAAGGGTAGCCTGCCAAGATATCAAATAAATTGAGAGAGTATTCAATTCAAAAATGGATACCTACCATAGTTTGATATAAGCTTAAAAAAATGTTTTTTATGATTGCGAACACGTATTTCTTTTGCTGTGCGTCTGTCTGTCCGTCTAAGTTTTTTTTAAATTTGATTGGTGGCAGACGAGCAGATGGCTCACCTGATGGTAAATGATCACCGCCGCCAATGGCGGAAAATAATGAAGATATCCGGGTCATCTCTGGGCTTAGGTGACAACACCCAAAATTTTCACAATTTTTTTTTGCTGGTCACTGTTCTAACCTAACCGAACCAATATTATTTCGTTTAGTAGAATTTAGTCAGTATTACCATCACAAAAATATTGATTAGATTAGGTTTGGTCACTGACCAGCAAAAAATCTTGAAATTTTTGGGTGAGTTTTTTTGGCTGAGTTGTCACCTAAACCGTATCTGCTCGGCAACCTTGTATAAAAGACACTCATTACATGGCGTATTTATTTTTAGGTTAATGTTCTATGTCGCCATTGATAAATTCGTGTTTGCTCCCGCACAAAGGCGCTTTAATAAGATAATTGCGCCTTTGTAGACCTAGCCTAGAAACCTTAATTCCGTAATAGCCCGGTATATCAAAAGTCGTGAGCGGAATTTGTGATAAACATTTTGCATTTTAAACAATGTGCTAAGGAGTTGGGGGCAAAATAATAATAATATTTCACTACATCACATACATTGATCTAACTTTGAAATAGGTAGCTCAAGCGCCTGTGATACAGATATCAGAACCAACAGTAAAAATTATTAAGTTGTGGCCGATTCTTGAAAAAGAAGAATTTGCGTTTTTCACACAATTTTTATTAGAGATCCTTAATGTGTAACGAACCCTTATTACTACTTTTTTAGATTTTTGAGTTGCATTATAACTATAAAATAAAACGTAGCCGAAACGCCAAGCTAAGTACTATACAATGTACTTAACAATAAACGTCACGTACATTCCCGTTTATGTTACGAGCTATTTAACTTGTTCTTATCATCATCAGCAGCAACCCACACTCGTCCACTGCTGGACATAGGTCTCCCCTAATGTACGCCACCGCTCCCGATGTTCCGGCCACTCTCATCCAGCCCACACCAGCCAGCCTTCGAATGTCATCATCCCATCTTGTCGCAGGGCGTCCAACACTACGCTTACCGAGTCGCGGTCTCCACTCAAGGACTTTACGGCTCCAACTTGTTCTTATATCATTTACTAATCACCTACAAAGGTGCTTATTTGCCTGCCACCTGCACGCAGGTGACCTCAAGAAACGACTGATAACATACTAATGTACCCCGGTTCCACTCGGCTCTACGCTCTATTTAACACCGCTACATATCGCGACATGGGGAATTAGGCGCTTGATATGCTGTGAAATAAAAACTTTTATGGGAATAGTAATTAACGTAAGACCCAAAAGCTTTTTAAAAGGCACAAAAAATATATTTCTATTGTGACTGCAGTGCTGTCTGGGCCTTACGACGATAAATGGGGTTTAGGAAAACGTAAAATTGAAAAAAAATATTTCGGAAAACTTTAAATTTACTTAGGCATGGATTTGCTAAAAATTATTTTTTTTCCATAATTTTAAAAACCAATTTTGGATTATCAGTATACATTTCTCCACCAATTTTCGTGGCAATCGGTGCAGAAACAGCGCAGAACGAGCCAGGACAAACAGACGGACAGACGGACCGACGGACAGGCAGACGGATAGACAGACATGACGAAACTATAAGGGTTCCTAGTAGACTACGGAATCCTTAAAATGAAACGAATGGTTTACTCCCGTTGTCCGTTGTCCCCTTTTCAGTAAAGAGGGGGTTTTCAATACCGTAAACCGATTTGGGACATTCAAACCATTGATTGACCGTTTACGGTTGTTCCAATATTTTTGACCACGATTAATGCACTGTTAAATTTGGCTACGTTGGTTGTGTTGATGTTATTGCACACCATGAATATACAGCGTATTTGGACATCTTGGATGTACATATATAATCAAAACGGGAGTTAACGCGGCGTTTAGGTATTGTTAAGTGCATTGTATAGTTAGTGCAATAAAAGATACTTAACGATAAACGTAGCGTTAATTCTCGATTTAATAGTTTATAGTTATAATGCAACGCGAAAATCTGAAAAACTATCTTGAATGTAACTTTGTATACGACTCTAACTGCATCTTTTCATCGAAAAGTGTGAGAAATATTTTCCATGATCAAATAAAAGTACACCTTTCACCGTTACATTCCAAATTAAAAAAAGAAAATGCCTGCGCAGCGGTCTCATAATTTGTAGGTCGGCATCGAACCTACTACCGCGTGGGCGGGTAATCACTAACCCATCGACCCTTCGTTCAAACTTCACATCGTCATTGTTCAAAGATTGATTTGCTTTTTTATTTTAATATCTATTACCATTATTACGTCATAGATCATTAATTACTCCCTTTGATGACAGCCGATATAGAGTGGGCTTGTCTGTGGTAATAGAATGGGGAATTGAGTTTCCAATCATGTCTCGGTTCCGTAGAATGACAGTATACAGTCCCGTGCGTTAACAAGTATACAACCTCACTCAAATATGAGTCTTATAGCCCTGGCATAAGAGTCGAGGTGTTAACATTTTATTGCAGGTGACTGTACAAGAACAATGTACAACATCTCATACTTTGATATTATTCTAAATAGATTAAGCACTTGGGATTTTTTGACCAATCGCGCCTTTGTCGTCGTAAGGCCCAGACTGCGGACACAATGGAAAATCAATTGTTTTATGCTTTTTAAAAGGCTTTTGGGGGTCTTACGACGTTAAGGGAAAAGCTACGTTTCGGTATGAATCGGCCGATTCGACCGGTGTGATACGACTTCAAAGATTACCAGAGTGAAGTAGCACCTGCACAGTATTTCTCCAAGTTAAAGAGGGTACCAGAGGCCCAATTTGAGGAAAGAGGTTAAAGGTTTGCAGCGCTCTTGAGACTCTACTGGTGTTGCAGGTGTCTATGGGCGGTCGCTTACCATCAGGCGATCCGTCTACTTGCCACCTATCACATAAAAAGTGGCTTGTAAATGTATGCTTGATTAATGCTTTCATACTACATACATCATCATAAATTACTCTGTATGTATTGCAGGAATGAATTGGGACAAACTGAGGCAATAAATCGTATCTGCCGGGAGGAGGCAAGGCCAAACAATTGGGGCGGGATGTTGACTGACAGCTTAAACTGATGTGATATTATACGGTGTCGGTGTAGTAACATTGGTACGAACAGCCAAAATGTGGTCTACCACCCTACGGTTGAGATTCGTTTGGACGTCATGAAACAACAAGGTCAATTTTCCCTGGTAATAAGATTGTGTCAGTGACTATTACTCATTTTGTTATTTATGACAGGTATAACGTCCAGCTTAGCGATCATTACATCACCCAGAAACTTTTGTGAAAAGTGCGAGACCACTTTCTTGGCTAACTGTAAAGCCACACATCAAACTATACATAACTATTAAATATATTTCTTTAAATTCATAGAACTGGTGTTGCAAGTGTCCATGAGCGGCGGCAATTGCTTACCATCAGGTGATCCGCCTGCTCGTCTGCTACCTATCACATAAAAAAAAAAAACTATTGAGGCCGCGGCCATCATAAACCAGCGGCTACCAAAAATAGCTGAGAACATCTATGTACCCTTTCATAACCTTTCAAAAAAAAAAAAAAATAGTTTATCGGTTCAGACGCTACGATTCCACAGACAGACACATATAAAGACAGACAAACAGATAGCCCGTCGTTTTTGCGCCGGGGATTCAAAAACTACAACATGCCCCTTCTTTTGATTCCCAGTATTCCACCCACTCAAAAGGCCGTAAAGCAAAAACCCAGTTCCCTACATACACAAAAATAAATACTTAACCCACAAACGGACAAAAAAGATGTTTAATTCACAATATGCACAAAGCCGCCCGCATCAAACTGCAGAATCCGGATATTTCCGGATGAAAGCGGGTAAAAACCGGTATCAAAGGGACGTATGCAAGTCGAAACTAATGATCATACGAGCGGGTTGCTAGACGCACGGCCTTTTACAAACTCAGCGATTTTAAAACCTTTAAAACAAACCAACACGACCAAAAACCAACCTAAAAACAACCAGTTTTAAAGCTCAATTTCAAATAGAACATTACTAGAAATATGCATCCACAACGCATGCGTTTGACAGTTACAGTCACCCTATAACTCTATGCACAAAATTAAACTCACCAATACGAATTGAATATGATTTTTATTCCACAAAAGACAAAGTCCAAAATCGAAGCGCGCACTCGAGCAATAACGTTATTCAAAGCGGTGCGCTGTCCAAATAAGATAATAGAATTTTTGAACACTTCGCCCGTTCAATATTGATCTTTATTATTTTTGGAATAAAATTCAATTCCATTGTTTGGGAGGAGTCTTATCCATATTAATAAAGTAAATTAGAAGATGGGAAATCTAACAGCGCATTGTTGACAAAGAGGTATTTGAATTGAAAGTGGACATCGGTTAACAGAGAGGTATTTGACAGTTGCCTTTGTGACTATTAAAACAAAGAGGAATAAATTCCTGAGATGTTCTAGAAATATTGCCGCTATGGCGTAAAATTTTAATTAGTCAAGACAAGCCAGTCCAGTAATACTACTTCTTCGTTGCTGACTGTCTTTTCACCGTAGACAGTTCGACAAACTAGAACCTCAGACGACTACAGAAACCCAACTTTTGACTTAAAATATGGACATGTAAGATAGTTTGAGGGCGTTTAAAAATACGTAAACGCAAAACGTTAAAAGCACCTCAATGATATTTTTGTCTCTGACTACTTGTAGAGACAGAAAAAGATGGCCTATGTTCGAAAACCGTTCAAAGATAAAAAGCGTCCTGATTATCTGGAGTGCCTTTTATAAACAACGTAATAAAAAACAAAATTAACACAAACATTAAAACGGTTTCCAAATCGGCTCCGAAGTCACGTTTCCCTAAAACGGAACGTTTTTACCACTTCAACAAATCGTTGCATTATTAATGCAATGGTCAGTGACCATATAAAAGGAACAATGCACTTTTACATAGTAATGCGTTTTATCGTAACTTGCATCGTCGTCGTGTAATGGGCAAATTAACTCAATTCTTGAAGCATGTAATGGGTTTGGATCACCCATTTCTTTCTTATGCGTTAAAAATGACTATCAGAATATTGTGAAAAAAAATCTATGAACATTATTGTTACGACTATGTGCCCCTGCATACAGAAATAAAGCTTGCCACAAATGGATAAGGTCTATTATTCCGTTGTGCACTAAGTCACATACGCACAGTCACTCCCGAATCTACGCGTTGGGAATGGAAAACTATCGAACTTTCGAGAAACATCTAGAATTGTGTGGAAGACTCTCAAAACATTAGTTACTAGTAGCAACATACCAGCATAATGGCTTGATAACGAATGTTATTATTCTAGATAAAAACTTTTTATTTATGATAGGTGACAGACGAACAGACAGACTACCTGATGTTAACATATGACTTCCGCCCATAGATCGCTGCAATACCAGCGGAGTCACAAATACACTGACTGCTATTGCTTGCAGAAAATAGTTTAAAAAGCTAGAAAAACACCCAATCAATATTCTGATAAAAAAGACAGTAAAAAAGCCCACGATAAGTGGTTATCATAACCACTTGCAGTACCAGAGGCGAATCACACGCATTTAACACCATCAGTATCAAAACCTTTTAGTAACACTACAATAAAACGCCACTTAACGTCAAAAAAACTGCAACAACTCATAAACCACCTACGATCTCGACTAGTCCCACAATTTACTCCTAATTACCCTCCCCCTCCTCCCCCCTTCTCCCCCATTCCCGGTAAAGAGGCATCTTGTATCCCTAGTCAATGTAATTGATAGTCCACAGATATCGAAGTTAATAACACGTCGTGGTAAAGTGGTTAATTAGAGGCGAAGCCGAGGGAGGCTGTTATAGTGCAGCTATCTGTTAGTGTTGTCAAGCATGCCTACTTGTAAGGGACGTCCCGATTTTGAGACCTCTGCTAAAACGTCTTCTTGAGTTGAGCTTAAAATTATTATTGCTTATAAATGCTTTTATTGCGTGAATGACTTTTTATCGGATAACCTATGACTTTACATATTGAATTAATGAAAATATTAATTGAGTAAGCCTAATCCCATCATAGTAGTGATAACTTGGTTCCTATGATGGAGGCCTTTGCCCCCAGTATAATATAAAATATTAATTATAATGAAGTATACCATTTTATAATAAACATGTTTTTTAATATTTGTGTGCTGTAATAGGCAAAACGTAGAGGACAAATTAATTTTAGGATCTTTTTGTATTTTACCTATACAATGGCGGTAGCAAAACAAAATTTAATAAATAAAGGTCTTGTTTATGCTTTGCAACATTGGCAACATTACTAACAAGTGACATCCGATCTGCAACAGTTTCTAGCTATCGTAACTGTCCCGATTTTAGAATTTGTTTTTCTTCCCGTCCCAATAACAACAGCCTGGCAACACTAGCCCAGGGTAACAGGATGCTGATTGGTTTAACCAGGCAAAAAGGTTGCATTACTGCGATATGAGGAAGTGGTGAATGAGATGATTTTCTATCTTCAACTTGAGATATTCAGAGTTATATTTTGCAGGCTCGCTTGCTTACCTACATATTAGTTAACTTACTAGTAAATAGTAGTAAATTTTGGCAACGATTGTTTACCAATAGCAACCGACCGGACGACACTTGAACTTCAATAACACCGTCGTAATGGCCAGGTCCAGTCACAATGAATTTTCAAAAATGACATAAATGAGTTAAATATGCATACTTAACTCATTTATGTAATTTTCTGACAATTGTGCCCTTGTTCCACCAAACTTTGGTAGAACAAGGGCACAAATACTTTTTTGGATTATTTAAGGTCATTTTCATCAGGCGTTCTAAATTGCAAATAATATATTTTAAGACACTGAAAACGTTAATTTTATTGCCGCTGCCCATTGATACGTAGTTTTAAGATGCGTATATTATGACCTAACTAAATAGACAAATCTTCGTGATTTTCGACGAATTTCTAATCGGTTTGTGGTCAAAAGTTAATCCAACTATCGATATAATTGTTGACCGATACAGCCTACACATAGATTTCAATGCACATCCCATACAAAACAAAGGGAGCCAATATCGGTTTCCACAAACACGTGCGCGCGCAATTTGTCGCGCGGCTGCGCGGGCGCCGACCCCGGTGTCGTTTTTGCTGTCGCTACCGCTTCCCAAGGCGCAGGGCTGCCGCTAACAAAACATTTCCTTTTTGGTCGCGGAACGCGGTCAGCCATCTCGACGATTGGCTAGGGTTGGTCCGATAACGAAACACTTAAAAACTAGTATTCTTCCATTTAAATCCCTCGATGGCGCAGTGGCTAAGGTGTTCGCCCGAAGCGCGAAAGGCGCCGGTTCCATTCCCGGTCAAGTCAATTTAGGAAACTACATTTTCTTGGGTCTGTGTGTCCTGGGTTGAAAAACGAAGAAGAAAAGACCCCATACAAATGTATGTGTCATAAACTACAAACATTTGTGTTAATGCAGCAATCGAACCCGCTACCCTTGAGTCTCAACCGGCGCTCAAACTACTGCTCTAAACTTGTCAAGTTACTGTTACAATATTGCTTTAATTTAAGTACTACTAAACTTGTGTTCTCATATTGTATAATGTCATTTGTACACCTAAGCAAAGCAATTTATTAATTTTGTTGGATTGGGTTAAGTTAGTAAACATTAAAATTAAGAGTAAGGTATCAGGTCAATGTATGAGATGTTATGTGAATTTATTTATTTTATTTATCTAAATACTTTTGCCACTAAATCATCAAAAAAGTCATAAAAAATCATCCACAAGCTACTGATCCAACCATAAATTTGGCTTTATAAATATAGATCAACAGCGAAATTTAACTTCAAAGATACCGCCGATTCCCCTCACTTTAAAAACGCATCGGCCTAAGCATTAAATATTTCTTTACGGTTTTTATTACACTAATAACAGGGCAAGATGTGCATATAAAAGAGTGACGGACGCCACGCCCCTCCGTTTAGTGGAACGCAGTAGAGATGAGGGCAGTAGCTCGACTTTATGCCCTCGCAAGAGTTAACGCACGCATGTAACCTATTACATGGGCGAGGGACGCGGTAAAACGATAAGTTTTGGACAGGAGAGTCACGCTTCAATATACCTAAATGGTGAAGTGTTTGTGACCTTTTGGATGCAAATAAATGTTCTACCTATCTAGATAGATGAGGGTGTGACCCTCATCTATCTAAGTAAGTAAGACCTTACTCAGAAGGGTTATTTTAACAACAGTACTTTTTTTTTGTAAAATATGTAAATGTATGAAAAACATTTTCAGTGGCAGTTATGTTGGCAACTTCAAGATCAATGCTATGGCGCTTTCGTGTACAAAATGTTCATCGGACTGTTTATTGTCAACCAAAATATTAACCACGACGTTTTTGTGTACAAATGTTGGATGGATTGTTACTAAACCAACCATCAAACCTTAATTATTAAAGAAATGCAATATAAAGTATAACCTTGTATGCACTATACAAATTTGTCACAAAAACCTGTAATGCAATACAGTTGTGTTAAATGATTATAGATTTCTTTTAAAAATAAAATTTTCAGTAAAAATTTCACCGAAATTTTCTGTGTTGCTGGCTTCCTCGGTGCTGTGTGTATCAATAAAAACACCGAACATTTGAGGCCGGTCAACCGAAACTTATGCACGCATAAAGAAATGTTATAGCTTATAGATCTGGAGGAAAGTAGGTGACAGTATATTAAAGAACATTATTTATTAACGGGTCATAGGAGCATGGAGCCTCGTGTGGGTTAAGTTTATGTTGTTAGACGAATTTCGACTTTGTGTGGACAGGAGAATGTGCTTTTGTCGTTTGTTGTCTTGAATCAAAGTCAAAGGTTTAGTGAAACAAACAAAATTCTTTTGGATAGAGATACATTCGGTTTATAAAAAACTACTGCATAAACACACACTATACAGTTAACATCAGCTATACCTTATTTGGTTACTTTAAGGTTGCTATCTTTGACAACCGATCCAATGCTCAAAACATTTTGATCGTCTATTATGGAAGAGTAAATGTACAGTATCCGTCTATACTCTCTCACTGCAGGGCAAAGGCCTCCATCATAGAAATCAAGTCATCACTACTATGTTGGAATTAGGCTTAATCATCACGTTTGTCTAATGCGGATTGGTGATCATTAACCCGAGCTATGTTCGAACAATTCAGAACCTACTTTTTGCTCGACTTGGCAATCAAACTCAGGACACCGAGATAACACAAGAAACCCCGATGGTCTACTGTTTTAAGTGGAATAATATCAGCGTTGTCAGTCAATAAAAATCTACGTTTTTGAGAAAAAAAATATAGGCACCTACATTGAATGCTAAATAATAAATTCGCAAATCTACACCTTATGAGCCTTTTATTAACGCTAAATTGTATCTTTTGCAAATATTTGCCAAAGTTGTCAAGATGTTTGCTGTGGCGTAAATGCGTGAATGAAAAGAGCCTTGACAAAGCTAAATGTGAGATCTGAACAAATATGAATGTTTGAAGAATGTTTTTTTCGATAGATACGGAATGTATTGTTACTCAAATCTAAGAATAAAACTGTGTAGAATTATTTTTGTTTTCGCAAATCTTCAATAGAATTATGTAAAAAAATATTCGATCTGAATGTTTCCCATCGCTTTACATTCGAATATTCCAGAATGATCTATGACAATTTTCGTACTAAATAAACCTTTTCTTCGTTTGACGAAAAAGTAAGATTAATAAGAGACAGATATAAAATAATTTTGTCAATACTTACTAGGACTTATCGTATTAAATATCAAGGATGTCAAAAGTTAAGTCATTGCAATTTTACTAAAGCTCTTACTTTAGTTATAAGAATAATAACAAAATGTACATAATAGTACAATTCCTCTACCACGAACTTTGCTTGAGTCCCATTACCTTTATTTACTTAAGTTTTTCTAGTACCAAGAATTTTGTAAAAAATGCACGCAAAACTCTTTTTTAGCCGCTAGGTGTCGCTGGTATTGTGCCAGTTAAAACATTGATACGCCACGATTTGGCTCCGCATTCACAGAAGATACGGATGGTTACGCGCGGTTGATATTGGGCTAGTTTTAGTAAAAAAAAGAGCTATTTTAGAACGAGGCAGTGTCAATACACCGTTACAATCAATATAGTTGATTGAATGTAGCGGGCCGGTTGCTACTACTCATTATAATCACTGAGCTTTGACTAGTATCTACCAATAGATGGCGCTGATTACATCGCGCATGTGTTTTGTATTGGTTTAGATATTATAACCCTGTTTATGACATATTTCAAGACCAAAATTAGCCAAATCGGTTCACCCGTTCTCGTGTTTTAAACAGACTAACGAACAGCAATTCATTTTTATTTGTATATTTTAATATACACACATTGATTGAAAAGATCTAATTCAGGCACAGGCATGCAAAAAGAATGCAAAATAAATATTTAGTTATGAAATTAATTTTATTATAATTTGTACATCATTTCGGTAATTGACAACCCTAATAACATAAAGCTCAGCGCACACACACGCAACTTAACTTTTCGTCCCGCAACGCACACTAACAACCCTATACTTGTCGTCGCATGCTTGGGGTATTTTAATCACCCCAACACTTTTTCTTGAGAGGCCGAATAAATCACCCCACTTATGTTAGCATTCTCGAAATGCGCGTAAAAAGATACAGGTTCCAAATTATAAGGAAGGCCAATACGGTAATTTAATTAATGTTAAATACTGTGTGGTTATTAAGTTGCATGGCTGTGTTTTGCTTGACAGGGCAGAGTGATGCTTTTTTATGTGATAGGTAGGTGACACACGAGTCAAACGATCACCTCATGGTAAGCTATGGCCGCCGCCCGTAGACTCCCCGGATCAAAAGTATGGTGCCAACCTATTAACCCCCTCTTCCACCATTGGGCCTCCGGTACTATAAATGGGGCTATTGCATGTGAAAATTCCGTTAGATGGCGTACTGTTAGACTGAGGTCCAACTTCAACGTCATCGGTTGTCTAGTGACATTTGGCATCACAAACTGAGTTCTACAAAACGTCATCTTAAGGAAACTGAGATCTACAATACTCCATCTAGCGGATTTTTACACGCGATAGCCCCATTGTCGAAAGATAGCATATTGAGTGCGTCACACATTTTTTTTGTGAGGATGAAGTATCATAATAGGTCGAGCCGGTGCATTCATGCCGAAGCGTGGCAATCCCATGGTTAATGACTACCTAACATACGGTACTGTAACGATAGGAAATTATCGGTACTGGCCATCGATTTGCAGCCCATATATACTATTTCTAAAGGGTAATTCTATAGATATTGCCAAACCTTATCACTAGCGCGATGCAATCAACGCCTAGCGCCATCTATTGATGGACAGTGGAATTATTGTCCCGAAACAAACTGAGGGCGGGCTACTTAGTTATTTGATAAAAAGAGTAAAGCGTAAACGTCTTGTATTCAGGCAACACTGATCCAACTAAAACATTTATTACAGCATTTTTACAACTGGTCATACTAAATGTTTGTGTTGTAGTCCTATTGTCTTCAAAGATAATGTCGTGAGAAAAAAGGCCGGCCAAGCTTTGTCCCTGGAAAGGGATAAATGGACCCCATTTGGTTTAGGGACAAGGAGATCTTTTAATTTCACGGTCTTTGTTTGTTGATGTTGTTGGTCAGTTGCGGGGAACGTGTATCAAAGGATACACTCTTTCCGCAGATCTTTTTTTTTTTTTATTATAAATTATCTTTTTAAAATAACGCCCCATACATTTATTTAAAACTTTATTGCACAAAACTTCGTACAATATGCAAACTTAATACCAAGAGGCATTTTCTAATAGTCAACTTTTGGGTCAAGCAAAAAGGACCAAGGAGAGGCGAATGGAGAAATTAAGTTATTATAGCTTCATCGATAGATTATTTAAATGGTACCTTACACTATAATGATAATAGAAAAATTTAAAACAATTTTTTAAGTTTTTCTTATAAAAACTATTTTATGTTACCGTGTTTCGAAGGAAAAATTTTATTGAATTGTGATTTTTTTTTGTAATTTTCGGGGCGATTCAAAAACTCAATTAAAGGAACGTAGGTCATCACCAGTACAGTTCACCAAAGCCTGAAACGAGTTTTTATAATCACTTGACATTAGCAAAATTAATTTTGTCATCAAGCACGATAGAAGCCGTAATAATCCAATTCCGTATGCATGACATGCTAATGACCATACTCCAACTGGGGATGATAAAAAAAAATACAGCTACGTCTGATGCTTACTCCGGTCTAACCACGCAAGTAAATAACAATAAAGAACCACCAACTTAATTACAGTTTAACACCCACATTGTTTAAGCGGCATTAACCCTTTTTTGTTGGAAACTGTGAACAAAATTCAATTTAAAAAGCGCATGTTTTCGGAAGCGCTCGTTACGCTCGACCCGCATACGCCACGGCGATAATAACCCTGTAACGATCGCGTAGGGTTGAAGCGACCCCAGGGGAAAAAAGGAAAATAAAAAAATACGGAAGTGCTAAAGTAAAAATCATATTCAGCAACTTTTGGACCGAACAGCAGCGCAAGAGTTTTTGTTTTAGGTCAATAAACAACAAATTCGTATTTACTAAAAATAAAATTTACTGTGACTACGACTAATTTTAACGAGTGCCCTAGATTATGTTGATTCACAGTAAGATAATTGTGTTTCGTCTAGTGAGTGAGGCTTTCGAAAGCCCAATTGGGAGAAAAGTTTGTTATAGGTTGGTAGCGCACTTGTGACTCTACTGGTGTTGCAGGTGTCTATGGGCGGCGGCAATCGCGTACCATCAGGTAAGTTATCCTGACTGCTCGTTTGCCACCAATCGCATAAAAAAAGAAACCGGATCATAGTCCCCACGTCCTTACTCAACAATGTTTCAATCCACAAATTTTAGAAACCGTCCGAAACGTGGATATTTTCCTACTCATAACACTATCACTATCGCATTTTGATGCGAATAAATACTTTATCTATCTATCAACCCTACAACCCCGGGTCGTTTGGACCCGTGCGTGCTGCCCGGCTGTTGGCGATCGGGGGTTGATGGCTCCTGGACATTTCATGGATATTAACTTGTTGATGTATTGTTGAGACGCGTGCAGTGAACGCATAAAGAGACGCACACAGATTTTTTGGAATTTTTCCGTACATTTTTCGGTCGTGTATGGCTAATTGCGTAGGGTAAACTGCCTGTTTGAGGTCTTTGACCTAATCATACTATACGTGGAAGCAAAATGGAATTAGGACTTGTAAAATTTGCTGTTGTAAATAGAACAGATAGCCATTCAAAATTAAAATTTGCTTCATGACTCAATAAGGAGTCTTAAAAATGTTTGAAAAAAATCGTAAAAATGCTTCGTTAAAATCCGTATATCGATATTTTTTTTGTGTTTGTGACTTTGACTGACTACTATTTACATCCCACATTTTTTTAAATTTTCACTGACTTCCTCACCTGTGGGAGAGCTACGCTTTGGTATGAATGACGGCTTGACCGGAATGATTCCTTGGCCTCAGAAAAGACCGGAGTGAATCATGATCTAAGTGTACCGCGCACTCCAATGCGATAGTTTTGTACGCACTCTTAAAAAAAACCCGCTGGGATGACGAATATAAAGATTGCCACTAAATCAAAATGGACACTAAGATAAGATGAGGTCACAAATCCGGAAGTTTGGTACAGTCCGAGCCAAAAATGCGTGAGATAGATTCGCCAAGCTCGTTCGATTACCGTATAATGCGAAATATAAGGAAGTAGTAGTTTAGAGGCCTAATGCCGGAACATAAGGCCGTGTCAAAACTAGTACCCATGGCCGTTTGGTTGAGAGCCTCGCGATTTTTTTATCTATACTATTTATAAAGAGGTAAATTGTATAGTCACTGACGTTAACTATAACGATGTACCTTAAATGCAAACCAAAAAGGTAAAACACTACTAACATAAAAAACTCAGTTTTTAGAGTGGCTTGTAGAGTTTTTGGCATTCAAAAGTAACAGGATCCCAAGGGTTTGATTCCTGGGTCAGGCCAATAAGGTAATGATATGATAAGGTTCAACACGCGGACCAACACAAAAATCTATTTCATTATTATCATATAGTTATATATTGGTGCAGGAATTGAAACTACGGCCCTTGCGTCTCTCACTCAATGTAATGAATTAGTTCAACTTATTTTTATAATGTAAAATATGGTAGAAAAAAATCACTTCATTCATTAAAAAGTTATTATTGGTTTATCTTTTTATTCCTGCTCGGGAAATGATTTTTTGGTCATTTCATACAATTTCAAGATAAAAAATATCATGATTGAAATCTGACTATAAGTAGGTAAGTACTTATATCATTTTAATTACTGCCTCAGCATTATACCAAAGATCAGGTAAATTGACAAAAAATGAATCGAAATTAGCTTTTAAATTAACACATTACCATTTACAATCAATTACCACACAAAAGGTCGTTACTTCTCGCGCACCATTAACCATAACCAGCCTTGGATCAGCTGATTCATCGTTAAGTCACCGCTGAAAAAAAAACTCACCTAACAAAAGATCGCAGCTGCCCAGGCGCATTGCGCGCGCAAACGCAAATCCATTGACACAACTCTTTTCTATCAATGACGCATAAAAACCTTTTTTTATAAACCTTTCTCATTCACAAACACTGGCACTTTGTAAACACTCGCACTATCAACCACAAAAAAATAAACAAAACACTAAAATGGCGGCTTCGCGCGCTTTTCCGACAGCTGTCAAAAAGTACAATCACAACCGTAAACTTCGTAACTGTTTTCGATTTTTTTTTCGGAAAACTTTTCGTATTTTTTTCTTTCGAACAGGTAGTGTACGCACGCGGTGTCGCCGGCAACTACATTGAATTGACTGAGTAACGGCCTGTCTGTCCGTGCGTCCCGCTCTAGCGTTGCGTAATGTTAACGGGGCATAGAGTAAGTTGATTTTGTGTACAGAGCGGTTGTCAGTGTCACTTAATGGCCGGCTTGAGGAGGATTTGAAGGACCAGTTTCCATTTAGGGCGTAAACAGATGCGTGATGAGAGATTTTATCGTATACTGTTACGATGCGGTCGCTTACGTTTATAATAAAATATTATTTTTGTATGTGATGTGTTGAAGTAGCTCCACTTAGGAATGGCTTCCGTTTATCTAATGCGTGTGGCATATTGTAAACAAATTTTACATTCATAGATTTGATTACGTAAATAATAGTTTTAAAGTCTATATAAGTAGGTACATAAGATATGTCCCGCAGCGGGACATTAAATATATTGGCTTATAATTAACTTTGTTAAATAACCTAAATATTTTGATTTTGAAAGAAAACTAATCTTTAGAATCCAATCATATTCTGTAACAGTGTTCAGAGTTCAACGTTGAATATAACCTAAATTATACGATTTATATCACAATTAAGTATAACAGCTGGTCTAACAATGATAAATGTGTTAGTATCATAATAGAATTAGCATGATATTTACATAAACATAGAACAGAAGCCGAAAACAAGGTTTTTCTAATAACACAGTAATCATAGTCATTCAGCGATGGTGATTAAGTGATTAGACACTGGCTGGAATAATGATGATGGTACCAGTATGTAATAAGTAATTTGAGTTTTTTATCCGTTAACTTCAATAAAAAAATTAAGTGATTTTATCTTTCAAAATTGTAAAGCATGTAACTTGTACCGTGTTTTGATTTTTTTTTACAATTTATTGTGTGCTGTATAAAATAAATAAAAAAATCACACAAATTTATTTTTGTGACTGTTTAATTTAATATAATTAGTGTACTTATCAATCTAGTTGTGATTTTTCATATAATTTTTCAGGTGAAAACAAAAAACCGATGACATAGTAACCGACGATGTGATCTTTTTTATGTGATATTATGTGGCTGACGAGCAGACGGATCACTTGATGGCAAGCGATAGCCACCGCCCATGGACACCTGCAATACCAGTAGAGTCACAAGTGCGCTGCCAACGTTTAACTTCCTTTCCCCCAATTGGGCCTCCGATACCCTCACTCACTTGACGAAACAGCGCAGGCGCTGCTACACGCCGGTTTACTGTGTGGCCGTGGTAGCACTCCGGTCGAGTCAGCCCATTCATGCCGAAGCATGACTCTTCCACGGATTAAAGTTGTTACGCGTTCTCTAAAAAGACGCTGATCGTTTTGTTTTACAATGTCTATGAAATTTACCGCTTTTGTTGTAGTAGTATAGATTTTATTTATTATCTCTGAGCCCTAACTTTGCGGGTACAGTCAACCGCCCACATTGACCGGTCACTAACACTAAGCGGCTGGCTTTGTTTGCCGGAACCCACGTGTGTTCGATAGCAAATGTTAAGTTTATCTCTGGCACTTCAGTAGAACCCGACGCACTTGTATACGTGTCCTGACTAACTTTATTGTCGCACTTCTATAGTGTTTATTGCAATTTTGTACTCGTATGTTTTGAGTTGTTAGTCTGTAAGACGTAAACCAGCGGAACAAACATTTTGTTTACACTGTTTATTTCTTGAATTCAACTACAAAAATATAAGTCCCGTTCATACCACCCGCGCACAACTCTCAGGAAATCAAGAAAAAGATTGACAATTCTTACATGTGAAGTATTTTTTGCGGTAAAGGTACCACATATAAATTGACATAATTAAATGTCAAAGTGAAAAGTTGGGTTTATTAGTTTTAAAAGTTTCAAAATATCTTAATTTAATACAGCTCAAATCACCGGTCACTTTACTCACTTTACATTGGCAGAATGAATAGTGTTCAAAGCACGGGCTTAGCCGTAGCAAAAAAAAGTTTCTAGCTGAAGTTTGAAAAGAAATGTTACAGAAAACTTAAGTCTTCTGTTATTTCTGTTCAGTACTATTAGAAGTGCTTTGTTCAATAATCACCTTGTTTGCAGCTTTCGCTTTTTAAAAGCACCTTACCTAACCTAAGTAAATATTCCCCTTGTCTCAAACACAAAGCAGGAAAAGGGCCTTCACCCGGACGATAACATCTATTCTCTAAGACGGCGCCATCTGTAGTCCATCGCAATTAATTATTCAAACATTCTGATCCCAAAGTTTGGACCCAATCGCCCATCGCCCACGCTCCAGTGTTGCAATTGATGCCACATTCCATCGACACCCGGCGTGCTCACTTTGTTTACTGCATCCCACGTGCTCAGATAGTAAGGTGCACAAGTTAACTGTGACACTTATTGAGATGTAGGTGTTTTGGGACATACCTGTCCCAGTGAATTGGGCAGGTCTGCTTTCACCATTTCACACTGGTTCATCAATATGTTTACGTTTTTATGGCCCTGAGTGTACGTGCGTAAATCATTTGAGAGATGTTTTGAATTTAAAAATGGAACACTTTTGAATATTTTTAGTTTGAAAGTAAAATTTGAAAATAGAATAAATAAAGCCGTTTGTTCACTAGAAAAAGAAAAGTGTTGGTAGCAGCGTGTGTTAGGTGCCAGTTGGAAATAAATTCGTCCAATTTAAAGCTAATACAAACATACGAATTCATTTGCTTTAAAAATAAAATTCTAACTTGGTGTTCTTTTTTAAAACAAAACTGTGTGTAGGTTTTAAATTTAATGATAGTACAGCACGTTACGAAAAAACTGAATCTATCTCCCCTTTTCAAACTTAAATGGTCACAAATTACTTTTTTCTGACACATGCATGTTAAAATGAATTATTTCATCATAGATAGGAGATTATTATAAGGGTTTTGTTTAATAATATGTTCGACTTGTTCCCTAATTAACAACATGAAAATGCTGTTTGAGATAAACATCTTGCGGTTAACAAACCAATTTAAATAAGGGTTGTTGTGTAACAAAAACACTATTAGATGGATAATCTTAAACGCATCTTTTACAATACTAAGTTTATTTTAGAATGAGTACGTATTTTTGTTTAAATATTTGGTTTTATTTGTTTTTTTTTTTTCAAGATTTGAAATGAAATAGCAAATATATACGTTAGGTAATTCCAGAAAATTCTTCGACTTTACCTCTTTTTAAGACAAAGTTAGTTGGCTTTCTTAATAGAAGGCTCACGTTAAATGCCGGATTGTTAAATATATGTATATCCAGTGTAAACATAAAATTCCAAGTAGAACATGTAATTATTTAGATAAAACTTGTAAAAGACCAAATACCGCAGTTGATTAAGGCTCTCAAGTACATCTCGAGCCATCGGAGCAAAAAGTTTGAACAAACAAAAAAAAACAGCCAAGCGCGAGTGCGTCCTATAAACGTGATTCTGTATACGACCATTAATAAGATAGAGGGGAAATAGTTCCCACCTGATTTGGAACCTCATCTATCATGACATAGGAGGGAAACTCATGCACGGCAAAACGGACTGACGAAATGACGTGGTTTTTTTAGTGGAGATAGTTGAAGGGATGGAAAACATTTAGGCTACTTTTAGCGCCTCCGTGCTACCCCGAATTTAAAGCGAGCAAAGCCGCGGGTAAAAGCTAGTCTTGTTGGATATAATAAATAGGGCAATGTCTGTAAATGACTGTTTGTTTCCAAATTAATAAATAAATCATCTAATAACAGCTTTTTGTTGAGCATTAAGGAACCCACAACACGTAGAGACAAGCGAACATAATGTCAAACCATGACGTTAGCCTTGACAGAAAGGTCACGGGCTGCCTCAGCGGCCTCAGCGGCCTGTGTGAACTCAGCGGTTTCCTTCGGCTAATGAGTAATTGTTTTAAGATACGCTGTGACTTGCAAACTTATGATTAATTGTACGACTACTATACAACCAATCATCGAACTATTGTGTACTGTGATCGATTCAGAAATTATAGAGGATAAAAACTTTCGCAACAATTTGGGACATTAACTTTTGTTATGTGATTTGACAGCGCACTAGTGACTACTGGTTGCAGGTCTATGGGCGGCGGCAATCGCTTACCATCAGGTGATCCGTCTACTTGTCTGCAAATAGAAATATGCTATGTACTCACTCACAAGATTTATTTTACTATCATAGCTGCGGGTTCTCTTTATGTTTAATGGAATTTTACCTGAAACAAGAGATACAATCATTAAATATTTATGAAGGCAATGAATGTTAATGAAAAATAAGATTCAAAATTAGGTGGCAACTATTTTCCCATTGCTTTATTAAAGGGTTAGTAGCTATTTTCATTGCACAAAGATACTAAACTAAATAAGCACCAACTAAATTGTTCAAAAACAATGTTTATCGACTTTTAAAAAGGGTGTTTAACAAAACTTGATATCTTGCTTTAATGTTCGAGGCGTTAAACGAGCAATCAGGTCACTTAAAAGGTTTCTATGAACATTTCCGACCATAATTATATGAATAAGACCGCCTTATTATACTGTTTATCGCTGTTGTTTCACTTATGTATTCTGTTTCTGTGCAATAAAAAATATCTATCTCCGCAATCAGAGAGGTTGCAGACGCGTTACAAAGTTTGAAACGTTCTTCTCTTGAGACTCCAAGAGGTCCAAACTGAAAACCAGCGCTGCAGTGGCTTCAATGAAGCAGCTTGGCAGCATAAGCTGAGTTTGGACCTAAGCTGCCACCACCTATGTATCTGTCTATGTATGTAAGCACTTAATGTTCCTTTCCTTTATTATTGTGTCTTACTACTGTGGTGTTGTATCTCTTTTTGGTTGGTCAATAAATGTTTACTTACTTACTTGACGTTTATTTTTTATCAGCTGTTTAAAAAGAAGCTGAACTCCACCAAAGTCTATAAAGCCTAGTTTTTAAGTTTTGTACTTCTGTGCAACGAAATCTATCTCTAAGTTTCTTACATTGTACCACCTCACGCTTAGTGGCTGTGCCTTGCAACCTGAGGCAGGGTCTCAACCAAAACAGGGACAGGTGTGTCCCCACAACCCGTAACCAAATATTTCACCACCCCTCCCTAACAATACTCATACAAGGCATACGTATCGGTCTGCTCAAAGCCATTCCCACAATACTGAGTAAACATCGTCCCCCAAGCGACACTACGGCGGAGTTAAGCAAGATCAATGATTGTACCGGCGCCTATAGGCCTTATCGCAGGGTGTAGGCCATCGATCGCTCTTGATTCCTTGTTTGGGAGGCAAGGGAAGTAAAGGAATGGCCTTAGTATATCGATACTAAGATACCATCATAGTAGCGATGTTTTGATTTCTATAATGAAGGCCTTTGCTCTGCAGTAGGGCAGACTAGGGTATTGTTACAGTATTACCTTAAGCCACCTCATTTTACGTGAATCCAGAGATATGCGGTTTTTATCATTGAGAGAAAGTTTGATGTTGCCAAAAAAATAACCTGACCACGAACACCAGTGGAATCACAATTGCGCTGCCAACCATTTAACCCTTTCGCCCTGGTCTTCTGTGAGTTAGCAGTAGCCAAAAAATTAAAGCGTAATATTTTTTTAACTAGTGGCCCACCCTCTTCGTTTCGGAACCAAGTGAGGGCGTTGTCTAAAACCGTAAAACAGAAAAACAAGTAGGCCGCAGCCGTGTCAGGCCTCCCAACCAGGTGGACCGGCGATCTGGTGAGTCCGCGGGAGTCCATTGGATGCAGGTGCACAGGACCAATCTGTGTAGAACTTGGGGAGGCTATGGCGCAGTGGACGTCCTCTGGCTGAAATGGATGATGATGAAAAAACGAAACACTTGCGCGATGTAATCGACTCTCAACGCCCTCTATTGGTTCCGACTATAGAACTCTTACTAATAAACTTGTTATAAGGTTGTCATAAGTATACCACTATAATTCCTAAATTCCTAAATCATAGAAAGAAAGAAACTGTCTTTCAACGTTATGCTAGTTAAAAGTTTATTAGTCGGGATTTTGCATATGCCAAGTTTAAATTTAACTAACGTTTTTATATTCGGTTTATAAGTAACACTGGATAAGTGTTTTGAAAGGAAACAGCTGCATTGGATTCTTGACATACACAACTACCAACATGTAAGATAATGACCCAATTTGGCTGTCGCGATAAGTATGCGATTGATTTATAGCCAATGGGAGTTGTAAGCCAAGAGGCAATATATTTTGCCGTAATTCAAGCATTTACAAACAATCTGACAGTTGACAGACATCTAGGTATTCCCATAGAGTAAGGGCGACCTTCTTAGTCCGTGGTATTTAGCTATTGACTGTCAGTCAGAGCTAGTGGCTCAGTGGATATGACCACTTCTTTGCAGGGGTCGTGCTTCGAATCCGAGAATGCACCTTTGGATTTTTAAATTGTACCTATGTGCGTATTTTTATCATTAGCTAAGCGGTGAGGAAAACCAGGTGAGATCGTGGTCTAGAAAAACTAATTCCATCAAAAACAATACTTGTCAAAAAAAGCAAGCCTCGCAACTACCGTAAAAAGTGGTGAGATCCATGTTTTGCCAAGTCGGTTATTCATTTATTGACTTGGCAATCACATTAAAACACAATATATCTCACAAGTAATGCATTAATTTGATTCGGTTGTTTATCCACAACGAAGTTACAGGGGGTCGAACATGGCCTGAATTGCTTCGAGCAAAGAATGGTACGGCCGTGCCGTTTTGCTCGACTTGGTGTGGGCACTGCCGTGCCCCCAGATTCGACGCTTTTCTAATCGGTCGGATAGGTATTCTTTATTGAACAGATGTTTACATAGATAACTTAATGCTATAGGTAAAGCGATCTCTTACAGACAACCTTGAGGTTAGCGTACCATGAAGTGATCCAACTCGTTTGCCACATGCAATAAAAAAAAGAATATTCAAATAGTACTAATAAAAAAATGTTCAAAATATTTCTTTACACATCAAATCGTCTTCTCTGACTTGGACACCACGAGAGACTAGAACAAAGCATACTGCAGCCAACCGATAGGCCGACACCTGTTGGCCGACCTAGGTATCCTTGGAAAGACGTCGTCGAAAAAAATCTGCGAGAACTTCAGGCTAACTGGCATCAAGTAGAGCAGGATCAACCAAAGTGGCGTTCACTTGTTTCGGCCAAGACTCGTTTCGGGTCGCTGAGCCAGCGTAGTACATATTTCTTCACTCCTTAGTTAGACAAAGGATCAAATAGACCGGACACGCAAATAATAATACTTGTGTAAACGGAACAACTACACACAGAAATCGCTAAGAGTAAAAGAGACAGAATCATGATTGTTTTTATTGTCAGAGTTTCACTTTTTTTTTAGCTTTTGTTGGGCACACCCTAAACTGTGCCCAACAAAAGCTAGTTGTCATAGTAACCTATAGTGATTACCTACTTGCTCAGTTTGATTTTTGTTCGTATTATTACTACCGGAATAACCAACCAAATTCCGTCGTACTGAAGATTCACATCCATCCGCCATTTTGTAGTTATTTTTCATTTGGCCAGATGTCTGTCCCTTACGGTGATACGCGCTTGGCCTGTCTATTTGATCATTTGTTAAAGGTTCACTCAGCGCATTTGTGCTTTGACAGTTGACAAGCGCGTGACATTTCACACGCTCCAAAGCCAAACTCCTGCGCAGCCGAGTGGGCCGATCGCGTGCACTTGACCGAGTGACACTTTTACCATTCTATTGTGTGATGACAGGGCGACCACTTGATGACTTGAAGAATGTGACCAGAAGTGGTTTTTAATTTGAAGTGGTTGTTTAAAATGTCAATTGAGCGATGGAAGCTCAACGGATTATAACGGCCTACCAAACTGGGTCGTAGAATCGAATCCAAGTACGCACTTCAGGATTTTTTGAATCAAAGTGCGTGCCTCGTTTCCACCGTTAGCTTGACAGTGAGATAAAACCAGAAAAGACGCAGAGCTAACGAAATCGATTAAATGTGCAGTTTTTCTCTTTTAATATTTTCCCTCATCACCGACCTAATGGTAAAAATACGAACATAGATTTTAACCTTTAACTAGTGACGTGACAAATTGAGAACACTATAAGGGACATGTAGTCTCACAGGCTACTACTTTTAAATTAAAATTTTGTCATAAAATTGCATTATAATGATTTAAAATGCGTTGATATTTATTTGTTGGAATGTAATAAAACAAATATAAATGAATTCAATCAGTTTTTACAATCACTTTAAACATTAATGATAATTAACACTTACTTGTACTTTTCAGCCTTAATTGACATGAGATCCTTATTTTAACATTTTGATAGACCTTACATAAATGATACGACAAATGTGACTCTTTTTATGAAAACTTAAACAATACAAAGATAAAAAAATCATAAAAGCTACTTCTGAAAACAAAACCTAAAAATTCTGACACATACTCTGTTTGGCATAAATCATTGGCAATTTTTACACAAGGGTCGAGAACATTGCAAACCCTGTATGTTTGCAACACCCGACATATGTGTACACAGTCGTTCTGTGAAGTTTAGGTGGACAAATACTGCATGCCCTTGCATGTTCTCTAAATCTTCATCTTGGTCACTTTCATGTAACCGCAAAATTTCAGGATCGGAAACCAAAAACACTTCAACTTCAATATTACCTTCACTGTCTGATTGGTCTAAAGCTAGCAAGAGGGCATTGAATTCCTCTTCAAATGATCGACTATCCACTCGTAATACTTTTCTTTTTGATGAAGTCGACGGCTGAAGTTCACGTTTCCTAGCGTTTTCTGCCATTTTGCACTAAAAACCAATAATTGTTCGAAAAAATATTTATTTGACAACTAGGGACATGTAGCCTCACAGGCTACAATCGAATTTCAAATTAAAATTACGAACCTGTTACATATCCGATGGCACTTTTGGTCCCTGTTATGGTAATTTTGGCACTAAAACAAAAGCTACTGAGACGCTGGGTCGCGGCAAGCGGGGGGAAATCATCAATTTTAAGATTTTACCAAACACACGTAGCCTGTGAGACTACACGTCACTAGTTAAAGGTTAAAAATTAGTAGGAGCAAGTTCGGATTAAGATCTTAAGACGTCCCTTAGTCTAATTATTTTAAATAGCTAAGTAAGTAGTACTAAAATTATTGTTAGGATGTTTTTTTTATTTGCTAGTGCTGAACCACTTCCCTTAACTTTTGTTTTATCTTAAAATATGTGCTATGATTTAGTTTAAGCAGAAAACTATTCAGATACCTCTTCTTATGGCGCGTTCCTATCTTTTAACTTTTTTTTAAAAGAAACTAAATTCACAAATTCCATCTTTAACTGCATTATAAGTTTGAACTGGGTTATTTGGATAACAACACCAATTTTAGGGTTGCACAAAATGCAAAACAATATGCAACTCCCGAGCGGTCATTAGCGTCGTAAGTGCCATAGTTGCAGCAGTTTCCGTGTAATGCTGTTACCGTGGTCGTTGTAATAGTGTTACAAGACTTAAACTAAGACACACTGCTCCTTTGGGACAGATTATAATAGCATTTGTTAATGTAGAATTATAGTTTAGGTTTTAATAGCTGAAATGCAGTTAAGTAGAAAGTTCAATATGTGTACAGTCACCGGAAATAAAATGAAAAACATCTCGACTCTTATGTCAGGACTATAAGGTTCATATTTGAATGAGGGTGTAAACATATAAGTACTCGTGACTGTACCATTTATTATAATATAAATAAATAATAATAATTTTCTCCTGCGCTCATATTAATAGGATATCGATGATACGACCGAATAAGTGGTTTGGTATCTCTTATCAAACATTCATCATTCATCATTGTCATGGTCATTGAACAAAGTTGTTCAAAATGGTTAGCAGAACATGCGCGTAAAGTATCAGCCTATATACTGTCCCATTGCAAGTCAAAGGCGTCCATAATAGAAATCAAGTCATCGCTACTATGATGGGATAAGGCCTAATCACCACGCTTGCCTAATGCGAATTGGTGATCACAAACCCGAGCTGTTTGAAAAATTCGAAACATAGTTTTGCTCCTTCCAAGAATAATTAGGAACCCGGAACCTCGAAATCACGACCCGGTATTTAAACCGCTATACCAACGGGGCGGTTCATCATTTCAGCCAATGGACCTCCACAGCTGGACATAGGCCTCCCCCAAAGTTCTCCACAAAGATCGGTCCTGTGCCACCCGTATCCATGGGACTCCCATGACTTTCACTAGATCGTCAGTAAAAGAGATGTAAATGTTTACAGATATCTGGGGGCACGGCAGTGCCCCCACCAAGTCGAGCAAAAAAGCGGCACGGCCGTACCATCCTTTTCTCGAAGCAATTCAGGCCATTTTCGACCTGTAACCTGTTTCGCCAAGTCGGTTATTCATTTATTGACTTGACAACCACATCCGAATCAATTTAATGCATTACTTGTGAGATATATCGTGTGATTGCCAAGTCAATAAATGAATAACCGACTTGGCAAAACATGGATCTCACCACTTTTTACGGTAGTTGCGAGACTTGGTTTTTTTGACAAGTATTGTTTTTGATGGGATACCCTTTATTGGACCAATCATACAGCCTACAAGACTATACCACAAAGCATACGAAAACAAAAAGCGTTTAACCGCGTGCGCTTGAGCATTCATTCATAAAGTAGGATCATTGAGAAACACCGAAACCCGCTAAGCCGGTTACGCTGATACTATACCTACTACTAATCAACGACCGCCCACAGGCCGTACGCCACACTATACGAAACACACAGTAAAGTAGCGAAGTCCACTCCTAAGTGAACAAATAAATAATAATTATTAATAAAGTTTATTGAAAAATCGCCAGAACTATGAAATAAGAATTTAAGTCTACTTAATATAAGGGAGCAATTTGAATGGCTTCCAATTCTCATGATTTTCGATTTAAAAAACATCGCAGAGCCACGCTTTGGCATGAATGGACCGGTTCGACCTGATTTATTCCACGGCCTCCCCAAAGACCGGCGTAAAGAAGCGCTTGCGCTATGTTTCATCGAGTAAGTGAAGGTATCGGAGGACGAATTAGGGGTTAAAGGTTGGCAGCGTACTTGTGACTCCACGGTGTTGCAGGTACGGGCGGCGGCAATCGTTTACCATCAGGTGATCCGTCTGCCACCTATCACACAAAAAAGGTGCTGCTTCATGACGGTCTTCTGTGTGGCCGGTCATTCATGCCGAAGCGTTCCCGCGCTTAATATTGTTGACACTTGATGATATTTGTTTTGTTAGCCTGTAATTCCCGTATTACAGGGTAAAGGCCGTCGTCAAAAACTCGATAAAATAATGATGATCCTGAGAAAACCTTTCCTTTGACATCAAACATAATCTAAATCGCAAAACACGCATCAATCTTCTTTGACATACGATTCAGGCCCTGTAAGTACTTTCGGGCCCTTTTATTGATGTCTTCCATATCTAGATTTTGCAGAAATATAAAAAAATCAAAGGCCTTAATCGTGACTGAGTGTACTGAAACATGTCCGGAATCCATAAGTCCATGCTTTTAGGGAGTTAGTTCATAGATTAAGAGGATAGACCAGACAGTAGTTAAAGATGATAGACGAGCAGACGGATCACCTGGTAAACGATTGCCGTCGCCCATAGACAACTGTAACACCAGTACAGTCACAAGTGCACTCCTAACCTTCAACCACAAAATACATATTGACACAGAAGACTGACTGCCCACTAAGAAAAATATGTCATGTACTCACGCATACGCACTAACGGGCAAAAACGTCTTTTCGACCACATTAATCCTAACTTATGACATAAGATTGTCAAACTGCCGAGGTCTATGGTAAAGGCCGCGCGCTTATGTACTCATGCCGGGCAACAACCCTAGCATATGTCAACGAACTCTTCTAAATTAAAAATCAGGTCAAAGTCTAACTTCTGTGTGTAATTAATTTGTGCTTCAACCCCCTTTCCCCCCAAATTAGCCTCCGGTACCCTCACTCGACGAAACACAACGCAAGTATACGCCTACTGCCGGTTTTCTGTGAGGCCGTGGTATCGCTCGAGCCGGATCATTCATGCCGAAGCGTGGCTCTCCCACGGTCCCAAATTCCTATATCTTACTGCTAGATATTCCGCTGTACCGTTACGTTATGATAGTGGTCCATGAATACTAGATTAGCTAGCAGATACGCTTCAAGGGGTTTAGTATAATTTGGAGATTAAATTGCAGAGGCCTATAATAAAGTGATTAATGAAGGGAGCGGTTACTCCTCTAAGACTGGAGGGAAAGGGAATGTAAAGTGAGCGAAAATGGCGGCAGCGGGCTGTATCTAGTAATTATCAAGAGGTCATCAGCAAATCATCGGTGAAGCAATTGTATGAAAACATTTATCCATACTATCTATAAAGAGATAACTTCTTTAGACAACGTCAAAGCTTACATTAAAACCGAAAACACGAAACGCTTGCGCGATGTAATTGGACACAGCGCCATCTATTGGTTCATTTCTGAATTACGGTCCCGAAGCGAAGTGAGGGCGGGGCCCCACTAGTACTGTTTATAAAGAGGTAAAATCAATAGACATCGATAAATTTTATACACCTACAAACCGAAAAATAAAACATTAGCGCGATGCAATCGACACCTAGTGCCGTCTTATGGACAGGATGGAAACTAAACCCCCGAAACGAAGTGAGGGCGGTCCACTAGTAATTAAATATATAAAAAATAAAAAGCCTTTTATGCATTTCTTTAATTTTCCTTAATAATATTACTCGCATAATTTTCTAAAGAAAAAACCATTTCTTCACAGGTAAAGGCCTCTTTCAAACTTTGGCCCTTAGCGCATACAGTAGTAAGTAGTAGAATTGACAACCTCTTCAGTTAGAAGTCGAATAATGTTATATCACGTCATAATCTATTAAAGCGAAAATAACAAACGCTTCTGCAAGATTAATTTGAATTTGTAGTAAGTTCGTTTGCAAAAATATGTCCCCATCGGCCAAGTGATCCATCTTAACCTCTAGATCTATATCTCCTCAGCCACTCCAGCCAATGAAGAAGAACCTCGCTAATAACCGCGAAGTCCCCGAGTTAGTCCCTCGTTATGCTAATCCCAGAAGCCCTATCGTCCCTTCCTCACGTCTCCGCTGGTGAATTACCGGAGTCGTTACTTTCAATTTTTATTTGGAGACTGAAGAAAGACGTCGTTTGTGGTTTGTTTGAGAATTTGGAAGTTACGACATTACGGCTGCGAGAATTGTAGATTTTGTTTTTTCTTTTATTAAGTAAAAGGGAGGGAAACTGGCAACTCTGGTAAGAAAAAATGTATCAGCCTATACAGTATCTCATTGCAGGGAAAAGAGCTTGTCTCATAAGAGCTAGACAAAATGCTAAAACTTTAAAGTTTAGCTACACACAGTACAGTGTTTGAAATCGTTACCGTAAAATTATTCATGTGGGAGAGCCTATTATAAAATATATATTATAGTGAGTGAGGGTACCGGAGGCCCACTCGGGGGGGAAGGGGATAAAAGGTTGGCAGCGCACTTGTAACTCCACTGGTGTTGCAAGTGTCCATGGGCGGCGGCAATTGCTTACCATCAGGCGATCTACCTGCTCGCCTGCTACCTATCACATAAAAAAATAATAATAATAATAACTTCCGACAGTTAATCAATTGACAAAATATTTTCAGACGCCCCGTTCGTGAAAAGAAATGAGTAATACCCAAGTATAACTCATATTTTACCACGTAAGTAGTACGCTAAACTAAATTATTATCAACCTAGATTTAAACATATGGATATATAATTGACCTAAAATGAAACGCAAAATAAATGAACATACGCCTTTCAAGTCAAAATAATATGCACATTTATTTTAGTTAAAAATATCAAATTATTTTTTTACATATTCTAAATCTATCTATCTATCAACTATACGACTACAAAGTGCCGTAACTCCTTATCTCTGAACCGCATCAAATCATGCGCAGCCTAATATGACAGGAGCAAGATTAATGTATGTAATCGACCGATCGGGAAAGTTGTCAACATTGGCATAAGTAACGACAATCAATTACAAAGCTTGTTACTTGATCTAATTAGGTACCTGCTATGTAAATGTTGATTGGTCTAAATCATAAGAGCAATGGTTCAAAAACAAAATCAAAAATTATTATACAGTACTGTTTAAGTCCGTACAAAACGTTTATAAAAGTCAAATTTTGTAATCTACCGCTGATTCGGAAAGAAAATTTCTACCAAGAAGACCCGACAAGAAACTCAGTAGTTACTCTTTTTAAACTTTTGAAGAAATTACAATTTGTAAAGAAATAAATAAATTAAAATTACTGATTATAATTTGTGACTATATTAGCAGTATTGTGTCTATGGGCGGCGGCAATCGCTTTCCATCAATGCTTCAGTGCCACCTGTCACATAAAAAATATGTCGAAGCGAGTATACGAGTAAGGTTTATTGCCACGTCATTAATATAAAAAGTAAATAATTGAAAATATCAGTAACTTCCTGACTTATACCATATATTATTTAGAAACCTTTTACCCACAATCAATAGATAAGTTATGTTTCCGAACTGGTTTTACTGGAAAATAATCAGTGAACAATTTTGATGGATTACTTTTTTTAACCAGCCGGCGCCTTTAAATTACAAAAAAGTATCAGCCTATATACTGTCCCACTGCAGGGCAAAGGCCTTCTTCAAGTCAAGTGTCAAGTAAGTCATAGATAGGTACTATGATGGGATTAGGCTTAACCACCACGCTTGCCTAATACGGTAATCACAAACCTGAGCTATGTTCGAAAAACTTCGAAACATACTTTTGTCCGATCCGGGAATTACAAAAGGTTAATGTTAAATTAAAATATTGAGTTACAGGTTGTTATATCCACGAAAACCCTCAAATAACAATACAAGATATTTAAAAGAAAACATGACAAAATCTCCGAGAGCTACATCCACGCTTCGAGCTTCCAGGACGGGACAAACAGACACTTTGACACTTTGTGACGTTTCCCTAAGACGTTATTTTTATCGTGCCTTCAATAAACACGGCCCAGAAATGGGGGGAGGGGGAAAACTCTCAACTGAAAAAATATTTTCCCCAAACAAAGGGGAAATGGCGAGACGTTATGACGATCCTTTTAAGAATTGCTTTTTCGATGAAATACATTTTTCGGTAGTTGTCGATTGTTTGACGTTTGAACGGCATTAAGACGCCATTTTGCTGGTGATTTCAAATGCTTTTTGGAATGTAAATAAAAATAAGTTATTTTTTTGGAATTGTAAATGATGAAATGTGAATAGCGGGGAAGTCGAGATTGACGCTTTTAGATTGGAAGAATTAATTCACAGATAAAATATTCTACAGAGTGTTAGCAATGTTACTCAGCTATGCAAAACATGGTGCGTCGAGTATTATCTGAATTATATTGACTCATTGAAGCCCTCTGTAGTAGTAAAATGTACGCAATGATCAAATGCATTGGCTTCGGTTTGTCCACAAGTCGTCAGCCACAGATAACAAACAGATCAAGTATTTAAAACAGAACAAGCAACGGCAGAGTACGCCCACATGCAGTTTCGTCAATGAAGATGCACTCGACCCTACTATGGAAACTCGAGTTACTTTAAACGATGAGTGCCACATTGAAAGTGAAAACTTTGGGTTCACTAAAATTTTAACACGAGTGTCTGCGCGACAGCCTTGCCAACTAAAACTAAAAAAACAAATAGTGACAAAAAAAACTAGTGTACGCCGAATGCGCGAACACGATATAAATGGATACAACGGCTCTAGCTAATATTGATATTGAAGGGCTTTCTACAAGAAAGTGAGAAAAGTCTCTGGTCTAACGTTTTATACAGTCCATTTTGGTCTTAAGACGAGCATAAGCCGAATTATGCGGAGGTAATAGCCCACAATTTGTGTGTGTAGCCTATTATGACTAGGATAGTACGCCATTTAGGCAGCATGAATTCTATATCTATTTATTTTGTGAATAAAAATGTTACCCAATTACTCGGAGCTGCTCAAACTAATTCTATACCTTTATTTCAGAAATAGACAAATACAGTAGTAAAAACAAGGAAAACGAAAATATACAGAACATATTTTATCAATATCAAATGAATTCTACCGCTAATTAGGAATCTCGATTTCTACCGAGAAGAACCAGCAAGAAACTAAGTAGTTAATCATTACAAATTGATATTTTGAATACAATACAATACATAATATATTTCTAATATTATTATTACAGAGAATGAGAAAATAAAAAAAATATGTTATAAATACTCAGGTCTAGTTATAGTCTCAAAATGTAAAGTGATAAATGTTTTAAGTATGTAGTAGTGCAATACTCCCACTGGTGGCGATAGTGTCTTACGTTGCACTGAAACTCGAAGGTAACTCACTCACAAACCAGTTGCACACTCTTGGTAAGGGATTTTCTTATCTAAATAAAATATCAGTTATTCACAAGTGTTTCGTAACTTGGGCATTTGAAATTAGACGTGGGCGTGCGTTGCCCCGGGGCCGCGGGGGCTGCCCGAAAGCGCGGGCTAGTGATGTGTCTTAAGTCCAGATTCACTCGAGTTATTTGAGTGAAATTGTGAACAAACGTATAAATTAGTTTTTAAACTTTTGCGTTGCATTATACAAATTCTTGATGTAAACGTAATGACGTAAAAATGCGAGGATGGTTAAAAGTATATTATAGCTCTACTTGCAGTTGAAACGTTTAGTAGTACCTTAAGTGCTAATGTACAATTTATATTTAAACATCATCGCATTTAGCCCCGTTTATAAATAAAACCTATTAATGTTCGAATCTATTCAATTCTCAGCCAGAATGTTCTAGGAGTAGTGACCAAATAGGCAATTTTGAAGGATGGCAGCGCCTCCACTGATGTTGTGTTTGGATACATACTCGTACCTAGCTAGATAGTCTGCCATATCAATAAAATGTAATAAACATACTTAATAATATAAGACTTTTCAATTGAAATACAATGGGAGTAAAGTGTATAGAGTATCTAGCATTAATGTTTTAAGATCGCCGATTGTCATGACCTTTTACAACACAAGGTCTTGACTGAAAATTTTATGACTCATGAGTTCAGATTTCACTCAAGTCGCATCCCTAGCCCAGTTCGTGACGAAGTATAGTTTTGACACCAATCAATGGAGTGTAAGCAACTGTCAGATTTAGTAATTGACTCCATTTGTATCGAGTGATATCGATTTTGTTACGGGATTGGTTTAAGTGGTTGTCATTTTTGAAGGTAGTTTTTTGAAGGGTACTTGTCTTATTGATATGACGGGAAGGTCTGAATGAATTTCTGGCTTTCGAGGGCAGTAGAACTTATGGGCTGATGTTATTTAAAGGTTTTGTTTGATGGTTTAGAATAGTACTAACAGTTTCAAAATTCAGTAGCTGTGCAACAAACAGACAGACAGGACGAATCTATGAGGCGTTTTCTTTCTATTTCGCTACGGAACCGAAGAAACCGGTCAAGTTACGGGTCTGACTCGTGCATGGAAGGTTCCGTACCATTGATTTTTATGCATAAGCTTATTTTCTTTGTGTGTGGAATTTTGCCCATTGATCGAAGGAATTCTTTGGGCTATGTCTACGACCTTAGATCTCCTGCGTATCTCATCATTCTTGTAACCTTACTAACTTAAAGCATATACAGGATGTATCTGAGTACATTAAATTCCTTTAACCACGTTTTCTATCAACCATTCTGAACAACATTTATTCTAAGACTTTGTTCATGTTTCTATAGTAGGTGCTCCGACACTATACAGGGTGTATTGTATAGTATTTAAATCCGTAATCAAATAGCCAGGTCTGGCGCCCGGGGCTGACCGCGGCTGACGGACGTGGCGCCCTCTATTATTCAAGCTCCAGACTTTTTTATTTCCTTTAACTGTTCCAGTGTTTTGTGGAAAACAATGGAATGGTTTTAGAGTAGTTGTTTGTTTTTGGTACAAAGGTTAACAGATTCAAAAGATTACTTTAGTGCTTTTAACTAACAATTTGTAAAACATTTTACGTTAGATTACACCGTGTCCAATGTTATTGGATAATTCTTGAACTAGTAATTTAAATTTATTTCCACTTATAATAATTGTCACTTCTTTATGCTGTATCTTAATGCGGTGGTGAATCAATCTATACTGTGTATTTATAAAGGGATAAATTCTATAGAAGGCGAACAAATCTTATAATACTAATCGAAAAAACGAACCAGTAGCGCGATGCATTCGATGCTTAGCGCCATCTATTGGTACGGAATGGAGCTAAATGTTCCGAAACGAAGTGAGGGCGGGTCACTAGTAAATAAATAACAAAACGTGGTTTTAAATTAGTCTCGGTTTAAAACTGATTCTGTCTCTTTTATCTTACACATTTTAAGACAGTGACAGCATTAGTTGACCGGCCCGATGGCTCATTTTTTAGTGACCGCAATTCATACGCCAAAAGTATTAGGTTCAATTCTCCTTTATGTAACTATTTAAACCACCTTTCCCTAGATTGGGCTTCCGGTACCCTCACTCACTCAGCGAAACACAACACAGGCGCTGTTTCAAGCCGGTCTTCTGTGACGTCTCTACCTATTAAAAGATCATAATTATTTGCAGTCTCGCTATTTAAAAAAAAATACACCCAGATGCTCTATCACCACCGTACTACACGCCGTAAACATCCAAATCTTCAAAAAACAAGCCTATACCTTCCTAAAAGGCCGGCAACGCATCCGCACTCCTTCTGGTGTAGCTGATGTCCATTGGCGGCGGTGTTCACTTACCATCAGGTGACGCGCTTGCTCGTTTGGCTTCCTATACAATAAAAAAATCAAACTTAGATACAAAGAGCAAAGTAGTAGAGCAGTTTTGTTTACGCCTGATCCATTTTCCATCGGAGCGTTCCCACGCGGGCTCTACAAAGCGGTAGAGCCGTACGCTGTTAGCTATCATTTTATTAGACGGACGTAGAGCTGCGGCCGAGGGCTCTCCGGTGCATGGACGCTTCAATGTCGACAGGGGGACTACGGCTTTTGAGATTTTTGAGATTTTAAATCATCAAAAATCCGCTTACACAACACAGGGTACGAGTATATCTATACAATACACCTTATTTAGGGTGTTTAGCTGGCGGACGAAAGAATAGCGATGACCGTTTTGCGCACTTGAAAAAAAAAAGACTTTCTATTAAAATTGGTTTCTGCGCACAAAAAGGTCATAACTACACTTTCTTGCCGCAGACTATATCTGTGAACATTAGCTGGCGGCACGAAAGAATAGCGATGACCGTTATTTTGCGCACTTGTAAAAAAGAAGACTTTCTATTAAAATTGGTTTCTGCGCACTCAGGTCATAACTACACTAAACACTTTCTTGCCACAGACTATATCTGTGAACATTTACATACCTTTAACCACATCTTCTACTAACCATTCTGAACAAAATTTGTCCTATGATTTGAAAATTCGTAGAAGAAAAATTCAACTTTTCATGCAAAGTCGGTCACGTGGGTTGTTCATTTTGGGAACTCAACATTAAATATTATGTACGAGTATAAGTATAATAGTCGCCCTACGGGTATTTGGCTCCCGGCAAAAGGCGGATATAATGCTATTTCCCGTATAAGTGTCAATGTTGATTGACATGTTTCCGTGGAAAAATGTTGTCAACGCTTCCTGTCAATGACACTGAGATCCTTCTGATCATATTCCTACTACATCCTTGTTTTGAAAAAACATACATACATAAGAACAAATCGACTGCTCCAAAGAATACAGTTCGATTTGCAATTCGATCTTCTGACATTTAAATATAATTAATTGGTTTTAAATTAATTAAGATTTGCTCTATGCCTCCCAAGCTAGATCAAAAATACTTGATCAAGTTATGACATCAAATAAGTTAGGCACGGATATTGCAAAGTCCTACTAATACGTGCCTCATGGCCACCCTACCGTAACCCTATGGCACCACTTAGGTAGGATATTCGACACTTGACTCCAACCGTATCAGCTCACAGAACAGTGCGCTGCCCCGGATTCGCCCGCCTTTTATAACGACACAACACTAGGTCGAATACGTAAAGTCAACAATTCAACAAAACTAAAAAAAATGGCGAAAAGCAGCGCGTGCGCTGTGTTTCGCTGCTTTCGTGAGTGAGGGTATCATAGGCCTAATTGGGGGGCAGACAAATAGAGGGATCACCTGATGGTAAGCGATTACTATGAAAATTTTACCAAAACACCAGAGGAGTCACAAGTGCGCTGCCACCTTTTTAAAAAGGAATCCATACTAATATTATAAGTGGGAAAGTGTGTCTGTCTGTCTGTATGTTGTCTTTATTTCGCGGCAAAACGGAGCGACGAATTGACGTGTTTTTTAGTGGAGATAGTTGAAGGGATGGAAAGTAACATAGGCTACTTTTTGCCCTTCGTGCTTCCCCAAATTTAACGCGAGCGAAGCCGCGGGCAAAAGCAAGCTTGTGATAAGTAAGTGAGTCTATTCAGTAAAGAGTTATACCCATCTATTAGTTACTGAACGTACTAGCAAAACTACCCATCAATACCTAAAAAGCTCCCTGAAAAAGTCGATATATCCCTAATACTCTTAAACGGGAATCGAATCCCCACCGCAAATCCCGTGAAATACTACCCACTTACCTGATTGCTTGAGGGATGAGGTCGATCGACACTCAGCTTCCCGTTTTGCCTACTTTTCTCGGGTGACTTATTTCTTGATTAGTTTTTTCGATGGACCACCATAAGTTTGTGGGAGAGACGATTTGTCAACGAATCTAAGAAACCAAATATCGACTCGTAAGATCAGTTTTTTTTTTGCATTTGACTGTACCCTTTTAGGGTATCAAAATATGCTAGGTAAAGTAATAGCAAAGGTTTAAAATAGTTTAGTAGTTAGAATCCGAGTTTGCATTTGGATTATCAAATCTATGTGTGAGTTTATCGACATAAGCTCGACAGAGAAGGAAAGCATTTTAATGAAACCTGCATGTTGTGGATTATAGCTGAAACGCGTATCCATGATTTAGTTGGTCTGGCCCCCTGTCAAAGGGTTGAGATGGTATAACAGCAGTCGTTTCATTTTAATTGTCAGACTACCCAAAACCTGGATGGTAATCGACATGGACTAAGCATACCCTGCGCTCTAAAGCAAAGAGTTTTGGACACAACCGGAAATCTAGGCAAACACGTGTCATCCTATATTTTAAAAAAATGGATCCAAAGTAGCTAACCATTTCAAATTCAATGGCCTTAATTTCTCAACACTTAATACACCATTAAAAGTACCAGAACAACACTCAAACAATTCTTATCAAATACATCTCATAACACAGCACGAAAATCTCAACCTAGGTATTTGTTTTACATAAAATGATAATACGGGGTGAAAACTCCCTGGCGCGTGAGACGCGCACCTGGGCGCCACCTGGCGGCGTAAGTTTGCAGACTGCCGCGAGCGGGCGACAATTCAAATTTCAGAGTTCCAAATACGGTTGGGTTCGTTAATTTTAGAATAGAATATTCTTTATTTAAAATATTTTAAAACGGTATTTTACTCGGTCGTGAGAGAACCCATGAATAGGCACCGGTGGAGGCAGATATCACAAGCGAGGTGCAACCCATCCACATTCAATGATGACCACGATTCCTCAGTCATGAGGGAGCGACCGAAGAGAGAGAGAGAGAGAAAACATTGTACCCATAGACTTAAGAGAGAACGTTAGAAGTCCAGAGAGATCATACGAGGCAGAGGTCGACCACCAAAAAGACCGACAGACAAGATAAAACCACTTATCACATTCTAAACAAAATTGGAATGGGCTTCTAATTTGTCTTTTTGTAAATAAATTACCTCTGTTTCAACTTTACTTAATTTTATGACTAGCTGACCGATCTTTTATTGTGTTGGTTAAAAATGATATCTAGATAGAAGTACAAGTTTTTACTTCTATCTTTATCTAGATTTTAACTACCGGTTTCAACGATGTCTGTTATGGGTTTCAACTTTAGGTACTTAATTTTTTGACTAGCCGACTTTTTCTTGTGTCGGTTAAAAACTTGTACTTCTACCTAAATTTTAACTACCGATTTCTAAAAGGTTACCGCGTCTAGGTAGTCGAACACAGCGCAAGTTTTAACAAGGAGTCGAGTCCAGCAAGTTTCTGGGAGATACTTCCTTCGAAACAGTCGCGTCTGGCGCTTCTTAATGACTGCCTTTTACTGTTCCAGTTGTAGTTTTTTCGGCGATATTAAGAATAAAATAGATTTTAGGTACCTACTGATATAACCTACTGTCATAGAGGCCATATATATGACGACCCGTTTAGCGCAATGGTTTGAGCGCCGGTTGAGACGTAAGGGTCGCGGGTTCGATTTCCGCACCGACACAAATGTTTGTTGATGAAACAGATATTTGTGTTGGGTCTGGGTGTTTGTAGTACCTTCGTTGTTTCTGGTTTCCATAGCACAAGGGAAAACCTTAGTTTGGGACCAGGACAATGTATGTGATGTTGTCTCAATTTATTTATTTATTTATTTATATCTGGTGCTGGCTGGAGGTCTATTATGGTGATCATATCGTCATCATTGAGGACGCGTCATCCGTACGGGGAGTCAGGGTTCGAATACCATCATACATACACCTCTAGATTTTTCCAATCAATGTCAGTAATAGTATTTTTACGATTAGCTCGGCGGTGAAAGAAAAAAACCGTAAGATAAAAAAAATGTTTCAGAAATTTCCATAATTCAGTTGGTCTAGTTTCCCTAAAGGGTTGCGAAAAAGTCATATAATGTGCGTTCATCTGACTCGCAGATGTGCGTCGTTTCATTGTAATCACCAAGGCTACCGAAATACTGAATCATAGTGTAAGCGTTCCTCCGAAGCAAACAGCTCTGGCCATAACTAGGAATACAACACAGATAGACAGACATAATTTATAGCACAAAATCCACAGACATTACAAAAATTTAATGTACTATTCCGGTGGTCTTCTCGTAATCGCTGATAAATGATTAAGATGAGAGAGCCCTTTCTACAAATATAAATGTTTTAAGTAGGTAACAGCGCAAAGAGAAGAAATCATAAGATAAGAATCAGATGATTGTAACTAATGACGAAACAAAACTTCACTACCCAACAAAAGAGTAACTTTCTCGCCAAATTGATTCAAAAACATTAGCCAAACAAATCTCCAATCAGAAACGAAGGTGGACGTGGACCCTCGTTAGATGCTTCCGACCGGAGGCACCCCCCCTCCCCCCACTGCCCTGTCCCTTCATTTGCTTACTGCTTGTTTATTTGGGGCAGGGAATAATAAAAACTGGGCAAGTGTGAGTTTGGAATCACGCAAAAGGAGTTCCTTATATTAAAAAAACACACGCACAACATTTCAGGTTGGAAACACATACCATGAATGCATGAGATCTCTGAATTCGACTTCAAATTCGAGCGCACGAGAATTGCCCCTCTTAATTTTTCTGCTAAGAAATTTTCAATGTCAGCCCGAGGTCTGAAAGATGGCGGTTTGTGTCCGAAAAGCTCGTTAACCTGTTAGTCCTGCCTAATCCCTTTTCTGGTGTATCATACTGGTATCCCATCGAAATAAAGGTTTCCGCAACTTTCCTTTCCGCAAATATATAAATAGATATACCAACTCTTTGAGACATCATAAAATTTAAGAATTCGACTGGAGTGTTACCAGAGCCACACAGATGACAGACCCACCGTGAAGCAGTGCCTGCTTACTTATGCCAAGTGAGTTAGGGTACCGAAGCAAACACAGAGTTCGAAAATTGGCAGCGCACTTGTGATTCCACTGATGTTGTAAGTTACCACCAGGCGGATCACCTTATGGAAAGCAATTGCCGCCGCCCTGGACACCTGCAACACCAGTGAAGTCACAAGTGCGCTGCTAACCTTTTATCCCCTTCCCCCGATGAGCCTCCGGTACCCTCACTCACTCGGCGAAACACAGCACTGGGGCTGCTACACGCCGGTCACATAGGAGAAACTCATCACTTCGAGACTGGGCTTCGAACAGTCAAATTAAGAGTCATTGTGTTTTCCCAATTGAACCAAAACGAAGTGTGAAAGACCTCCAAACGTTCATGAAAAGGGTTCATTTTTAAATTCATGACCCGAAAAGGAAACCCCACCAATCCTAAGGCGTAAAATTATGCTCATGATTCGTGTTCCGGTTTGACTTTCTTTTATGATACAGGAAAGCAAACGAGCAAGCGGGTCACCTGAAGGTAAGCGATCACCGCCGCATCAAAAGGAGTGCGGACGCGTTGACGGCCTTTTAGGAAGGTGGTTCGATTCTTAAAATTTTAATTTGGTTTTGAAATACCGCTGCGGGAAGTTGTTTTTTTATGTGATAGGTGCCAAACGAGCAGACGGATCACCATATGGTAAGCGATTGCCGCCGCCTATAGACCTACAACACCAGTAGAGTCACAAGTGCGCTTTCAACCTTTAACGTCGTAAGACCCAAAGCCTTTTTAAAGGCATAGAACTACTGATTTTCTATTGTGTCTGCTGTCTGTGCCTTACGAAATCAACCTCTCACCCCAATTGGGCTTCCAATACCCTCATTCACTCGACCAAACACAGCGCAGACGCTGCCTCACAGTTTTCTGTAAGGCCGTGATATCACTCCGGTCGAACCAGCTCATTCATGCCGAAGCGTGGTTCTCCCCTAACTGTTATGAGAATAGCGTGAAAACTAACCATGTGATATCCTCTACATTTCAAGGTTTAACATTAACTCGTTTTATCAACTAGTTGAACAGAACATCAGCAACTATGAAACATAAACTGCAGTTTGCATCATAATGCCGTCAGATGGCGGTAGACGTTACGCTGAGTGCTTCAAAAAGTACACTTACGAAGTTTGTGAGGGTATTTCGTATACAACCAACATTTTAAACAAATTGTCAACATGAAGTAACATATAAGAAGCTTAAACTTAAATGAAGCAGTAGTTAACGGATAAGACCTTGATCGAGGGAGAGCCACGCTTTGGCATGATTGGCTCTGCACGACTGAAGTGTTACCATGGCCTCATAGTAGACCGCCAGCTCTACTAACTAACTCTGACACTAACTTTTTTTTATTTTAATTTTTTTAAGTAATACATGGCAGACGAGTACACGGATCACCTGATGGTAAGCGATTGCCGCCGCCCATGTACACCAATTGAGCCACAAGTGCGCTGCTAACCTTTAACTTCTCCTCCCGATTGGGCCTCCGGTACCCTCTCTCACTAACCGAAACACAGCGTAGACGCTCCATCACGCGGTCTTCTGTAAGACCGTTGTATCACTCCAGGCCAGCGTATTCATGCCGAAGCATGGCTGTCCCTCGGGTAAAAAAATGTATATTTATAGATAAATTACACAGCCCATATGTTTGTAACCCCAAGGGCTAGAGAACTGTCCTCGAACTCGCTGCAAGTTTTATCCCCCGGGGGTTGCGATCAAATCTACATGCAATCTAACTTTGACCCGGCACTGCAAATGTTTACATGTGGGCTTAATTGAGGTGGCCTCCGTTTTACCGTACCGTACCGCATAATATACCACCAGGTCACTGTAATTTTTTTATGTGACAGGTGGCTAACGAGCTGACGGATCACCTGATGGTAAGCGATGGCCGCCGCCAATAGACACCTGCAACACTAGTAGAGTCGCAATTGCGCTGCCAACCTTGAACCCCCAGTTGTGCCTCCGGGGCCCTGACTCACTCGACGAAACAGAGCGAAGGCGCTGCTTCACGCCTGTGTTCTGTGAGGCCGTGATATTACAGTCGAGCCGGTCCATTCATGCCGAAGCATGGCTCTCTCACTTTGAAAAAAAATTGAAAAAATGACTTTAACGTTTGTGTCGACGTTAAAGTCATTTTTTCAAGGCCTTTTAAAAGGCATAAAACGATTGACTTTCCAATATGTCTGCTGTCTGGGTCTTACGACGTTAAAGCGACGACTGCGCTTAGGGTCAAAATTTGTACCCGAGTTTTTCTGCTCAGAAATTCTCAGAGTCAGCCCGAAGTCTAGATGTTGGCGGTCTTGTACCCCCGTGCCTCGGAAAGCGAGTTAGGATGTCGGTCCTGCGCCCGATCTCTCTTCGGTCATGTGACACGGGTGTTCCATCGAATTAGGAGGGTAAGGAAATAGAAAGTGCAGCTATGTTAGCGCACACTTTGAGCACTAGAATATAGTTACGTGCGGGGCTGATCGTAAAGATTGGCCACCGTAGCCGAATATCGGTTGGAGGATTTTGTTTTCATGTAAAATTACAAAAATTACCCAATGGCGTAGTGACTGCGCCTTGTACTTGTAGGCCAAATCAACATTTTATAAGAGTACGCAGTATTGACAATAACTTACCAATTTTTTTCTTGTTGTCAAGTGTTTTTTCTCAAAAAATTTTTCGATGATTCAGTTATTCACTTACCTGTAACAAACAAAAAAGAATTGTTAGTATTAATGAAACTAAACTACATCAACGTCTACAATGACTTCAGTAAGTATAGTTTAGCATAAGACAGAGACAACCGGCGGGAGTGACACGATACGATAACTAAATACTAGACACCTAAATATTCGTAGTTTTAACTAGGTCTGAACTGAGTCTGTTAACACAAAGTTTTATACCGCCTTTATGATTTTACTCAACTCTAAAGAGCAAAGTTTCAAAATAGAGGGAAAATGCTAACCGAAGCTGATGGATGATAAATTGATAATATTAGAATAGCTTATATGCGCAGAACGATGGTAGCTCAGTGAAGATCTATGTGCGCATTTCTACCATTATTAAGGCTTGTTGTTCAACCTTTATGATAATTCTAGCTAGTTTATTTTGATTACCATTTACTCATCATATACTCGTAAATGGACCACTGGCAAATAAAAAACCCCAAGAATGTAGCTGATACTCTGGAGCACATATGCAAGGATCCACCCACCATTTAATAAGTTGATAAATTCACACAACACCTCATACATTGACCTGACTCCTTACTAGGTAGCTTAAGCACTTATCTCTCTTATCTTATCTTATATAATCACAGATATCAGACAATATGCACAAAACAACAGATCCAAAAAAAAAATTAAGTACAAAGACAGGATCACATGGATTAAAAGAAAAGAAAAAACAAAAATCACACAAATAATCTATCAGGTGATCCGCCTGCTCATCTGCTACCTATTACATAAAAAAAAAATAAGGAAAATTAAAAAAAACCAAAGGGTCACTACCAAATTGCACCATTTGGCCAGTCTCACCATAATACACAGTGGATATAAAGGCTCAGTTTAACAAAACTATAAGTTGAACTTACTAAAATAGTGCTAACGCAACATTAGCGGAAACAAAAGTTTGCGCCATATTCTCACGGCAGGTACAGTCAACAACATTGATACATTTAGAGCCGTGACTCTTACGGCTCTCGGAATAAGAGCTACAAAATAGACTATAAATGCAGTTTTGTTGACTGTACTCTCCCAGAGCCTGAACAAAATGCTCTACTTTGCTCAACGATAGGGCTATCAAAAGCTTTAGATAGAAGGATTTCTAACATTAGGAACAAGATTTTAGGCACTATAACAGAAATAAGACTATTACACAGACATGATATTTGGAAATATATATTTTTTGATGTAATAAGCGAACGAGCAACGGATCGCTTGATAGTGAGTAACACTGGTGTTCAAAAATGTTCTTTCGGATATTTAAAGGAATACGCCTTTTTCTTCAAAATTGTCAGTCGGATTAAACGAAAGTATTTTTTATACTGGGACCTAAAACTAGTGGCAGTTGCGCTTTGTTTTCTTGAATGTAATTTTTAATATCGCGCCTAGCAACACCAACTTACGCTTGACCGTTTTTTTCTCCCTGCTCTGTTGACATTATAGTGACTGCATGTTCTTATTCAAATTTATCAAAGTAAAGTGTATCTAATTTGATAAAGTAAATATTTGTTGTGAATTTAAAATAGTAATATCATGTTTAATTGAATATTTAATGACAAAAGCATAGACAACCCTAAGAACGAAACTAAGAGCAGTTTAAACAGACATAAATCTACATTATTTATGATAGCACTTTTGTTTCAGCCTCCAGCGCGACGAGTAGGCTAGCCTTAGTTTCACTCACCCTGTATGTTGTAGGATCATAATCTGTGATATGAGCTTGCGTATATTAGTTCCAGATTAAGAGTTGTGTATAAGTGAATCGTGAGAACATGTGCACTGAGCACTTTTGGAATTGTTATGAAAAATTGACAAAATATGTGATAGGTGGCAGACGAGCAGACGGATCATCTGATGGTAAACAATGGCCGCCGCTCATAGACACCTGCAACACCAGTAGAGTCACAAGTGCGCTGCCAACCTTTAACCCCCTTTCCACCAATTGGGCCTCCGGTGCCCTCACTCACTCGGACGAAACAGCGCAGGCGCTGCTTCAAGCCGGTCTTCTGTGAGGCCGTGGTATCACTCCGGCCGAGTCGGCCCATTCATGCCAAAGCGTGGCTCTCCCACGGTCAAGATGTATTACCGTATACAGGTTTACACAATGCAAGCTGACTAAATACGGAGTTTATTCAAATAATATTATAACACTGAGCTCAAAATTTACATTCATATAATGGTAAACCAAATGTAAGTACAGCCACACATCAAAGTATACAAAACTGGCATTTTTTTTCAATCAACTCTCATCTTTCTGTCAAATACATTAGGTTGAATATCAATTGAAGAAATTTGACAGGTTGTGGTAACCTGATGTGTGGCTGTCTGTACCTAAGAGAAGTTTTGTTACACGACCGATTTTATTTTGCCATTTTCCTCCTTTGACAGACGAAGAAAGTCGGGTTAAACCCCTTGCTCACTATAAGAAAACAAATCTTCAACTGTTACAGAATCCCGCTTTAGTCTTACATCGCTAGTTAGTTTAAGAGCTAGCGAACTTGTTACCACAGAATCAAAGTTAAAGATAACAATGAGATATTATGTTATTTAAATTAGTAACAATTCGTGGAACACTGTATTTCTATATTGCTGTGTAGATTTTATAGTAAAATAGTAACAAGATAATTTGACTAGCCCAATAGTGCATTTGGTAATGACCCCACCTCCTACGCCAAAGGTCGTGGGTTCGATCCCCGGACTAGACAAACATTCGTGGGATGAACACTTTTGTTGGTTCAGAGTCTGGGTGTTATTATTTAATTTTAATTCAGCACTAAGTCTGATGATGATGACAAAGTCTGTACCCTACCCCCATGTCAAAGCACGTTAAACCATTGATCTTCGGTCTTATTAGACTGCATGTCCCATTGAATAGGATAAGGGAATAGGCATATTAGAATAATCAATGTTTATTGTTAAAATTAATATTTAATTATGCCCTTTTTTGTTTTTGCCTGAGATATAGGATGTTCCTAGTTCAGGCAGTAAAATACAAATGATTCCGTTAATTATTCCGTTAATGTTTATTGTACGCGTTTTGTAGCTATCATGTTTTTGCAATAAAGTTTTTATTTATTCATAGGGACTGCGCACGCACACACTTGATCAGTACAGTCGAGTTCAAAAATATGTATACACTTTAGGACCTTGTCACAATGCATATTTATAAGAAAGTGGAAGTCGTTTTCTTATACATATGTACTGTGACAAGGTCCTAAAGTGTATACATATTTTTGAACTCGACTGTACAATATATCCTGCTTTTGTCGCTGATCGTTAAGATCAGCGCCATAGACGAAGAGGTTGAAGGCTATTACTATTTAATTATTATTAACTTTAGACCAAAAGTATGAAGGTGTATAATGTTTGTCCCCTAGCCTACAAATAGAGCAAATCCGCAATATCTGCCACGCGCAGACGTGTCATAGTAAACGGTGTTACCTTGTGACGTCATCCACTTAATGCCTAGTGACGTCAGCAACAGCTTCTTTATTACACCATAATCCTTATCTATACGTCTATCTCGAATAAAATAATGTCATTTTAGTTACACTACTTACGTGTTTAACTCAAGAGCAAGAGTGTATTTTATTTTATTTGTCAGTTTTTTTTCTGCTCGAATACCGCACCGATATATATCAAAATAGATCTACATCGCAAAAATATACCTTTTGCTACAAGCAATAAGATCGCCTTTATTATTGTTATTAAATTGCCAGTATTTTTTTTTGTGTAATAAAGAATATCTATCTAGTAAAGGCCTGGTTAGTCTAGTGGTTTAAGTACCAGGCCGTGATCGTGAGGTCCTGGGTCCGATTTCCTCATACAAACCTTGAGTTTGTGATCAGCAATCCGCATTAGGCAAGTATATGAACCCTAATCTAGCAAAAAAGCGGCACGGCCGTACCATCCTTTTCTCGAAGCAATTCAGGCCATTTTCGACCCCCTGTAACTTCGTTGTGGATTATATCATACGAGTAGTAGCTACGACTCGATTTCTATGATGGAGGCCTTCGCCTTGCAGTGGGACAGTTTACATATGCTGATACTTTACTATCAACTAACAACAACATGAACAGTCAGCCACACATCAGGCAAAAATTCTGTTAAATTTCCACAATAATTCAACCTAATGTGTATGATAGTAATAAGAGAGTCGATTGTTGAAATTTGACAGTGTTGTATACATGTGTGATTGTACGCACCCTCGACGGAAACCCCAGAATCACATCAAAAAATAGGCATCGATTAAGCAAGATGGCGGCCTAACTGACAGCTGACATTCATACGTCAAAATAGCTATCCCATTTCTGGGTACACGAATCAGAAAAGGAATAAAAGTTTAGTTCGAGGTTTATGTCAGAATGTGAGGGTAGCGTGACAGATTATTTCTCCGGGGTAAATTGGGATAGTGTTTTTCTATTATGTATAAGGAAAAGTTTTCTTTTATTCCGATATTAATTATCCAATGAACTAGACGTTTGCATGATATTCCTGGAATAAATATTGTTTTTATTTTTGGTATAGCAATTCTTTGCAATTTTATTCTTAAGTAAATATTGCACTAAAAAATTCCTCGGAGGGTTCAGGTGGGACTCGAACCCACATGCTCATGTCATGTCAGCTCATGGCGAGTTAAGCACTTACGAAATTCGTCGGCTTAGTAAGGGGTTCGGCTAGTATAATTGGTAGTACAGCCACCCGGGCTGTGGAAGGTGGTGGGTTCGAGTCCCACCTGAACCGTCTGTGGATTTTTTTAAGTGCAATATTTACTTAAGAATAAATATTGTTACTTAAGGATTGAGGTTATCCTGTAGTAATGTTTATTCTCTCTCATTTTGATTCCCGGTTACATCCAAAGCTGTCGCATCGGATCCCGGGGGAAGGTTAGACCATGATTCAGGATTTGGGGAGTGTAGTAAGCGACCCACGTCCGATTTTCGCAACTTTAATATCAAACCAAGTCCAAGACTAACTTAAGACCACGTTTTATAATACGGGTAAATGTTATTACTTCTTCATTTCAGTAGTAATCATAACGCAATATTAAAACAGAAATGTCAAATTAAAACAAACAAATACATCAATAGCTCCACAATGAGTCGTGTGCACCGGAAGTGGGGGGAAGGGGGGGGGGGGGGCGGAACCGGAAGCGCGACCCACTAACGACGCGCCACCTAGCGGACGCGCGGGTTGCGGGATGGTTTTGCAAATTGTGTTTTCATATGTGATGTGTGACTTAGTCATCTTTTTGCATGAGCTTTAGGTTTTAACTGTGGGACAGCCACGTTTCGGCATGAACGCACCGGCTCCACCGGAATGATACCACGGTCCTCACAGAAGATCCGGTGTAAAACAGCGCCTGCGTTGTGTTTCTTCGAGTGAGTGAGGGTACTGGAGGCCCAATTGGGGTAAGAGTGATACCACGGCCTCACAGAAGACCGGCGTGAAGCTGTGTTGAGTGGAAATTCCATTTTAATGGACGGAACATCAGAATTATTTCTCTTAAAAGACGTCCATTCGTTAGTAGATTAATATAAATACTAAATTTAATACGATAAACATTATACATAAATCATTTAAAACTATAAATCACGCTTTATAGATGGTGTTTCATTTTAAATACTTAAAATGCTTATATTTTACTAAAAAATCTTTTCTACCAGTTTTGAGGATTTTATTTGAATGATGAAACAAACTTACTTTTCAAGAAGTCTGATTATTATATTTGACACTGAACCAGATGCAGATACCTTATGGTGAATCTATTTATAAAAAAAATTAGCTCACTAACTTTATATCATAAATGATGAACCCATCGATGAATTTTTAAGTGCATTATTTACTTAAGAATAAATAGCAAAGAATTTCTATAGCCAAAGTAAAATTATTTATTATGTGTTGTGCAATAAAGAGTATCTATCTATCTAAAGAGTATCTATCTATATCATACAAAACTCCTACTAGGCTAATTTTTCTAAGTACGTTTCAGCATTGAACTTGGCACCAATTTAGATAACACTTCTTGAGACAATGACTTCGAAAAATAAAACTTTTTGAAAATTTGATCTTGGCTCTCATTTCGCATTACGTTTTTCAGGGAGTTAGTATACTAAAGTTTGTAAAAAATCGAATTATAACCTTATCTCGAAGACATTTGGTTCACTATCAATTGTATCTTTCTTACAGTTTGTAACCCAAATGATATTTTTGCAAAAGTGATTAACTTATACATTTATTAATAAATTATTTAAGTTGAGAATATTGACCCAATCTCTATAATCGTTATATTCGAAACCATTATCAGCAAAGATAACAATATTACGTAAATAGAAGCGGAATATGAACTCGTATGCTAAATTAAATTTTCATTGCGTTCTGGCTCATTTGAATATATTGAATACCGGTGAAAACCGAGTCGAAATTATTTTTAATATCCTAATCGATTCGATGGCCCTCTCAACGCGTTAAGAGAGATTTGGTTAAATACCCTGATGTGGTGGCAGGAGGTATCTTGGGTGGGAGACAGCATCCGCTGGTGGGTCGACTGCAAGATGAGGATGATCGTGGGTCTGTGGGTTCTGGCCGTATTGGCCGTTCAGGTCTTTGCTGAGGGTAAGTGCTTTATCTCCTCCGTTGATTTTTTAATAATAAGATACCTTCGAGTAGTAACACCACTTTTAAATTTTGATTCATAATAATAATATTATGCACATTTTGATATTTATCATTTAGATCTTGGCAACATTGGCTTGAACTGTGCGTTTCTTAAGAAACTTTCTGCTTCGAACTACAAAACTATAGACCTAATACCTGTGGTATTTCCGAACTGATACGACCTGCATACCTTCAAAAATCAAGCGTATTCCTTTTAAGAAGGTCTGCAGCGCACTTGCGACTTCGCGGGTATTGTATCGATGTACGTACATGGCCGGCGGAATCGCTTATTATCAGGTGATCTGTCTGTTCATCTGTCCTTAACTAAAATATCTTTTTCACAAATTGCATACAATAGGAAATATCGCGGCTTGAAAATCCAATAGCGCGTTAATTTTGGAACGTGCCTGGTATGTCGAAATGTCAATTTGATGAACACAAAAACCGATGTTGCTGAATTACTTCATTTCACATTGGTTCACATAGAGGCACTGTATGTTAAGCCTACCATCATTGTAGATACGACCTACTTATATAGACAAACTTAAATATTGATTGAAGTTTCTACTACGCGGGTCCATGTCCAAAAAATATGGACTTAAGTCTACCAGACCAGCATTCTGTCTACTCGTAGCTGGTTATTGAAACGCAACAGCCCCCATTGGGAAGCTATATAGCTTAAAACCAATTATTTATCATAAAGAAAGGCTTTTTCGTTTCTTTTCAGGAGATAATGAACCAGAAGCAGAGACTCGTATGGTGAACCCATTTTCCAATCGTATGTATCATCAATTTTAAATATTTTATTAAGAACCAGTAATGTCACATTGCATGGCAAACACTTCCCTCCCTTTTTAGCCTACTCCAGCCCTAAATCGGGATATATGATCAGTTTACTTATACTGTGGTCAAGTGCACACCCATCTCTGGGGACTGGTCTGCTCTGGTTTACCTCATTTTTAGCTTTTAACATTTTCTTCATCTTGAGTACCTAAGTATTGGACTGTAGGAGGTGGTATGAGGAAAACATTGTAATAAACATTTTGGCGATTAAAAAGAGTAACTGGCGAGTTTCTTGCCGGATCTTCTCGTCAGAATCAACTTTCCGATACCGGTGGTAGAATCGCATTATGTCTATTTATTTTTTAGTATATCTTATGTATCAAGATATATATTTAATTTCATTTAAATCATATACATTATCTTTAAATAGTTTTAAACATTTTCTTTATGTATGACGATTTGTAAGTGCTGTGTACAAGCCTATGCAAATAAAGAATATTTGACTTTGACTTTGACTTTGACTTTGATCTTATATAAAAAAAAAACCTGTTTAAAGGCATTTTCGAGGTCCAGGCAGGGAGACAGTCGAATAAAACACCAGTTCCGTCTGAATTGCTTGAAGGTTAAAGTTGAACTGCCGAACCTAGGCAGGCGGCTCGAGGTCATTATTCCGGAGACACACATTGCTTGCACGATGTAATAACGCATAGTGCCATCTACCGGAATAATGACGAACCGCCTGCTTCTCTGCTTTGTACATACACCTATGTTGTATTCCAGCACAATGTTCAACGCAAGGAGACATGTACTCCTACCGCGACCCCTCGGGCGCATGCTTCGTCTGCGCATGCTTCTCATCTGCTGGCGATCTGTACAGCAAATGCTATTCTTGCAATTGTGGATGTAAGTACCCTTGTATTAATGAGGCTTTTCGCCTATGATAAATCCGATAGATGGTGTTACGGAGATGACCGTTTTCCTAGGGGAAACCATCATGGACTTCACATTGTCGCATGTCGGGAACCTGATGATGTGTGGACTCTAAACCTATGAAATGTGGTCCAACTATGGGGACATTGGTTGTTTTGTAACATTACGTTGAGACATTTAAATCCCGACAACATCACATACACTGTCCTGGTCCCAAAAGGTATCCTTTTACTTACTATTGAAACCAGAATTAACGAAGGTACCACCAACACCCAGACCCAACACAAGTATCTGTGTCACACATTTGTACACACATTTGTGCTGGTGCGGGATACATAACTTCATAATTTTGTGTTCAAATGTAACCAACTACTACCAGTCATTCACTAACTCCATCTATCGAATTTTCAGTTCACTAAAACTTGTAATTTTTTCAATAACTATACCTATAAATCTCTTATGATCAGACTAGATCTACAGAACGAACTTCGAATGCCTTGTTGCAGCTATCCGGTTACTGCAACTGCGCGATTGGGGCATGTTTGTCAGATTTAAGTATAATCGGATCATGGATGCTTCAGTGTTTATGTTAACGCCATCTGTGAATTTCCTTGCAAATCAAGTCCCATAAGCAACGGAATTTTTTTAAATTGCTGTTTGTTATATTTGCAAAATCGTTTTTTTTATTATAAATAATAAAAAATATTTTTTAAGCATGCTATTTGTCGTCTCTGCTAGATCAAGTCCTCCCCTAAATTATAATGCGTCAATAAAGTCGTCGTCAGTAAATTAATTGATAACGCCACAGCTTGTAATTAATTGGTAACCCCATTGCTTATACAACATGGGAACTGCGTTAGTTCTCCAAAAATCAATTCTCAAGACTTTTTTGAAGCATTACACTCCATTGATATTCATTTATAGCTATAGAGTGCCAATTTTCTTCTTGTAATTTGAAATTTCAGTTGGACCAGTGCCACCCTATCCACCCGGTAAGTCGAAACAAATCTAATCAAATCAAATCATTAAATCAGGCATTCATTATTGTAATAGTAGGTATTAGCTACTTAAATATACTCTTTTCTTCTCGTATCGATAGCATTAAGATATAAAATTCTCAGACCAATAGATAGATAGATAAAACATTTATTCGCATTAAACAGCACAGACAGAGCAGCATTGATAAACATAAAAACAAGGACCTAAAAGGGCTTAGATTATAATACTCTTAATCAATATGCTAGTTACTTACAAAAAAGATTGATTTGTAAAACTAAACTAGTGGTAACCTTCCACAAAGATACAAAGACAAAGGTACACGTATAATAATGCAAGTAAGCAATAAATTGATAACTTTTTTTTTCATTTTAGCTCCATACCCATACCCAGCACCACCTGGCCCAGATTCAGGTAAATAAATTCTTAAGTTAGCAACTAATGCGATTGGCTAATACAACATGGGATTAAATTGCCTTAGATTTGTGTAAGGATCCTGATTTAATTTTTTTGATCTATTTTGCAGATCCTGTCAATCCGCCGTTCCCACCATTCCCGGTTCCAGACGTTGTGCCTTACCAATTCCCGCCTGAACCCTACCCAAGACCCGTACCGGCGCCGTATCCGGGTCCAGTCCCGAACCCTCCAGCACCAGTGCCAACACCACCAGATTGTAAGTAATGCTGATGTTCAATTTACCTTCTAAATATACATAAAAAAGGAGAAACTGATTGACTGACTGACATATCAACGCACAGCCTAAACGGCTAAACGTAGGCACTTGAAATTTGAAAGGGACGTAGCTTAGGTATCATAGAGATGCACGAAATTCCCAAGGGAACGAGAACTAGCTGGAAAGTCCAAGTCAAGAGATTTTTCATAAAAAATCTCTTGACGCGGGCGGCCGCTTATTATTATAAAACTCAAATTCTTAACTCAAGTAATGCATTTTTTTTTTAAATCTGATGAAGCAAATATAAAATTGAATTTCGTACTTAATGAATAAGAAGAGGAGAGGATGACAATGTAGAAATAGAATCCCGTACTTAATGACTTTCAAATTTTACAGGTCCACCTCCAGTTATCGTCCCTGGTCCACCCAGACCATACCCAGTACCCGTACCAGTCCCAGGCAAACGCGTTCTAGTCCCATACCCAGTACCAGTCCCATCACCACCCCAAAAGATCTACATCCAGGGCCCCAGCGTGCCAGTACCCGTGCCAGTTCCAGAAAAGGTCCCAGTACCCTATCCAGTCAACCGTCCGTACCCTGTCCCATCACCACCCAAGTACGTACCAGTACCTGTGCCGGTTTATGAAAGGGTACCTAACCCGTACCCAGTGACCAAGTATGTGACGGTTCCAGGGAAGGAAAAGTTGGTCCCAGTACCAGTTCCAGTACCATACAGCGGTAAGTAGCATTTGAGAAAAGGTTATTTCGCAAATAGTACTTTAAATTAATGTATAGACATGCTTTATTCTCCAGTTTTAGCGTACGGTTGTAGGCTATAAAATTTTAATCAATAACAGTCACATTGTCATTAAATTGTTAAATCTTTTCAGAAACCAAATTATACCCAGTTCCAGTAGTCTTTTATGTCAGTAAGTATAGTCAAATTTGTAATTTTGTAAAAAAATACATGTATGAGTCTTCCATGTGGTGGACAAGAATTTCTTTCTAAATAAGATCAGAATATCAGTAATATTCATATGCATTAAAACAGAAGAGTATTCTTTCCAACTCCCTCCTAAGTGAACACAGGGCCAAACTTCTTTTAAAGAACTAGTAAATCTTAATTTTCCATCATATTTTCAGATCCCCTGTGCAGAGGACAGAGGCCACTCACCTACTTCAGCCTTCCACTTCATCCTTGCAGACGATTCATCTGCAAGCTGAAATATAACTACGTATACCTCGAGTCGTCTCATCACCCAGCCTGCCGTATGTATACCTATTATAAGTTAAGGGAAAAGAAAGTGCGCTTATTTTTTCACTTTGACTCAATCACATACATCATATTATCCTGCAGGCTTGGCTAATCTTGCAGATTGCTGCAGATGTTTGTTTGACGACATTAAAACGAAATACAAATACACATTGTTATTTTTCAGTTGAAATCTCTTTTAGTGATTTATACTGCTGAAAATGTTTTTTCCTCTAGGAACAAAACAAGCTTGTTGAAAGTGGTCGTTGTAATAATCGCTTTATTTTTCAGCCCCAAATGATGGAAGCTCAACCACAACTGTAACTCACACTCAACACACACACAGGCACAGGTAGTTTACGGCAGTGCCGTGGCCAGTACTCTAGCCCAAGGAAACGGAAATGGAGCACTGGCAGACGCGTTAGCTCAAGCAAATGGAGGTGCGAACGCAGCATTGGCTGAAGCTTTAGCTCAGGCTCAAGCCCAAGGAGAATCAGGAGGGTATGGAAGTGCGTTGGCCAATGCTTTAGCTGAGGCTCAAGCCCAGGGAGGTTCAGGTGGATATGGCAGTGCGTTAGCTAATGCTTTGGCTCAGGCTCAAGCCCAAGGAGGATCAGGAGGGTACGGCAGTGCGTTGGCGAATGCCTTAGCTCAGGCTCACGCCCAAGGAGGATCAGGAGGGTATGGAAGTACGTTGGCGAATGCTTTAGCTCAGGCTCAAGCCCAAGGAGGCAGTGGTTCAGCATTAGCCGAGGCTTTGGCCCAAGCCCAGGCTCAAGAAGAATCAGGTGGATATACAGTGCATTAGCTAATGCTGTAGCTCAAGCTGAAGCCCAATGGAGGGTTCGGTGTATATCGTAACGCGTTAGCCAATGCTTTAGCCAAAGCAAAAGCTCAGTCAGGATCAGGGGAGCTACGGAAGAGCCTTAGCCAATGCTCTAGCTCAGGCACAAGCCCAAGGAGGATCAAGTGGATATGGAAATTATGGCAGCGCAAGTGCCGCAGCACAAGCCGCAGCCAGCGCAGGCTGCCGCTCAAGCCCAAGCCCAAGCAGGAGTAGGTGTATATGGAGGTTATGGCAGCGCTAATGCTGCTGCTCAGGCCGCAGCTCAAGCTGCTGCCCAGGCTGCCGCTCAAGCCCAGGCCCAAGGTGAAGCAGGCGTGTATGGAGGCTATGGAAGCGCTAGTGCTGCAGCTCAAGCCCAAGCCCAGGCTGCCGCTCAAGCCCAGCTGCCGCTCAAGCCCAGGCTGCAGCTCAGGCACAAAGTGGTCCAGGTGTATATGGAGGCTATGGCAGCGCTAGTGCAGCAGCTCAGGCCGCAGCTCAAGCCCAAGCCCAGGCTGCCGCTCAAGCCCAAGCCCAAAGTGGACCAGGTGTATATGGAGGTTATGGCAGCGCTAATGCTGCTGCCCAGGCTGCCGCTCAAGCCCAGGCTCAAGGTGGAGTAGACGTATATGGAGGCTATGGCAGCGCTAGTGCAGCAGCTCAGGCCGCAGCTCAAGCCCTAGCCCAGGCTGCCGCGCAAGCCCAAGCCCAAAGTGGACCAGGTGTATATGGAGGTTATGGCAGCGCTAGTGCCGCAGCTCAAGCTGCAGCCCAGGCTGCCGCTCAAGCCCAGGCCCAAGGTGAAGCAGGCGTATATGGAGGCTATGGAAGCGCTAGTGCTGCAGCTCAAGCCCAAGCCCAGGCTGCCGCTCAAGCCCAGCTGCCGCTCAAGCCCAGGCTGCAGCTCAAGCCCAAAGTGGTCCAGGTGTATATGGAGGCTATGGCAGCGCTAGTGCAGCAGCTCAGGCCGCAGCTCAAGCCCAAGCCCAGGCTGCCGCTCAAGCCCAAGCCCAAAGTGGATCAGGTGTATATGGAGGTTATGGCAGCGCTAATGCTGCTGCCCAGGCTGCCGCTCAAGCCCAGGCTCAAGGTGGAGTAGACGTATATGGAGGCTATGGCAGCGCTAGTGCAGCAGCTCAGGCCGCAGCTCAAGCCCAAGCCCAGGCTGCCGCGCAAGCCCAAGCCCAAAGTGGACCAGGTGTATATGGAGGTTATGGCAGCGCTAATGCCGCTGCTCAAGCTGCTGCCCAGGCTGCCGCTCAAGCTCAGGCTCAAGGTGGAGTAGACGTATATGGAGGCTATGGCAGCACTAGTGCAGCAGCTCAGGCCGCAGCTCAAGCCCAAGCCCAGGCTGCCGCTCAAGCCCAAGCCCAAAGTGGTCCAGGTGTATATGGAGGTTATGGCAGCGCTAATGCTGCTGCCCAGGCTGCCGCTCAAGCCCAGGCTCAAGGTGGAGTAGACGTATATGGAGGCTATGGCAGCGCTAGTGCAGCAGCTCAGGCCGCAGCTCAAGCCCAAGCCCAGGCTGCCGCTCAAGCCCAAGCCCAGGCTGCCGCTCAAGCCAAGCCCAGGCTGCAGCTCAAGCCCAAGCCCAGGCTGCCGCTCAAGCTCAAGCCCAAAGTGGACCAGGTGTATATGGAGGTTATGGCAGCGCTAGTGCTGCAGCTCAGGCCGCAGCCCAAGCCCAAGGTGGAGCAGGTGGATATGGAAGTTACGGTGGAGCAAGTGCCTTAGCTAAAGCCCAAGCTGCGGCCAAAGCCAAAGCTTTAGCACAAGCACAAGGCAGCGCCGGCAGCTCGCTAGCTAAAGCTTTGGCTAAGGCTCAAGCACAGGGAGGAGCAAATGCCTTGGGATCGGCCGATGCTTTGGCCGAAGCCCAAGCTCAGGCGTCTAAGGGTTTCGCCTTCAAAAACGCGGAAGAAGAGGGTGATGACGATGAATCCCGGACCAAGAGAAGCGTGTTGGTGTATCGCCAGAATCCACGGATATTCCTCTTACCCCAGCAACAGGCACCTCAAGGCGAATAAATAGTTGTGAGTATCAAACTTGATTGCCAAATAGTTTTCCTTATTATTCTGGAAGACAGTTTTGAAACTCCAAAGTGCTTTTGTTTTTACTTTAATATGACACAGAAGGGCACTTTTGGGAGTGTTTTGTTTGGATTAGGGTAGAAATATCATCTTTGGAAATAGAAAACAAAAAGGTTTTTATTAAGATTCAATCATATTTATGTTGATGCAACTTTGTAGGTAAGCAAGTTTGTAGTTTGTAGCAAGGCAGCAAGGATGATAGGGTGACTATAAAGTTTAACGAATGGCAGTCAAGATTGTGACGTCCTGTGGGTAGACCACCTGCCCGTTGGTCTGACGATATTGTAATGGCAGTTGGGAAACAATCGATGATGCTGGCAGGGGACCGTAGACTGTGGCGTGATAGAGAAGAAGCATATACTCAACAGTGGGTGGATGTGTCAGTATTTTATTGGAATTGAAATCACTTACATATTTTTGGAACATAAAATTAGGGTTCTCAATTATTTTACCAAATATATATAATATTATTCATTTGATTGTTTCAGATAAACAAGACTCCCATCAGAATGATCTCCTAAACATACCGCAAAGCAAATGAAACGCAAGAAAATGGATTCGATATTTTAGCTTTAAGATGAGCATCGAAAAAGACAGTCAAGCTAGCTTTACACATATATTATAATAAAAAATGAGTGGGATGAACTGTTTTATTTTAATTAAAATTTTGACAGAAATAAAATATATATCTATCTTCTATATCTATACTATTTATAAAGAGATAACTTTTATAGACAACGACAAGGCTTATAGGTAAACCGAAAACACGAAACGCTTGCGCGATGTAATTGAGCACAGCGCCATCTATTGGTTTATTTCTGAATTACGATCCCGAAGCGAAGTGAGGGCGGGCCACTAGTAAGTAATAAAAGGAGTCATTCAGCAATCGAATCTCAACGACAGAATGCGAAATAAATAAATTCACACAACATGTCATACATTGACCTGACAGGATTCAGGTACGAATACTAAGTTAGCAGCTGAAATTCACTCACTTCTGAGCTTTAAAAATAGTAGTATTGTAAGTACTGTGATCAAACGACAAAAAATAAATTGTGTGAAAAGCTAGGACTTAAAATCTTTTACCTATGACAGTATAAAGTCATAATTACAAAACAAGTTGAAATTTAGGAACACCCTCTTTTTTAAGTAATAACTGAAAATACAAAATTTTATTTTTTATCATATTTAAAATAGTTTTAATAAAGATTGAAAGACGGAATAATCAAAGAATTTTGAACGCATTCGATTATCGTAGCTTAGGATGTAACCTGACTGGTGGAAAGAAATAGGTTTTCACATAAAAGAACTAAGTGAAATTAAGAAGAACAAAATAATAACTAGGTATAATGAATTCAATAATTATAAAATATGTTTACAGGACACGTGTGCCACCTATTATTATTAATATTAATTAGCTATAATAATAAAATAGCCCTACGACCAGGGCTATCCTTTAAAAATATCTTTTAATATAATTTAAGCCGAACTATTTTCTTGTTTCGTACTTTTTACAGCGCGTTTAAGTTTTTAAACTTTTCTCATAGAAGTTAGCCTAGAACTTTTTTGGAATTAAAAAGAAATGGTTTTAGTCTTTGAAAACCAAATGAATACTAAACAAATGATTCCAAAACTTGATTTCTTGTCTGTCAAGTCAGTTTACGTGACAACCTTATAAAAAAAATTGCCAAAAACGTGCTTATTAGGTATATTGTCACTCTTGCGCTCCATGTGTGTTAGGAGGAACACGCAACTCGTGCGTGCAGCTGTACGTCAAAAGAAAGCCACCAAGTGAAGGCATCTTAAGACAAACTAATCCATACCAATAATTCACCTTATCAAGATATAAGTGGCACCCATTAAATGCCAATTTTCAAAACAGCGATAACTTTTCAATTTATCAAATACAAATTAGATTTTCTGTAGCCAAACTAATTTGTACACATGCCTGTTTCACAATCTCTTGATAAGCTTAAAGTAGTAAATCAAAAATCGGACGGTCATGGTCAATTAAGGGGGGTTTAAATAGTGGAGCTGGAATTGTAAGATGCATTAAGATCTGGCTCTTCAGATCCATTGTTTAAACACCAAAAGCAAAAACAAAAAAATCTGAAGATGCTTAAGGCCTTGCCCTTGAAGGGGCTTCTCTTCCTGGCCTTGCTAATCTCGGGAGTTTAGCTGATAATCAAGATCTCAAAGCCAGCAGCAACACTGGTAAGTTCAATCAAATGTAATAAAATTTAGTTTAAAGAGAAATTAAAAATTCTAAAGCGCGTTGAAATTCCCCCGATTTAGATTCAATAAGGTACGTTTCAATTTTTTTATGTTACTTTTCCCATGTATAGAGAACTTTTGTTAACCTTACACTAAAAATAAATTATTAATATTTTTTCAAAATTCTTTTTTTTTAATAATTTTCGCAAGCTTGAGTTTTTACGATTATTTAAATACTTAGAAGAAAACTCCAAAAGCTGTGTGATTATAACAAGATATACCTATTTTATCTGGTTTGTCCCTTTTCTCCTAAACAAAATGACAATTACGATTTCAATTACACAAACAATGTAATAATGTAATGAAAAAAACATTTGGAAATTAATGTGTAATAAAATAATAACACTAATCAAAGGTTAACTAAAGAAACTCTGTACTAACTATCTTAGTTAAGTTAATACTTCTATAAACAATTATTTCACTTTTTAAGATGAATAATTTTAATAAACGAGAATACTTTTTATGAGGATATAATTAATTATGAATACAGACTTAACTACTAACATAATTATTTCATTATTTACTCCCTTGTTATGGAACTTTAATTTAACATTAAATTTTTAAAACGTAGTGTTGAACTGATATGAAAATAAAATACAAAGTTTAATATAATAAATTAATTTTATTTTTGTTAATCACTCTTGATAATATAGAATTATCTTTTTAATTTATATTTTTTCACCTATAAACGGAAATCACACAACAAAATTTCTTTGATTTCAGCTCTCGCTATCGCAAAATATTCGCGTCATCTCCGCTCGGCCGAAAATCAAGAATTCGCGTCAGAATATGCGTCAGCCAGTGCCGACGATGAAGATCCCGAGTCCCGCTCAGCGTCAGCGTCAGCCATTGCCAGCGCTATAGCGCAAAGCAGCGCTTCATCCCTCAACAGCTACCCCTTCAGTGGAGGAGCCAATGCAGCCGCTCAGGCCGCCGCTCAGGCTCAGGCCGCCGCTCAGGCTCAAGCCGCCGCTCAGGCTCAAGCCGCAGCACAAGCATCCGCCGCAGCACAAGCATCCGCCGCAGCTCAAGCACAAGCTCAGGCACAAGCAGCAGCACAAGCTATAGCTCAGGCCCATGCAGCAGCACAGGCACAAGCACAAGCTCAAGCACAGGCAGCTGCTCAGGCACAAGCAGCTCAGGCAATCGCACAAGCACAAGCACAAGCACAAGCGCAAGCTCAAGCTCAGGCTCAAGCGCAGGCAGCAGCGCAAGCAATAGCACAAGCTCAAGCCGCGGCACAAGCACAAGCCCAGGCGCAAGCAGCAGCACAAGCGCAAGCTCAAGCACAGGCAGCAGCACAAGCCATCGCACAAGCACAAGCTCAGGCGCAAGCCTTAGCTCAAGCCCAAGCTCAAGCTCAAGCACAGGCTCAGGCCCAAGCTCAAGCAATCGCTCAAGCAGCCGCACAAGCACAAGCTCAGGCACAAGCCATAGCCCAGGCTAAGGCTCAAGCTCAAGCTCAAGCGCAAGCTCAGGCACAAGCAGCAGCATTAGTTCAAGCTCAAGCACAGGCCGCTGCTCAAGCTGTAGCGCAAGCACAAGCCCACGCACAGGCAGCAGCTCAGGCGCATGCTCAGGCTATAGCTCAAGCTCAAGCTCAAGCACAGGCAGCAGCACAGGCTCAAGCCCAGGCCCAGGCCGCGGCCCAAGCCGTCGCACAAGCACAAGCTCAAGCCCAAGCAGCCGCACAAGCGCAGGCGCAGGCACAGGCACAAGCACAGGCACAAGCTAACGCTCAGGCCGCAGCAACAGCAATAGCAGAGGCGCAAGCACAGGCTCAAGCTCAAGCACAAGCTGCCGCACAGGCACAGGCTCAAGCCCAAGCCGCAGCCCAGGCACAGGCTCAGGCGCAAGCTCAAGCGCAAGCTCAGGCACAAGCCGCAGCACAGGCACAAGCTCAAGCACAGGCCGCGGCACAAGCTGTAGCACAAGCACAAGCCCAGGCACAAGCCGCAGCATCAGCCCACGTTCAAGCACAGGCAGCAGCGCAAGCCGCAGCACAAGCACAAGCTCAAGCACAAGCAGCAGCTCAAGCGCAAGCCCAAGCTCATGCAGCAGCCCAGGCACTGGCAGCGCAGGCTATAGCTCAAGCGCAAGCCCAAGCACAAGCATCAGCTCAGGCTCAAGCTCAGGCACAAGCTCAAGCACAAGCCATTGCCTCGGCAATAGCTCAAGCTCAAGCTCAGGCACAGGCTCAAGCTCAAGCACAGGCCCAGGCTCAAGCACAGGCAATCGCTCAGGCAGCCGCACAAGCACAGGCTCAAGCACAAGCAGCAGCTCAGGCTCAGGCACAGGCTCAAGCGCAGGCTCAGGCACAGGCCCAAGCTCAAGCACAGGCAATTGCTCAAGCTGTAGCACAGGCACAGGCTCAAGCTCAGGCGGCAGCTCAAGCTCATGCTCAGGCACAGGCTCAGGCCCAAGCTGTTGCTAAGGCAATAGCTCAAGCTCAAGCACAGGCTCAGGCACAGGCTCAGGCACAAGCTCAAGCACAAGCACAGGCTGGAGCTATTGCTCAGGCAATAGCTCAAGCTCAAGCACAGGCCCAAGCTCAAGCACAAGCGCAAGCTCAAGCACAGGCGATCGCTCAGGCAGCCGCACAAGCGCAGGCGCAAGCACAAGCAGCCGCTCAGGCTCAAGCACAGGCTCAAGCTCAAGCACAAGCACAGGCCGGGGCTATTGCTCAGGCAATAGCTGAAGCTCAAGCTCAGGCGCAAGCACAGGCTCAAGCTCAAGCACAAGCACAAGCTCAAGCACAGGCAATTGCTCAGGCAGCCGCACAAGCACAGGCTCAAGCACAAGCAGCAGCACAGGCTCAAGCACAGGCTCAAGCTCAAGCACAAGCACAGGCCGGGGCTATTGCTCAGGCAATAGCTGAAGCTCAAGCTCAGGCGCAAGCACAGGCTCAAGCTCAAGCACAAGCACAAGCTCAAGCACAGGCAATTGCTCAGGCAGCCGCACAAGCACAGGCTCAAGCACAAGCAGCAGCACAGGCCCAAGCACAGGCTCAAGCTCAAGCACAAGCACAGGCCGGGGCTATTGCTCAGGCAATAGCTGAAGCTCAAGCTCAGGCGCAAGCACAGGCTCAGGCTCAGGCTCAAGCCCAGGCGCAGGCCCAGGCAATTGCTGCGGCAGCACAGGCACAGGCTGCTGCTCAAGCTCAAGCACAGGCACAAGCTCAAGCCATTGCTCAGGCTCAAGCTATAGCACAAGCACAAGCTGCAGCACAAGCACAGGCAGCCGCACAAGCACAAGCTCAGGCTCAAGCCGCAGCACAAGCACAGGCAGCAGCTCAGGCGCAGGCTCAGGCACAAGCAGCCGCTCAAGCTATAGCTCCAAGCACAGGCAGCCGCACAAGCTCAAGCTCAAGCTCAGGCTCAAGCACAAGCTCAGGCTGGGGCAATTGCCCAAGCTATAGCCCAAGCACAAGCCGCCGCTCAGGCTCAGGCCGCCGCTCAGGCACAGGCCGCCGCTCAGGCACAGGCCGCCGCTCAGGCACAGGGGATCGGTGGTGGATGGCCTTGGGGAGTCAGTTCTGCACAAGCAGAAGCCCAGGCTTTGGCTAATGCAGGTGGTCTAGGTGGTTACGGGGGCGCTTTAGCCCAGGCTCAAGCTCAAGCTCAGGCTCAAGCACGTAAGTGATTGGTCTAATTAACATGTAATTTTTTTGTGTTTTCTGTGCAATAAACTTTTCAGTTTAAACGTTTGTTTTAATTTGAACACTTTAATTAGCATAACATTTTTGACTTTAGAAGATGTGGGAGAACTGATAAACTCAATAGTTAGATAGGATTAGTTAGATTGATTTTGAAAAAGATAGAATTTAGTTCAATGTTGGTTTTATGAGATATAGAAACCTAAATTCACAACACGATAGGCACGTACACTTTTAAAGACTTACACATAATCGAATGAAATGTACACAACACAATTAGTTAGGTTTCAAAATCAATGAAAGATAGCAATTTTCAGGCATAGTTCAGTTCTAACTTCAGAAATAAAAACCCAGATACAAAAAGGTAATCAAAATTCTAATTACATTTGTGTTTTATTTTTGTTAATGCTTAAATATTATCATGTGTTTTTTTTTATTTTTTAGTTTTTTCAAGAGTAGTCCCGACCAATGAGTATGTGAATCCACATCTGCTACCAGGTATAAAATATTTGTATTTCTTTTTAAATTATAATTATTTAAATTTAATGGTTTGAATTATGGCTCTTATAAATTAAAAATCAAGTAAATGAAGTTGATTTGGTTACATTTTAACAAGCACGTTAAAAAAATCGCGGTTTTCTGCAACTGTGCAACCATCTTGGATAAACTTCAATCGAACATAACGTCATCTAATATTGCATAGAAAACGTAAAAAATACTGAAAATGCTAATATTTTTTGCAGGCTATGCAGTCACATGTAGCAGACCAGCAGAGCTGCACTACGTATGGGGAGTTGGAGTGGACTGTCTCATATGCTTCTGCTTGGAAGAACTGAGTATGGTCTGCGCCAGTTGTGGAGGATGTCGGCAAGGCGAGCCTGAGCCATTCCCACCTGGTCCTCTATCGCCATTAGTTCCATCCTCCCTAGTACCTTCACCCGTGGTACCATCACCTTTCCCTTCACCTTCGCCTTTACAGCCTGGGTCTGTATATCCACCAGAAGGATACCCCTCACCTGGCCCTCCATCTCCACTTTCTCCTCTTGCCCCGTTATCTCCATCGGCTCCTACGCTGCCACAACTTCAACCAGGCTCCTTCCCACCGCTAGACCCAAACCAGCATCCCGGGGGTAAGCGTCTGAAACTTTATCAATTCTATTCATAAAACGTAAGTTCTACTGGCAGGAACAAGGCTAGTATTAAACTGAAAATAGCAAAACATTTGCGCGCAGTCATTTACACCCAGCGCCATCTACCTTAGTTTAGTACGTGTTAGTATTGATGGCTGTGTGACTCTAGTTTGTGATTATATCGCTCGACGCTTTATTTACTGATGAACTGGCTTTTAAATTATTTTTACTGTAAACACAGGATCGAACATTTTAAACGACATCTTTCGTAGCTAATGTTTTTAAAATACCCTGGAATGATGTACCTTTCGAACATTTTCTATACTGCACCTCCAATCGTTTACCTGGAGTGAAGTGTTACGCAATTGGTATTTGGTACCTTGTTAGTAAAAAATATTGTCCTTACCTTTGGAATTGATCAACATGATAAAAATTAGTCTATCTGACAGTAGAAAATGTCTTTATGTACGCTTGTAGTACCCAAAACTTCACATTTAATACTTTCAGATCTCTAGTGAGTTCTCAGTTTTATTTCTTGTACCTCTTCTTTCAGTACATTGCAGCCCACTGCCAATCAATCAGCCATTCCAAAATCCGTTAAACCCTTGCCAAGCGTGTGTCTGTCAGGAGACAGTGGACTCCTCAGGGAAACCAGACGTCGTGATAGAGTGTCAAGAAAACCAACAATGTGGTATGCATTCTCATTTGTTAGGGCCGAAAGCCATCAAAACTGAGCAGTGTGGAAATATGCATGAAAAGCCGTTAAAATGGTTTTAGAAACTTTCACAATGATAATTTGGTTCTTATATTTAAACGACGTTCTAAAAGCTAGTCAAAATAATAATATTATAAAAACCCTATCACCTCTTTATTTGATGGAAAATGGCTCTAAGATTACTATAAGAGTACATGGTTTATTTTATAAATCTCAGTATTACGATCATGATTAAACACTAATTAAAATTTTAATTACTTTTTTTCTAGTTTTACCACCAGATACAACAACAATACGTAAGTTTCGAAAAATAGACATATTTTATGTGAAATATTCAATAAAATTAGATTTTATATGCACCTGCTTATTTATTTTAAACCACTGAGGTGACGCAGCCGTACTTAAGCCAAACGGTGTCATAGATTTTTATATGGAACAGACGGCCACAAATCTGCGGCTTGGGCTTGATATACCAGAGGCTCCTGACCGTTGCTTAAACTAAGAGATGTTGTTGTTCAATCTTAAATCTCAAACTGACATCCTAAAAAACAGTCAGATGAAAAAATTACGTTTTATCTTCTAGCGCCATTTCCTGAACCAGTTCCAATTCCATGTAAGTAATTTATCGGTATACTATTGTCTCTGAGTATGTCAATTACTAAAACAAAACCATTTTCAGGTACAAAGGTAAATCTTTTATTCTAATAAAAATATTATATTAAATTTAGCCCTTCATACGTTGACTTAAAAAAAATATTTTGAACCTTAGATTTTCATAAATAAAGTTCTCATTCCAGTACGTTTATGTGAGCAGTTCCCACTAGATGTGGTCTTCCCACATCCAAATGAAGCATGCAAAGTGTGCAAATGCTTGCTACCACCAGCTCCGAATGCTCCAGGAGCTTCGAAAGAGCTGGTCTGCTTCCCAAGCCCTGCTTGTGGTAATTAAAATATTGACCTTTAAGATACTTTAAAGTACAGACAGTCACACGCTTAATAGCCTCCTTAGACTCTCAACCTTATTAATCGTATATCAAATATCTTAAATCAAATATTGTCTGCCACCTACTACATACATTTGGTTCAATTTTAGAAAATTTCAAAGGTTTTATGCATGACGAAACATCAAAACGCTTAAAAGAACCTATAGATATTATTAAAGCTAACGACACAAACAAAATACAAATAAATTACCCTTAAACATTGAAGAGTAATATGAGACGTAGGTCCCAATAACTACGAGAATCATTAACAAAAGAGTATAATCTAAGTGGTACTGGATATTATGAAATGTACTTCCAAACTTACTTCGATTTTAAACTCTGTACGAAATACACAATCGCCAGCAACTAACAAAAAGGAATGAACGACATCTTCTCTAGCTAATTAGCAATGCATGGGTTAAGCCTCTGGTGTTACAAGCGACCAACGGCAACTGGGTTCAAAGTAGTTTGCTACCTCGGCGGTACAAAATAAAAAAGCTGATGCAGGCAGCTCGAAAATCAACCAGAGAATTTTCTTTTCATCCCACAGATGTAAATGAATTTGATATTGATTATGACCACAATGAGAACCAGTTGGATATTACTCCGGACTTTATTACACTATTGCCTCTGATGCCGCCACCACCACCACCTGCGCCGCCTCTACCACCTTTGCCGACACCACAAGCACAAGTTTTAATTATAATGACACCTTTTACACTGATATCTGACTCACTTGAGCTTGAAGATCCGTCTATTTTGCCAGAATCACTGTCTTCACTTCCAAACCCACAATCTTCTCTGTCACTACTTGATGGTCCTCTGCCAACTAAGGCAAAATTACTGTTGCCTCTACCAGTAATAGAACAAGCATCTCTTCCACCACTACCATTAATGAATCCTTTATCACTGCCACTGATACCACAGTTAGAGCCATTAACTCTTCTTTCAATACAACAAAATCCGATTCCAGAACCACTGCCACCTCTAGAATCACTTCCTTCTTTACCAGACCAATTTTCTGTTTTACCAATTGACCCAACGTCCCACGCCTATATTATTGTCACAAGTCCTCGTGCCAGATCCATCTTCTCCTTTACCTCTTCCACAGTTAGAATCACTAACGTCTCTTTCAACCCCACAGCCTCCTCTTTTAGAACCATTGACATCTCTGCATGAGCCTTTGCTACCTCTGCAAGAATCATTGCTATCTCCGCAGGAACCACTGCCACCTATAGAGCAACTTTCTTCTCTGCCGGACCTACTGTCTGCTCTACCACTAGCACAGCATCCAATACCATTACTATCACAAGCAGAACCACTGGCTACTCTTCCAAACTTACTTCCTGAGCTACCATTGCCACAGCGCCCTATGCCAATGCCGTTATTATCTCAGGCAGAACTATTGACTACTCTACCACTTCCACCGCTGCCATTACCTCTCCAACCTCTACCGGAATCACTGTCTAATCTGACAGATCCACTACCTTTTATACCAAAGCCACTTCTTCTAAAACCTCTTCTACAGAACTTACTATCAATCTCAATCCGAACCCCTCACTTCTCTGCAGGAGCCGCTGACTCTTTTGCCACTAGGCCAACTTCCTACCTCAGATCCATCATTTCCTTATCCACAACCGAAACCTCCTCAGTTAGAACCGTTGTCACCTTGGCCATCACCACTGTTCCCTGTGCAGAAATCTTTAATTATTTTACCACTTAAACAGCAGCCTTTGCCTGAAATCCAACCTCCATTAGATTCACTTTCTAATCTCACATATTCTCTGTCTCCTCTACTACAGCCAAAACTTCCTTTGTCAATACCACTGTTACCTCCATTGTCACCGCTATCCCCTATGCTACTACCAAAACTTCCTATATCAGATCCATCAGATCCATCAGATCCATCAGATCCATCATCTTATACACTACCAAAACCTCTTAAGTTTGAACCACTATCACCTCTGCTATTACCACTACCACCTTTGGCAGAACCTTTAACTCCTCTGCAGGAACTGCTACAACCTACTGCCACTAATCCGACCTTTACCAGATTCATTGTCTAATCATACATATCCTCTATCTCCTCTACTAGAACAAAATTATCCTCTGCCAAAACCACTGTTACCTCTGATATTGCCACAGCCACCACAGACAGAACCACTTCTCCCTCTAACACTACCCCAGCTTCCTATATCAGATCCATCATCACCTCATACACTACCAAAACCTTCTAAGTTAGAACCACTATCGCCTCTGCCATTACTACTACCAACCCTAGAACCTCTGAATCTTTTGCAACTTCCGCAGGAGCCGCTGCCCTTAATCCGACCTCTACCAGGTGCATTGTCTAATCTCACATATCCTCTGTCTCCTCTAACACAACCAAAACTTCCTCTGATAAAACCACTATCACCTTTGCCATTAACACTGTCACCTCAAGCACAAACACTATCCCCTTTGACAGCACCACAGCTTCCTATATCAGATCCATCATCTCCTCATCTATTACCAAAACTTCCTCAGTTAGAAGAACCACTCCCGCCTCTGTCATTACCACTGACATCACAGACACAACCAACGTCCCTTTTGACACTACCACAGCTTCTTCAGTCAAATCCGCTATCTCCTCTTTCAAAATCGCAACTCCTTCTGGCAGAACCACTGTCACCTTTACCAGGACCACTCCCACCTCTGTCATTACCACTGGCATCTCTGCCAGAACCTCTGTCTGCTGAAACAAATGGGTATGATGTTGTATATGACGAATCAGACAGCCTATCAGATATTGATTCAGAATTTATTGTACCTTTGCCTCCGTTGGCACCACTACCACCACCAGCGCCGCCCCAACCACCTGTGCCTAATCTACCAGCACATATTTTACCTCTCTTGGCACCGTTTTTGCCTATTCCGACCTCCCTGCCACTACCACAGCCAACTCAGCCAAATCCACTGAATCCTCTGCCAGTTGCACAACTCCAAGGACCAGAATTAATCTCACCTCTGACAGAACCAATCCCACCTGTACCACTTCCATTATCATCTCTGCCAGAAATAGTGACAGTATTGTCAGAAACACAAGCTTTTGCACAAGAAACACTGTCTTCTCTTGCAGATATAGGTAAGTCCAAGGTATTAATTTTTCTCTGGTTTATCAGCTACGCCTCCACAACTCAAAGTGTTCGTAGTGTATTTGTCTTTAAGATAATACGCCATTTGGCCGCTTGTACGCCAGCTGCCGACTTGCATATTATTACAAAATTCCATCTCAACTATAGTGATTTCTTAAGGGTACTATTAATACAGTCTTATGCTTGAATAACGTTTTAGAAATTAAGATGTAATTGAAAGTTATTGCATATATTGTCCATATTCCACAGAGACATCTCAACCAACAACACTTTCGGTTCCAATACCAGGAAAACCAATCCTACCAGGAGATCCAAATGCAATATGTAAGTGAACAGTGCGCGCAATTACTACAAAATGACAATTTCTTCAGGTTTTCTGCCCGCCAGCCTAAAAAGTTCGAAACACCGTTATAGGGACCCTATATTTTTGTTCTAACCTATTTTTTTCTTGGTACCTGGTATACAGAGCGTATATTTTAAGCAAACTTACATGATATGAATCCAGGATCTTCGAGAAACACATTAAATTCTTACCTGAAACAAAAAAGGAATAGGTTAGAAACAATATCAATATGCAATTATCTATGTTGTGAAAAACTATCAATAATTTTTATTTTAGTGCCTCTGAATAAGCCAAGAGCACCATCGCCTTTGCCTGGCCCAGCACCACGTAAGTTTGATACATTTTTTTACTTGTAACTTTGTTTGTGTGTTTATCATCATCATCATATCAGCTCACATCCACCTACTGCTGAGTATAAGGCCTCTTCTGTATCACGCCACTGTCTACGGTCCCCAGCCAGCCTCATCCATTATTTACCCACTACCATTACAATATTGTCAGACCAACGGGCAGGTAGTCTAGCCAGATGAAGTCGTCGTCGTGTGTTTATACACATACTATTTTATTGTGTGTGAATTAGATTTTTAATAACGAGTCAATTTGAACCTTATATTTGGCTACCTTCAGCTCATCCTTTTTACTATAATCTAGTCCAGTTATTGAATATTTTATTACTTAAACCAACAAATGAGAAACTGATTTATGATTTCTGAGGCTCGGGACTGTTGTTCTTTTTCATTTTACAGATGAATCCTGTCGCCCCTTCACCCCAAATAAGGCTTTCGACCACCCGTGGGACGAGTGTCAAGTTTGCATCTGCAGCGAAGCTGTCCACGGAAAAACCAACTTAGTCGAAGTCAACTGCTACACCAAACAGTCTTGCTGTTAGTACCATTTAAATAATCTCTCTCAAATATGTTTACACACGTGAGTGAGTCTATGAATATACGAGTATATGAGATTTCTATCTCTTCTCATCTAGTCTGAGCGCGTCATTCTCAGTAGCGTCAAAGCCTGAAGCACGTTGGGTCATGATCAGTGATCAGATTTAGGTGTGCAATTAATGACTAAATTTTAACATGGATAAGACCACTTTATCCATTGAACTACCACCTCATCTACAGAGCTACTATCGCTCCCTATTGTAATATTTTAATAGGGCTTTTAGTTGAATATATAATGAAAGATGTGTTTTATCGTATGTTTCAGGTATTGAAATGCCAATCGACACTGTTCGTAAGTAAATCAGTTACATATTCACATTATTATTTATTTCAAATAAGAAATCATGTTCTTAGTTTAGAAAGTTTCAAAACTGCGTAACATTTCTAAGAAACGTATTTTCATAAAAATCTTTATTAGGTTAATACAAATTCTTAAATGTATGTAGCAACTTATGGTCAACTCAATTTCGCAATCTTAGTCCAATGCATACAAAATCACAATCATATTGATCAGCGCCATCTATTGGAATATTTAAGGACCTTCCGCAGCGAAAGCATGTCGGCAAGTTAAATTTCCTCCGATCTTAAATTGAGAAGCGAGATAGCCCCGAAGCCCCCGGCGTATCCGCAGTTCCCATAATATGTATTGAAAACTCTATAAATACGTGTATCAACGCGAACGTTTTCAATATTCCGAGTTAAATTAACATACCGCTCGTACGGCCGTAGTTGCACTGAATATGAAATAGTATTTTATGAAAATGTTTGAGTTTCAATCAAAATTCAAATTGAGGTAATAGAAAATCGTTGTGGAGTTTAGGAGTTCGACGGGTGAATGCTTTAGAGAAATTATGTTGAAATATTTTAGTTGGAAACTGGGAGAAGGTGAGGAACTTTAAGTGCGTATGAGTGTTCGGAGATGTATTGAAACTTTTTGATATTATTAGAATTGAGAGTTGTGCGATGTGAATACATCGTTTTCAGACAAAGATTAATACATCTAGCACTATAGTAATCTATGGTATAAGGCTGTCATACCGTATGAACCAGAGCGATATACCACAGATTAGATACAATGATGTCTTAAAGAAATATAAAGGAATAAAGAGTGCACTTGGGTCTGTGCACACACATTTGCAAAATAAGTCCTGCCTAGCAGAAACCAGAAACATCCGTTAGAGGGTCAATATTATTTTAAAATCCAGCAATGTTTCAGTAGATTAAGCTTAATACAAAGAAAAATAAAATACACAATCGAGAACTTTTTCTATTTTTTAAAGTCGATCAAAAATCCTGTGTCTCCTGAAGGAAACTATGCCGACATCGTGGCAAAGCTGAAAAGGCATCCCAAATTCAATATAACATCCCCGCATAAACTGGGTACAAGATATACAGGGTTGCATCCAAAGCCATATGCAAGCGTGTTTATATCATTACTGCCTTGAATGCAAACTGCCTCATTCCGATGCTCAGAATCCGACGCTGGTAATACGAAGTTTGCTATCTCTTATTGGATAATAACTTCAACGGCATGTTCTTGCGTATAAACTAGATCGGAATCAAAATTGAAAACCATGGATACTACTTTATAAGGTATTTTAAATGTTTTGGAAGCAAGTGGAAACAAAAGTAGGAAGCATACAAAGCGAAAAAAAATAGCTTCTGTCATATTTGGTTAAAAAGTTGGCAGCGCACTTAAATATATAGATAGAAACTCTTTATTGCACAATACATTACAGAACTTAATGCTAATAGTAATTTACAATTACAATATCGGCACTTGTGTGCGTTTATGGGCGGCGGTAATCACTTGCCATCTATAATTTATAATCATGTAAAGTAAACTGACAGATGTCAATCTGTCATCCCCATACATTATCACTCAATTTGACACATGCAAAATGTCAAAATGCATAGAAACTTGTCATTGACATCTGTCAGTTTACTTTACATGATTATGAATCAGAGTTTAGAAGTCCATCTGTTCGTCTGCCATCAGTCACATAAGATAATGCTATGTCTGACACAAAACATGCCTAACATGTATCAAAGACTGAAAGAAAGAAAACCGGCCAAGTGCGAGTCGGGCTCGCGCACAAAGGGTTCCGTAGCAGCAAATATAATAAACTTATTATGTCAATTATACACCTGGTGTTTGATCTATCTTATAAGGTTCAGCCATCGCTTTCAGTGTAAGCACAATAACTTAACCAAAATTACAGTTAAATCAACCTATCTCAAAAACTATAAGAGATACTTTGATCAAACCAAAAATCGTTGAAAGAGTTAATTAGCATGCATCACCTCTATTTTTTTAGAATTTTATACCCCGTAGTTATAAAATAGAGGGGGGGGGACATACTTTTTACGACTTTGAGAGCTGATATCTCAAAAACCGTTCACTTTAAGAAAATGTTTTTAGAAAACTTTATATCATTTTAAAAGACCTTTCCATTGATACCCCACGGGTATGTACATCGAAAAAAAAAATTTCATCCCTCAGTTACATGTATGGGGGGGCCCCACCCCCAATTCTTTTTTTTACTATTTAGTGTCAATTTTTGTAGCGGTTCATACACACATATTCCCATCAAATTTCATCACTGTAGTACTTATAGTTTCCGAGTAAATCGGCTGTGACAGACGGACAGACGGACAGACGGACAGACGGACAGACGGACAGACGGACATGACGAAACTATAAGGGTTCCGTTTTTGCCATTTTGGCTACGGAACCCTAAAATTGGAATAAACATTAATCTGTTGTTCAGTGGGCTGTTATCTATCTATCTAACTGTTTTGTTGTATTTGTGTGTGAACCTAAATGCGTATAAATATTTTATCTATCTATCTATAAGCTGACATCACTCCGATAATTTCAATTCAACTATAAAATCAAAAACTCAATACAATTTTTCATCATACCAAAATTGATAGTGATTGCAATTTCTCTGTCCATTTTAAGAGTAAAGAAGTTTGCAGAAATTAATATTGGATCGGGGATATTTGCATTGGTTAATATTCTCTGGGATACAAATTTAGTTTGAATTTCAATCTCGCTGTTTAAAAACATAAATTTAACTTTTGTACGAATTTATTTCTCACACAAAAAAATACAATATTTAATAAAGTTGCTTTAAGCAATTATGATTTAATTTTGAAACTTGTATTTATGTTAATGCATAAGAGATCCCACTTTACTATTACAAGGGATACTGACTAAAGTTAATCGATGCCGAATAGGTTTATATTTGGTTCAAAGAAGCAATTTCTACCTTTGAAAATGAATCCACAGGTAAAGGTTAATAAAATTGTGGTAAACACTACTCGTATTACCAACAAAGATGAATTAGTTTGGTTTCGCTTGTAAACCTACGCCAAGCAACAACCTCACAGAAAACCGGCGTTAGAGCTGTTGTATGCCAAGTGCGAGAGAGTACTGGAGGCCCAATCGGGGGAGGGGGAGTGCAAAGGTTTGCAGCGCACTTGTGACTTTACTAGTGTAGCTGACAAAAAAAAGCTCATATAATAAACTGGTGTTAGAAAAGCGAAGATATTGTAAACAAAAAGAAACAAAAGCTTAATAATAGTAATGATTAAAACTGTAACATAATCAGACCAAAAAATTGCTCCTACAACGTGACCTTGTAATAAACCAACTCGAACAGGCCGAAACATCGGCCCCGACAAAAAATAAAAACCTTTATTGGCGCCACCTGAGCGCTAAAGCGAGCGAATAAAGTAAAAATTTACGAGGAGACATGTACGTCAGAATTGGCATAAAAACCGCCATCCACTCAGGTGCCGTTACAACACGAATTCAGACTGTCCAATTGTGAGGGCCGCATTTGAATGGAATGAGGGCTTATGGTACTGAGACGCTATGGAAACTAATAAGTTTGTATGGTTTTTGCTCAAAATGGTTTCAAGTAAGAAAAGTAATCGCAAAATTTTGACACAAATTATCCACAATTTGACAACGTCCAAAATAAAAAAAAACATAAAGAACCATAACAAAAGCAGTTAACAGATTATTAAAAAAAACATAAGTGGGGTGCCTGTTAAAGCAAAATTGAAATATTACAGTTACGGTTAATATATTCATATATGCAGATGGATCTACAACTGGGGAAATAATAGTAATAATTTATAATATAGCAATATTTACAAAAACTTTTAAATAAAGAGATGAAAGTGTAACATAATGATATTTATTATCATCAGATGCTACTTTCGACTTGAAAAGCCCAATATGAATAAAAACAAAGTAAGTAATGGACAAACACTGAACGTTACAAGTAAAGAGAATGACATAAAAGTACTTATAAAAATATGATACCGAATTAACTGACCATTGCACCTTAGCAAATTTTATGTATTTTGTGTTAGCTATGCCCAAAAGGGTAAGGGTACTTTGTACCACCTTATTTGTAACAAATTCATGAATGCAATAAACGCCTTTGACCTTTGAAAGATAAAACTGATTAAACAGTATATTTTCCGAATAAACGGCAAAATTTGCAGCATCCCAGTGACGGACCCTTCCTAGGGGATATCTCGAGGGCGATCAATGAACAATCAACACAACAATCAGAGCCGGCCATGATTGACCGCGGCCTAAGTGTATTGCTCCACATCGAGGTTTCATTTCTCTATCAGCAGTTTGGGGAGCAGGAATTTGTAGCTGTCTGAATATGTGAGGATTGGGGAGTCACCAAGTAGTTTCAAATACTTTACGTTCATTTGAAATCATCTGGCTCAACGTTTATCAACAAAAAAAAAGAAGTTTGAGTTCTTGGATCTACTTAAAACTTGCTCGATATTGATAAATTAATACATATTGGAATATTTTGGGAAATAATGCTTAGTGTTTCAACAAAGTACGGTAGTAAACTAAGTTAAGTAGGAATCTTTGATGAGATGGGAAATGAGAGTCAACGCACTCTGCGAATTTGTTTGGTATATCATCATCATCAGACAGCTGGAAATAGGGATCTCCAAATCTTCGATCAAGCTTTCTTATGCTGACCAATAGGCTAAGCCATTACACTGTGTCACTACAAAAAAATCTCGGCTATCAGCTTCATTAAACAAATCGTCACTCCACCACTTCATTTAAGGAAACATTTAACAAACGATTGTCAGTTCAAATATGTATAGGAAAAAAAAAACAAAAATAGTTACATACATGTGTAATTTTAGATTCCGAGTCAGATTTTTGTCAAATTACACAATGTGTTCGGTCAGACATATGTGTTTTATATCTCCATATATTTCCTTCGACTCTAATATCGTAGGCTAACCTTGTAACGGCGTACTTTGTTGTTTTTCATTGTTGTGGCGAGGATTCAGGTACCCGTTATCGGCTGAAAGACACTTCAGTTTTATTAGAAACATAAAATGGTGTCTACTTTCATTTTACGGCTAGCTTTTAGATTAACAATTGGGGTATTTCTCTCAAAGAGGTACTTTATTGAGGCAATGATAGGGAATTTTATTTTAGTGGGATTGTCGTTACGGTTTTAGGCGTAGTTTTTTCGGTAATATAGATAGTGTTTTTTTGAAAGCTTACATTTAACAAGCTGAAAACATTTATTTAACAACAAACATTAGCTCACGTAGAATAATAAAATATTGCAGATAAATGTGAAACTTATATACTTTTAATAAATAATCATAGAATTATGTAGCATTGCAACTTTTGCATATCCGAGCCTCAAGTGATTTCTAACTTCATTCCTAATGAATGGCGTAACATAGAAGATTAATTTGTTAATTTAAAGAAGTTAAACTGAGAGTAAAATTTTGAATGAAACTCAATTTTGATATAATCATGTCTGTCTATGAAATAACAAAATGAATATCATGTATTTTTTCCGTAGATCCAACCCTGACCTTCTCTCCAAGCGCATACTCAAGTGGATCAGCCATATCATCAGGAAAGCCTATTGTTGGTCTTGGCCCTATATACGCCCCTGCAAGCCCAGGACAGACATGCGAGCGCTGATGCTAATGCTCTGGCAGTAATAGGAAGTTCAGGAAGTGCCAGCAGCTATGGAAGTGCCTCTGCAGTTGCTGATGCCGGCTCTATTGTAAACGGAGGATATAGTCAGCCTAGCATAGGTTACCAGCCTAGTTACCAACCGGGATACAATCTACACCCCTGGCTATCCTGGATATCCCAATTACCAACCAAGTTATTTCCAAAACTATCCGTACAAATCAAGTGGAGCATCAGCTAGCGCAGATGCAAGTGCTACAGCGAATGGTTACAGTCAGTATCAGACAGGGTTCCCAAGATTCACCCAAGGGTATCCAAGCTACACTACCACAGAATTGCCAAACAGATCATCGGCTATTGCAGAAGCAGTCGCAGTTGCGGGAGGTTCTGAAGGTCTTACAGGTTATGGAGGAGCTTCCGCAATTGCTGATGCAAGTGCAATTGCCAACGGTGGGTATAAACCAGGTTTTGGACAATACAATCCACAAGGAGTGGGAGGAGCATCGGCCAGCGCGGATGCAAGTGCGTTTGTAAACAGCGGATCTAATCAACCAGGTTATGGACCATACAATCCCCAACCAGCTGGAGGATCATCGGCCAGCGCTGATGCAAGTGCGTTTGCCAACGGCGGCTATAGTCAACAAGGTTATGGACCATCAAATGCACAAGCGGCAGGATCAGCCAGTGCTGATGCAAACGTGGTGATAAATAGTGGTTACAATAAATACCAGCAGAGCTATCCACCTGGATACCCAGGTTACTTTAAAAGTGGTGGATCCTCAGCCTCAGCAGACGCATCTGCACTCGCTAACAGTGGAAGCAGTTACCAAAAATATAATTTAAATAATCCTGGAAATTTAAATGTGCAGCCAACAGAGCCAAATTTATTAGGCATCCCTGGAGCCACCAACTATCAGTTCCAGCCAGGATTTTACCCCGGATATAGCCCTTCATCGAGTTCAGCCTCAGCTGATGCTAGTGCCCGTGGTTACAGCTACCAAGGGTATTTGAATCAAAACCTGAACGAAAATAGTCAAGCCTTTGGGAGCCTCCCAGCATCCAGCCAAGCATTGGCTGACGCGGAGGCCAAAGCGTTAGCCTATGCGAAGAACAACGCATATCCTCTGACGTTTGGAGGGACCTGTAACTGGAAGATTTTCTGGAAGCGGAGGACATGGCCATGCATCTGGACAATCAGTTAGCATTTCAAGTAAGTTAATTAGTTTACTATATAATAAAAAATCTAAATTACAATATTTCTAGCTGTTTCATATAAAACTTGACCATAAACCATCACCTATAGAATACGTTCATTGCCTACGTATAAAAACTATTTAATAATTAGTTTAAAATAACAACTTGAACGATTTGCATGAAACATATTTTAGAGGAATTATCACCTGAAGTAGACAATTAACACAGTCAATACTACAAAGACTCCCAAATAAATAATTGGAACCGAAACATCTATGTAAAAAGACGATTACACGACTAAAAAATTCCTTTTATCCCAACAGGTTCTAACGCACAAGCCACCTCAGCTATAAAATCAGGTCAGTCGAGCCCCCACTCACATCCACTCCCGCTGGAAATACCGCAATCCACAAAGGAAATTATTTATCCAAAGTTGCGTACAATTTTTAACAACCCGGTAATCCCTGATGGGCTCTAAGAACTTTTGGGACATAAATTAAAAATATATTACAAGAGCAGATGGCGTACGGGGTCTCATGCAAATCCGTTTAATCAAACTTCCATACCCTCGCTACTACTTATTGGTTTTTTCCTTGTACACAAACGTCTTGAGAAATTTCGCAGGGAACATTTTCAGTAACAAGATAAGTAGTTTAAAGTTCGCTCTTTCATCGTGGGATGGTAAATATTAGCTTAATGGATCACACAAGGAATTTCACTGCGTTCATATTTTTAACAGGGGCATGTTTATATTAGTTCAAAATGAAAAAAGGCTGTATAGAGATAGTAATCAATTAGCTGTACGCGTATGAATTTGCGAATTTTATACAGGAAAGTAAAGTATCAGCCTATATACTGTCCCACTGCAGGGTAAAGGCCTTCATCATAGAAATCAAGTCAACAGTAAAGTATATAGGTTATTTTTTTGTAATACGAATCTTATATGCAAAATTTGTTATCTATCGCCTCAAAAAACATTTCAAATATTTTCTCATACATAATAAGTATTCTTGCTTGAACAAGACATTAAAATTTAAGTCAAAAGGTCTAATGTGAACTACATAAGAACAAACTTAGAATTTTCAAGTGAGACAATGAGCCTAACCAAATAAGAGACTTTCAAAGGAAAAGGTACATCGTAATAAAATACCCCACCTCAGTTACCCTTTTAGAGATCTTTGGTGAAAACACACAACTAAATGTAGCCTTTGTTTTAAGCATAATAATATGTAAAGTATCTAGTTAATCCATTAAAAATATTTCATTGAAAATTAAACTCTAATCAGGACCCACACCAGAACCAGGTCTGTGCAAATATGACGGAGACATGTACCATCAGAACTGCCAGGCGTGCATCTGCCACAGCAATGATGATGGGACCTTCAATACGGTTTGCATGGGCGAACCTTGCCCGTAAGCCTATAGAATTGACTAGGTAAAGATTAAAATGACTACACTGTCAACTATCTTCACCAAACCTTGGTTCTAATCTATTGGTATGTCTTCAGCTATTTTGTTTTTTGTCCAGATCTTTACCAGATCTTGGTTCATTTCTATTTAAGTCTTTTTTTTCTATGAAGTCTCCAACTGTTATTTGCTCTTTATCAATATTTCTAGTGATGTTTTTAATTTCACCATTCGTATTCTACAGGTTTTTTTGTAAACTTGTCTCTATTATATTGTCTTCGCATCTCTCTTGAAACACTTGTTTACGACTTTTAACAGCTCTTTGGAAATTCTACAAATTATATTAGTTTAAGATGTATTATGTTTTAGATTGTATGTCTTGGTCATATATCAATTTATATCTAGTTAATTTAAACCATCGTTTTATATAACTTCAAAATGTTTCTTCCTAATTTGTAGCTGTGATTCCCTGATTGAAAGAGGATAGAAGACATAGGCCCATTTAAGAGATGGGGAGATCAAAGGTCTGCAGCGCTCCCATGTAACTGTAACTGTACTAGTCTTTTCTGTAGAACTTTACAACGGGCATGTACATTCATGATAAATATGTGAAATAAAATTGATTTACTTTGCTTTCACAGCTAACCCAGATGACGAAAACAATGACGATTTTGACGAAAGCAGAATGAAGAAACATAAGAAGACAAAAAATGGACTGAATAAACGACGACCACAGCAATGATAACGGACTAATAATTATTTATACAGTAATCGAGTGATAAGCAAATGATGCTAAAATATTCAAGAGAAATAAAAAAGCATCTCAATTTTGTTGTTTTATTTAAACGCAGTTTTTACTGTTGTTGCACAGATATATTATGTTAGGATACCTTCACGTCGTCTAAGACATTATTCTAATCGCAATTCAGATGGTACGGTTTCTTTGTCTAAGAGTTGCACATGTTAGACAGCAGTCACTTATTGTAATTAAACAAAGTTTTTGAATTGAATTATTAAAATAAATACCTATACGAATAGTAATTAATAAAAAAAGATAAATTATAACAAATGTAACCAGTCTAAGAAGCAACAACGTTAGACTAATAATGATAACTAATCATCATCCTAGCGTCTAACGTTGATAACCAAACAATAAGTACCTACAACAAGTAAAATCCACTCACTTAAATTTACTGTAAAAAATGTCACCGCAGTTTTTGCAATAACATAAAGCAATAAAACATATACCGCTCAGGATTGTTATTACTTTTTCATATTTCATACGAAACGGTAAAATGTGATTTTATTGGGTGAAAAATAAAACTTCAAATAATGTTAGTTTGGTGGCTTGCGTTGTTTGTGGTTAAAGGTAAGGAAATAAATATTTTAATAGAAGAAACATTTACAACTAAAATGATAGAAAAAGTAAATTAAAATCAGGTATCATTAAGTGAGTGAGTTGCGAGTGTTTTAATACCAAGTTATATACAGTCACATACTTTATCTACATTTAATATTCATATTTTATTCTTTAAAGTAATGATTCAAAGGGGAGCAGAATATTATTTTATCAGTAAGTATGACTTTGAAAACTTGTCTGTCTTTGAATTCCTAATTTAAAGATTTTTACATAAGTGTAGATAGAAATATAAAAACTATTGCTGAAGCAAAAAGCAAACCTATCAAAGAAGAAAATTCAAAAAGGTGCTCTAATTTAAGAAAGTCACGAAAGGTGGACGCAGCAAAAACAGTCAAAGAAACTCATAATCAGATTCATCGCAATCAAAGTAACAGTTTTATTCGTATTTCATCCAGGAATATGGATACCGATTTTATTCTTGTTCTAGAGATGAGGATTGTCCTTTTTTTCAAATAATGGATTATTTTTTGTATCAGAATTTTATCCCCTACACATCCCTAATGTCACTATAAGCACACAAGAAAATATTTTGTATTAGACCGATTTTACAATCAAGGGTAAGCAACTTACAAACAAAGTATTACTCGGAGAATTATGGTCATCTTATTAAATACTGAGGATAAAATGTGATTGACTAATTTTTTACTTCAAATTATATCAATCACAATGTTTCCGTAGTTGTATTGAATGATGTATTGCATAACTTATGTCATTCTAATATATTTGTGTTCCCTGAATATTACGTGGTATTACCTACGTGACCAAATAATTGTAATTTATTTCTTTCTTAATATGGTGTCACTGCCAGCAATCTTGTTAAAATCCTCAATTCTACTAGTAACAGAAGATTCTACACAACACTGCTCACCTGTAGTATTCAACTTCAAAACAATTGCTCCAAAGATTGTCTTTTCAATCATTATATAGAAAAAAAAAATCGAATATTTCATCGAGTTCTCGGTTTTTAGAAATTATCGATTCTCCATTCAAGGCACGTCTCTAGCCTGTTCTAGTTCCGATCATCGAGTGATTAAGTGTCTCCAAACGTCCTCATTAAAACTTCGCCTGACAGTAAAACTTCGGGAACTTCTTCCTATGTAGGATCTGATCATTTATTCATAAGAAATATACTATGCAACGGATTCAAGAATCGGTATAAAGTTTGGTTGATTTCAGCTCTATCAGTAAAGTTAAACATTTCTTTGCAAATTATATAAGGGTGGTTGAAGTAAGTTTGTGACGGTTTTACCGTGGGAGAGTCACGCTTTGGCATGAATGGGCTGGATCGACCGAAGTATGTAATACCACGCGTCACAGAATTCTGGCAGACGATTGCAGACGACCGACTGGTACTGCGCTGAGTAGGTATCGTCGATTGAGTGTAGGTATATACATACAGAGTGAGGATTACCAATTGGAGGGAAAGGGGGTTAAATGTTGGCAGGTACTTGTGACTATTGTAGGAGAGCCACGCTTCGGCATGAATGGGCCGGCTCGACCGGAGTGATACCACTGCCTCACAGAAAACCGGCGTGAAGCAGCCCCTGTGCTGTGTTTCGCCGAGTGAGTGAGGGTACCGGAGGCCCACCCGGGGGGAAGGGGATAAAAGGTTGGCAACGCACTTGTAACTCCACTGGTGTTGCAAGTGTCCATGAGCGGCGGCAATTGCTTACCATTAGGTGATCCGCCTGCTCGTCTGCTACCTATCACATAAAAAAAAGACTATACTGGTGTAGCAGGAGTCTATGGGGGCGGCGGCAATCGCGTAACCATCAGGTGATCCGTATAAAAAAATAAATAGGTAGTATAAAAATTCATTGTTTCCTCCTTCATATCTGTAATATGATCTCAAAACCAGCGACCATGACGGCTGTTGTCACCTAATTTGCATTTGTAATTTATTGCTCGTCCCTGGAAGCCGAGATGCCAGGATGAAGGGAATTTTAGGATTTCGTTCCAGACGTTTCCTTTTGTTGAGTTTTATTCAAAGTCTTCCATTGTCCATGATATTCTGTTTACTATTTGAAAAGATGTGTCTTCGTGACCTTTTGGTGAGGAAAGTAACGTATTTAATGTACAATTCACTGAAGATCAATGGTTCAAATATAAATGCTGTGCCATAGTATTATAAAATAAGGAGTTATTGTGGGAGAGCCACGCTTCGGCATGAATGGGCCGGCTCGACCAGAGTGATACCACTGCCTCACAGAAAACCGGCGTGAAGCAGCCCCTGTGCTGTGTTTCGCCGAGTGAGTGAGGGTACCGGAGGCCCACCCGGGGGGGAAGGGGATAAAAGGTTGGCAGCGCACTTGTAACTCTACTGGTGTTGCAGGTGTCCATGAGCGGCGGCATTGCTTACCATCAGGTGATCCGTCTGCTCGTCTGCTACCTATCACATAAAAAAAAAAGTACTGTACAGTATGGCCACTCCCTACCTCCCCCTAAATGCGCCCCACCCCCGCTCGGTTACCTTGCTGATTAAATTATCATCATCATCATTATCGTTGTCATCATCATCATCTTTTGCATTCCACTGTTGGAAGAAGACACTCCGAATGGCCGCCACTCCGATCGATTTTTCGGTACTCTCATCCAGGGGGGCAATTCTCATGCATCCGACATTTAAGTCGAATTTAGAGATTTCATACATTAGTCCATACAAAATTCTAATTCGACTTCAATGTCGAAAGCACGAGAATTGCAACCCAGTTTTTTCGTGAAAGTTTGTGCAGTTCGTCACTCCATCTGACCTATGGCATCCTAAACCTTGTTTACCAAGTCGCGGTTTCTGCCACCTATCACATAAAACAAAATACACAGGCGAACCATGATATTGATAATGGTAAATTTCCATTAGTCCACAGCTGGTCCTACGAAGAGACCCTCACCACAGATAACCTCAGATTCGTGCACGACTTCGACCGCGTTGCCGAGTGGGGTGACGGACACCACCGGGGCAACAAGTGGTACGACAACCCAGACTCCAGTGGAGATAACAAGAAGTCTGACAGCGATATGGATGACGGACTAGACGAAGAGAGGTATTACCGACCTCCTGGTTTAATATATCTTTAGAGGTAGATTTAATTGTGGGAGAGCCACGCTTCGGCATGAATGGGCCGGCTCGACCGGAGTAATACCACTGCCTCACAGAAAACCGTCGTGAAGCAGCCCCTGTGCTGTGTTTCGCCGAGTGAGTGAGGGTACCGGAGGCCCACCCGGGGGGGAAGGGGATAAAAGGTGGCAGCGCACTTGTAACTCCACTGGTGTTGCAAGTGTCCATGAGCGGCGGCAATTGCTTACCATCAGGTGATCCGCCTGCTCGTCTGCTACCTAGACCTATACCATAAAAAAAAAAGATTGACAGTGGGAGAATGGGCCAGCTCGAACAGAGTAATACCACGTCCTCACAGAAAACCGGCGTGAAGCAATGCATGCGCTGTGTTTCGCCGCGTGAGTGAGGGTACCGGAGGCCCAATCCATGGGGGGTTAAACGGTAAGCAGCGCACTTGTGACACCACAGATGTTGTAGGTGTCCATGCGTGGCGGTAATATCTTACCATCAGGTGATCCTTCGGATCGTCTGCCATCTAAATCATAAAAAAAAGTTAGGGGAACGCCGCGCTTCAGCATGAATGGGGTCATCGATCGGAGTGTTGCCACAACCTCACAGAAAACTGACGTGAAGCAGCGCCTGAACAGTATTTTACTGTTTCAGTGATAATCTTCTTTACTATTTTAAATTAAATTTGGTAGTGACCTTACCTCACACCCCAAAGGTTGTGGGTTCGATCCCACAATGTACAATAATTCCTGTGATGAACACTTGTGGTTCTTCAGTATCTGGGTGTTATATATGTAATTAAGTAATATATTTGTGATTCCTCTGTTCTGATATCTTAGTACGAAGTCAGGTCAATATATGAAGTGTTGTGTATTTATTAATCTCATAGTCCACATCAAGGCTTGTAAATCATCAAATATCTAATACAATAGGCAAATCAATTGAAAACTGGTTATAATATTCTACCTGTATAGAATCTAAAGCGTCGTCAAATTATCCCACAAGAAATCGAAGGCTGTCCCAGTTATACGAGCATGTAGCTAACTTTATGTACTAAGTTCAACTCCCAGCTAATCCTAATTAGGTCGTTTGTAATGCCTGTTAATTAATAACGAGCTGCTCTAACATTATTTGCCTGTATCGATTTGAATGGTGGAGTTGGCTTCTGTTTTATACCCGCTGTGATTAGAAGCTAACTTACTTTACCAGATACATAATTTGGTGAAGAAAAAAATTTGGTAAGAAACGAAATTTAATACCCTTGCAGAAGTGGTAGCATTACAATTCAATTCAATTTGTTGCGTATCACATTACAGTTATCATAGGATGGAATAAATATGAAGGAGAACGTTTGACGCTCTGTATTTACCAAGTGTAACTACAGAGACCAACTATAGTATAGAAACCTACGCTCTTACCACATACGAGTATTATTGTATAGTACCGAGCCCGGGACTCTGTTAATCTGATAAATAGAGTCCAGATCTCGATCGAAAGAGCCCCAAAAAGGAAAAGGGAGCCCCAAAAAATAAGATTTAAGCATAGCTTGAAGCAGATTTCTTTAGACGCATCCGAGAATAACAAGCACCGTGATATCTTAATGTAGCTATTAGGGTTGTCTGAGATTATAAATGACTGTTCTTTCAGTACTTGTTGCCAGTCATTGGCCTGAAGTTCTCGCATATCATTTTCAATGACGTCTTTCCAGTGATACCTAGGTCGGCCTACCGGGCGTCGGCCCATCGGTCGGCTCTGGTATGCTGTACTGGCAACAAGTAGTGCAATATCGACCAAAGTGATGTTCTCTTGTTTCGGAGGCCAAGACTCGTTTCGGGTCGCTGAGCCAGTGGAGTAAGTAAGTTAACGCTTACCATCAGGTGATCCGTCGGCTCGTCTGCTACCTATATAAAAAAATCTTCCATTAAATTTCAGTTCGGTCTCCACGTCATCAATTTCATCGAGTTCTTCATCAGAAGCATCTTCAGAAGAAACCACGGAAAGAAGGAGATCGTAAGCATATCTATATTATATCTTCTATACTATTTATAAAGAGACAGCTTCCACAAACAACCTAAAAGCTTATAAGCAATCTGAAAATTAGAAACAATAGCGTGATGTAATAGACACCCAGCGCCATCTATTAGCAAATATTGGTAGGTACTAGTAGCGGAACTACGTTTCGAAACTAAGTAAGGGCGGTCGAGTTTCATAAATTGGTCTTCAGAAAACGTTAACCCCATTCTATTCTGTTCTATCTGTCAAAGATTCTGATTTTCTGAAGTTATAAGCTTTATGTATTTAAAGTAGACGAGACACTTGGGGTTTCACCTACGTTAGAAAGAGACAAAAAATAGACTGTACATCCCTTTTACTTCCCTTTTAATTCCCCTTGAAAAAATCTCGTCAATTTGTCGTAAAAGATGGACAAACAAACACTTGCACTTTAATATTTAGAATCTTTGTACGAAAACAGGGTGTCCAAAACCAAAAAGAACACTGACACTAATGAAGGCAGCTACAAACAAACGTACATTATGATCGACAGAGACTAACGAACGCTGAAAGCAAACAGCGCCTTACGGATTTGCATCCTAGTACCGGAACAGTACATGGCGAAGTAGGTCATGTTTATTTTTAAGTATAAAGGGTTCCGCTTGCCACTTGGTTATGAAAACAGCAAATCTAAACCTTATCCTGGTGGTCGAAATACTCTATGCCACTGCTTGATACATAAACAACGACAAAGCTTATAGACAGCTTGAAAAAGAGGATAAACTTAGTTGGCCTCCCACTCTGTGGCTATTCTGGCCCAAAAGGTGTCCAACATGCGGTACTACGAGTATATTGCGCTCTAGAACTCAAATTACGGACGTTACCAAAAGAGCCGCTCAACTAAAGTGGGACAACTACCTATAAACAAAATGGGCAGCAGCAATCGCTTACCATCAGGTGATCCATCTGTACGTCTGCCACCGTCACAAAAAAAGTCGGAACACTAGCGTAATGCAATCGACGACAAGCGCCATCTATTAGAACGTGGAACTTAATGTCCCAGGACGAAGTGATCGCAGGCCATTTTTGAAAAGTCATTGAAATTTTTTTTTATACAAATTAATCCAGCATCCAAACCCACCGAGCCTGCACTGCCTGCCCGCATGACATGCTGAAGAGCCACCGCAACGCCGGCATCAAGTGGATCTGTGGGGGGTACCAGAGGGCCCGCAGGACTTTCAAGAGCGAGTGCATGATGCGGTACAGGAACTGCCAGGATGGGACTCGTAAGTATACGAGTATGCTCCAACCAGTTCTGCTACCGGTGGATCTTAACGGTCAGCCACGTAGGATATTTTTAGTGATCAAGTGGTGCGCAAGCACAGGTTCATTCTCTATTCTTTTACCCTCTTATTTTTTATGGGACACCAGTGTGACACCACCGAAGAAAGATCGGGCGCAGGACCAATACCTTAACCTGCTTTCCGAGGCACGGGGGTACAAGACCACCAACTTCCAGACTCCACTGCTCCACTGCTGTCCAGGCCGACACTGAGAATTTCTGAACGGACCAAAATAATTTATACCTGAGTTTATTAATTTAAGAACTTAACAGATCAGTCTGGAGTTTGGAAGTAGGCGGTCCTTAAGAAACACGCTAAGCCTTGTGTTCTATTCCACGGTTTGCAAGATAGATAATTATCCCATTATAATAAAGAAAATGAGAGAGCACTAGTGTGTGCATATACACTTGTGCATTAAATATCCCGATTAGGTCAAAAGGCCAAAGCGGCTGGAGGACATTACCTAAATTTACAGCTATTCCATTTTTATGAAGAAATCAATGAAATTATATAAACTTTGTTGTAGTTTCTAGAAATAGAATTCCCTTTGACCCAAGACGAAAATTTTCAAATCACAAAGAAGTTACACGAGTCCAGTTAAATTGCCTTACAAATTCTGTTTATCATGTCGGGACCGGGCTTGGGAAAAATGACAACTTTCTCCCAACCCCAATTGAATCTTATTTACAAGCAAAGTTGAAAAAGTTGGGCAAACTTTGTTCCATCGAAGTTTAATCACCGAGCTCCCTTCGACTCGTCAAAGTTGCGGGCATCCTGTATAGAAAATAATGTAAATAATTGTTTTGGACCGCAGACAATTGCTTTCGGTTTTGAATATATTCCGCTTGAAAAGATCGCTTTTGAGAATAAGAATTTGGTTCATTATTTTTGTTTTGAAATAATAAATCTATCATCTCTCATCTTAGCGTATATTTGTAAGCTGGTATGAAAGACCATGTAATGACAAGAGAGGAGGAACATGTAACCAAAAGAGTAATGGGTATGAATGTAAATGGGGGAGGAACAGAGGACGGCCGAAACAGAGATGGATGAATTGTGTGAATAATGACATGACTGAAAAGGGGGTAGATGATACAATAACGAATGACGGAGATGAATGGATATGGAAGGAAGATGATGATGATGATGATTTTGGAACCCGGGGTACGCGTTGACCAAGATTCAGAATTGAGAATTTGATAGAGAATGAAGTAACAACCAACCCACTAAGAAAGACCCACTAAGTCGTGGCTCTGTTTCAGAAACTATCCAAAACGTGCAATAAAGTCATTGGTATGCATTGACAAGGGGAGGCCTATGTTCAGTTATGGAAGTCTCACAGCTGATGATGATGATGTAAATAATTTTTTAATGTTTCAGTTTTCGTGAAGTTGTACGACCATCACTGCAAAAACGATTCCTACCACGGAAAACATTGGTTCTATGTTTACAAAGCGTAGTATAAATATTGATTATTAAATTAAATGTCTAAGTACAAATGTATCTTTTATTTAAAATCGCCAGGAACTGAATATGACATTAATGTTTTTAAGTCTCTAAAGCTCAGAGCCAATCGAAAAAGGCGAAATACTTCCGCGATGTTATCGACGCTTTACGCCATCTGTTGATATAGTTTTGTACTATTGGGTCATTTAACATTTTCATACTGGTATCACCGTTACTGTTCCTCCAAAATCTACATCAGACTTTATAAATATTACGTTTTAATAGAACTAATATTTTAAAATTCTGAATTATATTTTAGACGTCGAAGATTTGAAGATTGCCACAGTAATGACATTTTTATGAGAATGATCCTATTTTGTTTAAAAGGGCTTTAAGAGTCAAAGAAAATACAGTTATAATATTTCTCTAAGAACTTAAGCCCTAAGGTTTATAAAAATACCTAGTATAACACAAAGCCAAATCTGTAAACAGCCAAAAACAATCTCGTAAATGAAACATCACTTAGCTAAAACAAGTGAAATTTTGCTTCAAGACTTGGGCGGAATAATAATGAGTGAGGCATCCTTGACCTTTGACCTTTTAAGTAATTAAAATACGTGAGAATGAGGGTTTTAGTTTAGAAGGTACACTACGAATACAGCTATAGATGCACAACAACACTGTGCGTTTTTCGCGGTGTTTTCTTCCAGGAACCTGTTTTTTGAAACGGTGGAGTAGCGGCAGTAATTTCTGATGCCTATGACTTAGGGACCTTCAATAGACGTGCGTACTCCATCTGAAAAGGCCGGCAACGCATCAGGAACTTTTCTGATCTCGCAGATGTTAATGGGCGGCGGTGATTACTTACCAGCAGGTGACCCGCTAGCTCGTTTGCCACCACTTGAGCTCGCTTGAGAGTAACTATCGAAGTGTGTGGACGCTAGTAACTCCAGAGGACTTGCATACGTGTTGCTGACCCTTTAAGAACCTTAATACTCCTTTTCTGAAAATCGACCGGAGTGATACCACTGCCTCACAGAAAACCGGCGTGAAGCAGCCCCTGTGCTGTGTTTCGCCGAGTGAGTGAGGGTACCGGAGGCCCACTCGGGGGGGAAGGGGATAAAAGGTTGGCAGCGCACTTGTAACTCCAGCCTCAGGAATATCTCTCAGTCGAAGTCCTGTACTCTAACATTTACAAAATGACACCTCATCCATTTTAATGCCTAAGCTACCTATTTACAAGGCTAGTTACGACCAAACAACATTATTAGCCCAGGAAGTACCCCCCACACCTGATGTTCATCCAAAGCATTCCTCTAAATAAAACATCCCCAAGGAACCGCAGTAAATTGCTAAAGACGATGCAGGAATACCAATGAGAATCTAAGGAACTCCCAAATCTTGACCTTGATGGTAATTAGGATGATTCGAGTTAAATAGCGAACGGTAATGAGGGTAATGAGAAGGAGATGAATTATGGATCTGCGGAAATCAAGGAGTTTGAAGCAAATTAATCAAATCTCTCTTATACAATGTTGGTCTGATTTACACACGTTTTAGTGTGCAAATTACGGAATCTACCTATACATATTTAGATTTGTGACTTAACAACAGTTACTTAGAAAACAGTTTTTTTATACGTTAGCTCACTTTAGCCTGATGGTAAGGAGAGCTTACAAACACGATGGCAAGGTCATCCGTAGCCACAGGCATACTGGCCTACAAATTGCTTCGTCATCCTTCGTTTAATATAGTCCATATTGTAGGACGAAGCAAACACGTAAAGACAACGCACGTTCGGAACGTAAAAACATTTCTTTTGGAACGATACGGTAATGAGAATTTAAAATCACTCAGCGGGCTGTGGAGACGGCCATGCTCGGTATATCCCTTAGGGATGGAGGGAACGAAATACGTCAAAGGTAGTCTTTGATATAGCCAAGTATCAGTACGTTGAAAATTCAGTGGAGTGGTGGCTTATAACGAAGCTGTTACGTAACGAATGAGTATTACCAGTCGCATCCAAACAAAGGGGGGCGGTTGTAAGAGGGAGGGGATTTGGTTGTGACATCCTGTTCGTTTTAGGTCTAGAACGAAGTTGTTCCGTAATGGATGAGTATTTTAACCTGTCGCATTCAAACAAAGGTGACATACATGCTTATGAAAGTCAGGCGTAGTCCTATTTGATTGTAACGCCCGGTTCATGGTCGTCTAGAATATTTGGGCATTTCAAATTCAAAAACTAAACTAGATACACACAAGAAGATCGTCAAAGTAAACAAAAACAAAAATCTACAATGGTACTCCTAGTAATAGTACCGGTAGGTACGTTGAGGATTCAATTTTGATACAGTAAAAATTGTGAAATAAAAAACGTATAACTTGCAAACCGCAAGAGATTTATGGTTTTCCAAAGAGTTTCAATTCGATCGATTATATTATCATTATTCTCAGTTTTATTTCCCTCCAGTTAAACGAATCTGTTTAGACATGGTGCGTACGCGCAGTGTTAACGTCGCTGTTTTATTTGTCATTGGTACGTTTAAAGCAATATAATAGGTTTAGTTTACAAGTTAAATTCGATGGAGACATTAAATACTTATTTTATGATAACGCGATTATAAGTTCTGGCAACGCCATCCCTTATCCAACACCTGGCGTTTGTCTCGTTTGTCTGTCTGTGTGTATGTGTCGATCTGTGGCATCGTCTTTACTGCGATAGCCTTTCGACTGGAGTTTAGGCATTCAGTTTTAGGGACAGAACATAGGCTGCCTTCATCGCGTAGTACAAAAAAATCTACGCAGACATACGCGCACTTACTTAGTGATCTCAGCGTGGTTTGGAATGAGTGCAGGGAAGACAGGATATCAATGTCGACCGTCGACCTTCTGTGTTTTCATGGTTTGTGGTGCCGATAACGCGCAAATCAGCGTCGATGCCAATTTACCTTAGCGCTTACCCTTGATAATACAGAATTGAAACTTATTATCTAAGACATAAGAGTCCAAAATGTGCACTTAAATATAACAATCATTACTTTCAGCGGATCTAGCCTTAGGTAAAGTTGTAAATGAAACAATAAATATGAATAATAAACTGGAAGTCAAAGATAACAAATTACCATTAAATGTGGAAACAAGAAGAAAAGAACCGAAACATAGATCGACATCTTCATCTTCAGGAGAATTACCAGGTAACATACATAACAAAAGATAAAATCAGTCTGTAATTCAATCAAGCAGGAAGTTCATTTAGACATTGTTCTGGTAGATGTCACTGCGATCTTTTAGATCGCGCAAGCAAAGTGTTTTACCAAAACTTAGACCTCAAGCCGCCTGCCTACGGTTGTCAGATTAGAGTAGCATAGCATAGAGTAGCAGACCATGTAGAACCTTTGCAAATTCCCCATAGTGTAGTCCAATAAGGACCGAAAAGCTAGCCACACGCCTAAATGTTCGAAGCCAGCCTCAGCAAGTGTGTCATAAGCAATAACCATTAATTCGTACAATAATAATATAAATGCAGATAAAGGCGACCCTGGTGAAAGTCTCGACATGTCAGAAGATTCCACAACTTCTGAAGAAGGAGTCGTCAAAAAGAAGAGTAAGAACAAATATGCACCAGTGTCCAGTGCGGAAAGACCGGGATGGTAAGAATTCTTAAGTAAGTATCCGCTATTTACTATCCTACGGGGCAAAGGCCTTCATCACAGAAATAAAAGGCTACTATGAAGGGATAGGTTAAATCACGGTTGCCTCATGCGGATTGTTGATCACAAACACGCAAAATACAAAAATCTCAAAAACAAGCTACCCTATAGCAATTTCGTATTAACTATATAAGTTAAACACGAAATGTTAAATGGAAGCCACGTTAAATTTTTCAATATGCTTTAGTTAATTGAGTTAATTATCAAAAGAAGTGATATCTAAATGGTTGCCAAGTTCAATGGTGAGACCTACTGGGCTAATTCTCAATTACGAACTCTATTAATGCAGTCCGATGCCTTCGTCAAAAGAAAATTTGCTTCTTTTGACGATAAATTCAACGAACAGAACTTATTGTAAAACAGTACCAAATATATTGATGTGTGAATTTCAGTCTAATACACTTCTTATTTTATTTATCTTCTAACTTTGGCTTTGCAAGAAGGATGGAGTTTCAGCTGTCCAGGAAGTTTAGGCAAACAATCTGAATTAAGTACACAAGACTGAACAACTATGTCAGTCTCGGGACGATGGCGCATAAGTTATGCTCCTAGTATGGCAAGGATTACATACTTAGAATTTATGCACTTTATGTTGATCAAAGTAAGCGCGGTTTTCGTAAAAGATAATGCAAGTTCAAATCTCCGAATTGTAAGTCTCCTGAAATAAATAAAAATAGTGAACAAGCCAGTTAAAATTATTGTGACATTGAACTGTACATCTTTTTGAAGAAGCGAATTGACCCTCAAGTTAGTATTGGCTATTGATAATATTGCCATGTGTCAATAGGGAAATTTGAGCAATACTTTTGATAACGCCAATACTATCAACACTATAATATTGATAGTATTACGTCTGATACTATCAATAAAATTGTAATGTCTAACACAGTGGTTCTTAACCTTTAAGTCATGAAGGACCATTTTATCAAAACTCTGTCGTGTCAGGGACAACACACTTCGGACATGCGTCGCGGCGCCGTTTGCGTTGTATTGACTCGACTCATCCCGTCACCTCACTTGTTTATTACGAGGTGATCCACGTGCTCGCCTGCTATCTATCACATAAAAAAAAAATCATACAGTCGTAATCGGTGTCGCTTGTTTTATACTTTGTTTCGATAGTATTTGATGCTGTAACCAATCACAAAACTATTTATAGAGTTGCGCCAATTTCCCAATCGATAATATCGATACTATTGCACTTTCCAATTCTATCGGAATCCTCGGCTGGTAGCCCGATTTATTTGATGCCCAGGGTAACAAAAAGCTCATGATTTTCCTACAGGAGAAAATGGCACCGCAAATGCGTCCGATGTCCTGAGGACATGGAGATGAAATGGCGAGACCCCAGCATCGACTGGATCTGTGGGGCTTACCAAGACGCCCGAAGGTCTTTCAAGAGCGCCTGCATGATGCGGTACAGGAACTGCCAGGATGGAACTAGTATGTATCTTTGTGACACTTAAATTTAACATAGTGGTGGGTTGTGTGTGTAGTTTAATTTTCCTATTGTTGTAGTTCTGTTTTGTATACCTAAAAATGTTGGGAGACCGAATTGCGTGAAGCTGCACCTGCGCTAAGTTTCGCCGAGTGAGTGAGGGTATTGGAGACCTAATTCGGAGGAAAGGGGCTTAAATATACCAGGGTGTATCAGTGAATACAACCCTTTAACCATGTGTTCTACCAACGATTCCGTACATGGAAATTTGTTGAAAAAAATGTCGACAGCCCATACGAAATTTATCATTCAGGTGGCCGACGTTGTATGAGAGTTTTCTATGGAAATGTTTATTGATATACCATCATCATCTGCCTGCCCTATTCCTAGGTTATCTGGGGTCGGCGCAGTATGTTTACTTCTTCCATTCGTCCCAGTCATTCCGTCCATCGTATGATCCACCTCCCGTTCATTTAAGCATGTCATTCATCTACAACATTCCCCAGCCTTCATTATTCTATTCCTATATATCCATTTATATCCATAGATTATTATATCCAGTTATTGATATACTCCTGCATTCGTAAAGCCGGTAAAAAAAATCTCTCACGAATATATTTTTTTAAACCAACCCAAAAACATCGTCAACGACTAATTAATCTTGTTATCACGATCATAATATAATTAACAATTTGAGCGTCTCCTCGGGATTGAAATAAGGAAGTTGTTTAAGAAAATTTAAGGGCCACCCTCGATTTTGGGCCGGAAAAATGAGAGTCAGGGCACAAGTGTGATTTATAAAGCTTAATTAAAATTAAAGTAAGCTTAATTCGATTAAAGTAAAAATAAATAAATTCTTACCACATCTACTTTGAACTGACTAAGTAACTTAAGCACTTACATATTATAGTCAGACAACAGAGGAATTACAAATTCAATACAGACTGCCGCACTCTGAGAGAGACGTCATAAAAAAAATCTTCACTTATTTTAATACACACAAAGACTATTCATAATTAAAATAATGAGTATTTAGGTTAATAGACGTCTCTCAGTGCGGGAGTAATCTGTTAATCAAATAATATTTCACCCAGACACTGTTGGTCCGCGAAGGGGATCGAACCCACGAGCTTTCACTCATGTTAAGCTCACGTCAAATATTTTTACCTACACGGAAAGTTGATAGAAGAAGTTCATAGACAATATAGCTGTTATATTGTAAATATATTATGGCGCTTCAATGATCAAGTAGTAAGTAAGTTTTAATCGTGAGAGAGCCACGCTTCGGCATGGATTCGGCATAAAGACCGGAGCGATACCACAGCCTCACAGAAGACCGGCGTGAAGCAGCGCCTGCGCTGTGTTTCGTCGAGTGATTCAGGGCACCGGAGGCCCAATTGGGGGAAAGGGGGTTAAAAGTTGTCATCGCACTTGCGCTACTGGTGTTGCAGTTGTCTATGGGCGGCGGCGATCGCTTACCTACCATCAGGTGATCCGTCTGCTCGTCACATAAAAAAGTAGATTGACTAACACATTTTTCTTTACAGTGTTTGTCAAAATCCACGACCACAGATGCGCGGACGACGCTGCGCGTGGCGACCATTTCTTCTACGACTACGTGGTGAAACTCAGCGGAGAGTCCAGCAAGACCGAAGACTCATCTTACGACGAGCCGAGTCAAGACATTGATTATTAAACAGAATATTTATGTTTGTATTTTTTTAAACTAATCTACATGATTGTCTATACTATTTATAAAGAGATAACATATAGGTAAACCGAAAACACGAAACGCTTGCGCGGTGTAATTCGCACAGCGCCATCTATTGGTTCGTTTCTGAATTACGGTCCCGAAGCGAAGTGAGGGCGGGCCGCTAGTCTTTAATAAAGTTCACTTTGGCAGTTGGTTTCGGACACTTCTGGCAGTTGACTTCTGACTTCTGGCACTTCTGGCAAGAGGCATACGGGCAGCCTACAGCAGATCTCATTTAAATTCTAGCTATTGCCACAGAATACTTAATAGTACTGCAAAGGGCTGGTCACATTAGCCGCAGAACTGACAACCGTTGGAACCATAAAGTTCTTGAGTGGAGACCGCGACCGGCAAACGTAGTGTTGGACGCCCTGCTACAAGATGGGATGACGACATTCGAAGGCTGGCTGGAGTGAGCTGGATGAGAGTGGCCGAAAATCGGGAGCGGTGGCGTGCATTGGGGGAGACCTATGTCCAGCAGTGGACGAGCGTGGGTTGCTGATGATAATGATGACTGCAAAGGGGCGGCACTGGACCGATCTGTGTGGAGAACATTGGGGCCATATGTCTAGCAGTGGACGTCTAATGGCTGAAATGATGATAATTATCGCTTTCACGCGCTCGCACTAGGATTAACAGTTGTATGTGCAATAGAAGTACGAGCATAGTAAATAAGAAAACACACATAAGACGAGTACAGTACATAAATCATGATTATGCAAGACATTTTTCTCCATAAATCTGGCGCTTAGGAGCTATTTGTCAAACTGCGATGTGTAAAGACATGCGTGATCGTTGAAGAAACGTGTCTATGGAATAAAGAAATCATAGTTATTCTTTAATTCCTAAACGAATTCAATTAATCATTAGAATCATCAATATAGAGTAATTGATGGTGTATTTTATGAGATAGGTGGCAGACTAAACAGACAAATCACTGATAGTAAGCGATTGCCGCCGCCCATAGACATCCGCAACTCTTGTTAAGTCTCAAGTGCTGTACCAACCTTTCATCTCCCTTTCCCCCATTGGGCCTCCAGTACTCTCCTCGCTCAAGCGCTAGCTATGGCCGCAACAAATTACACGCTTAGAAAAGATAGAGAGACATTTAAGTATTTTACGCCTCAAAAAATCAGTAACTTAATCCTAAAAGGCATAATCCAAGCTTGTGCCCATAAAAGGCAAAGGCCAGAATACTAAATTTGGGTAATCCTCAACTTCTAAGGCCAACTTGTGATATGGGCCTTTTGCAAGCGCAATTGTTTGTGCCTTTGCCGAGTATTCAAAAGACGGGACTTTACTGTAAGCGGAGCTGTAAATCCGCAAAGCGTATCTTTATGAATAGACTAGTGGCCCGCCCTCACTTCGCTTCGGGACCGTAATTCAGAAATGAACCAATAGATGGCGATGTGCTCAATTACGGTTTACGGTTTACTATAAGCCTTGTCGTTGTCTATAGAAGTGTGTCTTTAAAAATAGTATAGATAGAAGATAGAAGATGAGTCAGTATTATGACGCAGGGTATTATAATTAGTAGCGAAGGTACCAGATAGGGTCAGATCCAGTTATTTTACGCGAAAATATCACGTGTGTCTCAAACGTACGGACGGTATAAAGTTCAAAAAGAGTGATTCGGTGTAATGCCCTGTGTAATGCACACGCATAATGACGAATAAATGTAACTTTGTGGACACTAGAACTACAAAATAGTTTTTATAAGAGTGACTCTAGCTGTCCTTCAAATCGAAGAGTTTAGCAGTATATTGTATCGTGTCTCTTCTGCGCGTTTGTCTATTTCATTCATTACAAGATCACTGAATGAAATTAAAGTGCGCATGAAAATTTGCGTAGCCTGTTTTCATCGCTAATGCATGCTTACATTACAATCCTTCTGTGTATAAGTTAGTTTTGTTGTTGGAATAATTTTCCTACAAGTACAACCTTTGTTCTCTGTCGGATCACCTGGTTTCGAATTCGATCACGAAAAGAAATGTGTTGCGGCAACACCAGGATCATAGCGGCAACACCAGGATCATAGAACCAATCAACGAATTTTATCGCGTGATATGCGTCCGCTCTCATTGGTGCTTCATAACGCGATATCGCGATATCGCACAAGCGGACCAATGGGAGGCGCCGATGACGTCACGGAAATCGACTCAACGGACATCGGGTTCGCCACTGCATACAAAGAACACCTAACGCGCACATCTAATTTGTAATTTCATTATTTTAATAGATTGGTCTGTGACCGCTAACTATTTTTTACTTTCTAATACCGAGTTTTCTTTCCTCCACCTCGTCCACTACAAAATGCTAGCGTAACTATTTCCTGTCCTAAGGTTTCCCGCTAATAGTGAAGCCCCGTCCACTAACTTAACCCTTATAATTTTAACGGCAGTTCAGAAATGCCCCAGTAACAGTTATTCGGGGAACGCGTGCCTGACCGTGTAACTCCTATTCTAATTACAAACTTAAGAAACGAAACTGTTGTTGTTTAATTGTTTAAGGATATTCATTTGATTAATTTGTTTGTTATTTTATTGTTGATATATAAATATGGCTTTAGGCAAACATTTCGAAACCTGTTTTTCAAACAATTGAACCCAGGATGCTGAGATGATGGCTCGGTATTTAAACCACTGGATCAACGGGGTGTTAGAATTGCTACACCAAAAATAAAAATATAATTTAAAAAACGCAAAGTAACAAATGGGTGCAACTATACAACAGCCTTATACAAACGGGCGTTAGAATTGATATAGGTACTAAGCGCGCACCAAAGAGGTTTAGCTTCCTCGTTCCCGCCCCGAGCCATCAAGTCATAGAATGTCCTTCCAATTCTTTTGTTTTCTCCTTCTTCCAATCCTGGATTTTTAGGCGAGGCATAAACGGGATATCAGCAGGCCTTCAGGGCGAGGATGACAGACTCAATAGGTACTTTGTTTGATCTTTTGTGCCTGTCAACCTCATATTTGAATCTCACGGCCGCTTACCATCAGGCGGAGTGAGGTTATCTTGATTGTCCTCAATATATAAAAAAAGAACAAAAAAAAATAACCATGGTAATTTAAAAAAATGTAAAATTACACACGCGTGCAAAACTCAAATACTCTAGCCTATGTATAGTAGCGCAGAGATGGTACATTTGTACCCAGGCTATCAGTGTAAGGGCACATTATGCAGATGGTCGCATTACGCGGCTGAGGGTTGATCGCGCGGCTGATGTTACCTGCCGCCCTACAATGAAACGAATTCACCACCGGTTCCTTATCCCCGTCCCTTTTACACAAACTGTGCTTTTTTATGTGATAGGTGGCAGACGAGCAGATGGATCACCTGATGGTAAGCAATGGCCGCCGCCCATAGACACCTGCAACACCAGTAGTCTTGTGCGCTGCCAAATTTTAACCCCCTTTCTCCCTAATTGGGCCTCCAGTGCTCTCACTCATTCGACAAAATACAGCGCAGGCGCTGCTTCACGCCGGTCTTCTGTGTTTCGCCGTGTTTGTGAGGGTACTGGAAGCCCAATCAGGGGGAAAAGGGGGTTAGGAGTTTAGCAACGCACATGTGACTCCACTTATGGACGACGATAATCGCTTACAATCAGGTGATACATCTACTTGTCTACCACCTATCACATAATAGGTCATCATCATCATCAGCCTGTTGTAGTCCATTGTTGGACAAAAGCCTCTCCAAATGCTCGCCAATTTGATCGATCTTCGGCTACTCGCATCCAGCTCCAGCCAGCCCTCTTGCGCAGATCGTCACTCCATCTGGCCTGAGGCCGTAAGCTGAAGTGGCAGTGGGCTGGCCATATCTGCCGCAGAACTGACAACCGTTGGGGTAAACTGAGTTCTGGAGTGGAGACCGCGTCTTGGTAAACGTAGTGTAGGAAAAAATAGGTACCTACGTAACTCATTTTCTTTTCGATGCGTTAGGTATATATTTTCGTTTGTTACGTAAGCGTTTCATTGTAGGCCTACTATTGTCTGCGGATCCCGTGCGTATTGTGTCGGTCTTTAAGGCCCGCCGTTGAAGTGTTAAATTGAAATCTCCTACCTGAGAGGCAGTGGTTTTTGTGTTTGCTCCTTTTTTAAACGTTTTGCAAAGTTTACCCATTGCAGCACAACAAAAAGAAGGTATTATAGCGATGACTTGATTTGTATGATAGAAGCCTTTGCCTTGCAGGATAGTGTATAGCTGATACAAATACTTTACTTTAAACTTTGATAAGTGTCAGGTAAGTTGTTCAAAAAAGTCCCTTTAAACCAGTGGTTCTTAACCTTTAAGTCATGAGGGACCATTTTACCAAAATTCTGTCGTGTCAAGGACCACACTTAGGACATGCGTCGCGGCGCCGTTTGCGTTGTGGACTCGACTCATCACGTCACGTCACTTGTTAATACGATGTCTTCGCGGACCACCTGTGGTCCGCGGACCACCGGTTAAGAACCACTGCTTTAAACAAAAGGATGTAACTGTAATACTCGAGCTAAACACTAGTGGCAGTCGGTGTAATATATCATGTTCTGGTGATCTTTAAGAGAAAGGCTTATTCCTCACTTAGGATCCGGTGAAGTAATTGGTGATACCTCCGGTGTTGCAAATGTCTATAGTCGGCGGTAATCACTTACCAACAGGTGAGCCGTCTGCTCGTTTATCCGATGTAATGTAAAAAAGTTGGCAGACGAGTAGAACGATTACCTGATAGTTAACGATTCGTGCCGCCCATGGACGCTGCAAAACTTTAGACTCCCCTTCTCCTGGGCTTGCCATTAACTCACTCGCTAGCCTTGAGCCGATTTTTTGAGAAGCCTGGGTATTATTTCAGTCAAACCGAGCCATTCATGTCCAAGCGTGGCTCTCCCAAGCTTTTAGAGGGTTTGAGTAGTCAAATACAAGTAAGGTAATGTCGACAAAGGAGATTTTCCTGTAACATTTCCTTCTTAAACACACAACCATCATTCACAGTAAAAAATTACAGTAAACCATTAAATATGACGAGGAAACGGCGCACGTCTTATCAGTACCAAGATGGATACTAAAATGTGAAATTCTTGCTTATTTCCCCACAGTCAAATTAGTCCTTACGTCTTGTACACTAAAGTCCAATTTCCTTTGCGAAGTTGCATCAGATTTGCAGCATTCTTTGTGGTGGGACGCAAATGAGACGTTGTAAGTCCGATGACGTCATTGAATAAATTTGGACGGTCAGCAGAGATAGGGGAACGAGCTAGTAGTTTGTATAAATTTTAATATCTAACCAAGATTAGTAACCACAGGAGATAGTTACAGAAATGTAGATGAAGTCAGCCAGAATTTGGAATTTTCTGCCAACCCATTCACTTATTGCTAAGCCTACAGTAAATAAGTTCATGCACAATATCACACATTGACCTGATCCCGTACATAGTAGCTTAAACTCTTGTGTTACAGATAACAGAGCTGGTATTAAAAATATAATACTAACTGCCACACTCAGAGACTTCATTTAACCTTAATTTTCATTATCTCATCATAGATAGTCTTTATGCATAGGTATTAAAATAGGTGTAAATATTTTGGTGTCATTAATATCCTCTTAAACAACACAAAGGTTTACGGACCGGATCGACTTATAAAAATAATCATAACCCAGGAATTGGTAAATTCATAGACTAGATCACACAGTCAGGAAAGAACTTATTATGATTTTTAAATTAGGCTTTTATTCTAAATCCTTACAAATACAATAAAATTATAAAAATATCACTCCCATTCAGTTTTGTTTCAAAGGTTAAAATAGCTAAGTACAAGGATACTATTATATCCACTCAATCGTAAAAGATATAATGTAGAAAATTTGCGTACCATTTTAACATAATGTGACATTTCTGGCCAAAAAATTTCAAACGATGATAATAAAAATTCAGGGCGAATAACGTCAATCAAATAAAGAGTACCCGGTATTAATTCTGAAAGAAACGTGGCATGAAATGCGAAACGTATCTTTGTTTTAAAACCTCTAAGGGTTGGTGTATATGTAGGATGGTGGGGCAAGGAAACCAGGTTTGCAGTATAAGTTCTTCTATTAAATATAATCTTCTTATCTACTTCTCGTCTTCACGTCTTTCATCGTCCGCGGCCATTCGTCTTCCCTCTCACTCTCACACGTCATCCTAATTCAAACATCGTTCTCTTACACGTTCCATATCATGCATCTACCGATCACCCATACCACATATAATATGGACTTGCGATTTCAAAAAACATAATGACGGCCTCGACGGCGCAGCAGCTGTTTGCCCGAAGTGCGAAAAGTCGCGGGCTCAATTCCCGGTCAAGTCCATTTAGGTCAATTCAACTACATTTAATTTAACTATATTTCTGTTGTGTTCTGTGTTGACACCCCCTGTTAATTATCGTCATCTGGTACTCATAGTACAGGGGTGCCCTTGTTTGAGACCAGGTTGATTCTTGTGATTATCTGGCGTATTAATGTATTTATCTGTCATATGCCCCTTTGATCTTGTACTTTGGTATTTAGGTACCAGGCCGTGATCTCGGGATTTTGGGTTAAGCAAGAAGTATATTCCGATCTTTTTCGAACATCTCTGGTTTGTGAACTACACTAATCTGCATTTAACAAGCGCTATTAATCTCAATGTCATTATAGTACGGATGAATTGATTTCTATGATAAAGGTCTGCAGTGATAATGTATTTATTTGTTTTTTTAATATCCTAGAGATTATTTCAATTCATTCCTGACGTTTTGGAAGGGATGTAATCTAGTCTAATACACTTTACTAAATCTTAGATCATGATTATGTTTATTAATCGGTCCAATCTGTTAACTTTTTTATGTGATAGGTAGCAGGCGAGAAGAAGGATCACCTGATGGTAAGCGATTGCCGCCGCCCATAGACATCTGCAGCGCCAATAGAGTCACAAGTGCACTACACACATTTAACCCTTTCCCCTTATTGGGCCCCTTATTCACTCAATGAAACACAACGCAGGCGCTACTTCACGCCGGTCTTCTATGTGGCTATGATATGACTCCAAGCCGTTTTGTCAAGCCGGCCAATTCATGCCGATGAATGCGCATCATTCTTTCTCACGGTCAAAAATGAGTATTGCATTTTTCGCGACAAATTCACCCGCCGTGTAAACCCAGCCTTACCCCCGTCCCCACGTTCCGTTACACGCGTCTACTCGACTCCCCCTCACACTCAATATTAAGTTTAACACCAACCATTGGGCTGTAATTGTTTTCTTAACACTCCGCAAATTCAACAGTCTGCCGCTTTCTGGATAATGGGATGCAAATAACTTTTAGCGTTAAGACTTTTTTGTTGGCCGTACGGTATTATTTTGCGGCACGATCGTGCCCCCTCAGGGGGGGACTAGATGTTACGTCTGTAAAAGGCTTTCAATGTAAATGTCTAGTAAGAATACAAGAGACACCAATGTATTCAAACGTTTCGATAGCGTTTTGTCAATCATTCAAACGCCAACTAATATTGTAGGTGTTAGGGTTCCGTAGCCAAATGGCAGAAAATGGAACCCTTACAGATTCTACATGTCTGTCTGCCCGTCTCTGTGTCACAGTATTTTTTTCTGAAAGTATAAGATCTATTTTGTAGAAACTGGGTAAAGGGCATTAAGGGCATAAAGGGCATTTACATTTAATTTTGAGGGCTTTACATACTCAGTAAAACTAAAACTCTTTTTTTAACCACACAGGTGGGTTATTTATGAAAAGGTCTTCGAAAATTATAGTTACTGTTTAATTTATGTTAACTACCACTACCACTGATAATTGGTCATATATCTTTACCTTATAAATTAATACACTCAAATCTAAAAATAATTTTAAAATATTTAATTTCATAATCCTTATGCATAAAAATCAAGGGTACGGAACCCATCGTGCGTGAGTCAGACTCGCACTTGACCAATACTATTAAGTAAAAATATATAAAGAAGAACCACCAGGGAAATTACAAGTGTATAAGACTGAGTGCCTTTAAGGGTGGAAAATGCGTTACTTGGCCGCAAACGAAAACTATAAAACGTGGGAGAGATCTTGGTGGCCTACAACAAACGAAACCAACCCGTAATGAACGCTTTAGCATGAATGGGTTGGCTCGACCGGAGTGATACCACGGCCTCACAGAAGACTCTGATCTTCTGATGCAGCGCCTGCGTCGTGTTTCGTCGAGTGAGTTAGGGTATCGGACGCCCTATTGGAGGGAATAGGGGTTAAAGATTGACAGCGCAATTATTATTCTACTGGCAGGTGTCTATGGGCGGTGGCAGTGGCTTACCATCAGGTGACCCGTCTTCTCGTCTGCCACCTATCACATAAAAAAGAGACTACTATTCACCAACTAAATTTATTATTATAGTAAAGTTACGATCAAAACAGCACAGTTAATTATTTAATCAACGTCTTTTTCTTCCTACATTTAAGTGCTTGTCGAAATCATGACGAGTTTATAACTAAAAAAAAACAATTACCATCAGTACCGTGTGACATAACTTATGACGTAACGAAATCTTTAATATACCGGCAAATTAATTCCACAAAGCAACGCAAAATTACTACCATTAATCATCCCAGTATATTAAGGGTTGCCAAACGGGCGTTTTTGGGGCGGGACGAATCATCCACCGCCGGTGAAAAAATATACCTAAGATGAATTGCAATACTTAAAATTTAATAATGGGGAGGTTGACTGTCAGAAAAATAATAAGTTATTTTGGTTTCTACGTTTAAACAGCATGTGCTCGGAAGTGGCAGACGAGCGGACGGATAACTTAATGGTAATATTTGCCGCCCACGGGAACCAGTAACACCAGTGTAGCTTCTTTCATTCGGATTTCAGTGGGCTTCCGGTATCATACCGGATACCGGAACTATCTGGTATCAAAACGAGGACACGGCGTGATGAAACGATCCTTAATTCGTCAACACATCGTTATATTCATACTAACACAAGGCTGGCGTCCGTGGCACTCACTCAGCTGGTTCCACAGAAAACCAGCGTCACGGTCGTGTCAGGATCGTGACATAAGCTGAGTGAGGGCCGTTTACGTTGGTCACAGCACACGGAATATAGGTAAGTACTGCCCGGCCAATTTATAACCTAAATATATATTTTAAGGTATTTATAGTGCTTAATTGTAACATAATGTAACAGAATGTTTGTATCGTTGTGATGTCCAAAATAATAAATATTTCTATTCTATTCTATTTAACGCAAAGACTCGTGGCTGACGGTTTAGTACAGAACGTTCTTCCTTTTCAACCCTGATTCTGCACAGGATACAATCAGACCACGATCCATATTTAAGAGCTGGGATCGAAATATCGCCACTGTCAGGGCAGCCCTGCCCATATTGTGCTCAGGCACACAGCGACGCGAGCGCCAATCAGCCCGGCTCCCTGGTGGGTACAAGGGCCACTCAATTACGACACGGTCGCCATAGCAACCGGCTACCATGTGTGACAATGGAATAGGCTATGAAGATAAATTAGGATAACTTTTTTAATTTTTCGACCTAGAATTGAGAAAACCTGTAATAGTCCTAATGAAGAATTGGCATAATTAAACCGAAAGATCTCGGATAAATTTGGATCTGACCGAGGATTTGAATGTTACTCAAAGCGCAGACGCGAAGCTTACGGATCGGACCCTTGAGAATACTTTGGTCTGACCACTGGCTAATTAACACGGCTGATAAACGCGTTATCAGGCGCTTGACCACAAGTCATGGCAAGCGTTAGGCAATTAACAATAAAAAAATATTGCTTTTGGGTAAAATTACCTCTTCTTTTTGTTTGTTAAATAACAAATCCAACCCACTCAAATCTCATCTCATATTAACCGACTAGGTTAGAAATCTTCAGCAGGGAAAGCACTGTCAGGTTTCCTACAGGAACTTCGCTGGTTGGAGTAAAGACCAGCCGAAATCACCCTCCGCATGCGAAATGGACACAACTGAAGCCTGATTTCGGAAAAGCCCGTTTCCTTTCTGATGGCTTCAAAATCTTTTACTTTAGTATCCAAGGTACACTTTGACATTGATCCAAGATTTGTTATTGTAATCAAGCAATTGCCATCTGACCTTCCCATTCCTCAGGAGAATACGACTAATCACGGCTACATGCTCAATGTGGTCCACTAAACCACACATAGATGATCCGAAAACGCTGCACGAGGATGTCAACATGCAGTTCAAAATCAATTTCAAACTTCATGTCTCACGAACCGACCAATATTTCGGCACCAGTTATCGGTCCTGGTGACCCGACTGCATTTACAGGGTCCATCACGTTGTAGCTACTAGAGGCAAAATATTTTCTCGAAATCGAAATCCATTCAAAAATTTGGTCATGTCGCCGCAATTTTAATACGTACCCATAGCTTATTTGGTTTCAGGTAAAAATACACGGTACTCAGGTAATGGAGACATGTGTTTGCGCAGTTCAGTTCTGCGCACATACTTGAGTACTATTATATATCCTGCGTACGTGGCTGAATAAGATTGGCCACCGTAGCTGAGTCGGTTGGAGGATATGATTATCACGATGATGGTTGCATCCAAAGCCATAGTTTTGAAGCCCAGGGTTCGCTTAGCCTTATTTAGTAGAAGTGACGGGAACGAAAATTCGGTCGTGAATTCCGTGTTATAATAGCCCCTTCGGTCCTGGCCACTTCGGTCTCCAACCAGGGTTGATGTCAGTGAGCAATATCGGTTAGAATGAACCTCCATGCGACATTGCGTGGAATGGAACGTTGACCGCAGATGGGTATGTCTACGTCTGTGTGAAATGGAACGTACGGTTTTAATTTACTAAACCAAGGGATGCGTAGGATGTTTGATAAATTGAAATATGTTAGTATTAGTAGATATTTCTTTTGGAACTACTTACACAACTAGTTTTGATATAATGAAGATTCTTACCTGAAACAAGATAATATTGTTATTAATAACTTGCAATATAATAAAATATTAATCAGATATTTTGGTAACATATCACAATTATTTAGAATTAAATAAAAAAAAACAATACAGACATGTCACCATAAAGTTACAGCGGTTAGATGCTAAATATGTATAGCTCATAAGTTTGTAATCATTATGCACTTTTCAATTATTGTAATGTGTAGGAAATAAATCCATCGTTGAATAAGTACTTGCAATGTAACGCATTATATTTTTCCCACTTCTGTATCCAGCTTAGCAATATAGTGGCCATAGTACGGCACTGTGACCGGCACCTATAACACAGGCCTTGAACCAATATCAGGCACCAGTCTCACAAAAAAACTATCTTCATGACTTTACAGTGAGATTCATGCATCTTCTTATCTTCCCTAAAGGTCGCAAACACACAAAGCAGCCAAAACAATGCTCAAATCTGCGAGCGCGCGCGCGGGAGCGGAAACTCGCGCTGGCTGCTCGCGCGTCGGATGTAGACGAGGCTTAACCCGAGCCTCTTGCCGGGACCTGGCGCAAGGCATGGGACCATGTTGGGAAAATCTAACGCCTTTGGTCTCAAGACCCGATAAAGATTGCAGGAATTGTAATCGTCTTCCCCAAACCGGGCCGGGCGTAGCAGACGACGCCGTGCGCCTCCAGTTCGCTTGTGACCACGGCTGTTGTAACGCAGTCGAAACGTCAAGCAGTAAGTGCTAGAATGTACTTATTAATTTTCGTCGCGTTTAGTCCCGTTTATATGAAGTATTTGTATAATGCAACGCGAAAGTTTAAAAACACGTCTTCCCCAAATTGTTATTTGGGGAAGACGATATTATTGTTAAAGATTATCAAATGCAGAGATGACGACTAAGCTGAAGTGAGAAGCTCTACTAATCAAAAACGTGTTTGTGACTTTTAGACCAGAGGCACAGTGTAGGCGCAATACATATCCGAATTTCGGTGACTTCATATAATATCTAAACTAGAAAAATACAAATATTAGTACAAGAAGTTAGAATCCGCTTCAGCTCATGCCGTAGACAAGCGGAAGCGGATACCTCATAAATATTTTATGCGATCTAGGACCGCGCTCCTGTTTTTGCCCCATAATAGATTGCTGCGCCGTGACAAACCGGCAAACTCTATAACAACCCTTATATTTACATAGTTATTTGATTATACTACTGACTTTTCATATTCGTCACTGTACGTGTCAACGTCCAACTCCCTAACAAAACAAAGAATGAACCCATTACAAGTTTCATGCATATCTCTGAGTCTGCCTAATGGTTGACTGGATGAGAATATTGTACAGCATTAAGTCCGCCAATTATACTTTTTCTTGTACAATGAAGAATTGTTTTGATAAATAAACTTACTCGATGACTTTTTTATGGTGTTCTAATTAAAAATTTTAAAAAGTATTCATTTGGAATCAAAATATACTCCTGTCGATGAATAAGAAGCAATGAATAAGAAAAATTACTTGGAATAGTAAATAAAATCTTCAAATGATAAACAGACTTCAAATTTGTAAGGTTTCCATTGGCTAATACTAAAGGGGCTTGTAAAAGACTGTATTGGAAATGAGTCCGTTCACTCACGGTCTGATGGCAAGGTATAAATGTTTGATGTGATCCGACGCGGTTAATAGTTTTCTGATATCGCCTGAACAATGTACGTGAATAAATCCGAAATATCCAATGCGGGCACAGTATAAGAAAATAACACTCAAACGTTTTATTTAAATATTGCAAATTAACCAAATGGTCACTTGATCATCATCATCATCATTTCAGCCAATAGATGTCCACTGCTGGACATGGGCCTCCCAAAGTTCTCCACACAGATCGGTCCTGTGCCACCCGCATCCAATGGTCATTTGATAGTATAGTTTTAAGAAATGATTAATCACTTTAAAAAATCAACGGTATTTCATGCAGGCATACAAATGCCGCCATTAGAAGGATTTGGACCATATAGAATATCGACATTTATCAGGTTAGAGAGTTAACACATACCATTTTTCTTCCCCTAACGAGATTAAGGCCATAGGGATTTGACCTTCTATTTATTATTGCAGGTAATAATGAATTAAAAGGCACAGAGTTGGCAGCGAAGTGTAGAAATTTTATGTATTGACATGAGTAAGAAAAACAGAATTGAAAGACACAGGGTCATAATTTAAAATTACTAATTTTTTTTTGTATAGTGCCAGGATGTAGGCATTAATAGAATTATGAGTTTCATCACGTTCGAAGACAGTTCACCGTCATCAAATTCGCTGTACACCTGCCATCAGTTTTACGGCTTATATCGCATGTTTTGGCTTTAGTTCCTTTTATTATCGGATTGGCAATCGATTTGCTCGATTGTTGGGGAATGGGCCATAATAGTTTAATTAAGTTGTTTGTCATTTCATTATTGTATTGTTATATTAAACCTATCAAATGCAGCCTCATAACTCTGCTCGGCAATCCGGGTACAGTGTGGCCTATGAAATCAACATTATCTTCATCATGGTGTTTGTTTGTGCTACAAGCGATAAGACCGCCATATTGTATTGTTTATTGGTGTTGTTTCACTCGTGTATTATATTTCTGTATTATAAAGATAGATAGATTTTTATCTCTATATGTCATGCCGTCACTTTGACGACTCTGGATTAGGCCTCTGTTTTCCTCAATCAACCGGCTTTCCACAAAAATTGAGAGGCTGTGGTATCACTCTGGTTGCGCTGGGTCATCGTGAAAACGCTCTGCGTGTAGACTCTAAGCAGTTAGGTAGCGAAGTAATTTGACGAAACTCAACAACTGAAGGGTCTGTAATGTTTTATTTTCTTCAAAAATATCATATTTTCGCCACAATTAGTGTAAATAGGTTGGCGGCGCTAGTTTTATTCGTATAGCCCCTTAAGTAATTTGACGACGGATTCACGTGATCTTCTTATTATAAAAGATAACATGATTTTAGTATCGTCTCTTTGACATACTTCTATCTCGGCCTATAAACTAAAATATATCTTACAAGAGTTTCGCAACGAGATAAGCCAAAGTACACATGAGATTATCATACCACGCATATAGGATCACATCAAAGTTACGCATGCTCACGGATTAATCCGCATTTAATAGCTGACTGGACAGAGCATAAGCCGCAAAGTCGTAAGTATCCCATCCGAGGGAACGGGGGCGCTTAAATATTAATAGGGAACGCGCTTCCACCTGGGGCCACAGGCGGACAGACGAGATTATTTCCATAAATACTGCTTTTAGAAAGGGGTCGAGTTTTTCAAAATGAGGTCGCGCTGTGACATTGACTCGGGGGATATGGTAGCGCTAATCACGCAAGATGTAGCGTAAGTGTATGTAGATTTAAGAGACGAAACACTTGCGCGAAGTAATCGACGCCCAGCGCCATCTATCGGTACTATTCTAAGTTAAGCCCCGAAACAAAGTGTGAGGGAGCCACTACTCTCAAAATGAACACAAACTGTCTTCAAACACTGAAAATGTAGAAACCGTACCGTGTACCGTTGTACCGTGGCAGTGCTATGCTTCGGCATGAAAGGGCTGGCTCGACCGGACTTATTCCACGGCCTCACAGAAGACCAAGGTGAAGAAGCGTCTGCGCTGTGTTTCGTCAAGTGAGTTAGGGTATTGGAGGCACAATTGGGGGGAAAGGGGTTTAAAAGTTGGCAGCGCTTTGACTCTACTGGTATTGCAGGTCTTATGGGCGGCGGACAATCTCTTACCATCAGATGATCCGTCTGCTCATCTGCTACCTATCACATAAAAAATAGCGTTGTTATAATACTTTATTCCCCGAGACTAGCAATCGTCACACGCCATCGAGTAACGAGATCGAAGCGCCATCTACCTGCAAATAAGGCACTATGGGGAAATCTTATTTGCCGGGAAAGAGTGTGGAAAATAGTGATACATTACCACCGATAGATAATGTATAGATAGATATTACCATAATGTAAGTCACCGTTTCTCAAACTGGGGTAGATGGGGTAACTGTATGCTGTTCTTTTTTGTAGTAGATGGCAGACGATAAGACGGTTTACTGATGATATGCCACAGTTAAGGTCTATGGGTTTTTTTATTATTGCTAAAGTAGGCAGATGAGCATGCGGCCCATCTGATGGTAAATGGTAACCGCCGCTCATAGACAACAACAATGCCATGTCCATAGGCCACAGGACCATAAGTGCGAATGAGCCACAAGTCACTCAATAAAATAAATAAATAAACATTTGATTTCATAAACACAAATAATGAATTTTGGGGAAAAAATTGAATTTCCATTTTTTTTTTCAACCAACCCTTAAATGATCACTTACTTTTTACTATACAAACTACCACCATAGCCCACCGAATCAGCAAACTGAATTGAAATGGGCTGGTCACATTAGCCGCAGAACAGACAACCGTTGGAGCCTTGAATGGAGACCGCGACTCGGTTAACGTAGTGTTAGACGCCCTGCTAATAGATGGGATGACGACATTCGAAGGCTGGCTGGGTGAGCTGGATGAGAGTGGCCGAAAATCGGGAGCGGTGGCGTGCATTGGGGGAGACCTATGTCCAGCAGAGGACGAGCGTGGGTTGCTGATGATACAAACTAAACAAAACTGGATTGAACGAGATATAGAAATAAGTTTTTTAATAACATAAACCAATCCAATTACGAAAATGAATATTGCTTGCGGCTATGATATCCTTCATGGGCGAGTCCAACTTAGACGTTTTTTTTTAATATATTGGCAGACGTTTTAAAGCATATAAGTATTTAAAACTATGACTAAAACTTTGAGAACCCTTCCAGTAGGGGAAGAAAGAATCTTGTTACGCCACCGTAGATCGGCTAGCATTGGATTTAGCTGTTATTATATTTAGTGAGGCGGAGTGAAAATTTACTGAGAAAGGGTTTTCTTCACTGTGTTATGAAAGTGCGAAGAGCGTACAGAGATTAGATTGACTCGGGTGTTTAGATATTTATGATAGTGGAGGATACCACTAGCTCGTATCTGAGACATAAATAACTTTACAGTTGGCTATGACAACAAATATACTTGAACATTTTTGCTTTCATACATGTTGGGCTAATGGTTTAAGTACTGGGCCATGATCTTCGAGTCCCGGGTTCGATTCCCGGGTCGAGCAAATATGTTTCGAATTTTTCGAATATAGCTCGGGTTTACGCAAGCGTGGTGATTAAGCCTAATCCCATTATAGTAGCGATTTTTATGATGGACGCCTTTGCCCTGCAGTGGGACAGTATACAGGGTGTAACAAAAAGGGGGTATCAACCATAAAGGGAAATAATGTGTACCTTGTGTAGCTTCTATATGCAAAGTTTAAAAATAATAAAAAAAAATTTTAGGAAAAGATAAACAATCTTACTATAATTCATTTATAAAATTTTGTATGTAAACAATTGACAGGAATGCAAGGGGCGGTAACTATTCAAAAAGGAGAGGTCAAAAGTTAATATCCCTATCAGCTGATTGCTTATTAGTGATGTGCGAATTGAAATGGATTTCACGGAGAATCGGATTTCAATTAGATGTTAAAAATCGTAATATTAACTTGGCAGGTTAAAAACTCTAATATGAGATTTGTAAAGTGTGTCAGAATCGGTTCACTTTGGGATGATACCCCCTTATTATTACACCCTGTGTAGGCTAATACTTTTAATACAAAATGAACTTACATCAGAATTCAAATGAGCTTTCAACAGTTAGATACTTAATTTGTTTTTGGATAGAAACTTTTTAGCTGAAAATTGCTATCAAATTTTATGTTGGGTTAAAAAATTATAGCAATATTGTTTTATACTGTAAAACTTACCTAACCTTGATAATCCATAACTTTTGTGCTTATTTACATAAAACAGGCCCAAAACTCTAGGTAACCTAAACATTTTTATCGTCAATAGATTTTTTATGAAGGCAGGTCAAAATTACGAAGTTTTGATTAAAAATATCCGGTCAAGATCGGGTCTGGCTCACGCACCAAAGGTCCGTAGCAACTTTTTTAATATTTCATATCCGAAAATAAATATATCGTTCAAAAATACAGGCTGTGTCAGTAAAAAATGACATCCCATTGACTTCATCTTCTATTACCCATTCTGAGCGACATGTTTCTATGACTTTTGGAAAGTCGTAGAAAAAAATTAGGATAGTTTAAGTAATTGGTAGAATAGCCACTCGGTATGTGGAAGGTTAAGGGTCCGACTCCCACCTAAACCCCTCGATGGATTTTTAGGTGCATTATTAACTTAACGTCCACCAATCAACCGATTTTTTTTTAAATGTCTCAAGGCCACTGGTTCCGTGCCTTTTTGTGCTTCTATAATTTTTTTATATTTTACAATATTAAAAATTTTGCTCCGCGATAAAAATTAAAATAAATTAAATTACAATATTAAGTCTAGGCAGTTATGCATGGTTATTATAAGTAGGTTGAATTTAGTGTCTTTGCCGTGTGGCACTCCACTGCCTCGTCTCTCTCGGTTTTTTTTTGAGATACGGAACCCTAAAAATGCGGGAAAGCGCATATTTTAATACCTGGAGTGGAACGCTCGTAAAAATCTCTTTGAGGCGGGTTTTGAATAGCTCGGATTTTGTATTTTAGTATGCGTGGTACAATGTTAACGGATAAAGGTTACTGTGGTGTACAAACAAGGAATATTAGAGATATTTTCATTTTTCAGCCGAGTTGTTTGGATGGTTTCGCCAATTAATTAGGTCAAAGGAGAAATAAATTTTAAAAATACACGGGTATAAAATTATTTTGTTAATACAAGGTGCATCTAATCCTGTGAACATTTACATCCTTTTAACCACGTGTTCTATCAACTATTCTGAACAGCATTTGTTTTATGACTTTTGAAAATTCGCATAAAAATTTTTCAACATTCCATACAAAGTTGGTCACGTGACATGGTAAAATAAATTTAAGTAAAGGGTATAGCCGCAGCCCCATAGTGAAACTGCCCCTGGCTGAAATGTATACCTTTCTTAGAAGCGTTTATAGGTCTTATTATTATATACCATTTTACAAATGTTCAAGCCTGGAATCCCCTTGGTTTGGATAAAAAATAAAAAAAATAAAAAATCTTTTTTATTTTTTTTAAGCTAATTAATGGTTCGATTTCTTTGAAATTCGGATTATACACGGTACTAATAGCGATACATTTGCAAAAAAATAATCAAGGTTGTAACTTATATACAAAGGCCTAAAAAAATATTTTTTTGTTTTTAAAAATTTTTTTTTACTATTTACAAGAGGGCGACAACCTCAATTTTAAGGTATGTAATGCACAATATAATATTGTATAAAATATATTTTTTTCATAGAAATCCATTTGTGGCAACATGGTAAAAAAAATAAAAATGTCTTACTAATGCAGGCCATTCGTCCTACGACCAATAGGAGGATAATAATATGAGCGATGGTAGCCTGGTGGTTTAGAGCGCGCCTTCCATGCTCCGGGTCCGGGTGCTTCCATGGTCCGGGTTCGAATCCTGACATGCACCTCTGGATTTTTCAAATCTATGTGCGTATTTCTACCACTAGCTACATATATTACAAGAGGGCGACAACGTAAATTTTAAGGTATTTAACAATATAATATACACTCAGGGGCACATCTCACCGCCCATAGCGCATTTTTCATACAAACGTAGGCTTACTTTCTGATTTTATAAAATTAAAAATAAAAAGTGTTATTGCAATATGTACTTTAAATAATAAAATAAATAATAAAGTCATTAATATTACTTGATAAAAAGACGACCACATAAAGGTCATGTTGCGTAGAAAGTATTGCAATAAAACTTTTTTCATTTTATTTTATAAAATCGTAACACGTTTGTATGAAAAATACGCTATAGGCGGTTAGATGTGCCTCTGAGTGTAGTATGAAATATTTTGTTTCATAGAAATCCATTCGGACAACGAGGTAAAATAAATAAAAATGTCTCACTAATACAGGCTATTTGACTTAAGGGCTGTCTGTAGGTTACAAATTGAGCCAACGTACTTGGCTCATTGTGTACTTAACTTTATAACCATTCAGTAGTTAGTCGAGCAGAGAAGTTGTGTATTTGCACCTAGTATTTTTTTTAATGCAGTATTGCGTATTTCATAATACATAGTAATTTTATGTACCTTCGTAAAATAAGGCCGAAACGAAGCTGAGGTTTATTATGGCATACGCAATACTGCCTTAAAAACGTATCAAAAGAAACTAAAAAGGTAGGTATATAAAGCAAACATTTTATTAAAATCCTACAATTTACACCTAAACATAACACTTACTCATCCTCGTCACTATCTGTATTAATACTAACATTTATACCTTCGGTCTTGAACAATTCACAGAGTTTATGGCTAGGCCGCGGAATTCTCGATAAAAATCGCCCATAAGACAAGTAATATATAATTGCCGCTACATGTGAACAACAACCTACTGTTCTTAATCCATTTGCACATTCACAACAATATTGAGCGATTGCTTCTACTCCCCTCTTTTCGCCATCATACTTTATGAAGCATCTATATTCCTTTTTAGACATATGCCGAGAATGTATCTGTATTTTAAGTATATTTGTACAATCTTTGACGTAGGACATATTCATGTTACCGTCTTCGTCAAGAACCTCGGCAAGATACGAAATTGCTTGTCCAAATTGATAAGTTCCTGTGAATAATAACTTTAATTCGTATTCTGTTAGTTGGGGGAAGTCAGAAATACAATTTTTAGCAGAAAAAATCTGAAACGGGAGTTTTTTGCGAAGCCAACCTTTGTCTTCTACCATAGCTGCTAAAACATTTTTATGATCATTACTTTTCAGGCTCATTGATTCAAAAATCTCTGTAGACATGTTATTGTTATCAGAGTTTAGACGTTTCCCAAAACGATTTAGGAGGAATGATCCAATGCGGTAAAAACTCTTGATTTTGGGAAGCAACTTATTATCTATTGTTTGATCTAGGAGTTTAAATCTCTGTTTCAATCCTCCGTGTACTGCTTCAACAACCCAGCGGACTTTGGTAACGTACCGTGAGTAGTTAGCTTCCTGAGTAGTTAATTGTTTTCTCTTACCTTTTAGAGAAGGCATCATAACTCGATAGCCTTTTGATTCGAGCAAAGGTACTACGTCTCGAAAACCACGGTCTAAAACAAATATATCACCGGGTAGCATAAGGTGGGATAAACTATCGATAATTTTGACCATGATAGTGGCGTCATTCTCAGTACCGTAGAAGGGTCCTAGCATGTCAACGATAAATCCGTCAGTAGTGCAAATAGTGAACGGCTTACATAAGTGCGTCTTTTTTTGCCCGGAATACGATTTACGCTGATATTCATTATTGTTGCTTTTCTGGTGGTAGGCGTACGTGCCGTCGCAAATTAGTATTAAGCAGTTTGTGGCATTAAACAGTTTAGTGGCAATATCTGAAGTGTGGTTTTCTATAAGCCATTCTCTACTAAATGCATGGAGACCGAACTGATGTGGGAGTAAATGGCTTTCAAAAGATGTTACAATATTTGACACATATTCGGAAACGATTTGTTCTCTTGAAAGTTCTAGCATGGAAGATATTAATTTATTGCTGCCACCGGTTCGAAGTTTTATTAAAAATACGACGATAGCTTGAAACATGACACTAGGATCAGGACAATTTTGGCGTGAGACTAATTCAGCTACTATGGTATCAATTTTTTCCCAGGAAAATCCTGTTATTACAGCGAAATGGTCGTCGGATATGCTTTTCGTTAGAATTTTTTCAAGTAGCGTTAATGGTTTTTGAATTGCCAAGCATCCAAATAGCTCCGTTATTTCATCTACTTTGACTGTCGCTGTAATCGAAAAAACTGCGATCTGGTCTAACACATCTACATAAAAGTGATCATTAATTAAATGTGAGGTGCAGCATCTATTTCCACTAGGTATGTATATTTTTTTTTTGGAGTAAACTTCTAATCTGGCACTTTTAGGCACTGTTCGTAAAGAATCCGTTTTAGAGCAAATAAAGCAATAACGATGAGTAGCTATTGTTCTATTTAGTGGCAAGTCGACGCTTTCATGCTCAGTTTGCGTTTTTAAAACCGTTCTGAATGTGGCGTCTTCATCTGAACTGCACGATTCGCTTGCTGTACAATAATTTGAATTCACAGGAACTTTATTGCGGTAAGCCTTTGTTCGACAAGAAGAACATATAACATCACCTATCTCAAAATCTTGACCCAAGGAAATTGAAAATAAATCTACATCTGTACATGACGTTAATATTTTCTTATTACCAGACCTCTTATAAAATCGTGTTTTGCAGCAATCGCAATTACGTTTACTTCGGTCACAGTTTGATGACATTTTGATGTAATCAAGTTTTATAACATAGGTAGCAAGTGTGTTTCTACGTAATCGGTAACAATATCTTATTCATTAAACAAAATACATTTGGTATAATACAAATAGGTTTCTCTAGTAAGCATTTAGTTATTTGATAATTATATTAGTAAAGGAATAACAATCTTTAGTAATGAGATAGATGCTTAATTCTCTAAATATTATCATTACTCTCAAACAATTTGCCTGCACAATTAATGCAGTATAAAGTATTTAAAATTATGAGGTCACTTCCGTCATATGGTGAATCACACCCACACCGCAAGCATTTTTCTAGAATAAAAATTCCTTCGTCTGCTAGCAACACGTTTTCATAGGGTAAAGCGTCATGGAACAGTTCAACTAAAATGCATCTCGGTATTTTGATTTGGGCAAAGATTACAGCCTTTACCGATTCAGCCTACAACATAAAATAAAGTAAATAATTAGGTTACTATCTTCTTGCATATTTCCAAATATTTGCGAGTACTAACAGATAACTTCAGGTAAGTAAAATTTTAAAAAACTTCAAGAAACTTACGATTTCTATTAGGGTCTGCGAATGCTCATTTTCAATATACTTATGTATATATTGTCTTAGACGGGTCTCAATTACTTCATATGATACAACAAATAAACTTTTTATACGTTTCTTAAATAACTGGCGTATCACATTAGTTTTATCCATTACCTAGGTATATTTTTAACTAATCGGTAGTATGTAAGCGTTGAAAAAATTTTTAAAATGTTCCCGCCAGTTTCTAGTTTTTTTTTTAATTAAGTGCTGTGGCATCTCGGCCATCAGCAGCCGGGAATGAATCGAAATTGAAACGCGTGTTCGAAATTCAAATTCCAAATATGTTCGCAATTCAAATGTATAAAAATTCTGGCCAGGGCAAACTTTTGTGTAATGAGGTGATTTTGGTCTTGGGTGTTTTTTATTATGTATTTTATTATGCATGTGTGTATTTTCCTATATATGTATAAGTACTTACCTTCGCCTAGTACATAGTATGACCATTACTTAGCCTAGTACTAGCTCAATTTGCGTAATACTGTCTCCAAATATTTATATTACTCTTCATCTTACCTTCATCTTAGCGTATAATTCCCGGTTGCATCCATAGCTGTCGCTTTGGAACCCGGATCGCTATGACCATAATTCAGGATTTGGGAAGTCTGGTAATTACAATGAATCGACTGCCGCAACCCTAACAGGGGAAACAGACCAACTGAATCATGGTTACACGTTTCAGAAACCATTCGAAACGTGCAGGTTTCTTCACTATGTTTTCCCTCAGCGCCGAGCTAATGGTAGAAATGTGGAACACACAGAGGTACACGCCAGGATTCGAACCCGGATCATGGAAGCACCCGGACCCGGAGCATGGAAGGCGCGCTCTAAACCACCAGGCTACCATCGCTCATATTATTATCCTCCTATTGGTCGTAGGACGAATGGCCTGCATTAGTAAGACATTTTTATTTTTTTTACCATGTTGCCACAAATGGATTTCTATGAAAAAAATATATTTTATACAATATTATATTGTGCATTACATACCTTAAAATTGAGGTTGTCGCCCTCTTGTAAATAGTAAAAAAAAATTTTTAAAAACAAAAAAATATTTTTTTAGGCCTTTGTATATAAGTTACAACCTTGATTATTTTTTTGCAAATGTATCGCTATTAGTACCATGTATAATCCGAATTTCAAAGAAATCGAACCATTAATTTAGCTTAAAAAAAATAAAAAAGATTTTTTATTTTTTTTGTTTTTTATCCAAACCAAGGGGATTCCAGGCTTGAAAATTTGTGAAATGGTATATAATAATAAGACCTATAAACGCTTCTAAGAAAGGTATACATTTCAGCCAGGGGCAGTTTCACTATGGGGCTGCGGCTATACCCTTTGTATGAAAAGTCGAAAAAAAACGATTTCGAAAACAAATGTTCAAAATGGTTGTTAAAACACGTAGTTAAAGGGGTGTAAATGTTTACAGATACACCCTGTATTATTATCGCTGTGATAATATTTCTTGTAAACACGAAACATGTCAATGAAAGCTGGGGCAATTGAATTTATTTAGTCGTTATTGAAGTAGAAACCACATTGTGTATATGAGTAGTGTTATAAAAATAATATATTATACATACAGACGAATTCGGAACTTTCTCCTTTTTATGAAGTCGGTTAAAAATTCCAAAAAATCTTAGGAACAAAAACACTTAGAACCTAGGTACTTTCATAAACAATATTTTATTTAAAAAACTTTTTTTACGGTTAGAACAAAACCTATTCTATATTTAAAAAATATATTAAAAAGTTATTTATTAACAGTCAGTCGAAATAGTGACGTTCCACTTCAAAAATCGCTGTTCGCGCGTCACTTGATATTTTCCATCTAAACAACGCCCGCATCTCGCACACCTTAACGTCACAGTTATTTTTTAATAAATACCCCCACACCGCAGAGGGGCAATAATTGTCGATATTAAAAAAAAGCGCGCGCCGACAGGAAATGTTGAAATTATTAAAAAAGTAAGAACCTTGACACGGTGGAGTTTAGGTGATGTTTTGATGAACGTTTACGATTTGTTAGTAAATATATCCTTATTTTGATGTATTATTATTTTTAGGGGAAATGGAGTAATCCTGGATTTTAAATATCTTGTAATCTCCATGACGCATTTATCGTCCGAAGTTTATATCCCTTTCATAGGGTTAGACCAGACCAACTGGATCATGGTTAATCGTTCAGGACCATAATTATGATCAACTATTACAGGTCAGGTTGTATACATAACGGTTTAAGATACTATCCGAAACGTACAGGATCTTGTAGATCATTTTTTTTTTATGAGATAGGGGGCAGACGGTTCACCTGATGGTAAGTGATTACCGCCACCCATGGACACCCGCAACACCAATTTATGGCGCTACCGCCATATGCATTTCATTTAAACACATTTTCCATGTTCAGAAGGCGAAAGATCTTTACCACTAAAGTACTTCTACTCACAGCATACACGGCATTGTCCATTCAAAATTAAATGCTCCAAGACGCTTCAAGATGCATTCAATTCCACCAAACCGCACAATACTCGACCAAACAAAGACATACACAGACGAACAATCGGATAACCCTCGATAGGAATAAAGTCTGTCTACCGAACGCCATCTGTTAGCGCCACCTAGAAGCAAACGTCATAAATTCTCGGATTTACACATAATAGAGAATTCCTAGCCAGACTTTAGAAGGGCGGACGTTTTGTCACTCGATATTTTCCGAAGGATATATCGAGTGACGAGAGTACTTTTAAAGAATTGTGGAATACAAAGGTCATTTCTCTCAATTTTTATTTTCTTTGTCTGGTGAATGTGATGCATTATGTTTGCATCTCAAAGAAAAGAGGGGAACATTTTTCTAGAGATAAGTGGCATTCTACTTGTAATAAAAAGTCATTGATTTATGTTCAGACTTGTATTTTTGTAGTGCATAAAAATGTTAATATGATTTTTTCTCAGTATTTTTAACATGAGACGACAGAATTTAGTAGGCTTTTTTGATTTAAAAATAAAAGGAAAACTGAGGCTGCATATATAAATAAATAGGCCTACATACTTAGTTATTATGTTTTTACAAAAAAATAATATATTTTTAGAAGATAATAGATTTACTTGCCCAGTTATGTTTTCTTAATAAAATAAAAGAACTTCGTAATTAATTATTTTATTAAAGTTTAAATTATATTTAAAATAAAACTAATAACATATTAGTGACAAAATCACTTGAGCAAGGCCCGCACTAAAGTAGCAGAGGTGTTATTGAAAATAAATTGAAGTAAGCCAAGAGCGAGACAGCCATTGGCTCGAATGAGATTGTTTTACGCGAGCGAATATTCTGATAAATATGAGCAGAACGAGCGATGGAATCTGCTCACCTGGAGCACAGTGGGGAAAACTGCAGTGAAGTAAACGAACGAGGCGTCTTATATCCACGGACATTCTAGGCTATGCATTTGCCTTGCAATTTTGCGTACATGTAAAAAGGAAACAATGAAAGAACTACATACGCATACTAGAAGCACTATTAGGCTTTTTTACATTATAGCGGATACATTATAGGTTGATAAGGTCACAATCATTTCTTTTTCTTTATTGCTTTTTATTTAATTTTACACAACATGCCAAACATTGATCTAACTCTATACTAAAATGCTTAAGCACTTGTGTTACAGATATCAGACATCGAGGAACGACAAATATAATACTTAAATACATAATATAACTCCCAGACACTGAACAAACACATGTATCTAGGGTATCCCTGGACAAACATTTGTGGCAGTGACCCTGGCTCATACGCTAACCTTTGGCGTATGGTCATTGCCAAATGCGCCATCCGGCCAATCGACCTTTCCTTATTTCTCCTCGCGTAAATTTAATGGAATCATACTTTATATCTAACTTCTTATTCTGCATTATATCATTATGTTGTGTCAAGGTTCGAGACAGTGAAAAGCACTTTTCAACCACATTAACTTTGGTGAAAAATTTTATACAGTCATGATAAGAAAATACCAAGACCGAATTTGTGATGTTCTTGACATTAGCTTGGGTGGAGCGAGAAATTCATTTTTCTAAGTTATTGCATATTCGGCGATGGAAAAAATATGGAGCATTTTTATTTAATGTTATGATAATAGCATATTTTAATGTGTCAAGGTATTGAAACCGGTTTTTTATGTCAAAGGAAGGCAAACAAGCAAGCGGGTCACTTGATGACAAGTGAGCACCGCCGCCCATGGACATCAGCTACACCAGAACGAGTGCGGATGCGTTGCCGGAATTCTCATGTTTATAACCAACAGGGTTACCATTCCCTATGACATTAGAAGCGGCAGTATCGTCATCAATAATTGTAATTATCATAGAAGATACCTATTTGTAGGCATTTGAACTGAGTCCGTTTGTTTGTTTTTTTTTTTTTTTATATTATTTTAGAAGGCAAACGAGCAAGCGGGTCACCTGATGGTAAGTGATCACGCCGCCCATGGACATCAGCTTATTATTTAATGTAAGTTGTCTTTATGTATTCTCTTGTGTTTGGTCATTTGTATGTGTCATAAAAGTAATTCAGGTGTATCTGTGAACATTAACATCCCTTTAACCACGTGTTCTATCAATCATTCTGAACAACATTTGTTCAACGACTTTTTCAAATTCTTCCAAAAATTTTTCAACTCCCCATACAAATTGACCAAGTCACGTGACCGACTTTGTATGGAAAGATGAAAAATTTTGTGCGAATTTTCAAAAGTCATAGAACAAATGTTGTTCAGAATGGTTGGTAGAACACGTGGTTAAAGAGATATAAATGTTCACAGATACACCCTGTGTGTTGTGTTATCCAAATTAATAAATGTATTTTTATTCTAACTTTCAATCTTAGCTCTGTGGCAATATTAAACGCAACTCTAATATTGTTCTTCATGTTTATTTATCTCTTCATTAAAACCCCACCACGGAGGCCATTATTCATCCCCGACATAATACACGGATGTACACAACCGTTTCCGAGATTCGCCACAGATTTAAATATTATGCCAAAAATCGACGCAGGAGTAGAGTGCCTATGTTTTTTTTTTCGTTTTTTTTTTCATTGGCCGCCGCCCAGGACATCAGCTACACCAGAAGGAGTGCGGATGCGATGCCGGCCTTTTAGGAAGGTAAAGGTTGTTTAAAAATTTGCTGATTTCTCGGTTTATTTGCTGACACACTGAGCAGCAGGCAGGGCTTACGAGTTGCAAAAAAGGCTATAATGTCCTCAGACCCAAAAGCCTTTTAAAGGGCATAAAACAATTGATTTTCCATTGTGTCTGCTGTCTGCACCTTACGACGTTAAAAAGGCTTCTGCGTCCTACAACACCTAAAGTGTTAATATTTAATGTAAGTTGTCTTTATGTATTCTTTTGTGTTTGGTCATTTGTATGTGTCATAAAAGTAATTCAGGGTGTATCTGTGAACATTAACATCCCTTTAACCACGTGTTCTATCAATCATTCTGAACAACATTTGTTCAACGACTTTTTCAAATTCTTCCAAAAATTTTTCAACTCCCCATACAAATTGACCAAGTCACGTGACCGACTTTGTATGGAAAGATGAAAAATTTTTGTGCGAATTTTCAAAAGTCATAGAACAAATGTTGTTCAGAATGGTTGGTAGAACACGTGGTTAAAGAGATATAAATGTTCACAGATACACCCTGTATGTGTTGTGTTATCCAAATTAATAAATGTATTTTTATTCTAACTTTCAATCTTAGCTCTGTGGCAATATTAAACGCAACTCTAATATTGTTCTTCATGTTTATTTATCTCTTCATTAAAACCCCACCACGGAGGCCATTATTCATCCCCGACATAATACACGGATGTACACAACCGTTTCCGAGATTCGCCACAGATTTAAATATTATGCCAAAAATCGACGCAGGAGTAGAGATGTGCCAGTATGTTTTTTTCGTTTTTTTTTTCATTGGCCGCCGCCCATGGACATCAGCCACACCAGAAGGAGTGCGGATGCGTTGCCGGCCTTTTAGGAAGGTATAGGCTCGTTTCGTGAAGATTTGGATGTCGTACCGGTTCGGAAACATCGCTGCGGAAAGTTGATTTCACAATGGGGAGGTGCGTGGCAAAAAGTGATTATTATGTGATTCTATCCCCCTTTATTTTTTTATTTACGAATCACCTGATGGTAAGCGATTTTCGCCGCCCATAGCAACACAAGAAGAGTCACAAATGCGCTGCCAATCTTTAACTCCCCTCACTCATTCGTCGAAACACAGCGCAGGCGCTGCCTCACGCCGGTCTTCTGTGAGGCCGTGGTATGACTCCGATCGAGCCAGCCCATTCATGCCGATGAATGCACATCATGCGTGGCTCTATCACACAAAAAAAAACAAAATGGCGACTGTTCTTACATACATCACTACACAAGAGAAGCGTTATTCATAAATGCAAATGGCGGATCACCGGGAAGCTTGGCGGAGGACGGGCAAGGATTTAGTTTTTGAAGGTTTCGGGGTCCGCTGTAACCCGTTTCCATAAGTATTCTTGGAGCTGATGATTTTGTTTCAATGGAAAGCGGGAAAAACAGCTAAGGTATAATCCATACCTCATCCAGACGTTGGAAAAACAGCCGCACTTAATTAATCTTCTTCTACGAGTATACTATTTATAAAAAAGTTCAATTTTATAGATAACGCCAAATCTTATATACTCATCGACAAAGCAAAACACTAGCGCGATGAATTCGACGCCTAGCCACAATATAATTACAGCAGAATTTGACCTGATTTTGAATTTAGAAGCGTTCGTTGACATATGCTAGGGTTGTTGCCCGGCATGAGTATATAAGCGCGCGGCCTCTACCATAGACCTCGACAGTTTGACAATCTTATGTCATAAGTTAGGAATAATGTGGTCGAAAAGGCGTTTTTGCCCGTTAGTGCGCATGCGTGAGCCTACATGATATATTTTTAGCTCTTAGTGGGCAGTCAGCCTTCTGTGTCAATATGTATTTTGTGGCCTAGCGCCATTTATTACTACGAGGTGTAACGAAGCGAGGGCGGATCACTAGTATCCTGTACATCAAATTTAACCCCATATAAGAAATACCTTCCTTCACTGGGACAAACATGGCGCAGGCCCCACTCACGCCAGTTATTGGTAATTGGCATCATTTTGGTCGAGCCGGCTCATACAAGCTGAAGCATGGCTCTTCCTTTAAACATTACTTCAGAGACTAGGTTTAGTCTCTGAAAGTCTCTAGTTTTAAGATTGGTTAAGATTGGTTAAGATTGGTTACTAACAATCTTCATACTGTGCCCACATTCCCTTCGGGATTCAAATTCACGACCCCCAGATAAAGCGAAAATGCTTTTATCCGCCCCATTGAAACAGTCGCTTTAGTAGGAATGGCCACTGAAACGCGCAAGAGAAGCGCAATATCTGAGATAAGGTACTATCTCCCACATAGAGACCATACGACCCTGTCTTTACAAGCAAAAGGTCAAGGTTCGCCTTTACAGGCAAAGTCGCGGGAAACTATTATGGCTAGATAGTTATCTAGTTCCTATTCATACTGGACTCAAGGAACTTTCGACTTTATTTTGCTAAGGTTTGAGTTGGTTTTTGCTTGGTTGTAAACTGGTGGAATCGGGGCAGGTGTATTAAGTTATTTTATAGAATAGGTTTTAATTAAAATTCTTAAGTTCTTGAATGTTCTGGAAGATGCATCTGGAAGACTATAAATTGAGTGTGTAAAAACTTCTAGTTTTCTACGGCAGAAGGTACGGCTGATTAAAAGGTAAATGAGTTTGTAAAGTAAAATGTCAACTTATGCTTGACGACCCGTTTGGCGTAGTGGTTTGAGCGCCGGTTGAGACGCAAGGGTCGCGGGCTCGATTCCCGCACCAAGACAAATAAATGATTGTTAATGAAACAGAATTTAATTCTTGGATCTGGGTGTTTGTGGTTCTTAGTTTGGGACCGGGATAATGAATGTGATGTTGTCTCAATTCATTAATTTGTACGGACCTCTATGCAGGGCAGAGAACTGACCGGTGTTAAGCGTTTTATCAACTTTCAGATTTTCAGCAAGTTGTTCACGTGACAATTCACTCCACACACAACAGCAGTGTTAAAAGTGATACAATAAACGATTCTTATATTAATATCAATTTACAACACTTTACTGCACAAAAAAAACACAAAATTTGTACACCAAAACCACTAAATACCAATTTAAACCCTTTGAATTGCATCAGCTGATCCGATTTGTTCCACTACCCACCACAGAATTGTCCGCAAGTATTGTTCGGCGGAAACTTCTACATCGCTCAACCGAACTTACGATGCAAGCGGCCAACTCGCCTTACCATCACAGACAAGATGACCGTGCACTTAGAAAGCGATGCGATGGAGCGATTTCACTAACATTGTATCCTGTGGTGATAGATAGATAGATATTATTTATTGCACAGAAACAGAATATATGAGTGAAACAACAGCGATAAACAGTACAATAAGGCAGTCTTATCGCTTGTAGCAATTTCTCCCAGACAACCTTTAGGTAGAGGAAAGATTCAGCGTGTTGGTAAGGCAGTGCAAAGAAATTGCTGAATGAAATTAAGAAGTACAGATACTTATATACCTACTTGACATAAATAATAAGACCAAAGGTGATTTTATAAGTGAAACTATGAGGGTATCAATAGATTCACAGTCGGGCCCTAGCAGACGTCGTCACCGTGCCGCCAGTCCGCTTGTGACCACGGCTGCAGTAACGCAGCCGAAACGTCAAGCAGTAAGTACAGTCGCCGTCAGATATATCGTAGCAGACAAGATGACCAAATATATCTGAACAAATTAAAATGTCAATAAGTTCTGATCGCTACAAGTAACCATTAATATCTGAACATTCAGTACTGCATAAATATCTGAGCAGGTGCCAGTCATTAACTTCTGAACATACAACTAACCAATAATATCTGAACACTCAGTACTGCATTAATATCTGAGCAGATGTCAGTCATATATCAGGATAAACAAAGTACGTAAAGAAAAAAACAAAGTGTCATTACATATTTGAATCTGAAAATTATTTTTAAAAGTGTGTGGCCAGGATGTAGGCATTAACAGTAATTGGAAACTAAGGAGTTTCATAAAAAAAACCAAGATATTTATTACCAACGAGCGGTCACGAAGCGAACATGTTAAAGATGATTGTATTCGTTTATATGATGAGATTGATGATTTTTCATTCATTCAGGTGATTCAAAGACACTTTTTACTTTTCGAATAACTGCTGTAACAAAAAAGTTGATGTCGCAAAAATGGCCACCAATTTGTTTTTTTTTTCTTTAAATGTCGACCTCGATGGCGCAGTGGCTTAGGTGTTCGCCCGAAGCGCGAAAGGTCCCGGGTTCGATTCCCGGTCAAGTCAACTTAGGAAACTGCATTTTCTAAGTTGTCTTGGGTCTGGGTGTGCTGGGTTGACGCCCCCAGTTAAATCGTCAACTGGTACTCATAGTACAGGGGTTGCCCTAGTTTGAGACCAGGTTGATTGGTGTGATTGTCTGGCGCATTTATTTATTTTATTATTTATTATATCAAAAACCTATTATTTTTTGATATGATTAATTAAAAAACTCTCAGGGTTGTCGAAACTTTTTCCGCAAAAATAATCCCCAACACACCAAAAAACAGCCCTTATCAGTGAGTCAGTCATTGGTAATCGAGCTTTATATAAGTATTATATTATATCGTAAAAATATTCATGCACATAATATTTCACACAATATTTATTTACATAATGACAGCATCAGTCAATCACTTATTTGAACATCGAAGAATAAAGTAAAGGCATCCAAATAGTTTGTATATAACAGGTCTCCCCCCCCCAATTTCTAGTGGTGGGGTTCGTGTATTGAGGTAGCCAGCAGTTGGTCGATGTGCCGCTTCCATGGGGCTCCGGAATCGGTCCTAATTATATAGTGCAATTTGCCGACACGTTGCTCCACTGTCCCAAACTGCCAGCGCTGGCCGGAGTAGTCACGAGCTTGTACTCGTTGCCCGACTAGTAGTTGCCTCACTGGACGCTGATAGTCCGGGCGGGTTGATGTAGGCTGGCAGGGCGATAAGGCAAACGCCACGTGAAGGTTAGTCCGGACTTCCCGTCATTATGTAAATAAATATTGTGTGAAATATTATGTGCATGATATTTCACACAATATTTATTTACATAATGACAGCATCAGTCAATCACTTATTTGAACATCGAAGAATAAAGTAAAGGCATCCAAATAGTTTGTATATAACATATTATGTTGAGCGACAAACGCGACGTTGCCAAATTGATTTCTAAAACGATAGGCAACCTCGCATTGATATTGACGTGCGTGAAGGATGACAGTTCAGATATTATTGGTTATTGTATGTTCAGAAGTAAATGACAGCATCTGCTCAGATATTAATGCAGTACTGAATGTTCAGATATTATTGGTTAGTTGTATGTTCAGAACTTATTGACATTTTAATTTGTTCAGATATATTTGGTCACCTTGTCTGCTACGATATATCTGATGGCGACTGTACATAAGTGCTTAAAAATTAACATCGAATGAATAAGCGATTGCCGCTCATGGGTATCTATGCATGCAACACCAATGGAGTCACAAGTGCGCTGCCTTTTAATCCCCTTCCCCCAATTGAAAACCACCAATTGATCACAGAAAACCGGCGTGAAGCAGCTCCTGTGCTGTGTTTCGCCGAGTGAGTGAGGGTACCGGAGGCCCATCGGGGGGGAAGGGGATAAAAGGTTAGCAGCGCACTTGTGACTCCACTGGTGTTGCATGTGTCCATGGGCGGCGGCAATTGCTTACCATCAGGTGATCCGCCTGCTCGTCTTCTATACTAATATAATAAAGCTGAAGAGTTTGTTTGTTTGTTTGTTTGTTTGAACGCGCTAATCTCCGAAACTACTGGTGCGATTTGAATAATTCTTTTTTTGTTGGATAGTTCATTTATTGAGGAAGGCTATAGACTAAATAACATTACGCTATGACCAATAGGAGCAAAGACAGAGCGGTAAATGTGTAAAAAAACGGGGGAAAATTTTTCCACGCGGACGAAGTCGCGGGCGGCCGCTAGTCTACCTATAACATAAAAAAAAAAAAAAAAAAAAAAAAAAATTGAGCCTCCGGTACCCTCACTCAGCGAAACGGCTCAGACGCTGCTTCACACCAGTCTTCTGTGAGGCCGTAGTATCAATCCCGTCGAGCCTATCCATTCATGCCAAAGCGGGCTCTCCCACGGAACGTGCCGCAGATTATTTTAAATTTTCATATCATCGCCTCGCTCTTTCTACAGCGACAGGCACACCAACTTCCCGAAGACAGAACTGTCGAAGGCGCGAATCATTCGCTGTCGCTGTCACACCAAGACTAGCACGACCCCCGACTTTGTCGCACTCCGTCTTTGTCCCGATATCGTGAGAATGGAACGTTTTATTGGATTTTAAAAGGTTTAAGGCATTAAGGTGAGGTTTTCTGCGGAAAACTGGTTGAAAAATTTGAATAGATTCGTTGTGCAATTTACAATGTACGGTTCAATAGTACTTTATTTAACTAAACCCAATATAGAAAATGTGACTAATTTCATATTTAAAGTTAAAATCAGCGTTTAGTTCCCGGATGGATCCAATGTTAGCTGCGGGACATTGTAGAAATCAAATATATCTAGACAAGCGGGAGCGTAGCAAGCCAAGGTAAAAAAAATTGGCGACTAAGCGGATATGGGTAATAATTGTGATACAATAACAAGAGAGAGCACTATAATCTATCAGACACCATTGGGGAAGACGAAAATGTTTAAATGAAATTAAAATCATACATTATAGCTACACGTTTACAATCAGGGAACTACCTTAAAAGTACAGTTTTCTTCACAATATTTCCCTTATTGCTAAGCTAACGGTAAAATACAAATAATATTATGACCATAGCATAAAGTTCTAGTAACTTTTTGTGCAATAAAGAGTATCTATCAATCCGGTAGTCTATTTAGGATTCAAAACTGCAATCTCTCTATGGGAAAAAGCACGTACACCATAAGAAAAAAAATTGGTGCAATCGGCAATTGACGTAGCAATGGCTTTTCATTTCACATTTCCACACGAATTCTGCGAAAATTCTGGACATGTTACTCTGCAGCTGCACAATGGTGAGGTTTATTATGAAAATGTAAAGCCTGGTACATTATCCTGATTAATTTTTGACGTAAATCATGAGCGCGTGACGCGCAGCGAGGATATATCAGCACTAATCGCGCTGGGCACTTCGCCAGACCGATTAAAACATGCGGTAAATCTCTGATTGCGGAAAGATTGGTCTTTGGAAACCGTTTTCAATCGGTCCAGTTACAAATGGTTAAATGAGGAAGAAACTGTTTCGAACCCGTAAGATGAAATAAATCTTGGCGTATTGTTTACCTCAGGAAAAAATGGAAGCAATTCGAGATGTGGTCTTATAGTAAAATGCTACGTAAGTGTAAGTTGGACGGATTGAATCACCAACGTTGAGGTTCTTAAATGCAAGATGCATGGGCAAGAAAGCTGAGCTTGTGCGGAGCATTAAAATAAGAATACATCGTATTTTAATGGTCTGCGTCACATTTTAATGAACCCACTATACCGCCTTCTCCAGACAATCATAATGGGAAAGATTGCTGGAAAACGCAAAATCGGAGGGGAAACATGTCATGACTCAGGAACATACGACATTGGACTTGCATCAAATTTGCCGAACAACTTTTTAGCCTTGCCGTGGATATGCCAAGAGATCAGCTCTTGGCATATCCACGGCAAGCCAGGCCAATCTTCAGTAATGAAGCGACACTTCAAATCAAAAAGAAGAACATAGTATACTACTTATACTATCATCTTTGTCATATCTATTCTATATCTTCTATACTATTATAAAGAGGTAAATTGTATAGACAACAGCTAGGCTTTTAGATCATCTGAAAAGACGAAACACTTGTGCGTAGTAATCGACACGTAACGCCATCTTTTGGTATAAATAAAAATCCCGATACGACGTGAGGGCGGGCCACTAGTCACTATATATTATGCGTTAACTGTACGAATCTACCTGTTAGTTAACTTGAATGAGCTATATCTTTATTTGTCTAATAAATTGTAGCCAGAAATACCACAACACATTAAAATGCCAACAACATTGTATCCCAGAAGAGGCTGCAGTGGGAAAGACACAAAATCGATAAAGTTACTTATAGAATTGTCGCTAGTGACCTAATTGTGTCTTAAGAGCTGTTGTTGTGGGACTAGCTGGGATCTAAAAATGTAAGATTGTACTTGATTATTTTTGTAACTCGACCCTCTTTTTGTGAGTCTATTTTTCCAATGTCAATTAGAAGTGAATTGAAGTATCTGTTTACTCTTGAATACAGAAATGTTGATTACATAAATAAATAGATAATTTCGAAAGTTCAAAAATGTCTAGTTATTAATTGCACTTAATAGAACTATTAGTTCCGCGGGGCATGTCGACAGATGGTGCTGCGTGTAACGTGCATCGCGCAAGCATTAGTACACGTTAATATGAGAGATAGTATGACTTATAGTTGAGATTGGCTGCTATTACCGAAACTAAGATTCCACCTGAAGTTTTTCCGAGAGACTACAGTATAAGGTTTTTCAAAAAAGGAGTGTTTAGATTTTTAAGGGGTCGGGAACACGTATGCAGGCGTCCATAAACTGCGGTAGTTGCTTAACATCAGGCAAGCCGCGCGCTTGCTTGCTACCGACTATTAAATGGAATCAAAAGTTAGCAAATTCTTGTATGGTATATCAACTTTTTTTATATTAAGGACAATCAAGATGACTCTCACTCACACCCTGAAGGCCTGCTGAGATGCCGTTTCACGCCCCATTCAAAAAACCCAGGATTGTTGGAGAAAACTGGAAGGGCACTCCAAGACTTGAAGGTTCGGGGCAACTTATTAAAAAAAGTGTTAAGTACAACCAACTGTGTTCGCACTTCCCTGAAAAAGGTTCAACAAGAAACAACAAGTCCCTGTTTATATTTATAGAGGTAATCCCGCATGTACTCACACAAGGACAAGTATAGCAATTTAAAGTGGGCGCGTTTAATCCCCCCTTTTAATGGGCAAAGTTGCCACCGACCCTTGGGCGGGAAACTTTTTTGGCCCAACGAATTTATCCGGGGGCATTTTTGGTTGTATCAATCTAATGGCTAGGAAAATTTGTGTGGATACAATTTTGTTGATGGGACTTTTTATTTGGGCAAAGTGTTATGATAATTTGAATACTTTTGTTGAGATTTTTTTGATTGCTTGAGGTATTTTTTAACATTATGGCGGACGAATGAGCAGACGCGCATCTGATGGTAGGGGATCATGCCAACCCAACATTAGTGTGTATTGTGCAATCTATACTATTTATAAAGAAATAACTTCTACAGAAAGCCACAAGGCTTATAATATAATCAGAAAGGACAAAACTGGGATGATGTAATCGACACCCAGCGCCATCTAATGACCAATATTGGAACTACTACAAAAATAGCAAAAGTATGTCCCGAAACGCAGTGAGGGCGGGCCACTATAATGTTATAAATAAATCAAAGAGAAGAGATGATTTTTCCACTGATTTTCATGACATTATCTAGATGACGTACAGTGAATCTGTAGTCAGATAATAAAATTAATTGCATCATAAATAACTTTTATAAACAACACCAGATACTAAATTATGGAAATCATATCACAACGGTTTAAATTGCATTTATTTATTCATTCAATCCTTGATATTATTGCAGTAAACGCGATAAACGAAATTACAATGCAGTCATTAAAGTGCAATTTAAAATAGGTAGATACTCGTACTTGAAACATGCAAAAAGTAAAATCAACTCCTGATTTGATATTCATATTGCTTTTTATTTCGCAATCAGTTTTAATATAGCCAGTACCTTGAATTTGCATTTTCAAGCGTCTGACATTTAAAAAGCTAGGGAAGAAGTGAAAAAAGTATTATACTATTTATTGCCACACTACAAGACCCAGGTATAGAAATCAAGTTATGGCTACTATGATGGGATTAAGGTTAATCACCACTCTTACCTAAAGTGGATAAAGATAATCACAAACCCAAGCTAGGTTTGAAAAATTTAAACATCAAAAAAGAAAACAAAATCAAAAATGTTTTATCCGTTTCAATAACAACTATAACAACTTAGGTGTTGATAGGTACATAATAAGCACAGAACAAGCAGTGTCAGAGGAAGTCATAGTGGCAGTCAATAACAAAAAATAGTTTTTAACAAACAATGTAGGTATACACATTAATTTACATATATTTGTGTGTCTGTGAGAGTGTGTATAGATTACCTACTAAAGATACATTATAGATTCTTAACCATACTTTTGCTAGACCCGGGACCTCGAGATCACGGCGTACTTAAACCATTAGACCATCAGATCGTTCGAACAGTTCGTAAATACCATAAAACACCCCGCAAATTGTGACGTGGTGAGAACCTATATCAATGCCACTCAAATGAGAACAATACGTGAAAACAAGCGGAATCACTACCACGCACTCAGGAAACCATTTAGCGGGGGAGCTGCTGACTCGGCGGTTCTGGCTGAGTGCTAAGACACACTGCGTCTTTTCGTGTCTAATGGATGGTTCACACTGTGAACTGTTTAGCTAGTAGGTGGCTGCCAATAAACGCAGTATAATTTTGCTAAGTGAAAAAATTCAATCTAATTGCTTTGTTTTTAAGGTTGTTTTTTTTACTTTGCAAAATTATTCTGAGTTTATGATTATAGGAGGGCAGAATGGAGAACGACAGTTGTTTTTTTGTTTTATTTTTGTTATTTAATTTTTATTACTTTTTCTTTTTTATTATTTTTTTGTGTTTTTATTCAATTATCTGTAGTATGTGTTGTGATGTCCAGATTAATAAATGTATTTTCTTTCTTTTTTTAGACAGCTACTTGGCTTGTCTACTCGTACGCTAGTGGCTCGGATTTGTGGTTTACATGACATTTACCGCGATTTTATTTGTTCGTTTGTGATAAACTGTTTTACGCCAATATTCTGTAAGGTCGTTGTATCAGTACCGACGAGCCAGCTCATTTGGCTGAAGCTTGGCTTTTCAATAGACAAAAGGCACCTAAACACAGAATTGACAAGCACACTGAATCACAATATTATGTCATTATGCGGTTTTGTCTGAAAAATTACATTAACAAAAATTTTCTGAATAAAAGTACTAAAAAAGCCTTAACGAAAAAACCAACCTAAGTAAGTACCTAAGTAAATAACGTAGTTGTAAGAGTTACTTACAAGTCAATACGAATTTCTTCCTTAAGTAAAGCAAATTCGCCGATAAAAAGCTTACAATGACACCTCCCAGTAATAAATCACAAACTCCTTCAACCTCGAATTTATGTTACGCAAAAATCTTCATCCGCAACAGGTAAAGTATCTATCACTTAAAAACTGCATACTACCCGACTTCGTCGCTTCTTGACAACCCTATATACAAAACCACTCAGACAAATTTGCACCTTAAATTCGGGACTAGAGTGTTTACATTCGCCTGAATAGTACAACTAAGAACTTTAGCCATTTTATATACGATGAGAGTATTAGTTCGACAACTTTGGGGTTTTCGAGGTATCTCGAAACGTTTAATTCGCGCTGCTGAAATGGTTACCTTAATTCGTTGGCTTAAGGTGGATTTTGGGGGGATTGGCAAACAAATTTGGCTGTAGTGTTGACACGTCGAATTGGCACGCGTTGGTTTACTTTCGAATTGGTTGTCGACGTGTGTTGTTGCTTTGAATGCCACTTCACGGGGGAGATTAGTTTCTTAGGGGAAATGGTTTTGTGAATATCTTTAACGGGTTTGTTGTTGAGAGAAAATTTACTTCTAATAGAAACCTTACAGACAGCCAAGTATCACCTTATCACCTCCTATAAAGTCTCTGTACACAAAAGAACGCTTTTACGCATTTTCGGAATTTACTAGCTACGGAACCTCCTTATGTTGAAAATTTGTTACGTTGACATCTGTATGTACACATGTTTGAGCAAATAAATATCTTTCATCGTTATCTTATCTTAACCTAATAAAAAAACCTTTTCCATAATCAAAGATACCCGTCCTTCAGGCTGCTTTCCTCTACAAATAAAGTACAAATGTTTTTAATCTTTTGCGTCGCATTATACAAATACTAGATATGAACGGTACTAGACTCTTTCTACTCTGTTCTGGACTCTGTGGAACTATTACTGCGTTCTATAGTATTATAACCAATGCAGCTATCATACTCTATGACGTAAGCGGCAGTGGCGCCATCAATAATTAATTTCATAACTTTCTTGATGCTTAAAAACACGAGGGTATTAACTGCGTTACATCTGCCGCTATAACGCAGTCGAAACGTCAAGCAGTAAGTGCTATCGTGTACTTATATATAGCGTCGTAAGGCTCAGACAGCAGACACAATAGGAAGTCGATTATTTTTGCATATTGAAAGGCTATTGGGTCTTCATAAACATCATCAGCCTGTTGTAGTCCACTGCTGGACATAGACCTCTCCAAATGCTCGCCACTTTGATCGATCTTCGGCTACTCGCATCCAGCTCTTGCGCAGATCGTCACTCCATCTGGCCTGAGATCGTCCTGCACTACGTTTACCAAAACGCGGTCTCCACTCCAGAACTCGTTAACCCCAACGTTTGTCAGTTCTGCGTGTCAGTTGTTCTGGTGTGTTTTGGGTCTTACGACGTCAAACATCCTCGCGTTTAGTCCTATTTATAACAAGTATTTAAATAAAGCAAATATCTCACAACACCAAGTACCGCAATAACCACAGATTAAACAACACACTGATCCGTCATTACGGCATCTCCGACGAGGAATGCGTCGTGAGCGCCGGCGAGAATGCGGCCTTGTGGGTAGGGACTATGTTTATAATGTTGAAGCTTCATCTAGTGTGGGCATGTATGAAGATGGAAAGGAGAAAAACATAACTTAAGAACTAACGAAGGTCGCATTTAGTAAGGTAGGTACAATTGGTATCGGAAAGATCGTCAACCTAGTTTTTGAATCATTTAAAACAAAGATAAATAACGACACATATTTACAAAATGACAGGCCGGCAAGAAAGAACATATAACTAAAATTTTAACTAAAAAACAAAAAAAAAGGGACGAAGAAATACCAATTATCGTTAGTCGGTTTATATAAGCTTTAGGTACTAAGTTAGTACAGTCATCCACACATCAGGTTACCACAATCTTTCAAATTTCCTCAGTTGATATTCAACCTAATTTGTATGAAAGTAAGATGAGAATCGATTAAAAAATGAGACAGTTTTGTATACTTTGATGTGTGGCTGTACGTACTACTAACTGGTGACCACAAAGCGAGCAAGCCAAGCAAGCTAAGCGAGCAACAAGCCTTATAAGAACTTGTTAACTTTGATAATATTCATAAGCCAAACTTTAATGATGGTGTAAAAATTTGTATAAGTATGTCCGAGATTGGCAAGCACGGGCGTTAGAGACGGATCAATTGAGGAACTTGAAGGAGACCTTTGCCCAGCAGCGGGTCCCTACAGACTAACTAAAAAACAAACTTTCTTAAATAAAACCTCGTAAAACACAAACCAATTAGTTAAAACGATCAAGAAACCCAACATGTAGCTTGAAGCATCCGCTAAGTAAGTATCTCATTTGTCCGGCTAGTTTCATACACGTCCGGCACTCCCCCCCCCCCTCCTCCCCTCGCTAGGGGTGTGCTATCTCTTATGGTTGATGGTCAGTTTTATACGCGAGGAAATATTGCAAGGATGAACTAGAAAAATGTGAGATGCAGGCGAATCACAAAATTTCTAGCGGGACATTTTCTTTGATGTCGCTAAAAGTTAGTAAGTATAATATGTAAGGAAAGCCAAAATAGATTTAGGACGGTTTGCCACCGTTCTGGTTGCCTGCGTTCTTACAAAGTGTTGAAATAGTTTTCAGGTTGTATCGCATTTATACGTTAAATAATTTTTTTTCACCCTAAAACAGTAAATTTTTCTTTGTTTTTAAATAGGGATAGGTCTTTTGCTACGTAATCAGATTTCCCTAGTGGATTTAGTAAAGTGTGAAATGTGTTATGATCCCGCTTGTACATTGAAATCTTTTGATAATTATTCATAAGTAACTTTATATGACATCTAGCCAAAGGTCATGGTTTTCCCTAGCACGACAAACATTTGTGTGATGAACATTTGTGTTTGCTCAGTGTCTGGGTGTTATATGTATTTAGGTATAATTTCTGTGTTTCTTCTGTAGTCATGTGGTTCGGAGTCAGATCAATGTATGAGATGATGTGTGAATTTATTCATACAGTATTTTACCAATAGATACAGTGTAACAGGTGACACCCCTACAGTGACTCAGTTTTTGCGTGATTTGCGACGCCCATATTTTTTTCTCGGACGACGTTTTTGTACCACACTGTACATGTGACAGGTGATATTTTTCATTTCCTTGGTCACGCAAAAAGGACACTAAAAGGTTTAATATACGGACGTCAGTAATTCGTAATAAGAAATCTTTAAGAGGAAAGTTTTCTCTAATTGTAAATAAGGTTCAAAGTTGAATGCCTCATTCTAGTCCGCTGTTCCTACTACAAGAACTAAACGAAGTTTTTTGAATGAAACTCATTTGTATAGAAATACTTGTAGCCTTAACTCGAAGCATAGTTTTTGTATGAAGTTGAAGAATTAGTTTCAAACTGGGTGGTTACACTACTTTTTCGTATTTGTTTCCTATTCTAGTACGTTTTGTTTCCGCCCTAGTCCAAAGTCCATACATAGTCTTTCTTATCTCGAAAGTCTTTTTGTAGGTTGGTTCTGGTTTGCATAGTAAATTATGTCCAATTATAACGCACCCAGACACTGAACTTACACAAGTTTTCATCACACGAATGTTTGTCCAGAAAAGGAATGGAATCTACGACCTTTAGCGTAAGAGGCGGAGTCATACCTAGAACGCCATCGGGCCAGTTACAAATACCCTTATAAAATCAACGGAACCATTTTTTTTTCTCTTCCTTGTTGACAGCTCGTAAAGACCGATAACTCGACCAATTTTAAACGGAAAATACTGTCATAGAAAACGCCTACCCACCTTTTCACCCCCTATCGCCCATTTTACCCGACCGGGGGCTGTGTATCGTTTGATGGAGATTCCCATTCAAGATAGAGAGGCCTGTCAAAGATGAATTGATTATGGGAAATGCCGAAATGTAGTATTAAGTTTGGTGGTGAATATTGAATAGTTGAACCAGAAGAGGGATTTGCACAAAATGATCGACGTATATTCTGAGGTCGGTTTTGACATTGATATTGAGGTTGACGCGCTAGGCAGTATATTTTAACGTGTCATAGATCGGTCATACGCCGCTCGCATCGAAGGAATTCCTGCAACTTTCACCAGATCGTCTGACTTTCGCAACTTTTAACGTCGTAAGGCCCATAAGCCTTTTAAAAGGTATAAGACAATTGATTTTCCATTGTGTCTGCTGTCTGGGCGTTACGACGTTAGACAGCGGAACCAGACCAACTAAATACTTGACACGTTGCTGAAAGTATCCGGAACGTGCAGGTTTCCTTTTAATGCTTTCTATCACAGCCGAGCTAATGGTAAAAATATTTTTACGGTTAATACCTACACTTATTTTCCCTATAAACCACAGGTCACTCCGCGACCGTGCCACTAGTTAGAACTAAATATCTAAAACAAAAATTAAGTTAACAATCTCAGCCTTGTTTTTAATAAACAACCAAACAATGCACCCCTAATAAAAATAAAATAATATTGTCGGTCGCACAATGGGAAGCCCACAAAAGGCTCGGACAACACAATGTTGGTCACATTTGTGCGACAATACAACACCACGTCGATGGGGGGCCAGGGGGGCATTCAGGGGAAAGGCAGAAATCATTTGTGTTGATCCACCCTAATTTTTTCGACTACAGTGTCGTTCTCTTGTTTTGGAGGCCAGCCGGGCTAACATGCGCGCCACGAGATAATTTTGTCGACACTCGTATTGTGTCGGCGCAAGTTGCGTCTCGCTCACCTGACTGAGAGATGAGCGGGATAGAAGGATGCGCTCTCGCGAACGAGGAGTCGACAAAATTTTGTCGCGGTGCGCATGTTAGGCCTACTGGACTAGTTTTGGGTCGCTGAGCTAGAAGAGTAAGAAAGAAAGACCCTATTTTTGTGTGAGATACCGTTTACTACTATTGAGGATCTATGGCTGGACAAATAAACGGAGGATGCTCCGTTTATTTGTTTATGTTTTTAATTTAGACTGATATTTTGTTTTTTATAAATGTGATAGGTAGCAGTAAGCAATCGCCGCCGCCTATGGACACCTGCAATACCAGTGGAGTCACAAGTGCGCTGCCAACCTTTTATCCGTTTTATCTGTGCGTTGCTATTGTTTAAATGAACAGGCATATTCTCAATGTTACAGAACGGTTTCATTATAAGCCATCAGGTAACGCATACATCCATGAGGGCGTAGTGATTATAGATAGATAGATAGATACTCTTTATCGCACAACACATTACAGAACTAATTTCCAAATACAATATCGACGGCCTTATCACTAATAGCGATCTCTTCCAGACAACCTTTGGGTAGAGGAATAATGCAGCGAATTAACAAGGGGTAAGGCAGTGCAGATCTTTTATGTAGTGATTTTGGCGTGGTTTCGCATTCGACAGAGAGATTAGGTCTAAAGTGTAACGTTTAGGCAGATCACCAAACTTTTAGCTAGAGTTGACCTACTGTATCTATTAATTTGGCGCCTCAGCCCCAAATCTATTGTATTCGGGGCCCCAAAAGTCCGTCCCTGCCTTCGGAAACAATACACCGTATCGCCAGCTCTAATGTCTCCCGTCATTGTACGCCATTTGCGTTGTCCCAAATTACCCCGTGTTAAATGATTTCTGGTGCAGAGTGACAGGCGAAAAATCGCAAGGCCCCCTGCAGTTTTAGGAGAAATTAACTGTTCATTAAAACCGTTTTGTGAGGAAAGAAGGCGATCTATCATTTACATAAAAGCGCTGTGGATCATCTCAGAGTGTCATTCCGAAGCTGATGCTTTCCAAAGGTCTGAAGTATTCGGGGAATGCTTCTATGATAAAGATATGTTACGTTTAACACCATGATGGTCGGGGCCAAATGCTCCTAAGATAAATAAAGATTTGTTAAGTTCAACGCACTATCAGAATGGCGATTTAAATATAGGCCATAATCTTGGTTCCGGATTGGATTCCCGGGTCGAGCAAAAGTATGTTTCGAGTTTTTCGACCATAGCTCGAGTTTGTGATCCGCATTAGGCAAGCGTGGTAGTTAAGCCAAATCCCATCATAGATGATTTCACATTGCTTTCGATGATGGAGGCCTCTTTGCCCTGCAGTGGGACTGTAAATAGGGTGATACTTTTTACTTTACCTCATGTTTGGAAGACACACGTTCTTATTCACAGACCAATCTTAAGGGAATTATGTATTAAAACAACCGTTAAACCGTGTCAAAGGGAATTGTTTATTAATAAAACCGTGTCAAAAAATAACCCAAAAACGCTCTCCCCAGCTCATTTCGTTTCTATCTCAGGCTTCGAACTTTTCAAGTCTAAAAAGTGTCATTAAGATTCCACTCGGCACAAGTGTCACCCACCCCATCGACTCGGGTGATTGGCGGAAAACAGACATGACCGAAAGGAGGCTTATTAAAGTTCTTTTTGAAGGACTTGAAGGGGTTTCGGCCATGCTAGCGAAGAGATGGAAGGATGATTTTTCGGAGAGGAATCCCCGCTAGCTGAGGTTGACTTTTGTTTCTTATTGTCAAAGTGACGGTGCATAAACGTCAAGAACATGACAAAAGGTCACGATATGATGATGATAGAATGCCACTGTATGTAGGTACTCTTGAACTCCACTGTACGTACCTACCCTAAAATTATTTTCCGGATTTCTCTTGTAATAAAAAATAATGCACTTTATAAATATCACGTAAATTGAGAGCACAAGTTTAAAGTTAAAAATATTTTTTTTTATAGTGCAAGTTTAAAATTACGAGTTGGATAGTTTCTTAAACGTGTAACCATGATTCTGTTGGTCTGATTCCCCAGTTAAGATTGCCGAAGTCAGACGGCAGTCGCTTCAGTGTAATTACCAGACTCTCTAAATCCTGAATTATGGCCTAAACGTTCTCCGGTCTTCAAAATCACAGCTTTGGACGCAACTGAGAATTACACGCAAATTCAGCTATCAAACATAATAACTATCATAAGAGAAAAAACGCATTAAAACTTTTAATTGTACCTGTAATATGTAAGTGAGATTTATGTCAAAAACGAAATGAAAGATGACAGAGAAATACAGAAATGGTAGGAAAAGAGATAATGGAACAGATAGCAAGACTTTAATACTTTTACAAGCAATAATGACCTTTACGACCTTAACAATTTCTTTAACAATTAAAACCTCGGCGACGAGACACCTCCACAAAGCTTACTAAATTACAAACAACAGAATTCATTTCCCCCATTTTAGCACCCCCAGTTTATTTAAAACATTTTATGTCTTGTCGCCTTGGGATGCGGTATATTTTTCATTAGCAGGTACATTGCAAAAATATGGTAGAAATGGGCAGGTTGATATATTTTTTTATGTCGACCTTGTAAATGGTAATCGTAGGTACACACAATTTAAATCTTACAGTGTGACGTTGAAATCATGGAGATTTTATTTTATTCGTTCTGGAATCACATTTGTCACGCGTTACACGAAAACTAACAGTTATGGCAATGTTGGGATAGAATAGAATAGAAAAACATATTTTATTGATAGTATTTAATTAAAACACAAAAGATAAGGAATATTTAATTTAATGGCATTGAAAGAAAGCAACGTATTCATCGCATTAAGTTACACTTGATTTGATCTTGAATGGATTAAGTAACCACTTTTTCAAAATGTAGATAAGTACTAACTGGTGTACAATAAAAAATGTTTACAGAAAGTAAAGTATTAGGTTATATTTCCCACTGCAGGCCAAAGGTCTCCATTTTCATCAATAAGATAGAATACGCCTGCCTAATGCTGAATTTTGATCACACACCTGAGCTATTGTTGATAAATTCGGAACATATTTTTTCTCGACCTCGAAAAGTGTGCTATTAAAATTCATCAATCTAACACTAGGATTAAAATACCCCTAGTTTTCTACATATTATGTTTGGAAAATTCGGAACATATTTTTTCTTGGCCTCGAAAAGTACATTGTTTAAATTCTGTAAGTAATCTAACTTAGTTTAAAATAACCCTAGTTTTTGGTAGCGGAGTTGGTGCATCCCTAGGGTTAGGTAAGTTTTTACAAGCGTTCACCTGTTGCCTACGAACTGTTATGGTTCAATAAAAACGTACAGTTCTGGGTAACGCTGCTCTGTGAGGGGCTGTCATGAATTTAGAACGCTCCAGTGTGGGGCACAGATTCGTACAGAAAGGGAAAATAAGGTGAAATAAAGGGGCTGTTTCAATGTACCTTAGTAATAAGCAATTTTGTCGAAGAGTGGCGTAATTTTCCTATAGTAACACCTTTTAAAGATTCTCGACAGTAGCAATTAACAACGTCGGAAGGGAATTATAATCACATCTTTTCAGAACGAGTGAAAAGAACTTTAAAACTTTAACTCAAGATTCATGCTAGTTAAAAATATGAAATAAAAATCAAATGATACCTACATTTAAAATTTGATGTTGTACGGTTGGTTAAATCGGGCATAATTTTAAAAAATACTCAATATAACGCAATGCAGCATTATTAACCTGCATATAAGACAAAAGTGAATAGCCTGTTCACGAGCAAGCATACCCACCAGCCGCCTAAAACCCCATCTTCACTTAACATCAGGTGTAATCGAGGTCAAATGCTTCCCTGTCGCAGCATAAAAAAATCTAATAACCACAGTCACAGTGTAATAAGTGTCTAGACTCTAAATTGAACTAATTCTAGTCTAGACAAACAACAAAAAACAACCCAATTTACCTTAAAAGAGTCCAATTATGAAAATTGTCCTAATGTTAATAGTCGCCCAAATCAAAGAATAATTTAGTACATTAAAAAAAAACTGTAACTTACTTTTAGGACCAAATCAGAACTGTCTTGTTCTTTAATTACGACGTTAACTAGGCATGACAGGTCCCACTTCGTCGCTAGAGGGCGTACCAGTCGCCCACCAAATTAGTCGGCAAATTGGGAAGGCTAACATCCAGCAGTCGTGGCCGAGTGGTTAAGGCGTCTGACTCGAAATCAGATTCCCTCTGGGAGCGTAGGTTCGAATCCTACCGGCTGCGGTATTGTTTTTATAATGATTGTAGTTTGTTTGTTTGTTTGTTGCGTTCAGTAAATGTTTTTGTAAGAATTATATTACAAAAGTATACAGTAGCTATTTCTTGGAATTATGGATATGCTATGTTTAAGCCATAATAATGATACATTTTGTGGAAAACTTTTCAATACATGTAACGAAATTACGTCATTATTAAATACTAGCGGCCGCCCGCGACTTCGTAGGCGTGGAGTTAATTATTGACACTTACCGTCATATTTTGGACAATCCACACAATAGTGACTAGACCAACGGGGCGTTTGACCAATGGGTAATATCTATAAAAATACTCTACATATTGAGAATCGACCGAGTGGCCGAAAATCGGGAGCAGTGGCGTGCATTAGGGGAGACCTTTGTCCAGCAGTGGATGAGTGTGGGTTGCTGATGAAGGGGACTACGGTGCGGCGACCTCCTCGTGTGGCCTCCCCGGTAGTATTTTCTTTCTGTTTGGAACTGCTACCGGAGGGATCCTGGTGTCCCTGGGCAACGGCGGGTAGCAATTGGCTTATCGCCATATTGCTACCCGACGGCTGACAGCTGCACTTTGAGGCCCAGCTCTGTCTGGGCCGGGGCCCTGTCCGGCGCCCTGTGAGGATCTCTTCCACTTTGGGCGCACCTTGACGTGGGCCCCACCGAGTGGGGCGCCTTCGGGCGCCACCCCCCACATCTTTTGTGGGGGTCTTTAGTTGCTGGTCTGCGCTGCGTCCCACAGTCAGTGGACCCAGCCCCAGGCCCAGCGACCGACTGCGCAATCCAGCGTAGCCGGCCGTGGGGCTGTCTGGTGGGGCAGTTTTTTTGGAAGCATGCAGGCACTCTCCAACACCTTGCCCTGCAGCCAGCAGGGTGTGGGTTTGTGGAGAGTTCTGCAGGAGCCCATGCCCGCGACGCCCGTATCGCAATCCAGCGATGCGGGCGCCCGGTTAGGGCTTTGTCGGAGGGCAGTGGGAGCTGCTCTGGGGGCTTTAAGCCCCGGGCGTCGGAAAGAGGCCGTGCTGGCGTGCCTCGCTGTCCATGGGTGGGTCTGCGGTGATGAGGTTCGTCCTATTTCCCGCTTTCTCACCCCGAGCCTGGATTTGCCGGGAAAAGTCGCAGAGTGTTTAGTGGGTATGCCCTTGAACGGCTTCTGATTAGCAGAGGCCCAATCCAGGGGAGAGCCCCACACTACCTGGTCGTCTCCCCGCGGCCGGGTGTGCATAAGGCGGCATTCACTCTGCGTGAACAAAAAAAAAAATGGGTTGCTGATGAAGACGATGATATTGAAAAAGTCACAACTCTCGTGTCTGTGTCTCCCTTTAATCTCTGCCCGCTCCCACTGCAAGTTAAATAATTTATTTATTCCCCGCCTGCACGGTTTATGACCATTGGATTCGGTGAACACGCCGTTAATGTCTGTACTTTAATTAAAAGCTGAGGTTATTATTAATTAAAATTCGTTATTTCCCTATGTAGAGGACTTTACGTAGTGTTTGGGAGTTTAGGACAAGCTTTTGGGACCGCGGTCCCAAACATGCAAACACGATTTATATAGGAGCCGTTTTGTACCAACTTACAGCCACAGTAATTTTTATCGTTTAAATCCTGAAGAAATCATTTTAGATACCCAGCCTAGCTTGATACTAAGTTTTGGGGACCGCGGTCCCAAACAATTGTTTAAGAATATGTTGTTTGGGACCACGGGCGCTTTCAACCGACAAAATTAAATAAATAAATAAATATGCGCCCGACAATCACACCAATCAACTTAGTCTCAAACTAGGGAAACCCCTGTACTATGAGTACCAGATGACATTGTTTGATTTGATTTGATGATGAATTGTTTGATAAGTGCAACTAGTAATAATAAGTGTATGTGCAGGCATAAGTCACTCTATTATTTTAAACTCATATTTCTTATAGACTTAATTTAGTTACTAGAGAGTGCACTTGCGTCTGAGTTCAAACTTGCGCACAAAAACAACATGTCCGACAATTGATCGTTAAATTTAGGCGCCATTCCTGAAATATCGTTATTACGACGTGTTTTACAGACAATCAGGTCATTCCACCCTCCAGAAGACACCCCTTGTCTTAAGGTACGCTGAACAGCTCTTCTGAGGGAGTGCATATCGTTGACCTCATCTTGACTTCTAGGTCAAGATTGAGGTCAAAAGATTCCATTGTATTTAAAAATCAATAGATGTATTGTTCTCGACCTGCATCTAAAATAAGAAATATCTTGGGATTCTTTAATGAAATAATTTAGGCAAGGAAAACTACCCCATATGAAAAACCAATAGATAGCGTACGATAGATGCGTATTGAACGCTTCAGCATGACTAGGCCGGCTCGACCATAGTAATACCACGACCTCACAGACCACAGTGATACAGCGCCTGTGCTGTTTTTCATCGAGTAAGTGAGGGTACCGGAGGCCCAATTGGGGGGAAAAGGGGTTAACGGTTGGCAGAACACTTGGTGACTCTACTGATGTTGCAGGTGTCTATGGGTGACGGCAATCGTTTCTTATCAGGTGGTCTGTCTACTCGTCTGCCACTTACCACTTAAAAAAATGTGTAATTTTGACTACAGTAGCAAAATTAAAGAACAGCCTCAAATTTGAATCTGAAGTCTAAAAATTCGGATGCATTTCATACAAGACGTACCAATTAGACTCGCAACCCAGTATTCAAAAAAAGATTTCAAAAAACACCAGATCCTCATTACAGGCAGAGATCGCAACCGGAGGGCCCTTAACCTAATAAGAAAGTGCGCAACACCCAGCCCCAGTGGCAGAAAACGCAAACATTTTTTTAATTAGCAATACCACTTTCATTCCCAAGCTCAACGTTTATTTTAAAATAAAAAACTTAAACCGAGCCATCTTCAACCTAGCGCTTTAAAAAATAGAGTTGAATTTTGAAAGTAGGGAAATCCAGGGGTACTCAACCCCCGGTCTGGCGAGTCAACCGAAACGTGTGGCGTTTTGAATTTTTAAAAAGATTATTTCAGAGCGTCCATGATGGAAGCGGTCTGATTACTGCCAGCTAAACTGTGTCACGGGCCGAGTTTGTAAACATAAAGTTAATTGTACGTGTGTGAGAATAATATGACGCCAGTGGAGAGAGTCAAGCAAAACACTGACGTAGCTAAATGTGGTCAAAAAAGGTACGCTCTGCGATAGCCAACCCTGCCCAGTTATGGGACTTACTGGCATCTATACAGGGTTCGACTAAACATGCTGAATGACTTTTGGGAGTGCGCATAAAAATAAATTCATCTTTTCATACAAAGTCGGTCACATGACTTGATCATATTGTATGAGGAATCAAAAATAAATTCGACGAATTTCTAAAACCCGGAGTTTTAGAAATTCGTCGAATTTAAGTGACCATTCACTTAAATTCGAACTTAATCAGCTTGAACGAAGTGATACCATAGCCTCACAGAAGACCGGCGTGAAGCAGCGCCAGACGTAGAGCTAGAAAATTAAGCGGTTTTTTCATGTGATAGGCGGCAAACGAGGAGAGAGATCACCTGATGGTAAGCGATTGCCGTCGTTCATAGCCTGCAACACCTAGTGGAGTCAAAAATGCGATGTCAACCTTTTAACCCCCTTTCCTATTCGATTAGGCCCTCCTTCCTTACTCATCCGGCAAAACACACTGCTACAGCGGTATAATAGCTGCAATGCAAACACTGTTATACACGGAACTAACCCTCTAAAACGCATTTTCACACCCGGATTATATTCCCACTTGTCCGGTAATTGGAAACGGAGTTCCGGATATCTTCGAGTGGCGTATTAACCGCTTTGAGGCTGGCCGCGTAAACGCGAATGGTACTTTGAGGGTCGTGGGTTCGTGGCTTTTGCGGAAGCATTTTGTTTTTGATTATTTGTGAAGAATTGAAGACATTTCAAGGCTTTGACCGAAGTAAACCACGGCCTAACAGAAGACAGACGTGAAGCAGCGCCTGCGCTGTGTTTCTTTGAGTAAGTAAGGGTACTGGAGGCTCAATCAATAGGGGGGGGGGGGGGGGGAAGGGCTTAATTGTTTGCAGCACACTTGTGACTTTACTTGTGATGCAGTTGTCTATGGGCGGCGGCAATCGCTTAGTTCGGTAATCAGTTTGTTTTACAGCCACCTATCACATACAAAAATTTATATCGATCTTTATTCAAAGATATTCTCTAAAACAGTAATCCCATCAAAAACATAAATATGTGAAATGGTAGCCAAGGTCTGTGGCAAGTTTTGTTTGTCACGTTCACTGTCAAAAGAAGTGATCTCTAAATTATAGGTGCCAAGTTCAAAGGTGAAGACCTACTTACAGAATGCAATGCTAAACCAGCTTCCTACTTACGCACCCGACCGATCCTTACGATCTGTAGCGCTACCATGAGTTTACAGTGACAGAACTCGCTAGCGTCTGCGTAAAAAAAATGTATGAAAAAGTCTCACTTGAGAAACTAAAATCTGTAGTATCGAGTTGTCAAATTGAAACTTATTCGCTAGCGAGTAGCGTTTACGTAGCGCTACGAGTTGACATTGAAAACTGACATAACGTAAACTATTGCTCTGTCTCTTTCAAATGCGTCACAATGAAAGAGACAAAGCGATAGTTTTCGATAGCTTTCTGCGTAAACAATAACGCACTCGCTATCGAGCTAACGCTAGCGAGGTTTACGTGTTCAATCGAAATCTATTCGACGCCCGTTTACTTGCTATCGACTGTAGTAACGTTACGTTACTTTTCGATGCCAACTCATGGTAGCGCTACTAGTCCGACCCTTACGAGCCGGTCCGTACGAATACGAGTAGATTAGAATTCTTTCAATACGTCTCCCGGCAAAGGCTTTGCAAGTACAGTTACACTTTGTAGGACTGAAGTTAATTCAATGTGATTTTACTATGTAATACATTATAGGAACTGAGTTTAAAAAGGTTCAGATAAAGACATTAAACTTACCGACTAACTTTGGGTTTTGTTGTGACATACGAGAACATACCTGTAATCAAAGAAAAGAATAATAAATTACATGTTCAGTTAAAAATACACCTTAGAAATATTAAAAAAAAAACGACTTTTAATACTGACAAAATCATCAATGAAACTCGAATAATTCTTAACATTCACAACATATTGATTATTACATTGTATTGTAAATAGACGCAGACATAATGTGCGCATACAGTAATCTTGACATGGTTCGGCGTGAGTTATATTATGATTGGCTTGAGACATACGATATACTGCCTAGCGCGTAGGTCAACGAACTCATCGATATAAATGTCAAGGCTAGAGTCGACCATCTGTGTCTTTTTGTACCTCTAATGTCTAAGTTGGGGCATCTCCCGCTGTAATCTTTTCTTGCAGTTTACTTTTAACAAACATAATTTATCAGTCTACATACTCCATCCCACCCCACTGCAAGGCAAAGGCCTCCATCATAGAAATGCATTCATCACTACTATGATAGGATAAGTTTTAATTACCACGATTGCCTAATGCGAATTAGTAATCAAAAACCTGTTCTATATCGAAAACTTCCGAACATACTTTTTGCTCGACCCGGCCTCTACAACAGGCATAAGTCCGAAAATTAAACTTTCAAAAACGATGTAAAAATATAATCCCAAATGCTTATTAATAGCCAGTCAGAGATATTCCACTTAATCCTAGTGATAAGTCACTGTAATTAAGCAGGAGGATCATTATTACTGGCAGGATTGAGACTGTCAGCTTAATCTTGAGCTCATCAATCATAGCGGGGGAAAAATGGTTCGGGACACCTGACGGGGTCGGAGTTTGATAAAATTGTTTAATCAGGTGTGTGTAATTGAGGGCTGTGGGGATTCGTCTTCGTTATAAGTTTCTTTATTGATGTTAATTCCAAAAAAAAATTATAATAAAAACCCCCCGAAATTTCAATCAGCATTTTTGGCGGCGGCCATCTTAGGATTTGAAAATCATATATTTATCAATCAATATAGATGTAGGAGTGAATACCTACTCGATTCGAGAAATCTAGCTCTTCCGACTTTTTGTAATAATTTTTTTTATAGGAGAGCCACGCTTCGGCTCGACCGTACTAAGAAGAAGTATCTACAGAAGACCGGCGTGAAGCAGAGCCTGCGCTGTGTTTCTTCGAGTGAGTGAGGGTACCCGAGGCCTAATTGGAAGAACGGGGGTTAATGGTTGGCAGTGCGCTTGTGACTCTACTGGTGTCTGTGGGCGGCGGTAATGGCTTGTAATCAGGTGGTCCGTGTGCTCGTCTGCCACCTATCACATTAAAAAAACGACTACTACGTAAAAATCGTTAAAAGACATTTTCAAATGTTTTTTTACGAGTAAATTCACATCCAACCACCACTAAACAGAGATCCTAAACATTTTGAATCAGTTTAAACAACCAAAAAACCCCGCAAACGACGAGCTAACCCGAAATCCGGCTAATTAGCTGAACCGGAGTTAATTCGGTTCCGGCCCGGCAGACCCGAGTCACCAGGTATCCGGGCGGAATTTGCTAAACCACCGAATAAAGGTGCGTTTTCGGATTTGGTATAATTTTAGTAGCTATTCTTGGCTTTTCGAGCGGAATATCCGGTTTTGGCAAAACCGGTTCCAGAAGTATTTTTTTGCATTTAATGATTAGGTTTGTGACTTACGTATGTTTTAGTCTTGATTGCAAACAAAATTCCCAATGGTCCACTCTATATGAATTGAAAAATAAATCTGTTTTTTCAATGACTTCACTATTGGACACATTATTTTCTGATCTCGATTTATAGCAGGAAAAGTTGTTCATATTAAAAATTACTGTTTTCTATTAACCGTAACACAAGTGTTTAAGTTTTTTGAAGCTAATCATTCGTTAAAAATATGGAGAATAGGGTTACATTTCATAATTTGAATCTTGATAGGTTTAATTTGAAATGACAACAGGCAGAATTTTCTTAAGGAACTACTTACTAACGGAATCGGTCCATGTCGTGTCTTCTCTTTCATACGTACAAAACAGAACGAGTAAAGTGACATGTATTCGTGGAATACATGTGAAGCTTAATTAAAATCCATGACACAATTTATCAAATTTTGCTAATCAGTCAGCTCTAAATCCGGATAATTAGCTGAACCGGGCTTAATTCTAGGTTTAATTTAACTTTGCGCAAAACTCGGGTCACCAAGTATTTGGTCGAATTTTGTAGAAATACAATTACTTAAATAACTGTGCCTTATACCGTAGTGTAGGTAAAAGATTTGGTGGTAGCTTGACATTTTTTGAGCTGTATTTAGTTGGTTTGGTTTGTTAAAAACCAATTTGAAGTTTTTATTAGGGTTAAAATTGTGATGATTATATCTACGAAATTGTTTTTTAGATTTTTAAGTGATGCTTAAAATGCAGCGATTGTTTGGGCTATGTATGCGACGTTAGATCTACTGCAGATCTCATAATTCCTGACACGACCACGCAATCACGAATTGAAGTGCAATGTTTTTTTATTGTTATAAACAAACTATGTACAAGACGTACGGAATCTTCGCTGAGCAATCCTGACTCGCACTAGCCCGTTATTTTTTCATCAACACTCGATTCAGCACAAGTGTGATACAGGGTTGACCCAGTCCCAGCGTTATTACACATTTCGGTGCTACGTGCCGTCGACTGCCGGTGTCTGCCGCTTATAATTTTAGCCTTGTATTGATCCGTCTACACTCGGTGTCTTACTAACTCTTTGTTGGAGGCTGTATTGCTGTATCATTGTTCCAATTATTATAGGAGGAAAAAGGTTGGTGTTCTATGATCGTTTATTTGATCTTCCACCTTGTTGATACTTATGAAATTCGGAAATCTAAGCTATGGTATTTGTTACAGTGCAAGTTTTTAAATAGATCATCGCCGCAAGTTTTTTTTGTGAAAGCTTTGCCAAGCGGTGCAAGTTTATGATTTACCTACTTATTTTTAGAAGTTAGAGCACACATTAGTATTATTACTCTGGAAGTCTCTCTCGGGCTAATTACTTTTAGTTTTAATATCTATTCCTACCTACAAAAGTATTCAGTTTAGAAAAAAAATGGTAAAAACCTCAACGTTATTTTTGAAGACCTATGATGCAAAATATACCTAGCCATTGATAGATATAATAATGTGTTTAATAAAAAATACGAATTGTATTTCTGAGAATAAAGAGCCCCGAAAAATGTGTTTTCTGTTGTTTTATAAAATGCGTAATGCGGTTTACAAAATATATCTACTAACCAAGTTTCAACATTTTTTTTTTCGGAAAACAGTGGCTGTGACATACGGATGGACAGACATGACGAATCTAGAGTTTTGTTTTTTGCCATTTGGCTACGGAATCCTAAAAACTAACATATTATTCCCTTAGCTCATATTACAAGCATTATATCAGAGCCACAAACAAAGCTAATCTGTGCCGCATAGGCCAGTAATTGCGGCCACTTATACCCTTTACAAACCGACATAACGATTAGCTAAATAGTAATAAGTACAGTTTACACAACACGATAATATTACAATTATTTTATATTATGTTACTATAGTGGCCCGCGTGATGCTGCTTAAATCATCTGTTAAAGATGCGGAAGCCTAATGATGATGATGATAAAGAGTAGCCCGCCCTCGATTCATTGCAGGACTTCATTTTGCTATTAGTTCCAATTTATCCCAATAGATGGCGTTGTGTGTCGATTTCATTGCATTAGTGTATTGTCTTCTGGGGTTACATTCAGACTCGTGGCTGTCTATAGAAGTTAAATTTTTAAAAATGGTATAGATAGGACGCAGAATTGCAGACGGATCACATGATAAAGGCACCATAGAGGAGGTGCTTCACTGCTTAACTTTTCTCATCCCCCTAAACTGGGCCTCCGGGTACACTCACTCCCTCAGCGTTTTCATTTTGACGCATATTAGTCGGCAGACCTGCTTGCCGGGCTTTACATCTGTTCTGCTGATGGTTAACCCGTGATACCAGAAAATTCACAAGTGCGCCGCTGGCCTTTTAAGAAGAATAACGCTCTTTTTTTAAGGTTTGTAGGTCGTACCGGCCCGAAAATACTGAAGGCAATACAGTTAGTTACTTCATAGTTGTCTGCAAGTCCATGGCATCTTTCTGGCCAAACCATCCCATTCACAGTTAAAAATAGTCGCAATTTTCTAAAGAATTTTTAATCTTTCCCGTTTTTACACCCTGACAGTTCTGGCACCTTTTCGACCCGACATTACGCAAGTTTAATGTATGTTAGAAACCCCTTTGCGTATATCTTTCTTATGCTAATTTTGGCAATCTTTTTTCACACAGCGTGTCGACCCGTGTAAACCGCACTTAACCCTGCCACAGTGGACAGATTAACAGTAGCTCAACATGTGTACATCACACAATAGTTGCAGTGCACTAGACTACACAATGGCATGTGTCACTTAGTTGGTCCCACTGAAAACCAGTGTTATGTCCTATAGTCACAACTTAAGCTGAGTGACAGCCATTTAGCTGGATGCCTCAACACAACACAATAAACCAACACTCAGCTCTGCCCTTGTCAAAGGGGTAATTACACTGCTTGCAAATTTTTTCTTGTTTTATTTAAATATTGTTTGAAAGTGTTTTTTTTCTTTCGGGGTAAATTCTCAGGTCGAGCAAAAAGTATAGGCATACGTGGTGATTAAGCCTAATCCCATCATAGTAGTGACGACATAAAAACAAACTATAAAAATGAAACGTGTGTGTGGAGTGATACGATACGATGAACTTATGTCTCGAGTGTAATTCAATTAACTTTAAATAAAATTTATTTATTTCAACCGATTGGTCAAAGCATCTGTGACCTCAACAGTAGCCACGCTTTTGCATGAAAGGGCCGGCTTGACCGGAGTAATTCTACGTCTTCACAAAAAACCGGCGCATGCGCTGTGTTTCGCTGCGTGAGTGAGGGTTCTCAATGCAGGGGAAAGAGGGTTATAAGGTATTAAGGAATAAGTAGCGCACTTGTGATGCCAATGGTGTTGCAGGTGTCCATGGGCGGCAGTAATCGCTTACCACCTAACACAAAAAAACCTACCGCATCCCTTTACACTGTAACCCCACAAAAAGGAGGCGGGTCCGTCAGACCCACCACGGGTAATTAACCGCCAATTGCTCCATTACACCGACCCTTTTAACGCGGGGTATTATGTGTCGCATCTCGATTATCAACCCTCGACGACGCGCGTTTTTATGGCGGAGTTGATCAGATGTTCATGTGTCGCAATTTACAGGTGTGTTGGGGCGTTATATTTTGATGAGCAGTATTTTAGGGTTAATAATTGTGAAGAGAATTGTAACATACTAATTAGTACGGATTGTGACCCGGAGAGGATTTATACAATTAATTATTAACTTACTTTTTGAAATATTTTTTTTTTTAGTTTTAGGTGGCAGATGAGCCGACGTATCACCTGACACCTGCAACAGCAGTAGAGTCACAAGGCGCTCCAAACCTTTAACCCCCTTTCCCCCCAAATGAGCTTCCGGTGCACTCATTCAATCGACAAAACACAGCGCAAGCTCTGCATCACGCCGATCTTCTGTGAGGCCGTGGTATCACCATCAGGTCATCTGCTCATCTTCCACTTATCTCATAAAAAAACGGCAATGCCGGGAACAACCCAAATGCACATTAAGTGGAGATTATTATATTGCAGTTTAATAAACTATGCTACTAAGGACATCGTTCACCACCCCCGAGTAAGGTGACAAGTAATTTATTTGTCAATTATAGTGGGTTCGGAGAAAATTGGCCCCTGGTCCGCGTCCCAGTTTAATTTAAATTTTTTTTTCAATACAAATACCAGGGGCCAATTTTCTCCGAACTCACTATAATTGACAATTAAATTACTTGACACCTTACTCGGAGGTGGTAAACGAGGCCCTTAGTCTTGACTTCAAATTAATTGATTAAGTACACCTAATTACTATGCATTATAACAGAGAAGTTCCTCTATTTCAAAGCAAAGACACCAAAAGAATCTACATTACGAGACACTACGAGTACTAACCCTATCGAAAAGGAAATAAGTCCCAAAACAAAAAAAATCCGCACATTTATCTTTAAACAGAACTAATCCAACAAAGTTGCCGTTACAAGTAACACGAACCGTCACGGAAGTTAATATTAATAAACGTCTCTCACAAAGCGAGAAATTAAAATGAATTAAAATGCACCCCGTATGAATAATATACAGGGATGAGTATTATGCTGGGCACTTAGTATTCTGCGAAATCGCCGGGGATTGTCCAGTGCGAGCGAGGCGAGCGCTAGAGATTTTATTTAAATAAATAAATGTATAAATTTCACTACATCACATACATTGGTCTGACTCTGAGATAGGTAGCTCAAGCACCTGTGTTACAGATATCAGAACCAACAGTGGAATTACAAATACGTATAATACTTTTCTTTTGTAAATACATACTTATAATACATAGAAAACACCCAGACCAATACAAACAAACATGTTCATGCACACAAATGTTTGTTGGGTGTTAAAGGCAATTTAGAGCCAGCAACGCATACAACGGTGTATCTGTGAACATTTAACATATCCTGTTAACCACGTTTTCAATTAAACGTTCTAAACAACATTTGTTTTATGACTTTGGCAAATTCGCTAAAACTTTTTGACTTTACATACAAAATGACCAAGTCACATGACCAACTCTAAATGAAAATTTCCAGAAGTCATATAACAAATGTTGTTCAGAATGATTGGTACAAGACGTGGTTACAGGCATGTTCACAGTATGTTCAAAATATTCGAAAAATAGTTTTTGATTAACCCGGAATTAGAACCCAGAACCGCGAGATAAGGTTTCCAGATGGTCAGTCAGGAATTGGTGGGTTTTTCCCGACTTCTTTGTACTTCCTCCCGAAAAACAGCTTCAATCTTTCCGGGGCCCCGATGGTCGACAAAATTGTTCTCCGCTGATCTGTTCTTTCATATAACATATCTTCACTATCGCTTTCCCCATCTCGCACTGTCCCCATGCTCTACCATTTCCACTCTTGCAGTAGTTCCGCGCTATGAATAATTATAACTCGCCGCCCGGTGGAGGCAGCCCTGTTTAATATGTTAAAATTGCTTGACAATGCCGGCTCAGGGAGTCCCGCAAAATCCGCATTATTGACGGAAATACTGAAAATACGTTCGATTGGGAAGTACAATTGAGCTGAGCTGGTAGAAGAGGATTACTTGACTATGTTTAATACATAATGCGTTTTTGTTTCTTTCCTGATGGTAAGCGATTGCTACCGCCCACAGGCATATAATATTTTTACCAGCAGCCAATATTTTAACCCCTTTCCCCCTTGGGCCTCATTCGACGAAACACAGCTATTTCTCAACAGTCTTCTGTGAGACCGTGGTATCACTCCGGTGGATCCGGTGTCCTTTCATGCCAAAGGGTGACTCTCCCATGGATCGAGGAAAATAAGAATCGAATTTTTCGAATAAAGATGCTTCCCTCCCTTGATCGGTCCATCTGGTGGAAGATCATCCTCGGGCTCGTTTACCCTCCGTATTCCAAACAACGATCAGTTTTATTCCAACTCATCATCATCATCATCAGCCCGGTAGTACCCACTGCTGGGTATAGGCCTCCCTTCCCTTTCGCCAATGTGCCCGGTCCTGAGCTGCTCGGATCCATGTAGCCCCTCCGATTTTAGCGATGTCGTCGACCCATCGTGCCACCGGACGACCTGGACTTCGTCGGCCGTTTCTCGGACACCATTCGGTCATAATTTTGCTCCACCTGCCATTACCGCGCCTAGCTAAATGTCCTGCCCAATTTCACTTTAGTTCCATCACTCTCAATCCGACTTTATTCCAACTACTTAACATTATTCTTGATCATTAGACTCAAGTAAAACCTCACTACCATTTCGGGCCACAAAAACCCTAGTCTCAACTAGCATGCGGACACCAGGAGCGGACGTGGGCCCGTTGCGGGTTGCGGATGCGTCTCGTAATGAGTGCTCTTTGTTTGCGGTTAATTACGGATTCTGCGCGGAGCGAGCGGAGCGAGCGAGTCCGCTCACGGTTTTTCTGTTGGTCAGATGGGAAAAACTCTTAACTAGGTACACTATGTAAAGTGTAAGGGGGATTTAGAGGATGTTTAACAAAGTTTATTAACTAGAACAGAAGGAACAAGTGCGTTGCCAATCTTTAACCCCCTTTCCCCCCAATTCAGCCTCCTACCCTCATTCAGCGAAACACAGCGCTAATTTCATTTATGACTGTTTTTCCCGACCACTAATCTGGACATCTTTAAGGCAAGAGTGAACAGGCATTTTCTAGGCAACCGCGTGTCAACCTAGACCTCATCGTTACTTTCCATCGGGTGCAATTGTGGTCAAGCGTTGCCTATAATTTAATAAAAAAAAATAACGCACTTGAAAAAACTCACAAAATAACAGAAATAGACTTATAAAATCATTACTAGTATGTCTTCAAAGGACCATGACCTCATTAAAATACTCATTTATTTTTCACTAAGCTCGCTCAAACGAACCCAAATATTCCAAAGTACAAACACAATAAGACGGAGCTTTTTAATCTCAAAACACAAAAAGCTCTGTCCCGTCACAATTCGTTATGCAACATGAAAGGGCAAATATTAATACGTCACGCGTTGAACTTCCGACTAGAGTTAAAGCTCTGACCTGGAAAGCTTCAAAAGCTCGAATGAGAACGTAATTACTAGGGCAGGGTGACTCGAGCTTTCAAACGCGGTCCGAAGTCCTGGGTGAGTAAACAGGAGCTTTTTGTGGATACCTGGTCCGATTGGCGAATCAAAGCTCGAAGCTCGCTCGTTGTTATTTGTAGTACTGAGCTTTATTGGTGTTCAATTCGAGCCTCCGGGCAATAACTCAGTAATCGAAAAATAAAAAAAAAATACAGGAGAAACGGTTTACTATTTTGACGAATATCTTTTCAACGAATTGGATATTTAAACCATTGATGTATTTTGATACGAAATATAATCGTTTATTTTAAAACCTATTTTATAAAATAATTAGATACTTTGAATAATTAGATAATTAGACACAGCGCCATCTATTGGTTCGTTTCTAAATTACGGTCGATGTAATTGGACACAGCGCCATCTATTGGTTCGTTTCTAAATTACGGTCCCGAAGCGAAGTGAGGGCGGGCCACTAGTAATAGCATAAAATCTATAAAATAGTATATAGGCCTTCTTTCTTTTCCGCCAAAGTACCCGGTTCTAACCTGCTCGGATCCAAGTACCTCCTATTTTGGTGATATCATCGACCCATCGTGACGCTGGACGACCAGGATTTCGTTTGCCTATTCTAGGGCACCAGTCGGTAAGGAGCTTACTCCACCTGCCATCACCTCGCCTAGCTAGGTGTCCTACCCTCCATCAGTCTTAAAATAACATCATATTTATCCATACTAATATTATAAACTAGCTTTTGCCCGCGGCTACGCTCGCGCTAAATTCGGGGTAGCACGGAGGGGCAAAAAGTGACCTATGTTACTACTCCCATCCCTTCAACTATCTCCACTTAAAAAACACATCAATTCGTCGCTTCGTTTTGCCGTGAAAGAAAGACAAACATACAGACAGACACACTTTCCCATCCATACTAATATTATAAATGGGAAAGTGTGTCTGTCTGTCTGTATGTTTGTCTTTCTTTCACGGCAAAACGGAGCTACGAATTGACGTGATTTTTGGGATTGAAGGGATATGGAGTAACATAGGCTACTTTTTGCCCATTCTAACCCCCCATTTTAGAGAAGTGAGGGGCGCGAGCAAACCCGCGGGCAAAAGCTAGTATATTTATCAATAAGAGTAAGCATTCGAGGCGCAGATAATTAAAATACTCACTAACAAAATCAACGAGTTAAATATCCGCGATTACACTGTAATCAGTTTCGGATCCCCGTTTAATCTAAGTTTCTACAAACAAACCGCATTTTAATCTGGCGCAGATATTTATCTCGCTCGCTCTAACTTCGTTAAAGAAGGACAGGGATACTGTAACTTATAATCAGGATGCAGTTGAATCTTATGCTTTGAGAGTTTGAGACACACCGTTTCGAAGAACGGGGGACATTATTGAATTTTTCTTTTGAGAAATTATGCTCGGCTATAACATAAAGAACGAGCCAGGACAGACAGACGGACAGACATGACGAAACCATAAGGGTTCTTAGTAGACTACGGAACTCTAAAAAGTAGTATGGTGATTTTTGGCCTTCTAAGAATCATCGTTTAGATGCAATAATCTATTATTTCTTGTATTGTTTGCGATATAATCGAGCCAAGTGCGCTGCCTACTTTTTAACCCGTTTTCCCCCAGATTCGTCCTTTAGTACCCTTAACACAGCGCAGACGCCGGTCTTCTGTGAGGCCGTGGTATCACTGCGGTCGAGCAGGCCTTTTAAAGCGCTCTCCCTAGATGGACGTGGCATTTATTTTTTTATATGATAAGTGGGAGACGAGATGGTAAGCGATTGCCGCCGCCCGTAGACACCATCATCATCATCAGCAACCCACGCTCGTCCACTGCTGGACATAGGTCTCCCCATTGAGTAAACCAGCCTTAACTCTATGGTGAACTCAGTTGAGTTTACCATAGAGTTAAGACTTCAGGGGTGCAATTCTCGCACTCAACATTGAAGTCGAATTTAGAGTTTTCATACATTCGTCTATACAAATTTCTAATTCGACTTTAAAGTCGAATGCACGAGAATTACCCCCTGTTCTGTTCGCTCAAACGTTCGCCAACCTCTAGTTCTGTATGTTCCTTTACCAGTATCATGAGCGATAACTCGATAACGTCTTTAGTTATTCTCACCCCGTCCCAGTCTTGTCCCTCAACTGTTCCAACAACAAACTGTCCCCGCAACAAACTGTTCCAACAACGAACTGTTCCTGCAACAAATGCCCTCAACTGTTGCCGAGACTAACGGGATTATTTTGGGGCGTATCTTGCTTTCTGTTTTAACAGAGAAATTATATTGTTTCATTATGTTGAGTTTGTGAAGTTGTGTGACCTCTAAACTAATTTTGGTAACACAGCTTCTAAGTTCGTATCTTATCAGTTTATAACTTACTAGTGCTCCGCGCCACGGTAACACACTTTATTTCTGGGCATAAGTTCTGTACTTAACTGATAGATGGCTCTGAGCGTCGATTACATCGCGTAAGCGTTTCGCTTTTTCATCATCAAATCTTGGCATCAATACGCCACTGTACTCTACACACATTTTAGGTTTAATTTTTCATCAAAAAAGTCTTACGCCCCGAGCGGCTGACACCCACAAACGCTGGGCATATCTTGACTTGACGTTTTCAAAACGTATAATACTACTAGCTGTCACCCGCGGCTTCGTCCACGTGGAATAGTATCTTTGGGTAGCATTTTTAATTATTGATTAATTTTAACCTCCTTTTTAACCCCTTACAACCCCCTTTTCGCAATAAAAAGTAGCCTATGTTCTTTCCCAGGGTCCAGAACATCTGTATACTAAATTTCATTAAAATCCGTTTAGTAGTTTTGGCGTGAAAGAAGAAAGACAGACAGAGTTACTTTCGCATTTATAATATTAGTTGTTAGGATGACCCTACAGTTGACTGGAAGATAATAAATACCTCTTGGCATTTATTGTAACAAATATTTGTGCAATTCAGTTTAAATAAATAAATAATCTTTTCAATACGTGAAAACATGATGTGTTTGCTCATACCAAAAATATTATAATATACTACGACCGGTGGGATTTGCTTCCAAGTGTACGTATTGCATGATTTCCAGGAAACGTTCTCGTATTTTCCCGTAAGCAAACTTTTTCATCGCTATCCGAAATTAATAACAAACTAAAACCAATATCCTCTGAATAGGTGTTTCATTCATAGCAAACAATCAGGAGAGCCATTATACGTAAACTATAAGGATATTATTACGAGTGGGTTCTCCGAACACAATAAAGGGAACCCTCCATTCTTCAAATATAAACTTCTTGAATAAAGGTTAAAAATACAGTCAAGTATATTGCAGGTACAGTCGGTATCGGAGAAAGATGCTGATGTAAATAAGAGTTTGAAATGTTGTTTTATTAAAGTAAGTTCTTATTTTAAAATGCTCTACGGTCTCAATAATGGTTTTTAGCTTGCATTCCAATTGTTACTTTTTCATACCGTGGAAATTTAAAGCGTTCTTTGTTAAAATATATTAACAACGAATAACAGGTAATGGTTAGAATTTTTAGAATAGCTATTTTATCTTTCATCGATGTTTCAAATTATTTTTTAGAAATTATTTTGCAGGCTTCACTTTTTGTAGGTCCAGACCGCAATAGGACAAAACTTTATTGGATCAAACGAATTGAAAAGAGATAAGTTTACAAAATGACATAGAAAACAAATTTATGATTTGTGATGATCATCAATCGGTATTAGGCAACCGTGGTGATTAAGCCTAATCCCATCATAGTATCGATGACTTGCTTTATCGGATGAAGGCCTTTACTTTTAGTACATAGATTGATACTTTGATTAATCGCTTCCTACTTTATTGTAATAACAATTAAATACAAAGTACATTGAAAATACAAGTTAAATGCCGTTGCTTTTATTTCTATAGGTGCTATAAATATCGGCATCCGAGTGTACCGTATTGTTGGTGATCGATCACCCCCCTTCCGTGTTGGGGATGATGTATTTTTATTTACAGCGAATACGGCGTAACTTCCGAGAGTTTGTGGGGCGTCCCGAAGTTGCCCGGAGATCGCCGATGGACCTTATGCTCTTAATGTGGAGTGGTAAGGTTTGAGGCTGTGCATCGTGCATATTGGTGACGCCAATGCATTTTTATTTCTTGTTGTTATTTTAATAATGTGTAACTATTTATTCAATTAAACTCTCAGGGGTTCATAGTTCTTGTCACTCAGTAAACTAGGAAGTGAGTCCTTACCAGCAGCACAAAATAGGGACTGACACAGAAAGCTGACTCAGCTTTGATTTTGAATTTAGAAGAGTTCGTTGACATAATGCTAGGGTTGTTGCCCGGCATAAGTACATAAGCGCGCGGCCTTTACCACAGACCTCGACAGTTCGACAATCTTATGTCATAGGCTAGGATTAATGTGGTCGAAAAGGCGTATTTCCCCGTTACAGCGCATGCGTGAGTACATGACACGTTTTTAGCTCTTAGTAGGCAGCCTACTTTCTGTGTGTAATTATTTTGTGCTAGCAGTGTGACCAGTCAGCGATTTTTGTTATAAGCATCTCTTTTGTTTTTAAGGAATGTATAGCTTTTTAACGTTACTTGAGCGAGTAAATAGGCGATAGCTAGTCGATTTCACTTCACCGACGGTGGGACAACTGCCTTAAAATGCTGAGCCAGCGAAGTAAGTATCTGACCAAAAATAGTCCATATTTAAAAGGTCCTTAGGGTATCAAAAGATTAATTGGTCATTACGTAAAAGAAGCGGATTAATAAAGTAGAAAGATTGTTCTTTTGGGACCTATTTGACAAAGTTTTATGATTAAAAGGCCCAATTTGTTTTGAAGTATAGATATTAATTAATCAAAGAACGCCCACTGACAGATTTAATGTGCAAAAATGTGTTTTTTAATTATAGGTTTAATGATCTTTAGCGAAGTACTATTAAAGAACTGATAATAGCTTTTCAAAAAAAAACAAAAATATAAGAATAAGAATCTTTATTTACAAGAAACACGACACGATATACGACGTCTACCCTTTTGACACAAAATAATAAAAAAAGACCGGGGGCTAGCTGACATTGATATCAAAGAGTTCGTTCACCTCCGCGCTAGGCGGTATTTCATTGCCTCTCCCGCACACGTGTCTGACGTTGAACAGAAGAAGAAAGTCATAAAATTGGCTTTCAAGATGGCGGGAGATCGTAATGACAACTGCGTCTGATTTTAACAAAGACGCTCATCGTGACCACGATCGCTCTGAGGCATAGAATAAGAACGTAAAATTACGCCTAGAAAATACCTAAATATTTTTTTCCTTTCCACTACTCTGGGACAACTGGGAATACGCCCCAAAATTGCGTCAAAATTTAATAGCTCTGTATCAAATATTAACGAAACCCGAAGCCACCACAAGCGACAAGCGCGAGCGCCACCCATTACCATGCATAATGGAAGACTTGCTTACAACTATCCGGTTAATTAGCGGTGAAATGGGAAATTTGATGGCAAAATTGTCTGGTGAATTCTTCAGAAGAAATCTATACGAGTGTGCCAGAATAATACCAGGTATCCCACCATCCCTTTTGTATCACAGAACTACACGTGCTGGGCAACGCTGTCACTTTTTCACTATTGAAAACATACCATCCGAGATGGTAATAAGTGAAGCAGACCATATCTCCGTCGCACCATTAAAAAATGGACTGTCCTAATATGGTCTCCTTCAAACGAAGCGTGAAGAAGCATCTCGCGGGCCAGTACAAACAAATATGATGCCGTGCCGTTTCGTCCATTGTAACTGCAACGTAGCCCACGTTGCAGTTACAATGGACGTACTCTTTTCGCTTATCATCAGACAGAAGTGAGCCAATTATAAAAAAAGACACTCCAAATTTTGTATCATGTTCTACGCGTACCCCGGGCTCCAAATCGATAGCTTTGGATGCTTCTGAGAATTATACGCTAGCAGCCGGATAAATCTGTGCTTAGACTTCCCGCCTACACAATATCACCTAGCAGATTTTCATCAGCAATATCCCTCATCACGAAGCCGTTATATTTAAAAACATTCGAAAAGTATTATCTGTACAATTTGGTTTGTCCCAAATATAACGGTTATTTTGCAGACAGTCCGATCGCAATTTAATCGTAATTGAGTTTAGACTGGGCATCTGAAAATGTCTGTTTACGCGATACTGATAATGCGGACAGAATCTGCTAGTTAGCTGTTTTGAAGCGATCGAAAATAACAACGTCAAATCAGACTAGAATCATAAATGGGTTTCTATTTTGGAAAGGAAAGTCATAAAACAGGCATGGAGTTACCTGAGTTGTGTTTTATCGTTTGTGTTGTGGCTGACTGTACTACTAGGTGGCAGATGAGCAGACGGATCACTTGATGATAAGTGTTTGCTACCGTCCATAGACACTTTCAACACCAGCGAAGTCACAAGTGCGCTGCCAAACTTTTAACCCCCTTTCCACTCGATTGAGCCTCCGATACCCCCATACTCACTTGATTAAACACAGCGCAAGCGCTGCTTCACGCCGGTCTTCTGTGAGGCCGTGGTATCAATCCAGTTAAAACGGCCCATTCATGTAATCTTTACGCCCATTCGCCTGATTGGGTCTCCGGTACCCCTTACTCGGCAAAACACAGCGCAGGTTATGGGTTACGGCCTATAGTCGTGACATAAGCTGAGTGAGGGCCATTTATGCTGGATGCCTCAACACAACACAGCATAATATAAATACACGGCACTGCTGGCCAATGGGAAAGGACAGTTTGTTTTTTTTCTTGGTTTTAATTTATTTTTACTAGTGTTTTGTATTTTCTTGAGTAGTGTCAATTGTCTGTATCATGTAATATGTGGCGTTCAAATTAATAAATGTATTTTCTTTCTTTCTAATTATGTGACCAGCACTGTGTATTTATGTCATACAATAATGCAAAACAAAAGGCGGCGAGATAAAACGGCTTCCTGAACTCGGATGCGCGTGCGATACCGCCGGAAATTAAAAATAAACTTGCGGAGGAGTTAGGATATGAAACGGGGCTGAGTTTCTACCACTGTGGGAATTGTAGAGGGTGTTTGAAGATTTGAAGAGGTAAAACTGGGAGAAACTATCGAAATTAAAACAATAGATCCGATTAGGTTTACGATTATTTGCGACATCTCACAAATTGACCTGATTGCGTACTAAGTAACTTAAGCTCTTGTGTTACAGATATCATACAATAGAGGAAATACAAAAATAAAAATTTTATATAAAAATATCAGCTTATATAATGTCCCACTGCAAGGCCTCCATCATTGATATCAAGTAATCACTACTATGATGGGATTAAGCTAATCATCACGCTTTCCTAATGCGGATTGGCGATCAGAAACCCGAGTTATGTTCGGAAAAATCGAAACATACTTTTGCTCGATCCAGGAATCCAACTCGGGACGCCGAGATCACGGACCACTAGACCAACGTGGCGTTATAATTTAATTTGATGGTAACCAATTGCAACCGCCCATAGACACTCTAATATGTTTATTGTGTGCTGTCAACTTTCTAACCCATTTTTCCCCCGATTGGGCTTCCGAAACCCTCGCTCAGCGAACCGCAACACAGGCTCCGCTTTATGGTCTTTTGTGAGACTTTTTTTTTTTTCTTTATGTGATAGGTAGCAGACGAGCAGGCTGGATCACCTGATGGTAAGCAATTGCCGCCGCCCATGGACACCTGCAACACCAATGGAGTTACAAGTGCGCCGCCAACCTTTTATCTCCTTCCCCCCGGGTGGGCCTCCGGTACCCTCATTCACTCGGCGAAACACAGCACAGGGGCTGCTTCACGCCGGTTTTCTGTGAGGCTTTGGTGAGTTATTCTTAACAATTTAAGTTCTTTATTTGTTCGTAATTTCCAAACAGCCTTTAGGTGCTAAAATGGTAGTTTCATATAGCAGTAATGGCACTAATAGTTAGCTTACCAGCTAACTATAAAGTTTGGAGGAATAAGTTCGCGAAGCCGTGCCGCAGGTGTATTAATGGGACTGGGAGTTCGAAGAATATTTGGAGCTATTATAAGTTTTCTTTGAGGATTAAAGACTTATGATTCTATATGAGTTACTCTACAGGGTGTATCTGTGACCATTTTCATATCTTTAACCACGACTTTTACCTTACATTATTATTAACATTTCAATCTGTTCATGAACTATTTGGTAACTTTGACTGCGATTGTAGTACATAAAAAAATACAAAATATCTTTATTGATAACAACAAGCATTATTATTTATTAATTTAGCAGTTGTATCTTAACTGGTGGTCAAATATTTGTAATAATGTTGCCACTGGATATTGCAAATGTATTACTACAATATTGATGAGACTATTGTCAGCTCATGGCGAAATAAGCACTTACGAAATTCGTTGGCTTAATTAGTAAGGGGTTCGGTTAGTATAATAGATAGTACAGCCACCCGGACTGTAGAAGGTTGTGGGTTCGAGTCCCACCTAAACCTGTCGATGAATTTTTAAGCGCATTATTTACTTAACTACAAGCAACACGTGGTTCAAGGGATGTAAATTTTCACAGATACACCCTGTATACATCTATAGTTACAAAGTTACATAAAAGTCTTAATAAAATGAAGACATTTTGCTAACAATAATCCTTCATAGCGTTAAACGAGTTACCAAGTTTGTCCCGGTGTGATACGGGTATAGTTCTGTATAATTGTGAACACAACTAAAGCTCTGTATACCTACCTGTTTGTTCTTCTGTCTGTCCTGTCGTGTTCGCGCGTAATGCCGTTAATTATGCATATGGTGTTATTTGCATTATGAATATGCGATGTACTTGTTATATTAATGTAATATAATGGTGACATGTAATCTAGATCACTATTTATATTAATCTCGTTAGTGGCTCTTAAATTTGTTTCGGGTTTTTTTTTTATGTGATAGGTAGCAGGCAAGCAGGTGGATCACCTGATGGTAAGCAATTGCCGCCGCCCATGGACACTTGCAACATCAGTGGAGTCAAAGCTTCTTGTCAATCGCATTGCGCTAGTGATTTGCATTTCGGTTTTCCTATAAGTATTACCGTTATCTATCTATATCAATTACCTCTCTATAAATATTAAAGATTTTATCATTATCATCATTTCAGCCAATAGACTTCTACTGCTGGACATAGGCCTCCCCCAATTTTTTCCACTCGAATCAGTCCTGCGCCACCCGCATCCAAATAATTCCGCAACCTTCAATAGATTGTCGGTCCACCTTATGGGGGGCCAAACATGGCTGCAACTTCCTACGCGGCCACCACTTAAGGATCTTTTGCCCTAACGGCCGTCTGTTCTTCTCACAATGTGACCTACTCATTGCCACTTGAGCCACGCAATTTTGTAGGATGATGCGGATTTCATCATTTCTGACACGATCACGCAAGGAAATTCCGAGCAAAGCCCTTTCCATTACCCTCTCTGAGTGATTATAGATTTACCAAAATTTAAATAAAGAAAATACGTACAAGTAGGTACCAATGCACAATACAAAACGCCTCATCCTCATTCTATCCTACCTTATTAAACCGCGAAGTGTTACAAAGCAACTCAAGAACTCTCAGAAAAGGCCGCAAACGCTCGCAAACACTCGCAAATGTTTGCAAACGAGCGCGTATTAGACCGCAATCGTGGAATGAAGCTTAGACGCAAGAACCGTTTTGTGAAACGTCGCTGAAATTCTTTTGCAGAGAATTCTTGAGATGTCAAAACTGCTGCTAAATAGATGAACATGCCGAATGACACATTGGGCATTTGGGAAGTTAGGTAAAAAGCTCTCTCGAATCTCGAATTCTCCTTGTCGGTAAATATGTCAAAATCACAACTTAATCAATGTTTAAAATACCATTTTTAGTCCTAATGTCGCAAGGAATATTCCGGAATGTTGGCAAATGTTGGCAACGAACTAGAATTAGTCTCGCCCATCGTGGGCGGTAAATAAGTCGGAAAAATCAAAATTTAATGAACGCACAGACGCGCCTACAATGAATATTCAATGGGCGCGAAACTTTACTACACAAACTCGAATGTTATTTTTAACATTTTAAATTCAAGTGGACTCCTGTTTACGTACTTGAATTCCTACTTGGTCCATTGTGCATGTTAGGTTCTTACTATTCTAGGAAGCCTAACTCCACTCAGAAGCGCAGAAACTTCTTGAGCTTCGCGGAGTGACCTTACTGATCTGAGTATTTTTTCACGTCACCTGGTTACAGCATCACTCTGCAAAACAATGTACGAGTGTCACTGATCCTATAGCTTGTATCAGTGTATTATTGACCGGAATCCTAAGCAAAATACCTGGAAAGTCCAATGTTTATAATTCGATGGGACAACAGCAATGCAACCAGAGAACAGGTACAAAACCAAAGATTTAACGGCTGAATGGGTAAGAACGCCAATTTCCAGAAAGAGAGTTTCTTATCAAAACTAGCTAAACCTGGGAATCGATCTCGGGCCCCAAACGCACCTACCCACAATACATGTAACAAGAGTGAATAGTGTATTTAACGATTTGAACAAAAACTAAACTGCCACAATGAATAAACACATAAAACTTTTCTCACTTAACAAATCATTCGATTCCGTAGTAGGGGCCACAATCCCCAGGCGACATAACCGCCGTAAACTCAACTCTATCCTTCAGGGACTTAGGTACAAACTTGGATGGGGTAAAGTGATTTGTTTTTCTCCTATCCTTGGATGTGAAAAATAGGAATATTTGTTCGTAATGAGAAAAGACAGAGGCAATTGTATATTTAATTGCATGACCTTTTCAAATGACAATTAACGTTTCTGTCGTGGATTTCATTGGTATTTTAAAAATCACTTAACGTATTTCCAAAAAAAACTCCTAGTGACTAAAAAAGGAAACACAAGAAAACCATAACTAGAATCTAAAGCTAAAAAAAAACTACCAAAAAGAACAATTAAAACAGAGTAGGCTCCATTAGCAATGTCCCAAAAACGCTGGCAGCATTACCTCGTTGGATAGCGATGGAAATTTGCTTGGCAAATAGCTGCCAGCTTTTGGGTCCCCCGTGTCTTCAACTAAGCGCTTAGCTAAGTCTCGGAAGAAAGAGAGAGCATCGGGACCCCACGGGCCCAGTGTTTCGACACCGAAAGCTAGGAAGTGGTAGGTACCGGATAGATGCCTATACTTCGCAGCTTTCAGTTTCTCTGCAGCCTCGGCCACGGCTCTGGCACTCCTCGTAGTCCCGGGAAGATGGAAAGGTGCCAGGGTGTCAACGCATGTAGCGTCCCACACCAGGGCACGTCCCATTCTCCAAAGGATGAGAGACATTCCGTCTGGCCTCTTGCCATCATCACGTGAAAAACCCTAGTTTATAGATTTTCCATACAATTTCTGAGTAAGCAGCTTTCCGAAAACAGTTGGAATATGTGAATTTATTCAAGCGTATATCTCCAGCGCCTACCAAAATGTAATATGACTTAATTAACTAAATCTAAATACATGTATATGTGCGATGCTTCGCAGCTTTGATAGTATGCTACTATGCTGATAGTATAGTCACTTGGATAATTTAATGAACTCAACTAATGATATCTAGGACGCGTTATTAGTATCATCTATCATTTATTTGATTATGATGCATGATAACAAAATGAAGATAATAAATTATATTATTATCTTCATTACTTAATATTTTCCTGAACATGTAACTATACATACATATTTATTCTATGTTGTTAAAGCATGGATCTCCCACAGTGGCTTCTTGTAAAACAACTTTTTTGAAAATGGTGATTGCTGAGTTTCTTGCTGGAATATTTCCAGCAGAAAACGACATTCCGAACCAGTGGTAAACATATTGACAGTCATGAAAGTTCTGTGGAACACCCCATTAGTCTAGTGGTTAAGGTAACGGACCGTGATCTTGAGGTCCCGGGTTTGACTTCCGGGTCAAAAAAAAATGTTTTCGAACGTAGCTCGGGTTTGTATATAAGCAAGCCTAATCCCATAGTAGCTATGATTTGATTTCTATGATGGAGGCATTTGCCCTACAGCGGGACAGTATATTTGTAGGCCTCACTCAGTCGAGCGCAGGCGCTGCTTCAAGCCGTTTTCTGTGATTGATCGTTTTCGTGGTATCATTTTGGTCGAGCCGGCTCATTCATGCCGAAGCGTTGCTCTCCCATGGCAAACATTTAAGAAACTTGAAGACACAATCTGAATGAATTGAATGTGTTGGCGACAAACCTACTTTTGTAGTATTTGTGGTTTTTTAGAAGTATTTTATTTTATATTTTGTATTTGTTCTTCTAGAATGTTCTTTCTTGATATTCTGAATATTTTTATTGTTCAGTACCACATGGTAGTCATCGTGAAAGTGTTGTCGGGCAATATAATTAAAGTGAATGTATAAGTAAGCGTGACTTTTCCCGTTCGTCCTGGTATCGTTTAGAATGAATTTCCTTTTTCAGTGAATTCAAACAGAATGTAGGTTAAATATTATCTTAAATTAGTTTAAGTAAGCGCAGCCGACTGTACCCACATCGCGTTATTAGTTGCGAACTAGGCGAGTTATGTCGGGCCCCCGAGCGGAAATGTTTTGCCAATTCCGCCGCTAATAAGCTTAACTTGAATAAATACATAAGGAACCCTAATGAACGGGTTCAGTAAAATAGTTAATGAGAAGTTACTTTTACAGTAAGGACAAAATAACATTAAAAAAAAAACGAAGCATGACACTGCCTCAGCAGGCCTTCAAGGTGAGGATGACAGACTCAATAGGTACGTAAAACCACACATCAAAGTATACAAATATGTTTAATTTCTTTAATTGACTCTCATCTTACTGTCAATACACATAAGGTTGAATATTAATTGAGGCAAATTTGGTCAGGTTGTGGTAACTTGATGTGTGGCTGACTGTACATTGTTTGTTCTTTTGTGCCTGTCAATCTCATATTTGGATCTCACGGCCGCTTACTATCAGGGAGTGAGGTCATCTTGACTATGCTCAAAAATGGGAGTTCCATGCTAAGGATGCTTTTCCACCACAGATGTGGTTGAAAAAATTGAGAGGTGCATGCTCAGATTCAAACCACAACCTCTTGTATGGAAGGCGCGTTTTTATACACTGAGCTACCTCGGTCGCAATCTACCTCTTAATAGGGCATAAGTCAACGAAAAATTTCATTGGTTTTCGCTCTTATGCTTTGATCATAATCGGGTGGTAACTATTTTGCCATTGCCTTATCAAGGGTTAAACCGCCTGACTGAATCATCATCATCATCATGTTTGCCTATTGTGGATCCATTCTTGGATGTCGGTCTCCTCCCTCTTCTTCCACTCTTGGCGATCCCGTGCCTGACTCATCCAGTCGCGACCTCCATGTCATCGGATGTCGTCTACCCAACCAGCCAGCCAGCCAGGCTGTGTTCGCCTACCTGGCTGTATATTTCAAGTTTAAAACATCTCGATTTCTATTTATCTTTGCCCCCTCCCAGCCGTCTAAGACCTGATAAATGTAGGCCGTGTTAGGCTGTGAAATATTTAAACATACTAAATAAAATACAACCCGCCATGGAAACAGGTGCGGACTCGACTGCGAGAGATTTTTAGCGCCTGAGTTAGGGTTGATACTTTTGAACATTAATATTTACTTACGGAAGTCTTGTGAATAAAAACGCAAATGGAATAATACCACGGCCTAGCAGATAACTAAATCAACTTAGCTGCACAAGACCGAGACAAATGGCGACATCTAGTATCGGAGGCCGAGACTCATTTTGGATCGTTGAGCCTATCGGAGTAAGTTAGTAAGAATCAACTCAAATCATTAACATAACAATCTTTATTTTCGCATGTTTTTGTCTCTCACACAACACAAAATGTATTAATTAGCAGTGGAAAATTGAAATTGCTGATTTTAAGATATTGTACTATTTAACAGCTGTATTTTTTCCTCAATAAAGAAAATAAAATAAAATAATAACGCAAGTGGAGTGATAGCACGGCCTCACAGAGAACTAGCATTAACGAAGCGCTATGTTTTGCTGAGTCAGTAAGGAGTAATCCTGCAGAAAGGAGCATAAAAGTTGGTTGCGCATTTGTGACTTCCCTGGTGTTTCAGGTGTCCATGGATGGTGGCAGACGTTCCATAGCAAAGGAAAGCCGTTCAAGGTCTATACTATTTATAAAGAGGTTAATCTCATATTCCACGCCAGGGCTTATAGGTAAACCGAAAACACGAAACACCTGCGTGAATCATAAACGTCCAGTGTCATCTATTGGTAGACAGTGGAACTACTGTCCCGAAACAAAGTGAGGGCGGGCCGCTAGTAATACATAAAGATACTTTTATAGGTAGGTGTCCTTAGAAAACTATTTCACAGATCCTAAATCCTTTTACTTTTTAATTCAAAAACTATCATCTACGTTCTATTTCAACGTTGACTACCAGACTACACCTGCGGAAAAACGGCTCCAATTCAAAACATTCGTCTCACTTTGCATCAAATTAGAGAGAACGATAAAAGAAGAAATCGATTTGAGCGCAGGTGCGTCGTAAAAATTGCAAAAAAAAATTAAAAAAATATTAAATTGAATTGCCTATGCAATTCATGAGAATGGCAGAAAAAAAGGGTGATTAATAACAATTTGATGACAGCCCTGCCCCGATTCCCATCATCCACCTTTCGCCGCGATTTTTTCCCAATTGACCCAATTATAACGAGGGAAAAATGAAGAAATTCAATAGGAACGGTGTAAAATACATTTCTCGGTTGAGCCCGAAAAAACGCTCGGAAAAATTTGTTTGAGATTATTCGGCCAATTACTTTCCGAATGATTTTAAATTTCACATTTATTGTTAAAATTGAATTTGTTGGTTGTATTTTTAAATCGTGGTATGGATCAGCTACAAAACGTAATACAAACAACGTAGTAAAACATACATTTTACTTGTTTTTATACCGAAGTGCTAATAATAGCGGTAAGGTATATAATATTTGAAATTCATATTGTGTACAGAGTTAAATAGAATAAAGAACATTATTTTTTAAATAAATCTCATAACATGAATAAATTCAGTACAATTCAACGTTTCGAATTCCTACATTTTATTTCAGAGCATTTTTGAATTGATGACTATAAAACCAAATTGAAAAAAAAATTTTGTTTTAATAAGTGAACTGCGAGATTTAACGAATGTACCTACACTAAGAAAACCGTCAATAAGCTCATGATGATTATCACAATAAAATGTCCAATAACTTTTAGAATGTAAACTAAAATGAAGCATTAAAAAACTTACAAATACTAAGATCCGTTAGAGTATAAAATGTCAACATGAGCCCCATACAAAAAGTTATGATATTTTATCATTAATATCAGTATCTAGGAATTTGTTGATGTTTTCCAAATAACCCAACACCCCAAAATAGACAAACAGAACTGTTCACCGGACGAATATTTGCGCACGAGTCCGGGTCACTACGAAATGCGCCAAATAAAAATACACAACCAAGAATAGCATTTTTCACCTAACACCACAATAGCAATGAACTGTCATGTCTACAGTAACGCCATCTGAATACCTAATACGACCCAAGCTCAGGAATACATCCGTCTTTCTCTGACATCTTACTAAACTTATTTACAGGGTGATGTAATTTGTAACACGCCGACCAACCTATTATGACCTCTCCCGCTATAAGGAAATCCTTCGAAAACGACCCGTCGAGAGGCCAATACATGTTGGTACGGTAAGATGAGTTAACAGATCCGTTGTATGGATCATTACGCGCTTCCATACACATTTATTTGATATACATTTTTCTCAAATTAAGCTTTCACTTTGACGGGATTATGGACTTTCTGCAATAGGAATAGAGGTTATTATTAGTTGGCGTGTTCTAAGGTTGTTACTGGAGATAATAATGAGAAATGAAAGCGAATACTTCTAATAGGAGGTACGTAAAACGACACAAAGATTAGATTATTCAGATAATCCAATTTCGTTGAATAAATTATGATTATTAATTCTATAGATTTTATTTTGTTACTGTAGGGTATTAATGCTAGACTGTGATTGGTTATTTGTGATGTGAGATTTCAAAATGAGCGACTTTAAACTTGTGAACTAGCCGTGCTGTTAGTGTCCACGTTTCAGCCCCGTATGTCATGACGGGTAGGACGCACTGATTATAGACTTTTGTCTTTAGGCACTGTGGAATAGACGATGAGAAGACTCGAACGTAGTTTTCCGAATGCTGCCCAACCCAGCTGGATTCTTCTTTTTACCTCATCCTCAAACAAACAATGACCTCAGTGGAGTAAGGGTCTATACTGTACCTTGATATCAAGATAGCCAAGATTCAACATAAATGGGCCGAGTTCGACCACGGTTTCAGATTTAGTGATAGTGGCTTCATGAAAACCATCGTGGAGTAGTGATTGCTCTGATTGTGCTAAGTATGGGAGGGTGCCTACCCAATTTGAAGGGAAGGGTAAAAGGTTAGCAGCGCACGTCAGTTGACTTCGCTGGTGTTGCGGTTGTCTATGGGCGGCGACAATTACCTACAATCAGGTAAGTAAAGTTACAAAATTCTTGTAAAAAGGACGTTAAAGATTACAATGCCATTTCCCAATATCACATCCCTAACAGAAGTCACAAATGAATTAAGAAATCAAGCAATCGTAATTGCAAAGAATTTTAAGACCGAAACCAGAACCCTCCAAATGTGTCACTATTGCAACATTGTGCCCTTACATCTCGAGTTTTAGAGTTCATTTTACAACGGCGTGTTACGATGTTTTTTTGCAGTAAGCCCGAAGAAATGCAAGGAACTCTTTGAAGTCGAATGCTTTGAACAATTTGGTAGAAACATATTGTTTGATCGGCACAAAGAATATCGCAATTTGTATCGACGCTTATTTCGTACAAAAGCAGAAAAAGTCTGATACTCTTCGGATTATCGATACGAGTGGAAATAAACAAGGATTGCGGTTCATATGAAAACAAGAGGGATAAAATGACATAAAACAAATTTTCAAATACAAAACTTGACTTTAAACGAAGCTTACTCACATTGCACATTTATAATGCGGATAGCTAAGGAGCGGAACTTTCTGCCGAGGTCTGGTTTTCACAACCACTATAATGGACACTAGACACCTGTCTCCTTCATGCTTAGTGCAGAAGTCACTAAAATGTAAGAACCGTTGTACGTTATTGGTAAATAAAGAGTTATTATTATTATCATCTTTAAGGCAAGAGTGAATAGGCATATTTTAGGCAAACGCGTATCATCATAGACCTCTTCGTCTGTTTCCATCAGGTGCGATTGTCGTCAAGTGGTCCTATATTAAAAAAAAAAGGTTTATTTATGAGATGTGGCAGTCGGACAATTATATCAACTAATTCATTAGACCAAGTGTATTCACTACAAATGCGCTGCCAATCATGTTAACCCTCTTATAGCCCTGAATGGACCTCAATACCCAAACTAACTCGGCCAATACACATCGCAGGACGCCGCACACATCAGTTTTTTATTGATCGTGGTAACACTTCTGTCGAGGCCAGCCCATTCATACCGAAGCTTAGCTCACCCACGGTGTAAACCAGACGTCACAATTAACTCTTCAGGAGGTAATTTAACAATATTAACAGGGTATAATGAACTATTGTTTATAGCGAGTAATTCTCTATGGCAATATTGCCAATACCATGGGCCTATTTTGAGCCGCTATGGCTACATATGAAGCCGAATGGCGACTCTAATTCCAGTTAATATGGTGTCGTTAATTTATTTATGATCTGCAAGTTAGTGTTATGGGGCATAAAGGTGGGACTCGAGCTATGAAGTTAAGGCAAGCTATGAAAATAACTTTGAATCTCATGATTAAGTTGGAGGTCAGATGATACACTGTGATTAAGATTGGGCGATGGAAGCTCAGGTGGATATGATTAAAAGGTAAGCAGTGCTCTTGTGATGATACCACGGGTGTTGCAGGTGTCCATGGGCGGCGGTAACCGCTTACCATCAGGTGATCCGTCGGCTCGTCTACCACTTATATCATAAGAAGAAAATAATACCTACATGTTAGCATTATCATTTCAGGATTCATCCAAAGCCCTCACTTCAGAGGAGAGCAAGAGAAAGTGGTGGTTTTTGGCACGTAACCACAAAATAATTACACACAGAAGTTAGACTTTGACCTGATTTTGAATTTAGAAGAGTTCGTTGACATATACTAGGGTTGTTGCCCGGCATGAATACATAAGCGCGCGACCTCTACCACAGACCTCGACAGTTCGACAATCTTATGTCATCAGTTAGGATTAATGTGGTCGAAAAGGCGTTTTTGCCCGTTAGTGCGCATGCGTGAGTACATGACATATTTTTAGCTCTTAGTGGGCAGTCAGCCTTCTGTGTCAATATTTATTTTGTGACGTAACTAAGTTATACTTTTCTCTTTATAATTACAGCGACTATCCTCCTAACACCCAAGCACAGTTGGACCGAGAAATCTAGATATTATTTCACATTTTCCTCTAATGCGATTTCATATTGAAAAGCGGAGTAAAAATTCATCCGCCTTTTCGAAACGAAACGGTTTAACGCCATTTTCAAGCTTTAAATTTAGAAAATTCCGGTGTTGCTATAAATGGAGAAAAGCGAAAAATGGCGTTTATGGCATTCGAAATTGTTGTGTTAAGATAAGTTTTTAAAAGGAAACGGGTACAACGTGACCAATAATTGAAAATAAAGTAAACGACTGTGGGTAAATTAATAAAAAAAATCACACACAACATCTCATACATTGACCTGACTGCGTACTAAGTAACTAAGCATGTGTTATAGGTATCAGTCAACAGAGGAAACACAAATATAATCCCTAAATATTTACATTACACTTGTTACTAGTACGCTGCCAATCTTTTTTAACCCCTCTTGCCTACAAATTTTAATACTATGGTTTTACTTAGTCGGGTCGGTCATGCAGAAAACTTTGACTGGCCGGATGACGCATTTGGAATGACCACCCTATATTAAGTTATTACCCTATATTAAGTCATTACAGTTACATTTATGTTTTAATCTGTAACAAAAGTGACTGATTTAAGCTACTCATTACGGAGTTAGGTCAATATATAAGGTGTGTGAATTTATTATTATTTACAATTATTCTTCAGTTACTAACTACATATAAAGGAATCTGTTTTACTCAGTAACCGAACTAAGCTACCTTAACCCCAACAAAAACTATACCTAACTCCTCCACAAAGAAATTCCACCTACATCCTTTCCTAAACAAACATACCACGCCGCAGCCCCCCCCCCCCCCCCCCCCTCCTCTCCCGACGCATGACAAGGAATTTCACACCCAACTCTTGACAAAGTGCAAAAGTTTCCAGCACAAAAAGACCAGTAGTTTTTTACCCGGTCATAAATCGCTATGACAGATCACCGCGGTTCGGACCCCGGGCTGGCTTAATTAATGCTAATTAATGCTTTGTCTAGAGTTGGGTAGAGATGTGAAAAAAAAGTTTCTAAATCAAAAACTAACTTTCGTTTAAGATGACTTATCATTTATTGTATGGAGAGTTCGCACTATCAGATGAGACAGATCACCTGATGGTAAGTGAATACCTCCGTCCATAGACACCTGCACCACCAGCGGAGGCACAAGTGCGCTGCCAACTTTAGCCCTTCTTTGCCCCCCATTGGGCCTTCGGTATCCTCACTTATTCGGTGAAACACAACGCAGGCGCTTCTTCACGGCTGTGTTATGTGATGCCGTGGTATTCGATCGAGCCAGCCCATTCACGCCAGAAGAGTTGCTCACCCAAGGAAATCTTTGAAATTCACAGACACTAAAATGAAATCATACGTGCTCTGGCAAAGTTCTCTTTCAGTCAAAATTATAGCAAATTATGAACGTCTGAACCATCCAAGACCTCATTTTGACTTTCCATCAGGTGCGATTGTGGTCAAGCGTTGGCCTATAGTTAAATAAATAAACAGTTATTTTTTATCGATAAAATGGTGTCGCATCTCTAGGCTAATATATCAAACGTGCTCAACTGAGATAGTTTTAATTGTTTCATTAGCTAGTTTCCCAGTAGAATACAGTAAATCTGGGAACTACCTATCTCACTAGTTTACGGGGATTCCACAACGATATGACGTGATTAGCAAAGCATACATATCATAGTCAATTTCAGAACTGTCCCGACTAGGCATTAAAACTAGGCTCTTTCGACAGCCACTAGGCCTTTAAAGATTCTTTTAAGGGTTTCGTAGCCAAATGACAGAAAACGGAACCCTTATAGATTCGTCATGTCTCCGTATGTCACAGTAACTTTTTACGAAACTTTAAAAACTACATTGATGAAACTTGGATGATTTATCTTTTGTAAATCGCTTTCAAATCTACCACCTAATGGTAGTCGCTTACCATCAGATGATCCGTCTGTTCGTCTGCCCTTTAAACCATAAAAAAAATCTCTAAAAATAGATAAAAAAATCTTGAGGTCTGTCATACTTGGACCTCAAACTAAGAAAAAATCATCCAACCCATACGTGGGGTATCCCACAAGATCAAAGGGATCAGTGATAGGCTGCCGGCCTTATAGAAAGAAGAAACTACTCTTGGAGGTCCAACGCTAAGTCGTACCGCCAGGAAATACTGCTGCTGCCAAACCATTCCATAAAACTACCTTCGTGGTAGAAATTTACTCAAAAACACGCAGTAAACTGTAGGCCGAAAACAAAACGAAAACTTTTCAACCGCAATCAAAGCGACAAACAATTCTCTTATCTCTAAAAATAAACCGGCAAACAGCACATTTATCGAAAACCCTCAGAGCTAAGTCAACAGTGTCCCAGTCCGTCCCGGGAGTCGGTTAGTCTGTTGTCCCGGTACAATTAGACCGGGACACTCGCCCGCGATGGGTGTGATGGCTTTTATAAGGTGATAGGGTTTTACACTATG